>JADMNL010000032.1:39865000-40476666 GCA_016271365.2 Neoceratodus forsteri
ACAAAAGCATGTGTCGGAGGCGAAATTGGAGCGTACTGTTTAAAGCAGCAGTGCAATGAAAAATAGATTTCTAAAATGCTACTTTCAGCTACATTTAATAAAAATAGTACTATACCTGTCAAATCTACTTGTTCTAGGTGCCTCCTATGTTACGCACCATGAATTTATTTGTAATATTTTTTTTTTATCCTTACCCTTGCCTGATCTTCATTGTTATTTCTTATCCAAATGCAGCATCTATCTTTTCTTCTTGAGGAAAAAAAATGTAACTATTTATACACTACTCAAATTTGTCAGTGTCAGTGGCTCAGTAGGTAGCACACTCGCCTCTGAGGCCAGGAGATCAGAGGGCTGTGGGTTTAGTTCCCACATCTGGCACTTGGATTAATATCCCAGTACTGACACTATAGTGCAGCATGAGAGGGGTGCTGCACTTCTGAGGTGCCATCTTTCAGAGGAGACGCTAAACCGAGGTCCCATCTGCCTGGATTGGTAGTAGTTCAGATGGATGTTAAAGATCCCATGGCACTTCTCGAAAAGAGTAGGGGAATTTCCTTCATTCACTAAAAATACCAGCAATAACTTAATCTGGTTCAAGGTCAGTTGGCATTCATGTGTATCCCCCTCCCCCGGGTCTGCCTGAAAATGGGCAGAATTTGTCTAGTGCACTTACCCGGTCAACAAAAACTAAATAAAATAAAAATAAAATAAAAAATTTTAGTGGAAATACTTTTTACTACCAAATAAAACTGGAAGATGCCTGGAATCTTTTATAGTGAAAAAAGATAGGGTCGATTTTTTTTTTTGCCCAGTTTCGCTGCACTGCTGCTTTAACTAGTGCTTGGAGGGTGGCGTGAACAGCCTGCTGCCCCACTGGATGACACGTATAGCCTTTGGATTGCATAAGGGAAATGGATTTCCAGTGAACATTGAAAAATCTTCCAATTGTAGGGCTCGATCCACAGAAGGAGCGGGGATACGTGCAACCTGCACATATCCCAATGTGGAGCTCTTCCCCCAATGCTTGCCCACAACAGACTGCATCCACAGTCTCTTCTCACTACACCCTCTGTGTGCAGAGCCCTGCAAAGGGGCAGGGGGTTGCGAGTGGGATGAAACTGTGCCGGACACTGGGCATCCAACTGAATGCCTGTATTGGCACTGTACTGGATCCCCTATTCTGCACATAGCAGGGTACCGTGGGACGTGGCATCCTCCAAGGATTGTTATATCCCCATTGTGTTTTTTTTTTTCCTGGTGAAACCAGTTAGCACCAGCATAACCCCCAGCCCTCCTAACTTGCTCAGAGGGCTGGGGGTAGGAGGGGGGGGCTGCTTGTGCCTCACCGAGAGCCCTGCAGCTGGGCAGGAGGGGCATGCAGGCAGTATGGCAGGCCCTCAGGCTGCATAGTCTCTTCCCCCTCCATGGACCCTCAGAAGTGCATATGCATCTCCTGGCCCTGTTGCCCACCCCCAACCTGGCCAAGCTCATAGGAGGGGACATAGCAAGGTATCAAGTGTGGCGAGGGCTCACAGTGAGCAGTGGTCTCTGCATGTGTAGGACAGGCCTTCTGCACACCTCTGGCCCCTATAGACACCCTTTGCTGCTGCTGCTTATCTCTAGTAGGGAAATTGATGGAAACAGTTTGCCTGACATCTGTAGTGGGGAAACTGATGGAAACACTATTAAAGGAAAGAATCATGGAACATCTGGAATCCAATGGACTGCAGAACTCGAGGCAGTATGGCAATATGGAGGAGAGGTTATGCCAAACAAATCTGGTAGATTTTTTTGACTGGGTAACCTGGGGGGGGGGCAGTGTACATGACCTACTATGTCTTCAGCAAGGCCTTTGACACCGTTCCACATAGGAGGCTGGTAAGCAAGTTGGGTAACGTGGGTGGGCAATACGGTGGTAACCTGGGTAAGAAACTGGTTAGGGGATAGCAGAAAGAGGGTGGTGGTAAATGAAGTTCACTCTGAGGAGGGAAGAGTGACTAGTGGGCTACCGCAGGGGTCACTACTGGGGCCAATCCTCTTTAATGTCTTTATTAGTTACATAGCAGAGGAACTGGAAAGGAAGGTCTGCCTCTTTGCAGATGACAGCAAGATCTGCAACACAGTGGACACTACAGAGGGGGTGTAAAGTAGTAAGGCTTTATTTTTAAACAGGAATACATGTCATTTGGACTGTTGGGTCCAGTTAGCAAGACAGTCCTGTGTTCAAGTATCAAAAGTTTCATATGTAATGACATCACTCAAATACATAACACACTACAAAATCTTTCAATACAAAAAGTAAAATTCAATATTCAACAGCAGCAATTACAAGACATAATGAGGGCAAACTGAATGATAACGTGCTAAGTACATTGACAAGAGAATGAAAATAGGTCCTTAATTGCTGTTGTGAAGGCCCTGTGTGCAGTTTCAGCACATATAATTGGTGATAATTTGTTCTAACATACTGCTGCTCGAGAGATCAAAGTTTGATCCCCGTATTTATTGTTACATTTCCTTTGATACATTTTATTTAGATGAATAGACCTGGTTAATTCTTCCTTTAAGTCAGTAACAGTGGGGAAAAAAATTTGCAAAATGTTATGTTTAGGATAATATATTTTATATTTATGGATTAATACTATCCCGTTTCTGGAAAACTCAATGTCAAGAGATTGCCAACCCACATTATTTAATAACAACCAATGATGCATCCTATCGCTGCACTGCAAGACATGTCTTGCTATATTATATTGTAGTTTATCTAACTTGCCCAAAAAACATTTGTTTGCTGTCTGATAAATTAACTCCCCATATCTTAGAGTAGGCAGCATAAGCTGCTCTGCTATCCTTTTCCAGTCTTGGGGTTTTAAGCATCTAGTGGTACTCCTTAGCACCCTTAATTTCTTAGTTGTCCTTCCAATAATCATAGAAATATGATCATTGAAAGTTAAGAATGGACCAATAAGTACACCTAGATAATAACTAGACACGAATTCAATTTAAGTTTGATTACTAGTGAAAATCTGTAATTGTGAAACATTTTTAATTTTAGTGGCAAAATGCATCAGTTTTGGTTTTTTTACATTCATAAGTGGCTGTGACCTGGTGAACCACTCCTCTACTCTAGCAAAGTCGTCCTGGGGTTTTATCTGAAGGTCTGAAATGTTTACCCCTGAGGATGGAAAGAGACTTGAAATGACTGGAGGAGTGGTGGCAGCTAAGGCTTAATGCAAAAAAGTTCAAAATATTGTACTTGGATCACAGAAACCTGGGGGTGTAGTACAAAATGGGGGGAGAGATACTAGTAGCGACCAAGCAGGAAAGAGACCTGGGGTAATCATACTGGATGACATGAAGGGGGGCCAGATGATGTGACAAAGCAACTGGGAGAGCTAGTGGGATGCTGGGATGTATAGGTAGGGGTATTACTAGCAGGAAGAGGGAAGTGGTGTTGTCACTGTACAGGTCTTTAGTAAGACCCCTCCCGGAGTACTGAGTCCAGTTTTGGAGGCCACATCTCAGGAAGGACATAGACAAGATGGAGGCTGTCCAAAGGAGGGCTACCAAGATGGTACAGGGTCTACATGAAATGTCCTATGAGGAGAGGATAAAGGAATCAAACATATACACCCTGGAGGAGAGGAGGAAGGGGAGGTATGACTGAGAACTTTAAATACCTCACTGGGGTGAATAAGGTACAAGTGGGAGGTATTTTTCGGAGAAAAGAGTGCTCCAGAACAAGGGGCCAAGATATGAAGCTGGAGTGAGATAGGTTTAGGAGAGATGTGAGGAAATATTTATTCACAGAAAGGGTGGTGGATGCCTGGAAATGTCTTCCAGTGGAGGTTGTGGGGTGCAAAAACAGTGGTGGGATTCAAAAAAACCCAGGAAACGCACAAGGGAGTCATAAGGGATAGGTAAGGGGGTGGCAGAGAAAGTGCTGTAGACCTGGAGGGGTCTACAGTGTAAGCAAATGCAACAAGGAAGGGCAGACTGGACGGGCCATGCACCCCTTATCTGCCACCAGCTTCTATGTTTCTATGTTTTTTATCACTTAGTCGATTGAGCACTTAAAGAAAAACATTTATGAACAGTGTCTCTTGTAATTTGAAAGCCCACAAAAAAAAACTCTGTTACATAAGGGACAGTATTCTGCTTACCTGTAGTTGGTAACAGCTCAGAGCTATCCCTATCTTACTCTGCCCTATTATGATACTACACAGCCACCATTTTTGGAACCTGATGATGTCACGAAGGGGCAAGCTACACCTACAGCTACAATGTAGTTGGGCACAGCTTTACCATGTGCAATATCATGAGGTTCCAAAGAAATGGTGGCTGTGTAGTATTAATATAAGACTAGGAGTAGGATGGAGCTCAGCTACACAGTCACCACTCTAAAAGACACATACTGTGTTCAATGATAAAACATGTTTTATTCAAAAACTCATAGTAAAACCAGCAGTAGTCAAAGATAATAGATGCACAGTGTGTGCAGCCAGCCAAATGTTTTTGCCCATCCATCGGGCTTTGTCAAACAGTGGTGACTGTGTAGCTGAGCTCCATGCTACTCCTAGACTGATTTGTGCTTTAGTGGCTCCAGTCCTAGCCATTTAGTAGCTGCCTCATTTTTTGAAACTGTACTAATATAGGACAAACGTAAGGATATCTCTGCACTGCTGTCAACTAAAAGAAAGCCTGATACTTCATTTAACAGAGCTTGTCATGGGCTTTTGAACTACGAGGGACACTGTTCCTACAATATATTGTGTGTTCCCCTTTAAGGCAGCCAACAAGCGCGATCATCATCTCGTAATAGCCGCTGTTCATCTAAAGTGGAATAAGTAATGTAAACAAGTGCGCTTCCTTTTTAACTTTGGGGGTTTGAGTAAGACGGCTAAGTGTAATGACTTTTAAGGTTATTATCAAAAGCCACGTCAACACTAGAAGTTCCACAGGAAACAGCAAATGTTTCACACAGTACATACCGCTATCACATGTGTAACCAGTTGTTTTCTTTAATCCTCCAGTACGGAAAGGAACATGCCTCTCAACCTTTTTCCCCCAAATGTGGAACATTGCCTGTCAAAATGTGGAACAAATGGGAAAAATGTGGAACACTTAATCAAATCTTTACCCAAGAAGCTCAAAACATTGTTAAAATGTTGCATTTATGTTCAGAAAGTCTGTTTATTAATTGAATGATATATTTTTTGCATAATTTACTATGGATTTTTGCTTTAAAATGTTGACTTTGAATGTGGAACAAGTCCTCACAATGTGGAACAGGGAGCTTTTGTGAAGTAAAATGAGGAACGTTCCTCGTAATGTGGTACAGTTGAGAGGTATGCAAAGGAATGATTAATTTCTGAACACATAGAATCAGTACTGCTCACCACATCAATGCAGAACCAAATGTATTCACAGAAAGAAATACATTCCAGAATCCTAAAACCCCAGCCCCTACATTTCAGCTAGGAACAGAATCTCACTGATGACACATAAGCCTAGTTAGACACAACTGACGTGCAAATCCACTGGACCAATAACCAACCGGTAATCTCACATTGTGTTACAGACTGATATCTGCTGTAAATTACTTTGTAAGATAATTTTTGGTAAAACTGCTGCTTGTATCAATTCAGTCCACAGCAGCGACTGCTAAATGTGTACTTCGTTTTGTATCTCTGCTTATGGAACATTATGCATTCTCAGAATTTCTGGAGTAGGACAACTGACCACATTCAAATTGGGTATAGTCATTGCTGTGAGGCATGAAGGGAGGACAAGATGGCCCCTGCATCTCCCATCATCAGAATATTACAATATGTTACTATGTTACTAGTGAGTACTTTGTATTTTGCTTGGATAGGTTGATTTTAACTAGTCTCGTACTCGTAATGAATGTCTGATACAGTAGGTGGGATGGGATCCGCATGAGAAAGAGTGTAATAAATCAGCTTCTGTTTGCTGACCATTTGGCCAAAAGACCAGAGTATCTAATGGACAAACACCCAGTGGTGGCATTAATTAAATGTTCTGCACATGAAACTCATCTAAACCTTGCATTCTCAATCTCCACCCCCCCCCCCGTCACATCTGTAAAGAAGATTCTTGCTGTATCTCTGTATGTTTACCTGGTAAAACAATTTCAATAAAAACATAATGCCATGCAGCTAATTAAACTTGTTTTTTTAGTAAAACCGATTATTTAAGTGCCCAGTGGCAGATACATTATTTTACACTCTCCAGCAGTGTCAAATAGATTGCATCTGTCACACATTCCATTATAGGTATCATCATTTTAATCACCTGTCATATCTTATGGTTAGTCTAAATGGCTTAAAGCAGCAGTGCAATGAAAAATGTTTTTTTTTTTTTCAGAAATGCTACTTTCATCTTCAATTAATAACAATATTAGCATCCCTGTCAAATCTACTTATCTAGGAACCTCCTAGGCTGCGCACCATGAATTTTGTTTCATCTCCTCAATCCTAACCCTTGCTATGTCTTCAATGGTATTTCTAAGCCAAATGTGGTGGCCATCTTTTTTGTTTTGTTTGTTTCTTGAGAAAAAAAAGCTACATTAAAATAATTAGAAATTTAGGCCATTGGATTCCCCATTGTTCTTCCTTAGTTGCATGGTATGGGGATATTTTTCTTGTTTACTAGTGGATTTTCCCCCCTAGCTGTAACTCTAGGGGAGGTGTCTTACAAATTGCTTGTATGGGTGATAAAGTTATAGTTTATCTCTGTTCATATCCTCCTGTGAATGCATTGGTTTATAAGTTCTGGCTTGCAAAATTAATAAATATATAACACATTTTTTTTTTTTTTTATAAATACACACATTTTTTGGGAACTAGAAGATGTTACCACCAAATAAAACTGGAAAATGCCTGGAATCTTTTATACTGAAGAAAAGGTTGGGTCAAATTTTTTGCCCAGGTTTGTTGCTCTGTTGTTTTAAATATTACTGCAAGTCAACAGGAAAGGGACTGGGAGGTAGGGATTGACAGCACAATCAAATGGGACCAGCAGTGCAGAGCAGCAGCTGACAAGGTGAACAGAATCATGGCATACATCAGCAGTAACCTAAACAGATCAAGAGCAATTATAATGCCCTTGCACTGATCCTCAATCAGGCCACATCTCAAGTAATGTTCAGTTCTGGTCTTCATATCTGAGAAAAGATAGCATCATGATTGCAAAAGCCAAGAGGAGGGCAGCAAAAATAATGGAGGGCTTGGAAGACGTGAGCTACGGGGACTGATCTGTATAGCTTGGACTCTTCTCATTGGAAAAACAGAAGACTTGGGGTGACAGAATTAGTTTTCAAATCACTTAAAGGGACAACACCATCGGATCAAAAGCAGCCCTTCAAAATATACAAGGATGAGAAGTCCATTGGGAAGAATCACTTTTCAGAAACAGTGGTGAGCATGCAGAACAGCTTCCCAAAGCAGGTGCTGTCAGTCAATGAGGTAAGCATCTTTAAACTAGGAACAGTTTCAAGCATGCTTGGGACAGAATGAATGGCATAGTGGTCACTCGGGGTGATATAATCTTGAAAGAGGATGGGGGAAAGAGGGAGAGCTAGGACCCTGGATGGACAGTAGGTCCCAGGATTAGAGAGCAAACTTGGGCAGATTGGATGGACCATGGGTCTTTTTCTGCCTTCATTGTCTGTGACTTGAAAGATTCTTTGAAGACACTGGAATGGCAGGGTTTTCCCATTGCACTGGTGAGAAAATAACTAAATGGACCAATGGTCTTCTTTTGTCTTAAAACTGCATGTTTGTATGAGATGCCCATCACATTATGAATACCGTAAACTACTGTTACTCCTTCAAGGTCTGGAGTTCCAGAACAAAGTTTACAAGAATTGGGTACTGGGGTGTTTTGATTTTAATAATGACCCTCCAGCACCTTTCTCTGAATTTCACCCTTTTTTATGTTTGCTTGCGCACATGAGCAAGAAACATTATGCAGAAGCTTAGGATAGAAGTGGGTTGTGGAGGTGCGGCACTGTGGCAGTCAACGGCGGCACTGCATTTGGGAGCTTGGCACTGGTGGACCAATGCAGGCACACTGTGCTGATGACACTGGTTTCCAAAAGTGCCACCAAGTTAAAACAATTTCACCGATGCAATGAGGGGCCACCTCGTCATTACAGCGTCAGCCATTCTGATGCAATGAGGGAGCAACCTATCATTGCAGGGCAGTACCTTGCCTAGTGTAAAATTTTTTGTAGACATGGCACTTACCGCCGCCTCACAGCCCCATGAAAACTGACCAGGGGGTGGTCAATCTACCTATCGGCATGCCCCTGACCCAGTTCATTTGCCGACAGGAAGCCCACTCCCCATTGGCATGATGCCCCCCATTTGTTGTATGCCAAGGGGGTGCCCAATCCCCCTCGGCATCATGCGTCCCCCAAAAACAGTCTTTCTTTGCCGACAGGGGGGGGCCCAATCCCCATCGGCTTCAGTCCCCCCTTCCCAGTTTAATTTGCCGATGGGGGAGCCCACTCCCCATCAGCATAATGGCCTCACAGTCATCTTTTGCCTGTGCCGACAGGGGGCCCAAACCCCGTCGGCTGCAGTCCCCCTCCCCACAAATGCCAGTGGCACACTGGGAGCCCACCCCAGTGTGCCAAACTCACCTGAAAAAAAAAGAAAACTGACCCGTGTTGTCTGTTTTCTTTTTTTTACCTGTAAAACAAGAAAATGGTCCCTTGAGGTCTCTGGTGCCCTTCCCCCAACCCGTGCCACCCTCTGCATACTCTACCTCCCCACACTATACTTACCTCTGGAGCCTGGCGTGATGATCTTCGGTGGACCAGGAACAAGTCTGCACTCTTCAAAGCCGATCGCGAACTGAAGAAATGCCAGTAAGCTGTATAATGGCATAAATAGTTTTTTTTTCAACTTTGGTGCATATCTTGGGCATTTTTAAGAATTTTGGCACCAAATTTTCAACATGGGGTTATTGGGACCCCTCCTTATGAATTCAGTCACTGTCATGGCATGATTCATTCCCAAAAAGTGATTTCGCGGTCACTGTGCGGAATCACTATTCGGGACCGATTAACGAAACAACAGTGTCACTGTTCACGAGGTGGGCTCTCAAAAGCCTATGTTGCAACTTTGGTAAAAAAATCCAAAAAATTACTGTTTTACGAGTGTGCGTTGCGCAGTTGCCACGCACGCTCGTAACTTCGCGAATTTGAAATATTTTCACTCCAGATTTTCAACACTGGCATTTTTCCACACCTCCTTATGAACAGTACAGCTGCCATTTTACACATCCTGGCTGAAATGTGATTTGGCACTTCCAGCGCAGAATAGCGCGGTCGCTGTGTGAAATCAGTTTTTGGGACATATTAAGAAAATCACAGTGACACTGTTCATGAGCAGAGGTCCTAAAATGCCTATGTTGAAAATTTGGTGACGAAAGTCCGTAAAATGACTGTGTTACAAGTGTGTGGTGCGCAGTTTCCATGCACCCTTGTGACTTCGCAAATTTGTAATATTTTCACGCCAGATTTTCAACACTGGAATTTTTTCACATCTCCTTATGAATAGTACAGCTGTCATTTTCACATCCTGGCCGAAGTGTTCGCACTTCCGAGGAATAGTGCTGCTGGGTGTTTGGGACAGATTAAGACTGCAGAGTGAGAGAAGGGGAGTGAGAAAGCTCAATGGAGCTCTGTTGGGACTGCTGCGGATTTCTTTGTGGGCAGAAAAAGGTGCCAACGTAGGCAGGAGCCCAGTACAAAAGGGCAGCCTGCAGCGCCGGGAGAAACAGAACGAGCGAGTGGGTGGGGGGAGTGAGCGAGCTCAAGAGAGCTCTGTCGGGACTGCTGTGGATTTCTTAGAAAAAGGTGCCAATGCAGGCAGGAGTCCAATATGAAAAGGCAGCCTGCAGCGCCGCGAGAAACAGAACAAGCGAGTGAGAGAGGGGGAGTGAGCGAGCTCAATGGAGCTCTGCCGGGACTGCTGCAGATTTCTTTGTGGGCAGAAAAAGGCACCAATGCAGGCAGGAGCCCAGCACAAAAGGGCAGCCTGCAGCACCGGGAGAAACAGAACGAGTGAGTGAGAGAGGGGGAGTGAGCGAGTGCAACGGTGCTCTGTCAGGACTGCTGCGGATTTCTTTGTGGGCAGAAAAAGGTGCCAACGCAGGCAGGAGCCCAGTACAAAAGGGCAGCCTGCAGCACCGGGAGAAACAGAATGAGTGAGAATGAGGGAGGGAGTGAGCGAGCTCAACAGAGCTCTGTTGGGACTTTAGACTTGCCCTTCCTCCCACCCAGGTTCCTCTGTGGTCCTATATCACAGCAGGATCTCTGGGGTGGAGACAAAACAATGATTGAATACTTTTACGATTGCTGTAATAATACAGATTTAGTTGTTCTGTTTATTTCTCTAACTGAGCTAAGTACTGAGCTATACTGTTAGGATTGCTGTAACAATACATATTTATTTGTTCTATTTTTTTCTCTGAGCTGAGTAATACTTGGAGTGCAAAAGGATTTCTAACTGGGCTAAGTGAAACTATGAGGGCTGAGAACAAAAAGTATGGTAGCTGAGGGGTGAAAAATGGACAAGGAGGCTTTAGGATTGCTACAGTAATACAGTATCTAACGGATGAGATTTGAGACTGAATTAACACGGTCAACAAGGGGCCAGTAGGGGGACTAGTGTGGGGGGGGAACAGGAACTTGAGTAAAAAACAGGGGCCTAACAGTTGTAGTAGGGTACAGAAACCAGGTGTAAGAGCCCGTAACATAACATGAGGGTCAAAATGGGGCAGGTGCCACATGTCAATAGGGCGGGCATCTTTGGAAGGGTGGTGGGGTGTACAGGTTGGGGGTCTGCCTTGATCCTGGACTGGGCTTGGAGGATGGGGGTGGATGTATGGTCTGTAGACAACTGGCTAGTTTGAGGGAGGAACTGTGGAGGTTAGGGAGGAGTCTAAGTGGCAGGGCAGATGAGTATGGTAGGCATCCTGGCTGGGGGGGATAGGGGATGGCAAGGGGGGACGGAGGAAGAACAACTAGGGACTGAAACCGACCCCAGTATCAGGGGCACTAGCAGAAAAGAGAGGAGAAGGGAGGGAGGGAGGCGGTGCCTGAGGAGGGGCCTCCTGATGGGGAAGGAAGAGACCACAAGGAGTACCAGGGGAGAGAGCAGATGGCTGGGGTAGGGAGGGACCAGGGATGGGACCAGGGCATGAGGAGAACAAGTGGGAGGGGGAACTGATAGGGGTTGAGATGTAGGAGGGTATCAACTAGGAATAGATTCGAGCCTTTGCTATGGGACAGAGCGGGAAGCAGGAACATACTGAAGGGGGGAGGACAAACGGGGCATGAGAGGGATGGCAACAGGTAGGGGAAGAGATAGCGAGGACAAAAGGGTAGAAGGGGGCTAGTAAGGGAGGAGGGGGTGGTGACTGGAGGAGAGAAGGCTACAGGAAGGGGGAAGGATGGGAGGGGCATCACTATCGGGGTAGAAGGGAATGGGGGCTCTAAATCGACAACAGCGGGGATGGGAGAGGGGTTGGAAATCAGCAGGGGAGGAGGGGAGGTCGACATGGGAAGCCCAGTAGGAAGTAGTCAGGCTGGGAAGGGGTTCAAGGGGGATGGGAGGAATAAGGTAGAGGAAAGGGTGAGGCAGAAGTAGGGGGTACAGAACAGAAGTCACAGGGGTGCAGCTGGTGGGGGGAGAGCAAGAAGTAATACTGGGGTGGTGGAAGGCATTAGATGGGAAAGGGGGTAAGGGATGGGGAGTACTTGTCCTGGGGATTCTATACTGAAAGGGTGAGATGGGGGGAAAGGCACAGCCATATTTGGGTTGAAGCTATCCCCAGGTTGACTGCAGGAGGGGCAGGGCAGGCACTACTCAAGAGGGAGGAAGAAACCTCATTTAGTGTTGCATGTGGGTACAAACGACTTGGCGGGGGAGACTGTGGAAGTGGTGAGGGGGAGGTTCGAGTAGTTGGGCAGGCAGTGTGAGGTAGTGGGGGAGTCGGTGACATTCTTGGAGGTACTCCCGGTACCATGTGCAAGCATGGGGAGGAAGGGTAGGATTGAGGAGTTCAACGAGTGGTTGAGGGATTGGTGCCACACCAAAAATTATGGGTTAGTGACTAACTGGGGTAGGGTCTGGGGGAATAGTGACTTGTGCGAGGGGGACAGGCTACACTGGATCAGGAAGGGGAGGGGAGTATTAAAGGCAGGATTAGAGAGGTATATTTCTACTAAGGTGGATTTAAACTAGTGTTGGGGGTGGCCAAAAGATTGAGGTTGGTAGAAAGATGCGGACAGGGGAGCCTAATGAGCTCACCCCCCTAGATATAGGTAAAGGTGGTGGTGTAGTAACCCTGGGGAGGGGGCAGAGTGATCTGAGTGTAATACAGAAGGCACTACCACCCAGTAAGAATAAGGAGGAGGCAGTATAGTGCAGTGGTTTAAGGCTCTGAGCTGCAAATCTGGTGACATCCAGCAGATCAGACCTGGGTTTGAACCCCACAGCTTCCACTTGCATACTGTGTGACCCTGAACAAGTCACTTAACTTCCCTGTGCTCCCAGGTCACACCTGTAAAAAAAGCTGTTAGTTTAGTATGCTAGCCCTGGTTAAATAACTTAAAAAAAAAAAAAAAAAAGTGTGCGGACTACCGGGAGGAGGGACACAGGCCAAGGAAGGGAAGAGTGAGGAGAAGGAGGGGTACGGGTGGAAGGTGGTCTCTCTCAACGCAAGAAGCCTGGGGAACAAAACTGCAGAGCTTCAGGCGCTCCTTTCAAAAGGGAAGGTGGACATTGCTGCAGTAACAGAGACTTGGGCCACAGAGTACCATGATTGGGACTTGGCACTCCTGGGATACAGGATATAGAGGAGGGACCGGGAGGTTGGAAGGGGGGGTGGGTTGCACTCTATGTGAGGGAAGGGATTAAATGCATAAGGGATGAGGGAGAAGAGGAGAAGACAGAGGCGCTTTGGGTGCAGCTCCTGGACTCCAGGGGCAGAAAGCTGAGGCTGGGAGTGGTGTACAGACCACCAGCCTAATCCGGGGAACTGGATGGGGAGTTGGCAGAGCAGATAAAGAGAGTGTGTAGAAGAGGAAGTGTGGTGATAGTTGGGGATTTTAACCTACCATGGGTTGACTGGAGCACCCCGGCCACTAGCAGTACCAGCAAGCAGGTGCTCCTTGATGCATTCCAGGACAGCCTTCTGACGCAATTGGTAAGTGGTCCTACAAGGCTTGGTAGCACTCTTGACCTAGTACTGGCAAATGGGGAGGCGGTGAGGGAGGTAAGGGTGGAGGACCCACTAGCAGGTAGTGACCACCAAACAGTGTGGCTCATTCTCACGTTGGGCAGGGAGACAGGAGGCATGGGAACTAAGGTGGTGGACTTTAGTAGGGTGGACTTTGGGGGGATGGGAGCAATACTGCAAGGGAGACTCCAGGATATAAGGCTGGGAATGGATGCAGAACAAAAGTGGGGAGTCATAAAGACTGGGCTAACAGAGGCCACAGTAGCCTGCACCAGGGCCTGGAGTTACAAGAGCAGAGCCAAGAAACTATGCTGTCTGAACAAGGAAGTGCTGCAAGGGGTGAGGGCAAAGAGAACTGCATACCGGAAGTACAGGAGAACAGGGAAGGGAGAGGATAAGGAGGCTTTTGGGAGTTGGTCAAGGGAGGGAGCCAGGAGGGTGAAAAATGCTAAGGCCTCCAGGGAATTAAGGTCTGCACAGGCCATAAAGGGAGGGGAAAAGGACTTTTTTTTTAGGTATGTCAGGGAAAAGAGAAAGTGCAAGGAACATATTGTGAGGATAAAGCAGGAAGGGAATTGGGTGGAAAAAGGGGGAGGAGCAAGTAAAATTCTAAATGAGTACTTGTGCTCCATTTTCACTAAGGGAGCGGATGGGCCACTACCAGAATGGGCTGGGGGTGGGGAAAAGGGGAGGAGATGACAGACAAAGTGATCACAGGGAGTAGGGTGCTAGAGGGGCTGAGGGCAGTAAGGGTGGACAAGGCACCAAGTCCCAGTGGCATCCACCCCAGGGTGCTGAGGGAGATGGCGGAGCTGTTAGCTGAGCCTCTGGCAGATCTGTGCAACACCTCCCTGGAAACAGGGTATGTGCCTCAGGACTGGAGGGTGGCCCATGTGGTGCCCATAAACAAGAGTGGGCCTAGGGAGGAGCCAGGAAATTATCGGCTGGTATGTCTCATGTCCATAGTGGGTAAGCTTATGGAGGCGATACTGAAGGGGAGGCTGGTGGCATTCCAAGAGAGTAATGGCTTCCAAGATGGGCGGCAACACGGGTTCGTCTCAGGGATCACAGTGCCACTGTTCATGAGAAGAGGTCCCAAATGCTTTCATGAGGTGGGGGTCGCAAAAAGGCAATGCTTAAAATTTGTAGTGCAAATACCAACAAATGCCCAGGGCATTAGGGTTTCTAGCCATAACGTCCAACCCTGTATAGACTGACAGGCATCAGCGGTGTGCCTTTGGATTGCCGACTGTAATGCTCATGCCATTCCACCCCACCCTGCAGCCAGTCACAGGCATCGAGGTGTGCCTTGGACTCTTCGGCCCCAGAGTTCACCCCATTCTCCTATATTGCACCCATTTCAGCATATGTCCTTATGGAATGGGCTGATTTTAAAGCCGAACACCCCAAGGCATACCTCAACACTTGTCAGTGTCTGCGGGATAGGGTGAGGTGAAATGGCATGAACGTTATGGACGACAACCCAAACGCATTCCCCAATGTCTGTCCGTCTCTGCAGGGTGGAGGTGGAGTTGGCATGAAGTTCAATACTTCACTGCCATTCCTACTCTGCATCTGTCTAACTCCTGCATATTCAATGCTAATACCAGCATGCAAACATTCTGCATTGACAATTGCTTGTTTTCTATGCCAGTGAATCACGAGAATCTGAAGCCATGTGCAATAACTGTGTTATGTAAATGTTACTTGGGCACTGTGAGGTGCCTTGGATCTTGGAAAGATGCCAAATAAATTACCTTTTCCTAAACAACAAAGGTAGAGTTTTCATAACTGTGTTAGTGACAATGACTATATAACCAGTCTAACTTCTGTTGTTTATCCCCAAGAAAAGTAGAACTCACCCAAGAAAAAGATGTGTGGTTCAAATCCCACTCC
Source organism: Neoceratodus forsteri (assembly GCA_016271365.2). Lineage (NCBI taxonomy): Eukaryota > Metazoa > Chordata > Ceratodontiformes > Ceratodontidae > Neoceratodus > Neoceratodus forsteri. Next base: position 39,880,175 of record JADMNL010000032.1, read on the forward strand.
ACTCATGTTAAGGCTTCCTTCAGCACTCAACACAGCTCTGCCAACTCACAGCAACCTTAATAAAAATCCTCCCATCACTGGGGACCCAACCATAGTCTGGGAGTACCAGTCCTTACTGTGGCCTCAGGAGGAGCTGGGGAAGGGGTGCAACCATGCCTTATGACTAGCAGGTCCACACCAGAGAGAGCCGAGATGCCATTAAACAGTGTGGGCCAAGAAGAAGTAGGGGGCTTCACTTGAAAAGAAAGTTAAAGCTACTTGGATAACACAAAATTGAGAAATTTAAAGAGACGTGGACGGATTTTCAAAGCATGGCACAGGACTTGCATCCAGTCCTGTGCCACAGCACTTTGATTTTGGCAGTATGCCAACCCTGTTGCTGCAACTGCACCTGATTTTGCAATCTCGAGCAGTTTGCAACAGTTTTCATGATTCGCGGCACCTTCAATACATATCTGGTGCAAGCTCCGTAACTACAGGCCCCGGAGTGCCACACGTTAGACAGGAAAAGTTGGTCTAAGTTGCAGCAGTTGCCACATCGGGATGGAAAATCCCATTAGTTTTACAAGCAGTTTCATGCAGCACTATATCATCGGCACAATCATGTTTGTGGTGATCTAATACTTTGAAAATCCCGCCTGGGTCTTACTAAAAGTTACTGTATGTATGGAATTTAACTAGGAAAAAAAAAACATTTTGGGGACTCTGACACTACCAAAAGGATCCTGAGGAAGTAATAAGAATATTGCCAAATGTTGATCATTGTTTTGGTGGATAAATTGCATTTTATTAAAATATATGAAAACAAATTCTGGTGAGTGGGTCTTTTGTCTCCATATATGACATAGTTAATACTGAGGTTTTGGAGCTTGACCCCCCCTCCCCGAGACTCTATTTATCTTGCAGGTACTGGGTGGGCCACACTGCCCTATGTGGTTAACTGGCAGGCATATTTCCCAGTAGGGAACCCCACTCCACCCCTGTGTAAGCATGCTGCTGTGTCTCATCGGAGCCTGAACATGCTGCCTTTGGTACAAGCCCTGGGCTCCCATTACTTCGGGCAGGGGAAATGAGTTTGTGTTGTGAACCCGAGTCTCCTAAATGGGAGACACCGCACTCTATCGGCATGGAGCCAGATGCAATCATCATCATCATCATTTTTTAATTGGGGATGGGCAAACTTCAACTGTTTCTAATTACAGTACAATCTGCTGTAATTAGCACCTAACAGGGTTATTATTTTCATTTTTTAAACCTAGTAGTTTGCACATATTTACATATTAATTTGTTAAATACATGCTAATTGTTAGCCATTCAACCCCTAAAGCATTTTTCTAAACTTCTTTTTAGTAAAAGGATTTTATCTTTTACATCGAACATACACCTCTATGCTTATAAGCATTTACAACATTCCAGTTAATTACATTCTGAAATAGGGATGTATACTCAATTTTAAAGTCTGAAAACAGCAACAATAGAATGAATCACTCCCTATCTATAATGCATAGAACATAAACCTAACATACACAGTAACATCAGCTAACTGGACACACATTGACATCTACTTGCAATCTACGTTCTTCATTTGATTCTTTCCTACATCTGGACTGCTCTAAGCCATTACTATCCTGATCTCTCCAACTTCTCCCAGCTGTGCTCCTACTATCTGGACCTTGTATCCCCAGCCTGCCATCCTTACCAGGGCAGCTTCAGTGGAAAAAACAATCACTAGATAAGGGCCCCACTGCCTCTCGAATGTATCCCCCCAGCCTCTTAACTCATATGTAATGCATTCCAGAGGTGATATCCTCAGTAAGAGCTCCCTCCACTTAACCTTTGTGTTGTCAAGGCACAGGTCAGGAAGCAGAGGAAGACCAGGAGCTGCTTCAAAATTCGCAAATAGCGTTTTATTTTTCTCAATAACAGCAAAATAAAAAATACGAATGTGTTCAGTATAGCTATTTATTGATTATCGATTGGAGTTTTCAAGCTAAGGCTGAAGGCCCACCTCTTTAGCCTAGTTTTTATGAATTGATCTTCCAGCCCAATCCAGCTTAATTATTTAAAGTCTATCTTAAAGCTGTAATTCTGAATAATTCTGAATTATATTGATCCTGAATTTTATTCTGAAAATTGTATTGTGTTTAATCTGTTGTCTTTTCTTTGATGTATTTTGTTAGGTGCCCAGAGCTCCAGGGAATGGGCACCACATAAATAAAAGTTGCCTTGCCTGTTTAGAAAGGCAGTACGAACAGAGAAAATGAAGTCCTTCTTCTGAGGGTATCTCTTAATTCCAAGTTTCAATCTCTCAGTCTCTCACTCTCCTTATCTCTCTAGCAAAAGCATTGCTGCTCTTTTGCTAAGTCTTTGGGAACTCGTTAAGACAGCCTGCTTCTTACGGAATGTTCTTGTAAGTTTACAGAATGTTCTTATAAGTTTTATTTTTTGTAGGTGCAACAAAACAGTACATGGTGTACCAAAACTGACCTCTTGTTCATAGCTCTGCAAAGGGATTAAAAACTGCATCTCAGGTTAACCCCTTGAGTTCCAAATAGCTTTTTGCAATCATTTCAACAGTATATATACAGTTTTAAACAAAGGGATCCCAGTATCAGTGACATTTTCACATATATTTTTTATAACTGCAGATATGCAAGGGGGGGGGAGAAAAGACAGAAATAACAAGAGAAGGCAGAGTGATAGAGAGAGGCGGAGAACTGGAAACAATCGGAGTGATCAGTTCCTAGGTCTCACAAAAAAATGTGGTTGCGCAACCAGACAGACAAGAGACAGAAAAGAAGAGGCTAGAACAAACCCTTGCATTTAAACTCTTTCTGCATAACAAATTGGGCAGGGACTTATCCAACCCTGTCACACTTTGTTGGAGGGGCATGTGAAACCCAGTTGTTTTGAACACACTTTCTTGCCATCAGGAGAATAAACTGCATGAATCAGGAGTATAGAGTCCACTCCTTCCCCCCCATACTTCCACCCCAAGCAGCATCAACAAGGGGTTGTCCTTGACCTGGACTATCTGGATGTTGATGATTTCCCATACCATCTCTGATCAGAAGAGCCTCAGTTGTGGGCATTCCCCAAAATATTGGAGTCATGTTCCTATAGTACCATTACACCTACCACACACCAGGGATGCCCCTGCATTGAATTTTCTCACTGTTTGGGGTGGCGTGTATAACCTATGTAAGAATTTATACTAAGCCTTCCTGAATGTATTGCATATTAAGAGGCCCATATGTGTTTCACATAATGTAGCCCAGGTTACCTCCAGGATCTGACACCGCAAGTCCTTCTCCCACAGTACCTTAACTTTCAGGGACTCTCCTCCAAAGATTGACAGGTTCTTGCTGATACCCCCTTATAGCCAGAGAAGTCTGTGAACTGCTCTCTGACCTTCATGACTTCTGGTATTGAGGTCCCAGGCTTTGTCAATGACAGCAACATATCATCGGCATAGAGCGAGATTCTGTGTTGCATCCCCCAGATTCCCTTAATTCCTACCACCATTCAATTGGCTCTAAAGGCCTCTGCCTAGGGCTCTATCACCAGGATGAACAGCAACAGGGAGAGGGGTCACCTACAGTAGTTTTTTGAAAGGGAAGTTCTTTTTGTATCTTTTTTTTTTTTTTGTCGCTGCTCATCTCGCGAACCTCTGCCCACTCTATGGCCACTGCCATCCCTCTATGCCTGACCCCTAATCCACCCTGACTTTCCCCCCAAGGTGGGGCCACCAAGTCAACCTTCCCCTCTGATGGAAACACATCCAGGTTACCAGCCACATCACCACAACTGGCAGGGTTCCCCGGGCTTACCCACCCCGGGTGGGGCTGCGGGGGAGGTCGTTCAGCAGGATACTGTCCCGGTGGTGGTCAGGCATTTCAGAGCTGGTGGCACAGGAGGTGGGCATCATGGAGAGACAGCAGTAGTTTTTTGGAATGCTTCCCCTGGGAGCGGGACATGTAATGATGGCCAGAGTCCGCTCACCTCCCACAGATGATGGCACCAGCCGCGATTGTACCCCCAACCTCCGCCAGGGGTCCGTAAAGTGCCAGACACTCTGACCCCTTCCCCCCAGAGAAGGAGAGTGGGCACCAGAATGCTTAATCCTCCTTCTGCCCGGTCGACCCTCTGACTCCTGTGTCCGTCACGCAACCCAGGATGTTGGCACCTCAAGCAGATGCCTTTCCACTGTGCTGGTTGGCTGGCCTTTTTGTATCTTCATTTTTAAATTATCCAGGTTTTGGGGGGGTTCTAGGAAAAGAGAGATAGGGAGGAAGGGAAAGGGAGTGTGATAGAGATAGGCATAGTCAAAGGGAAGGAGGGAGAGAGAGTGAGAGTGAAAGAGAAAGGAAGAGCTACATTAGTCATCTGACTTTTAAAATATGGAGGAATCATAGAAAAATTAGACTGGCAAGATGTGGGCTTCAAGTGAATTCCAACATGCCTTCTAAAAGCAAGCCGCTAACGTATTGTTGTTCTGGGACGCTGTATACGTAAAAACCTAGAGAAGAGGTGACCAAAAGTCAATTTAATCATGTAAAACAGGGTGAAGAAATGCTGGAGAGGAAGGATTCAATTTATTTTATACATTACCTTTCATGAACAATTCATCACCAAGCAAGTCATAAAATGGAAGTAGAATGGCTACAACAGTGGCACAAATACAAAAGACACCATATGAGCCAAGCTGCATAAATGGGTTTTCAGTTTAGATTTAGAGACAGTCAGTAGACAAACCTCTTAAGGGTCATTAGGCAATGGGATATGGAGATGAAGGAGCTGGACGTGGGAATAGAGGCAAAGGGGGGGGGTCATATCTTCTTGTGTACAATAGCCAGTTTACATACAACACTCCTAATGTGATGAGTCTCTGCCACAACTGCCATTACTTTTCAAACGTGCCATAGTGTATCACTGGGCTGACTGTCAAAACTACCTAAAAACTTGGCTATTTGACTCTTTGGGTGACTGCCAGCACTGATAGAAAAAAAAATACAAAATACCCTCCTTCTAAATGGGCAGTAGTACCACCGGCAGCACAATTTCTCAAGAGGAAGTCATGTCAAACAAATCTCATAGATTTCTTTTAGTGGGAGACTAAGGAGGAGGATTGGGGAAGACAGTGGATGTGGCTCTATCTATATTTCAGTAAGGTCTCTGGCACTGTGCCACACAGGAGGCTAATTGTGAAACTTAGCAACCTGGGGGCTGGGGAGAAGGTGGTAAGTTGGGTGTTAAACTGGTTGAAGGATAGGAGACAGAGTGCAGTGGTAAACAGTCACTTGGGGGATGAGAAAGTGGTCAGTGGAGTACCACAGGGATCGGTACTGGGTCCTGTCCTCGTCAATGTCTTCATAAGTGGCATTGCTGACGAACTGGACGGGAAGGTGTGTCTCTTTGGAGATGACACAAAAATCTGCAACAGGGTGGACACCCAGGAGGACATGGAGAGAATTTAAAGGAAACTGGGTAAACTGGAGGAGTGGTGTAGGGTGTAGCAGCTGTTTAGTGCCAAAAAAGAGCAGAGTCATGCACCTGGGACAGGGAAACTCGGGGACTGTGTATGAGATGGGGGAAGTACTTATGATCACCAAGCAAGAACGGGACCTTGAGGTAATCATATCTGATTACCTCAAGGAGGCAGGGCAGTGTGACAAGGCAGTACATAAGGCTAGCCAGATGCTGGGGTGCATAGGGAGGGGAATTTCTAGTAGGATAAGGGAGCTGGTGTTGCCACTATATCGCTCGCTAATCGGACCCCACCTGGAGTATTGTGTCCAGTTCTGGAAGCTGCACCTCCGCGAGGACGGTGACAGGGTGGAAGTGGTCCAGAGGAGGGCTACCAAAATGATGCGGTAGGTTGCATAAGAAACCATATGAGTAGAGGTGGTGGGAGTTCAACAGGTATTTCCTGGAGGAGAGGGGAGGGACAGGGGACATGACTGAGACCTATAAATACCTCACAGGAGTGAACAAGGTGCAGGAGGGAAGTCTCTTTCAGAGGAAGAGGGGTACCAGAATATGGGGGCATGCAGTGAAGCTTGGGAGGGAGTTTAAGAGGGATGTGAGGAAATATGTATTCACAGAAAGGGTGGTAGACACCTGAAACAGACTGTCAGAAGAGGTGACGGGCCAAAAACAGTGGGGCGCGTCAAGCATGCATGGGATAGGCACATGGGCATAATAGGTAGACGAAAGGGAGGCGGGAGAGATACCTATGACCAAATGGGGTCCAGGGTGTAGAAATAGGCAGGAGGAAATAGGGCAGACTAGATGGGCCTCCTGGTCCTTTTATGCAGACAAATTTTGTGTTTCTAAAAACAAAGTTCCGGATGAACACAGTCTGTACAACCACACAAAGAAAGACCCCTGCCATATTTTGGAGCACCAGTGGTTCACACTTCTTGTCCTTAGAACTCTGGAATGGCCATTTAAAAATAGTAGCCCTCCTGGAGTGTCTGTGTTCTCCTTCAGCCATCTGCAGGTCCCATCCGACAGTGTTAACCACTCTGGCATCCAATGGGACCATCATGGACCCTCCTCTAAGTGGCTGCAGACTCCCTTCCTTGCAGCAGTCAGAGCGGGTCTTAGGCACTCTCAGTAACTACAGCTGCTCAAGGCCCATTCCATACTGTAAAGAAGGCCCTAGCCTGAGCTAGTGGCAGTCATTTTTGAAACTGATGCACTACCTATGTGCCCTGTTGAGACAGTCTGTAAGGGGCATCACTGGGCTAGGCAGAAACTTCCAAAATGGCAGCAAAATTGTTTGTTTGTTTATTTTTAACCAGGAAGTGGACTGGGCACAGCCCTTTTTCAGCCACGCCTGACATATAACAATACATTACAACAAAAAATAACATTTATACAAAAAATCCATACATTAGTCACAATTACAAACAGTATCACAATAATAAATGCCATGAGGTTACTCACCAAAGTGCAGCCCAACCAATTAAAAGCAGAAGAATGTAATGGGAAATGGGGCAGTCAGTGACTGACCTTGTCGGGGAGTCCCTTCTTTAAACATAATGCAATAACTGGCAGCAGAGCCCAGACAGCCTCAGGCTACCCAGGCCAAGACAAGGAACTTGTGACCAAGGTAGCAGAATAGCCCTGGTGAATTTGGGGGGAAGCAGTGGTACCATCCACTCTAATCACCCCTCTTTTTTCACCACATTTCTCTTTGCCCACACCCCCAAGTGGAGACAGAGCCAGAATCCCTGTCTAGGATTTCTTCTTGCCTAGCCTTCTTCCTGGATGGAGCCCACATCCTTGGCCACCCACCACAACTCTGAATGTGCTGTTTGGGTTCCTGGCAGCATCATGCTCCCAGGAGCACTAGGGGGCGCTGCTGTGGTGGAGGCACCTATATAGGTATACAAACACTATAATGGCAGATGTTGATGTAACATTGTGGTGTACTAGCTCACATGATTTGTCTCTCAGCAAAATACATTAACATCATCAAGGGTGCTCATGCACTGTCAAAGACATCATTGCTATTCTGATCTCTCTAAATCTATGGGGATTCCCACAATGATCTCCACCACATGAAGAAGGAGACAAGCACTCAGTGAGATGCCCAACTGTTCTGCTTTGACCTTCAGTGTAATGCCATCATGGCAAATGACTGCTTAGCTGCTGTGCTATGGGGCAACCTTGACATGTAGTCTCTTTGCTACAGTTGCATTTGCTACTGGTTAGTGTTCCAGGGTATTACTAGACTCTGAGGGGGTAGTAGGAAAATGAAGATTTATGGGGACCACCATTCCCTGGTCATTGTTGTGCTGGCAAATTCATCGGCTTTAACATACAGTGGTGTCTGCTGGGATCAAACACAATGGTAAAAATGTCACTGATTCTCACATGACAAAAGGAAATAACTGCCATTGAATTGCACTGTTTCCTGCAGGGTGCTGCAAAATTCCACGAGATCTTGTGCTTGATTCTGGCTGATGATACTGTTTGATGGCCTTTCTTCCTTTCTGGACTCATGTAACTTTGTGTGTTATGGTCACAGGACACACACACACACTGCTTATTTGAAATCACTGCTTCACAGTTCTTGTGTATGCTGTATATGTGGTCTGACAATCAACTGAATATACAGTTCTGTTGCTGACTGCCATAATTGATGACTTTTTTCTCATTAACAATGGTGAAATGTTTCCCCTTGATGAGGGGGAAATGTCCCGCGAAGCACCAGGGAGTCCAAGTATGCTTCAAGACAGCAGCTGGTGCACTTTTTTTGTGAAACCTGAGATAAGTAAAAAAGCTTGCACTTTAAACATTTTGTCCGCATTATTACTTTTTGCTAAGTGAAACGCCATATCATGTGTATAGCTCTGTTCTGGACTGGACTGTTTAGCAACATGTTCTGTTCAGTGGCACAGATCTTTGCTGGAGTGCATTCCAAGCTGGTGTTTTGTTTGCCTGAAAATGTGGAAAAGTCATGAACCCAGTTATTAATTATGAAATAACCCCCCTCAAAAAAACGTGAAACTGGCCGTAACTTATGTGCCTTGTGTAGGGTTGGAGACAAGAGGTGGGAGTTTCAAAACTGTCATTGCCGACTTGCGCCATGTTTCTGATGGATTTCGGTCAACTGTGTCCCACTGTTAGACCACCTTTTGGTTTAAAATTTAACATGCCATACAATTTGAGTCACTTTGAGGCTACTCATCAAAAAAGTGACATAAGCAAATTGCGGCTGTTCTTGTACATCCATCTCGCCCTTGGAAAACCGGATGAGGGAGTTTTGTTTCATCTTGAAGGGTGCAGGTGCAACTTAAAATTGAGAGTCATGCCTGTGCCCTCCCCTCTGAACATTCAGCCCAGACAGATTCAAGCAGCACAGAGCTAGATTCATTTTTCATCTTCTATTTCTGCTCCCCTTACCTGCCCCAACCAGTCCACTTCAGATGGCGTTCCCTTAGTCCCATCATATACCTTCTCTGGGATTTACCTCAGCTTTTGTTCAGGACCACTATGTTGTGGTGGGTGGGTTCTGCACTTGGTAGTGCAAAGCCTGTAGGGTCACCATTGCCATGCTGACAAATGGGGATATGTCCTCCATTTTTCTCCCCTTCATGAGGTCTGCATCATGTGCAAAGATTCACGTACATGCTCTAACACATGCGGACACCATCGGTGTCTGTGTCAGGGCCCTCTGGATGGGCTGGCCACTGTTGTACTACCCAGCCTCCACTAGGTGGTAAGCAAGTAACTGTCTGCACTTGCCTCCCTTCCCAAAGAAGAGCTGGCCATGGGTTGTGGAATTTTACTCCCCCCCGCCAAGTGATCTGAGTCTGTTTCCAAACCCAGGTCACTCATACTGCAAGGGGTAGCTACTGGGTCATCCAGAGGACAGAAAATGATTTCTAATTAGCAGCTGTTTGTTATGTTCCCGTTTACAGACATGATATCCATAAGCCCAAATGATCCTTATTTCACTGTACCTGGATAAAAAGTTACGTGAATTACTGTATTTTGCATTGTTTTGTTTATATGGGCAGCATTCTGTTACAGTTCTCTTCATGGAACCTGTGATCTGGAATTTTAACTATGTCATGGTTTGAGCAAAGAACTCTAAGCATGGTTCTGACAGGACAATAGCTCATGTTTAGCATTCTGTACACAAACTGTGACATAGTAAAAACTCCAAATTACTGGTTTCATGAAGAGAAATGTGCAGAATGTTGTCCATAAAAAGAAAACTACTGAAAATATGTTTTTTCACATCAGTGTTTATTAAGGTACAGTTAAACCTGGCTCACTTGGAGGCTAGTATTTCATTTATCTTACTAGGAACATTACTGACTGCTGCCCATTAGCACACATTTCCTGTCCTCTTTGAGATGACGGTCTCTTCTCCATATTCATAGCTCTGTACTCGAACCTCAAGGCCAAAGGCTGTTTTCTTCAAACATTTGCCTCATTCTGAAGGGGAAAAAAACCTAACTCAGACTGAGGCAAGCACCTAATAAAATAAAAAAAAAGGGCCAATACAGTCATGAATGCCGGATAATTGTGTTTTTTCATTTGGTTCTTAGAGCGTGTGAGGCAGAAATTTGTGATGTGATTTATTCCGTCAGTTTCAGCAGTGACTTGGAAAGAACACGGCAGAAAATGCAACTGAAGTGTTCCTCAGGGGAAGCCCCTGGAAGGGTCGTTTTCATAGAGTTGGTCCTTGTCTGTGTGTTGGGAATTCAGAGCCCACAAGTATGGCATCGTCATTCACATCAAGTAGTTTGTTGATGGGGGACAGAAAAACCCTCTGCATCTCTGTAGGGACCTCATTTATGCATTCGACCAAGGGAGAGAGAGAGAGAGAGAGAGAGAGAGAGCAGAAGGAATGTACAACAGATGCGGCTTTGTAAATTTCCTGGCTGTATTTGCATTTTATTTTCACTCTTGGAGTAACCACTACCACAGTTTATACATTGATTCCTCACATGATGCAGTGTAGTCATAACAAAAGCAGGCATTACTAGTGTGGTGCACTTTTATTTTATTTTAACCCACCCTGCCTCTGAAGTTTGATACCATGGAATTAATTTCTTAAGTTCATATCGCATACATTGCCTGAAAGACATCGTCCCCCATGGAATTCTTCATCAGACTTTATTTAGTCAGACAGCTGTTAATCCACAGTTACATGTCAGGTGCTCGTTACTTTATACGACTGTTACATGTGCAGACAAATGTCGTTTAACTGTTATGTATGCTCTCCCTTGGGTCTGCATCCCCCTGTCTGCTTACTGTACGCTATACATATTTTCGTCCGTCCTCTTTACTGACTTCCCTGTTTACCACCTCCTGTACTCTCTACATTTGCTCATTTTGCTGTAAGAGGATGCCTGTATATTCTGTCTGAACGTCTGTACTCATTTCATTCCACATATTGCTGTAGAGCGTATTAACCAACCTGCACCATCTTGTGCTTAAGGCAACTGCAGCAGTACTCCACTCCTCCCTGAGTTCTGTTTCATTTCTTGTATTCCTAACTCACTGCAACCACCTCTACTGGCCATACTGCCTTCGGCCATTCTCTCAACCTGATTCAGTTCTACCCACCCTCCCAAGCTGTTCTTGCCAAAGCCATTTTCTGCTTACCTTTTCCCATCCCAAGACTCCTGTCTCTCTTAACATTTGTTTTTGCTAGCCTTTCCTCCTTTGCATAGGAACTGTGTCTGTGTTTGTCCAGCTATCTGATACGTACCCCCACTGTGCAAACTGCCCCCTAACCTAATTTATCTGTTCCCTTCTTAGGCTCCTCCACTCCACCGCAATGGCAGGACATCGGGGGCCAAGAGGGCACTGTCTTTCTCCAGCCCCCCCCCCAGCCCAACACTGATCAGGGGAAATTTCAGGTATGGGGACATCCAAGCTGCTCTGCGGTCAGTGCCTTTCTTCATGTGCTGCTGCTGGTTTTCTGTTGGCACACAACAATAGATTGACTCCAGCACACCCACCAAGGCTCATCGATTGCACTTTATACAGATCTCCTAGCACACTCCCACACCACTCAATTACATTACATTAGTGAAAGGAGAAAAGTCCAGAGGGGGTATTGCTAAGATCAAAGGGGACAAAGGGGCGTGTGAGGAGGAGGACCGTGTAAAAGCATCTATCCTAAATATATACTTCTGCTCAGTATTTACTGAAGAGAAGGTAAGGCAGAGCCCACAGCTCAGCACCATGGACACAGGGGGGAGGGAGGTGTGCACTAGTCCCTTCACAAAAGAAAGGGTCCTACAAGAGCTTGATAAGCTCAGGGTGGACAAGGCAATGGGAACTGATGGCATACATCCCAGGGTACTAAGGGAGCGAAGGGTGGAACTAGCAGAGCCATTATCAGAACTGTTTAGTGAGTCTCTGAGCACAGGAGAGGTCCCAGAAGACTGGAGAAGGGCTCATGTGATCCCGCTCCACAAAAGTGGTAGCAGGGAGGAGGCAGGGAACTACAGACCAGTCAGTCTTACCTCAGTAGTGGGCAAGATTATGGAGGCACTCCTTAAGGAAAGGATAGTGCAACACCTGGAATCCATAGGAGCACAGGATCCAAGACAGCATGGGTTTACAACAGAAAGGTCCTGTCAAACTAATCTCATAGATTCCTTTGATTGGGTAACCAGAGTGGTGGACCAAGGGGGAGCAGTTAATGTCGCCTACCTTGACTTCAGCAAAGCTTTCGATACTATGCCACATAAAAGATTGATTAATAAGCTGAGTAGGCTCGGGATGGGTAAGACATTGGTCAACTGGGTGGCAAACTGGTTGACGGGCAGAAAACAGAGATTGGTGGTAAACGGTATGCAAAATTCTCAAAGAAGAAATCTGGAGTCACTTCAAATCATTCTATTTTCTTTTTATTTCGTTGCCAAAAACTGCCCCTACGTTTCGCTGTCTCCAGCTTGTTCACGGGGCTTCTATAAATATAAAAACTACAATTAATTGTCCATTGTATGCCACTTCTCACTGTTAAATAATATGAATACCAACTTATAATTGTTTCTCTACCTGCAATCAAAACGTATCACCCACTTTCATCTCATTAATATTAATCCAAACTTAATAGTCTTTCTCTGTTTTATAAATCAAAAAAAAAATTTTTATTCAGAAAACTTTAAAACAAACCAAAATGTTTGTTAAGATAATAGAAAAGTCTCATTCTATCTATAAATCATTATAATGAAATTACCAAGTAACTCGTACCTTTCTAGACCATGCATGTCCCTTTAAACATCAAATTTTCTCACTATAATTTGAACAGAAGGAAGAACTTTTAGTCTCTTATCCCAATATTCAGATGCATTTCTCCAATTTCAAACTATATTTCTAAAAATAATTTAAATATTTTGAGATCCGCTCACCTTTACAAGGTTACTCTCACCAAAAATTGTTCAATGGATTTACTGAGACCGCAAATTCATGCGCTTTAAATTCGCCAATCTCTCCAGCACTTAGTTTTAAGTGTAATTTTAAAATAAAACACTATATTTGTATATGATCTTCCCTGCGTTCTCAGATTATTTAAACGCTAACCACTCTTCGTTTATTATGGCGTTAAAATGCCACAACTTAATCTTTCCCGCGTTCTCAGATTATTTAGACGCCAACCACTCTTTATCTATTATGGCGTTAAAACACCACAACTTAAACGTTAGTGCCCAGAACGCTGCTTTCAGCGTGTATTTCTACCTTCTTCTGGCACAGGTAATCGGCGTATTTTCGCGCCGTTTCTTCAAAGGATGACGCAAACACTCCCTATTCGCTAACACCTCATAGCTACCTGATTCGCATCACTGCTAATGAATATTAATATATTCATGAATTCCAAAGCTCTTACTCCGATCTTTTCATGGGGCTTTAATTTCCTTCTTTTGCAAAGCTCTACAGAATACACTAAACTATACTGAACTTTTCAATATAATTATTATAATCTAAAAGGAAGAAATAAACTAATATAGCGTAAATTATTTCTCTTCAATATCGACAAACTGTATTTATCTTATAATGCGATCCCATTCATCCTTTCCTAACTTGATGTTTTTATAAATAATCTGATAAATTAACCGCAACGATCAAATACATATTATATATTGTATTTAGAAAATACCCCATTTTACCCCATCTACCAAAATTATCTTCCTTCTTTATACAAGAATTATAATTTTAATGGGACTCAACTATATATAATCTTTTATTATTAATATTCCATAAACAGATTCATAGTGGGTTGATAGGTTTCGATACTTGCTTCTTGGTTTTATACATCCAAATCAAAATCGAGTAGCAGTAAAAGACATATAAATCCTTCAATTATAATGAACTTAAATGATCAAGTTATAGTTTCTAATATAGTCCACAATATCTATATCCACATAAGTTTTAGCCTCATCTGTTAGTATTTAAAGAAACAGGCAATTTATTTGTTAAAAGCACACACTATTTTCCTTATATCTTAAAACACACCAATTATAAAAAAAAATTTTAACGCCATAATAGATAAAGAGTGGTTGGCGTCTAAATAATCTAAGAACGCGGGAAAGATGAAGTTGTGGCATTTTAACGCCATAATAAACAAAGAGTGGTTAGCGTTTAAATAATCTGAGAACGCAGGGAAGATCATATACAAATATAGTGTTTTATTTTAAAATTACACTTAAAACTAAGTGCTGGAGAGATTGGCGAATTTAAAGCGCATGAATTTGCGGGCTCAGTAAATCCATTGAACAATTTTTGGTGAGAGTAACCTTGTAAAGGTGAGCGGATCTCAAAATATTTAAATTATTTTTTGAAATACAGTTTGAAATTGGAGAAATGCATCTGAATATTGGGATAAGAAACTAAAAGTTCTTCCTTCTGTTCAAATTATAGTGAGAAAATGTGATGTTTAAAGGGACATGCATGGTCTAGAAAGGTACGAGTTACTTGGTAATTTCATTATAATGATTTATAGATAGAATGGGACTTTTCTATTATCTTAACAAACATTTTGGTTTGTTTTAAAGTTTTTCTGAATAAAATTTTTTTTTGATTTATAAAACAGAGAGAAGACTATTAAGTTTGGATTAATATTAATGAGATGAAAGTGGGTGATACGTTTTGATTGCAGGTAGAGAAACAATTATAAGTTGGTATTCATATTATTTAACAGTGAGAAGTGGCATATAATGGACAATTAATTGTAGTTTTTATATTTATAGAAGCCCCGTGAACAAGCTGGAGACAGCGAAACGTAGGGGCAGTTTTTGGCAAAGAAATAAAAAGAAAATAGAATGATTTGAAGTGACTCCAGTTTCTTCTTTGAGAATTTTGCTGCACACCTTTTGGAGTCCGAAAAGCATTTTGGAAGAAGTGGATTCATTACCCAGATTTTTTTATTAGTATTTGGGTAAACGGTATGCAGTCAGAAGAGATGCAAGTCACAAGTGGGGTACCTCAGGGATCAGTTCTGGGGCCATTCGTCTTCAATATCTTCATCAGTGACATAGCAGATGGACTGGAGGGTAAGGTTTGTCTGTTTGCAGATGACACCAAGATCTGCAACAGAGTAGATGATCCAGATGGGGTGGGCAGAATGAGAAGAGATCTGGATAAACTAGCAAAATGGTTGGAAGAATGGCAACTGGGGTTTAATGCAAAGAAGTGCAAGATCATGCAATAAGGGAAGAGAAACCCTGAAGCCACCTATAGACAGGGAGGGGAGTTGCTAGCAGTCACAAGGGAAGAAAGAGACTTGGGCATCATCATCACCGATGACCTGAAATCATCCAAGCAGACCGCTAAAGCAGTAGGTAAGGCTAGGGGGATGTTGGGGTGTATTAGTAGGAGTATCACAAGTCGGAAGAGGAAGGTAACGATCCCTCTTTACAAGACATTGGTTAGGCCCCATCTGGAGTACTGCATGCAGTACTGGAGGCCACACCTTCACAAGGACATTAACCAAATTGAGGCATTCCAGAGAAGGGCAACCAAAATGGTGCAGGGAATGCATCAGAAAACATATGAGCACAGA
Source organism: Neoceratodus forsteri (assembly GCA_016271365.2). Lineage (NCBI taxonomy): Eukaryota > Metazoa > Chordata > Ceratodontiformes > Ceratodontidae > Neoceratodus > Neoceratodus forsteri. The sequence continues at coordinate 39,895,716 of JADMNL010000032.1, forward strand.
TTGACGGAGCTCAATATGTATACCTTAGAGTAAAGGAGGGGGAGAGAGGTGATATAATTGAAACATTCAAACACCTTAAGGGCATTAACAAGGTGAAAGAGTCTAACATGTTTCAATATAAGAAAAATAGCAGGACAAGAGGACACAGCATGAGATTAGAGGGAGGCCGATTAAGGGGGAATGTGAGGGAGTTCTTTTTCACAGAAAGGGTGGTGGATGCAAGGAATTGCCTGCCTCAGGAAGTGGTGGATATGAATACAGTGCAGGCATAAGGGAGCAATACAGATGAGTATGACTAGATAAGCCATTGGCATAGTAAAGGTCGATGGCACATTCATAAGGTAGAAAAATAAATGGACAGACTTGCGGTCCTTATCTGCCGTCAACTTCTATGTTTGTATGTAATTACCATTAGTCGCTCAGCCGCAATTAATTGCAGTACACACTCAGCAGCGTACTACAGGAAGCACCTGCTCTGTTGCCGCTCCCAGACTCATACTTACTCCTGAACACCAGTATATGTCTAGTTCACAAATCAGCAGATAACACATTCACTTCTGTACATGCTGCACATCCAGTTGCCATACAAACTACAACGTAACTACTACCACACAGATCACAGCGATTCCTGAGTGATTCACACTCTTAACTATTCACATTTCTTAATAGGGTACTGATCACATATTCCTTTATTTCTCTGCTTTATTTCTTCATCCCTCACTTAGACATCCTACTAGCCCTACCTTAAGCTCCTCTTCCACATAAATACATATAACCTACACACTACTCTACTATTATTAGCAGTGTCAGTGGCTCAGTAGGTAGCACACTCGCCTCTGAGGCCAGCAGATCAGAGGGCTGTGGGTTCAGTTCCCACATCTGGCACTTGGGTTAATATCCCAATACTGACACTCTAGTACAGCATGCGGGGGATGCTGCACTTCTGAGGTGCTGTCTTTCGGATGAGATGTTAAACCGAGGTCCCATCTGCCTGGACTGGTGATAGTTCAGGTGGATGCTAAAGATCCCATAGCACTTATCGAAAAAGAGTAGGGGAATTTCCCTGGTGTCCTGGTCAAATTTCTCCCATTCACTAAATAAAATACCATCGACAGCTTAATCTGGTTCAATTTCAATTGCTTACCATCTGTATCCCCCTTCCCCGGTCACACCTGATAAAGGGAATCTAGACCAAGTGGGCTTACCGGGTCAACAAAATTCAATGAATAAATTATCACCTTTAGTCTTCAACAACCCCTCCCTCAAACCAAACTTCTCCACCTAAGATGTTCCACATAACCTCCCTCCTCATTCTCCTACTTCCTTGGCATTCCTCTCCATCCCAGCACCCTTCCATGCCAACACCACACATGCCAGTTACAACTATATTACCAACTCTCACCTCATCCACCTCCCTACAAACATTGTTCCTCTTCTCATGGTGCCCTGGAGCAACAACCCTCCCACCCACCAGCCTCCTAGCTACCCTACCAATGCCCAAACCCATATCACACTCCAGCCCCTGGTCCACCTCCTGTCTGCCTTCTCATTACACAAAGCTATATAACAGGATTCACAAGCTTCCCAGATTCCTGATAATATTACGCTACTTTCCGCTGGTGACATCGAACTCAAGCCTGGCCCAACACCATCACCATCCCCCCACACTCAGCTTCCCGAAGGCCTCAAATTCACCCACCTAAACATACGTAGACTAATCCCTAAACTATCCCTACTCCAGCCCCTTACGCAGGAGCTCCAACCTGAGGTGATGGTCCTAACAGAAACCTGGCTTTCCTCCAAAATCTCTAATAAAAGCCTCCACATTCCTGGCTGAGCTCTTATTCGACAAGACCGACCCAGCAAGGGTAGAGGTGTGGCTATGTATCCTTCTTCCAACCTCCTCTATTCCCCAGTATTCTCAATTTCTTCCCCCTCAGCCTACTATGAACTTATTCTAATAAAACTCATCTTACCACAGACTCTACCCATTTTCATTGCTGACACTTACTGCCGTCCCAGCCTCCCATCATCTACACACAAGGATATCATCTCCACTATAACTATACATGCCTCCTCTGGTGAGCTATACATCTTAGGTGACTTTAACCTGGACTGGCTCTCACCTTCACATAGTAAAGCCTGCTCAGAGGTTACTTCCCTCAACCTAACACAACTAATCTCCGAACTAACGTGACTCAACCACAAAACTCACAACCACTCCCTCTTAGATTGGGCCCTCACCACAGACTCCCTGAGCGATCACCACATGATCTATTGTGTCTGCAAAGTACATTGCACTAAAGCATCCCCCCAAACTACTTCCTTTATGACCATTCTGAACATTAAATTTAGGCCCCCTCCTCTCTGATCTTCAACTTACTGACTGGTCACCTATTTCCACTGTACCCTCCATTGATGTCGCTCTCAATTACTTCAATTCAAAATTCATGGGAATTTGAAATCAGCATGCCCCCCTCAGGAACATTAGAGTAAGAGCGACACATCTCCCTTGGGTAAACACTGAACTACTAGCCTGCATGCGGGCCCACGACCAGGCCTGGAAAGCATATAAAGCTTCCAACTCTGACAAGGATCTACTCAATTATTGGCACCTCAGAAACACACCAACGCCACTAGATACACCAAATCAGAATATTTCTCCAGCTCCTTTAACAACAATATAAGTCACCCATCCAAATTCTAGAAAACAGTCCAGTCCCTCTTCTCACCACCTACTCAACCTTCCATACCACTCCTCAAGGAAGGTCATTCCATCCTAACTGACCCTCCCTCCACTGCAGCATCCTTCAACACCTTTTTCACCTCATGCCCCTTATCCCTTCTTGCCACCTTCCCCCAGTCAACTACACCATCTAAGCCACCCACTCACACGTCATCCCTCCACAACACTCCCACTGCCCCCCACTGCCACACCCAACCCTCTAACTATCCAATTCCCAAACCCCATTACTACAGCCCTTTTTTCCTTCTCACCCATCTCACCTAACAAAGCCTTTAAGGCCCTGCTAGCCCTAAACTCTAGCAAAGGTAAGAGTTCAGATGGCCTCAACGCCAAACTCCTTTATCTATCTGCCCCTGCTACCTCCTCCACCCTCCCCGGCTTCTCTCCTAAGCCTTTCATTCTCTCTTGCTTCTGTTCCTTCCATATGGAAACTATCAACTGTCATCCCACTTACTAAAGGTGGAGACCCCACCAGCCCTGGTAATTATCGCCCAATCTCCCTACTCCCAATCCTAGGGGGAGTAGTCAGGATTTAAAAACTGAAGGCACACACGTAGATACATGCTATTTGGGGCACATTTGTATCCGTGGCCAGTTTTGTTAAGGCATATTTGTTCAAAATATTTGAATCCAAATGAAGGCCTGGGCCTTTGGGCTACAGCCTGGCTACTCCCCAAAACTTCAGGAGAACATTGTCCTTGCCCAACTCACTCCCAGCTAGACTCCTCTTCTTTTTTCACCCCTTCCAGTCTGAGTTTCATAAATCCCCTTCTACCACCATCTCCTTCCTTTGGCTTATTGACTCCATACTCACAGGTATGGATTAGGGGCAGAGCACATCAGCAACATTTGTAAACCTGGCCAAAGCCTTTGATACAGGATCACACACCCTCCTACTCCACAAACTCACAGCCGCTGACCTATCTACATCAGCCATTGGCTGGTTCTTTTCCTACCTAGCAGGCAGGATGCAATCTGTTAAGATTGGCAACTCACTCTCAAACCCTCCTCCCCATCAATACTGGAACCCCACAGGGCTCAGTTCTATTCCAAATCCTATTTTCCATCTTTCTAAATGATCTACCTGCTGTATGCTCTTCTACACATATACACATGTATGCAGGCGACACCGTCCTTTACACCTCTGGTGCTTTGCAATCAGTAGTGGCAACTAAACTACAGAAGGATTTCCATATGGTCCAGCATTGGTTCCAATCCAATCAACTGTTCCTAAACCCCAAAATGACTGTCTCCATGACCTTTGGCACTAGGCAGAAACTCTCCAGAGCCCCCCCCCCCGACTACCTTCCATACATTGGATGGTACACCCCTTGTCACTTCCTTTAGGTATCTTGGAGTCTGGCTAAACAGGCACCTGGATTTTTCAGTACACATGAATGCTATTCAAAAAACACTGCACCTAATACTAGGTGCTTTATATAGGAACCGTGATTGCATTCCAATACCAGCCCATCATGCCATTGTGCACAAAATCATCCCCCTCATATTTGACTATGCCAACATTGTCTATAGTGCAGCCCCCAAGACCATTCTCGCCAGACTGGACACACATTTTCACTTCTTCTGTCGCTTCACTTTAGCCTGCCCACCTCTAACCCATCATTGTGACCTCTATAAAGCCCTCTCCCTCCCCTTCTGGGAATCCAGATGTCTCATCCACTCTGCTAGTTTTCTGGCCAAATTCTGGTTCAGGTCCCTACCCACTTATCTCTATTATCACGAGCCCCTTCTTTCCCCCCATTCTCTCCGTACCACCAATCACAGGCTCCTTGCCCTCCCCCATAGGTCAACCTCAGCAGGGCAATCTGCCTTCTCATGTCATTGCCCTAAACTGTGGAATTCCCTCCCACTCATCATCTGAAATGCATCCTTCCCCGCCTCCCTTTCCTCTCCACTTATACACCACACCTCCCCTGCCTGTACATGTCCCTAATTATCCAAGTCAGCTTGCTTTACCATCACATTACTGAACCCTCAAGTCCTTACTTCTTCATCTCATTAAGCTGTTATTTCCCACTGCTTAGGTTTTCCATCACTCCTGTTTGACACTTTCTCACTGCTATTATCGCTACAATTTGAAGCTAAATTACATACATACATTTGTACATACATACATTGTTGCCGGCAGATTAGACCCATTGGTCTCTCATGTCTACCCAATACAGTTCACTGTTTGTGCAAAGTGACTGTGCTACCCTTCCCACGTGGTTTTCTCCCCTACCTCCCCCCACAGTTCATAGTGGTGTTTGCCCTATCCCTTACCTTTACCATGCCCCATGCCTGTCCCATCCCTTCTTGAACCCTTCTACTGTCTCCAGCATCAATAACTCTGTAAGCAATGCATTCCAGGGTGCCACCACCCTCTTGGTGAAAAAATGCCTTCTTCCCTCCCCTCTGAAGTCCCCCTCCCACCCTGAGAGCTTTAAAACTATGGCCTCTTGTGATCCCCCTTCCTTTAGTTGGAAAAGCTCATCAACATTCCCCTTATTGAACCCCTTCAGGTATTTGAAAGTCTCTATCATGTCCCCCTATCTCTTCTGTCCTCCAACGTGTACATGTTCAGTTTTTATTTATTAGAATTTTGGTAACCGGGTAAGTCCACTGAGACCATGCAGTCCCTTTTTCATTGACGACCCAGGTGCCAATGGTGAATACAGTACAATAGATAAATACAGTAATAATACACAGGATACAGAGAGATTTAACAATGTTGCAAAAATTATTACAATGGAAAGCCAGGTAAGTAACTTAAAACAGATCAGGCATTAAGCATATATAAATAAACAGGATAACTAATATTATACAGTATATACATAGCAGGAACACGAGAGCAGGTGGATTACAAGATACTTCTATCAGAGTAACATAGACTAGGCATTAACGATGCTATAAGGGTTATTTAAAGCAATTACAGAGGAGGGGAGTTAGTAGGAAAGAAGTAAGCTCTTTTTGAAGGAGGATAGGGTGGGGCAGGAGGTAAGTTGGGGGATGGAATTCCAAGCAGAGGGGAGCTGAGATAATGGCTTACCCGATAAGCGTTGCGTCTTCTGTATTGCTAATAAGGGTAAGGAAGTAGATCTAAGTGTGTGTGTGTGGGTGCTTTTTTGTAAACGATTCCTCTTAGGCAAGGGGGATTAAAGAGCTTGGTAAATTTGAATACCAGGCATAAGGTGTGAAACTGTAACCTTGAGTCATAGGTAGGCCATTGAAGAGAATACAGGGCCTCACAGTGGTGTTTTCTGGAGTCTGCTCCAAGGGCAAAATGTCTAGTCCCATGATAGAGTTGATGAACCTGTGCCAGGGAAGAGGATTGGGCAGAGAGTAGTAGAGGGCACCATAGAACAAAATATGGAGAAGGGATGTTGATGCAATCTTTTTCAGGTGCAGGTAATAAAAGAATATGGAGGTATAATAACCCGAACTCTGGTTTACCATTTTGGTAAGCTGAGTTGCATGATACTCCATTGAAAAGGAGGCATCTAAGTGAACCCCAAGGTATTTAAAAGTACTAACCACCTCTGTGGGGTCTCCTGACTGTGTACTGATCTGGAGCTGTTTGGTAGGTTTGGGGGATGGGTCATGCAAAAGCACAGCTTTTACTTTTTTCCTATTTAGAATTAGGTGATTGTCAGAGAACCAGGTCTCGAGTGCAATGAAATCAGAATTAAGGCTTTGGATAGGCCAGTCTATATTGTTAGATGAGCAGTATAAGATTGCATCATCAGCATATAATTGCATGGACACACCAGCACAAAAGTTGGGGAGCTCGTTGATAAAAAGTGAGAATAGTATTGGGCCAAGAACAGAACCTTGGGGTACTCCGTGTGAGATAGACATTGAAGAGGAAAGTGAACCAGACCATTTTACCCTTTGCGGTCTTCCAGTGAGGTAGTCATGGAACCATGTGAGTGCTAAGTGATCGAGACCTAATTGATGCAATTTACCAAGGAGAAGGTGGTGGTTGACTAGATTGAGGCCTTGGACAAGTCGATGAATACTACATTGGTTAGAAGACCAGCATCACTTGCATTAAGAATGTCAGTCGAGATATAGGTGCCGGAACCGGGGGTGGGGGGGCGGAAGGGGCGGTAGCCCCTCCACTTTTTATTTCTGTATGGCAAAAACTAGTATAGAAACAGTGCCCTTTGTTCCCTTACAAGTGCCCTTTTGATTCTCAGCCCCCTCAGCTTTTACCATCTTCTGGCACCCTTGCGAGATTTTGACAAGGGCTGTGTTAGTACCATGGCCCCTTCCTCAAGCCATGCTGGCAGTCTGTGAGAAGATGATGTAAGTCTAGGTAGGATTGTAGCTGAATGTGCAGGATCCACTCCAGAATCTTAGCCAGTGGGCAGAGAATTGAAATAGGCCTATAATTTTCCATGGCGGGCCCCCTCTGATGGAGGGGGACCACCACAGCCACTTTCCAAAGAGGATGGATCTATTTAGAAGATCACAAACAGGTGCGGCGAGTGCTGCTGCCCCTAGTTTGGGAAACCTGGGTTCTAATGTGCCATGGCCAGGGAAGCTGTCTGACTTGAGATTTGATAACAGCCTGAGGACTTTTCTTCTAGTGGCTATTTTTAGGTGGAAAGGGGGTTGGGAGACAAGAGTGGCGTGATGCTGAGTAGGGATAGAGAAATCTGAGACTGGCAGCAGGTGAGCTGTGTACCTATCAAGGTCAGTGAGGAACTGATTAATTCCTTCTGCAATGGATGGGGGATCTTGAAGGAGGTGGCCTCCGGACGATATGGAGCTTGAACATTGGGTCAATTTACCTTTGATCAAAGAATTGATATGTTTCCAAAATTCTTTGGGCTTGCTGAGATTCTCAGTCTGAAGTGAGCAGAGATGGGTACGTTTAGCACCCTGTATCCTATTTTTACACTTATTTCTCAGCTGTCGATAATATAGCCAATCAGAATGAAGAAGGCTGTCTTTATAGGTCTTCCAGGCTGCATCACAACTCTTCATGAGGGTCCTGATTTTAGTAGAGAGCCAGGGTGCCTTAATACCCTTAGATCTACATCTAGTAAGTGGAGCATGTCTGTTGATAATGTTTTTAAAGGTAAGGATAAAATAATCGCATGCCTGGTCTATTGAGGGGAGGCGAGTAATGGGTGTGTCCAATCAGCATTACTAACAGTCATTGAGAAATGGTCTACGTTAAACTGAGACATTTTCCTGGATTCATGTATTATGGGTGGTGGGGCATCAAAATTATTACACCACACACAGTAGGTAGGAGAGTGGTCACTAATACAATCTGGTAAAACACTGACTGTTTTGGTCCTATGTGGGCAATTAGATAGTAACCAATCCAACAGCGTTGCAGTACTGTTTTGGAGTTATGTCTTGTGGGCAAGGAAATAAGTTGGGTGAACTTTGTGTCAGAGACTAGTGTATGGGCCTTGTTTTTGTGGGGGGACAGCCAATCAATGTTGAGATCTCCACAGATTAATGTGTCATGGGGGGGGGGAGAGCTGACAATGCCGACATAAGGGAAGGCAGTTCGTTGGGGGCGTCCCGCGGGGGTAGGTAAATACATCCAATAAGTGGTTTCTTAACATTGCCTAAAGTTAGTGAGATAAATAAAGATTCTGCATTGGGAGGCATGTCGGGGAAGAAGAGATCAAAGTGACATGAAATTTAGACTTAACATTTATTAAGACTCCTCTCCCCCTTCTACCTAAACAGTCATACCTGTGGCAGGAGTAGCCAGGGAGATCAATTTCATGTTGCTGCACACTGGGCTTCAACAGTTCTCTGAGCCTGTCCTCATACCTCACCCCGTCCTTTCCCTGAACCATTTTGGTTGCCCTTCTCTGGACTCTCTCCAGCAGTGCCACATCCTTCTTAACCCGGGGTCTCCAGAACTGGACACAATACTCCAGATGTGGCCTCACCAGTGCACTTCAAGTTTTTTTTTCCTCTCAAATATGCCACAAGCACGCCCTCTTCAATGTCAAAATCTGTATAATGTAAATACTGCATATTCTTGTTATCTATAAATACTGTACCATGTATGTGATATTGTAATTGTACGTGATGCCAGTTCTTACATTATTGCATTTACATTATTGTATTACTACCTATTGTGAAATGTACAGATTAAACCCATTCCCCCTTCCCCCAGGATGCATCTGAAAATGAGCATTTTGTTCAGTATGCTTTCCTGGTGAAACTTTTCAATAAATAAATGAATAAAAATCTGCCGAATCACAGAGCAAGCTGCAGAAAATATAATGAGAACTGTAAGGAATGAGTCAATGCAGGCCTATGCTTAACATAGAACTAGAGCAGTGGCAAGCCCAGCTAACCTCTTTTGCCTTCCACTACCTGCCAGAAGGTCTCGGGGTGATGTTATTGTGTTCTGCGTAGTAATCTCAGACCTCATTGTCTTGAGGGTCAGACAACAAATGTCCTTCCCCTAGCACAAGTCCGCTGGCCTCCCACTGTGCTGCTGCTCTGTCTTCTTCTGCTGGTGGGGACTTTCTATGCCTTCTTTCCCCCAGCTTTAACCTACCACCATCTGATGTGCCTCTTTGTGTCCCCTATGCAGAATTTTAAGCAGCTTTGCTGCATTTTTAAATCCTCACTGTCCCTGTTGACCAACATGGTGAGCCACTAGTTGCTCCCTGTCCCTGGGTTCAGTAGGGACTTTCACGTTGTGGCATGGCCACTGTATGAATCTCCTGGGCCTGATAGGGACTTTCCCTACACAGCAAAGTCTCTACATGTGCCCCAAGCCTGGCAGGGACTTTCATTTTGCAGCACAGATCCTCTGAGTCCCCCGGGCTCATTGAGGACTTTCACTTTGTGACACAGCCCCTCTGAGTCCCCCGGGCTCATTGAGGACTTTCACTTTGTGACACAGCCCCTCTGAGTCCCCCGGGCTCATTGAGGACTTTCACTTTGTGACACTGCCGCTCTGAGTCCCCAGGGCCAAACAAGGACTTTCAGTCCTCAGGCCCAGTGGGAACTTTCACCTGTGGGGCACAACTGTGCCCCCAGACTTGGCATAAACTTTCAGTTTGTGGCATAGCTCCTCTCCAGGTCCCCTGACTTGCAGGGATTCTCACTTATGCGAAATAGCTGCTCAGGGTCTTCTGGGCCTCACAGGTACTTTCTGTTGCATTCCAGAGCTGCTCTAAGCACAGCAGATATGGAAGGGACTTTCTCTTGTGTGGTACAACTACTTTGAGTCCCCTAGGCCTGGTGGGAACTTTCACTTTGCAGTGCAGCTACTGTCCAAGTCCCCTGCGTCCTGTGGTGACTGCCCATGAGGGTACCTTTATTTGTGTGGTTATTCCACTCCACAGTCCACAGTTTCTATTACTTACAGTGTGAGTTTGGGAAAGTTATTAACCCTCCGTGAGGTTGAACTCATACAGCTATGGAACTAGGTAGAACCCAGACCCCACCGGAAACAAGATGCTGCATATCAGCTGGCCTATCCTGGGTTACTAAATTATAAAGTAAATAGAACATATGTGATGGTCACTTCAAGGTATGCAATTTATCTTCATGAATGGGAAGTGACCTCTTGGCCTTCACAAGTGGTGAAGCAACGAATGAGGTGAAAAGAGGTCACAGCCCAAGAATGAAGATAAAAAGCATATCTCATAAGCGACCACCACATGTCCGGTTTATACAATGTACATTACCATTTTTAAATAGTTGGCACTTATTTGTGATTTATTGAAAAGTAAACATTTTCCACTGGCACCAGGTGGAACATAATTACCTTGCACTGGAAAGAATGTGTCATGGCTTGGCATAGGTGGCAGGAAAGGTTATCTAATACGTACAGAACTAGCTAGATACATTTTGAGACGTACCCTACTGCAGAGATAAAACATGTATCTAACCAGTTGGTGTTCTGTTGAGAAAGTATTGTTTTTATTTCTTAGAAAAAATGGTAGTGTGCATTGCATAGACATGGATCTTGACAAGTTGGGGCTTATTGTCAGGAAGAGCATGAAAGGAAGGAAAAAGTGTGTGTGTGTGTCTATATGTATGTATGTATGTATGTATGTGCACGTGTGTCTATATGTATGTATGTGCATGTGTGTCTATATGTATGTATGTGCATGTGTGTCTATATGTATGCATGTGCATGTGTGTCTACAGGATTAGAATCAGCCACTTTTCAGTATCCCTAATGCTCCGTGCTGTGTGATTTCTAGGAAAGTGTACCTGTGTGGGAAGTTCTATTCAAGAAGGACCGTGTGGTAAGACAATTGAAACTTTAGCTTAGTTGACATTCTTCTATTCTTTGTAATGCTATTGCTAATTCCCATTTGTTTTTTTAATTTCTCTAGTATGTAAAGATCCTTCCCATATGTTGCCTGTATATCTTGTATTTTGTTTTGATATGATTAACTGTCTGTGACAGTGTCTGCTTTAAAAGGTACTGGTAACTTGTTTTACTGTCCACTCTGTGTTCCATCTCTAAGAGCACACTACAGCGCATTTCTAAATCAGAGTGAAACTACTACATGCACCGAATCAAGGCCAGGAGTGCCTGAAGCAAAGGCGTTCAACACTTTGTCCCATAAAATATTAATGGAACAACTGGACAGGCTTAAATTTCATACTAACATAGTGGCATGGATCACCGCATGGTTAAATGAAAGAAGACAGAGAGTGGGGATCGGGGTAACATATCAACTTGGGGGTATGTCACCAGTGGTGTCCCCCAGGGCTCTATACTGGGACCCATGCTGTTCAGCGTATTGGTGCCCACTATGCAGACTGATAGTACTCCTTGGATATGCAGGTATGCAGACGATTGCAAGTTAGGCAGTATAGGTAATGACGAAACATCAGGACAAAATTTCCAAGACATCATAACAAAACTGGAAAGCTGGACCAAAACAAATGGCATTTAACACAAACAAATGCAAGGTTATGCATTTAGGACATAACAACCAAGGAAGAATCTATAAATTAAATGATATTATCTTACAAGAGAAAACCACGGAAAAAGATCTGGGGGTAACAATTTCAGATAATTAATCATTTAATTTACACACAATAAAAACAGTTAAAAAATGTCAAAGGATTTGGGGATATATATAAAAAATATTAAAAGCAGAGAACCCGAGGTAATTATTCCCCTATATTCCAGTTTGGTTGGGCAACATTTGGAGTATTATCACCCATTCTGTGCACCACAAAGCAAAAGAGGAATAAAAATGAAACAAAGTTTACAGAGAAAGGTAACTAAAGGGGTCAAACATTTGAAACAGCTTCAATATGGGGAAAGACTTAAAAAACTGGGTTTGCACTCATTGGAATATGGAGGAACAAGAGGAGATATTTGCTTAGCCTATACTGCAATCAAAAATGAGTGTACATTAGAAACAGTCAATCTTGTCAAACAACCAGTCATTAAAAAACCAGAGCACATAACTACAAACTGAGTGGAACCAAATGTACAACAGTAAAAAGTAAATAGCACACCCAACGAATAGTTAATAGTTGGAACACATTACCAGAGGATGTGGTAAACAGTCCTACAATGGACACTTTCAAAAATAGGTTAGATAGATATATGGGTAATTCAAAACAAATGTTCCACCAATAGTGGCATCGAGTTTATATAAAGGTTTTTGACCTAATAAAACTCGTAATATACCTATGAACCTAGGAATCGAATAGGGGTTCCTGTGTCAAGGCTGTGGTGTGTGAACTGAGGCATAGGTGGAACTAGGAGGGAGCAGCCCAGCACGCATCCATAACAGTCTGTGACAGCAAAGTTGTGGTGTCCCAACCTGCTGATAGTAGGTGAGAGGAGTGTGTCACAAACCCCCAAAGCCACTCCCAGCATGTCATGATGAAAATAGTGTAGGTTTCTCAAGGCAGATAACCCACTTTGAAATTCACTATCTAATTTACTCATTAGACAGTGTCCTGTGTGAAAGCATCATCTCTTGAAGCCGGTATGCTGGGTGCATATTTACTAAAAATAAGTTTCAGGAATGACAAAGTCCTGCCCAAATATAATAAAAGGCCCTTTCAGCTTGAGGGAAAATAAGAGTCTCCACCTGTTTTGCAGGTCTAGATATACATGACATATTTGGCACATTCCAATCATAGAAACATTTCGAAGAATTTTTTTGTCATATTATATATAATCCTTAATTATACCTTCGAACCTGTAATCTTCTGATTTTGTTTCACAGGGGTGGTGCCTTTTTTGGGGAAGGGGAAGATGGATTGGACAGCTGGGTTGGGGAATGAAGGTCTTGTTCAGAGGAGGGAGCACATGTCTGGCTGGGAGCCCTGTTTCTTTTTTGGGGTAAAGAATGGATAGCTGTGTGAAAGACTGATATTGCAGATGGAGCCCCCCCAGAGGAAGTCAAAACATATCTGAGTTCTCACTAAAATTACTGTAGTTACATCTGCTTGGTCAAAGGTATTCTTCCCGTCTCTGGTTAGATTTAACTGGTCTGATATTGCTTGTATCAGTGCAATAAATTCTTATTTCAAAATTGTTGCACCAGTATACTGTAGCCTCCTTTTGGTTTATCACATAGTTCTCAAGTGGGTCCCAGGGACAACAGATTAGCATCAGCAAGTTTCTACAAACTTGCAGGTGGGACACAAAATAAGTTACACGCTACAGAAATCTACATACAGTAGATTACATACTTTTACAATTATTTATAAGTTGCATGTTACACAAATCTATATACTGTAGGTTACATAAATCTATATACTGTAGGTTACATCATTTTATAATTATTTATAAAATGTCAAGAAAAAATCTAGAAATTTCATTGGCCAAGAGACATCACCTGACCATGCATTATGAGCATATGAACAAATCTCTATAAATGCATGATCAGGTGCCAAATCTAATTTTTCTTCCCCCCCCAAAAGACCTACTAGACCCATTTTATAAGTGTAATAAGCTCCTCTAGGGTGTGCATCATAGGATTTTAATGCACTTTCTAGGGCATAAAGACACATGGCCTTCGGCCTCATGCCTTACTACAGCCCCTGGGGTGTGCATTCATATCCTTTATAACATGGGTTGTCAGGAACATGGAAGCTAATTGGTGTAGAGCCCCTGCATAACTATGCATTAAATACCCCTTTTAATGCATGGTTCCACGGAGGGACTCGGGGAATGTGCCGTTGGCATTTGTTCCCTGCTTCCGAAAGCAAAAGGAGAACAGCAGCCATTAAAACATGTAGGGAAGTGAGAGAGCCCCAGTGCTGTCAGTATTTCTGTTGGCCCTCCTATGCCCTCCCGAAGCAGTTTAGTGTCCCATCTTCCACTAACAACAATGGTAGGTTTTTGTAGGTGCTTCTCAGTTACTGTGTACAGCAATATTTCCTTTGCGTCCCACTAATTCCACATCCCTTTATTTGTTTGCTGTGCTGCCTTCATGTGTTGATCCCCCCCCCCGGCAGACACTGACAGATAACGTGAGCTAACCTCCCCTGCAGTGGGGACAGACTCCCACTCCCGTTCCTTCTTTGGGTGGTGACATTTCCCTTGTTCATCTGCGGGCACGGGAGAGTGAGAGAGTGACAGTCCCAATCGTGCTTGAAAGTGAGAGAGAGAGAGAGATTCCCCCCCCCCCCACAACGATGTCTGGTCCCTGTCCTCCACTCACCAAGAGCAGGACATGTCGGTCAGCACTGCCAGGTTTCTGTGGTGTGTCCTTCTCTCTACTCTCCTTCTGTACCAGGCAGCGGGTTTCTGTGGTGGAATGTTACGTTGGCGAGAGGGAGAGCAGGAGCCACAGTGCTTATTGCTGGTAGTGTCCTGTGTCAGTCAAGGGAGCAACATGGCGCTTATCTAGCACATCGCAGGGAGACAGTAACAGTGTAAGCAACAGACATCTGTCATGCTCAGTCATGCAGGTTGCGAGCAACCGTGCTGAAGCATCTGCCGAGAGGGAAAACAAGTGGCAGTCACGGGTGGATTATGCAGCACAGCAGAAGTGCACCAGATTGGGAGAGTACTGCACCATGCAGACGTCATGGTCACAGTGTTCTCATGAGGCATACGTGGTCTAAATCAAGGTAATGCAATATTTATACCACGTGCATTTAGTTCTGCAGTACTTCCACAAGGAGCAGTTAGCAGAAGCTGTTGTGCATTACTTATACAGAGAGCAGATGGCGAGGCACAGAGGCTGCCCGTCGGGACTGGCTTGTGCAGTGGAGAATTCATTACCACAGTTATGTTATGGAGCAGCAATGGCAGAAATCAACATTATAGTACATTTCTGCCATTTCTGTCTTCATACCGTCACTGTGGTATACATTATTTGTTGAGCACTACTTTCCAAGGCAGCAGGATAAAGAACAACTTCATAACTTTTAAGACAAATAAAAGTATTTTTCTCCAACATTGTCCTGTGATTGGACAACCCATGTTATCAGTGCAATAAACACTCCAGGGTATGGGGTTATTGGGAATTAATCAACACCCTGGGTGCTGTGAGGACACTCTGCCTGTGGCCTTATGCCTCACAATGCACCTGGGGTGTTGATTAGTCTCCAATAATCCCATACCCTGTCAGGGGTTATTGCTTACATAATGCACACCCTGTTTTGGCCTATTACTTACATATACAACTTGCAAAGAAATGTAACCAAAGAAACTGGCAGGCTATTGCTGCGATTTGGTGGAGCAGCAGGTGACTAGCCACACGCTGCCCATTGAGCACTGCTTAAGCACACATGTCCAAGTGTCCTAAAGACACTCATTTTCTTTGCTCCTACATCCTTCACTCCTCTTCTGGTGTTGCCCTCTTTTTGCTTATGGGCATCTTTTCTAAGGTGCCTTCAATCTAAGAAGATAATGTCCCTTTTGCACTTGTAGAGGTGGAACTCTCCACAAGAGGGTTCTTTCCCCTTCTTGGGACCTTAAAAGGGTGGTAGTCCACATAAGGGGGACAGAGGGAGCCAACGACCAAATCTATGTTGAATAAACACTGGAACCCACATATAGTACCTAGCATTCTACCAACCAAACATTCCACCAATATCGCACAAGCATTATACTGTATACTCAGACGCCTATTGAACCAGTCAACCGATATATACAGCAAATGACAACATAGGGGAGGAGTTATTGCTGCACAAGGTTGTGAAGCAATAGCTGCAGATTACCAGTGACCTAATCGGAGGAGAAAGGTCGGTCACGAGGTCCCAGTAGTAAAGCTGAAATTGGTAGGGGTAGTGATGTTTCAAAGCACAGATGGAAGCTGATTCCAGAATTTTGAAACTAAGACGGTGAATATCATTTCCCCCAATGGAAAAATAGTTCCTTATGAGCTACTGATGCCTAGAGTAAATAAAAAAACAGAATATTCAGAAGGAAAGCACCTCAGTGCAAGATGTTTGCACTGAGGTTATTGTCTTGCCTTTTAAATCACTTTCCTATTTTGGGCTCACCATAACCCAAATCATTCATCAAACACACGGAGGAGCACTATTTAGGGCACAAGATGTGTCTGTGATCTGCTGTTTTCAGCCTTTGCAGACTGTTTGTGAAGCCTTTTGGCACCATTCAGTCCTGCTTAAAGCTGATCAATCCAAAGTTCCTCTGTGATGATTTCCATTTGCTACCCATGATTCTTTGCATTAGGGAGTATATGTAATTTTGCAGGGATATCCCATGATGGTTTGCATTAGGGAGTATATGTAATTTTACAGGAATGTGTTGTACATGCACAAGGCCACTGTAAGTGGCATGCCTGCACCAGGAGAGGTTCCAAGGAACTTGTGGCAGTGGGGAGGTTAGGGGTTGACAGGGCAGAGTGGTTGGTGGTTACATCCTTATGGTGAATATGAGCCTGGATGGGAGGAAAAGCTTCTTCAATGCAAGAGCTCAAAGGTACTTTGGGTTTCTCCCAGCAGGCACGGGGATACTGACTTGTTCAGGGTCTTCTACCCGGGGAAATACACCATATGATTTATTACATAATTTTCAACAATAAACACAAATATTAGTCTCACACAAGTCTTTTACTGTTTGGCAACTGTATATTAATAGTTTTATTGTTGGCATTCATATAAACTACATTGACTTGCTAGGTAATATACCTGGCCTCATAGAGAGTACCTTAGTATTAGGTCATACATGTACGTTCTCCATTTATTGATGTATTTTTGAGCAGGATATAGAGATAATCCAGTTGACTTTGTTGTTCCTAGGTCACTAGATTTCTTGCACTCCCAGGGGTGTAGCACTGCAGTTTATATTTTGTCATTACTATTGTCTGATCTTTGATGGGAAAAATCCGACTGTTAAACTAATGCTTTAGTTTCTTAGGCATGAGTAATAATGTCATGATCTCCTCATTCTGCATGTACTCTTGACATGACCATCTTAATAAAGAAGTTAAAAAAAATGGTACAATACGGGAGCCACCCAACAGCCTCATGGCTGTGTATTGCACTGTCATGCATGGGACTTGGGTTCAGCAGTAAATTTGGAAGGCTGGAAATTGGTGATCAGCTAGAGAATGCATTGCTGCTGGCAACACTCCCAAGTGTGGGGTCAGTGTCATGGTCTGTCATGTCAGCAACACCCCAGGGCCCAGAGAGCTTTCTCCACTATCAGGAGTGCATTACAAGTTATTTGTAATTTGACCAGGAAAGGCACACTAAACTGTCATAGCTTGTTTCCAGGTTCATACTGAGAGTGGGCTGCATGAACCCATTTTATTGATGGGGAAATGTTGGCCATGACAGTGGGGAAACTCCTCCACTCTTCATTGATAAGTGCCATGGGGTCTTTAAATTTCATCTGGACAGTGACCAGTGATGGACAGAAGGGAACTCAGTTTAACAACTCATCTGAAGAATGTACAGGAAATGTAGAAGCAGAGACATCTGCTTGCCCCGCAGAAGTGAGACATAGCTCCATGCTGATGGCCTGGGTTTGGGATACTGAAGCAGCAGCCAGGCTGGAAGGTAGCACTGCTAATGGCAGCATGTCCCATGGAGTGTCTCCTGCTGGTGGGCTGAGAAGCTTGCTGTCCTGGCAGAAGCACACTGCACATACCCCAGGCAGCCCCCCCCACACGTATACACACACACACACACACACACACACACACACACACACACACACACACACACACTGTGCTGCCTAGGATTCTGGGGAAGAAACTGGAGGTAAAGAAGCTGGTTGTGCAGGTAAGAGCTGGCCCCTCATAGGCCCCACACCATCGACCAGGCACCCTCCTCCACTGGATACAGACACCCGGAGCGGTATGTCCCTGAAGACCCTGTCATCAGGGGAAGTTATGAGGGACTACATACCTCTCAAATATTTAGAATTTCGCATAGCACTATGAATTTTACAATTAAACTGGCCCTTGTTCTGCTATGGTTTACGAATCTTCCTCCTAATGTTATAGCTATTTCTGGCTAAAAACTATTAAAACATTGAACTAACTTGATAGAAACATTCCTTAAGACTAAATATTTGGTGCCCACTATTCTTTTATAGATGTTATTGTATTTTTTTTTTTTTAAATTTGAAGTCTTTATTGTTATTTCCATACATCAAACCAACAAGCATATCATCAAAATGTCCATCCAAATCTAGATACAGATAACTAAAACAAATTATAATCCCCCATTAACCCTTCCCCTCCCACCAAAACCCCCTACCTCAAACTCCCTCCCCAGAGTGTGCCAAGTAACGTGAAACTTATTACAATGGTAACACAACACCTAAAATGTAATCTTCTTTAAGAGTGTTGAGTACAGACATGTAAAGCCTGGAAATTAATGTAAATAGAGAGAATATAATTTACCCCATTTTCTGTTTAATACCTTCATATTATTACGGGAACTAGCCAACAATCTTTTAGTTTGAAAGAACGATGAAATATCATTCAGCCATTCACTATATGAAAGAATTAACTGATCCATCCAGTGCTTAAGCACAAGCCTCTTCACTATCATTGAAATTAACGCCATATGAAAATTACGTTCTTGAAAGGCAATGCTAGAGAACTCACCTAAAATACAAATCTCTACGGTAAACAGATCCGCCAAACCTAATAACGGGTCTAATTTAGTCTGGATTGCCTGCCATAGAGAGGATACTGTATCACATTGCCAGAATACGTGTATTAAGTTCCCTTCTTCTTTGTTGCATCTAGTACACATAGGGTTTGGTAGCCTACCTAATTTAGCTAGACGGACTGGTGTATAATACATATTGTTAATAATATGATACTGAGTTAACCAGAGTCTATCTTGAGTATGAAATTTATGGAGATCCTTCCAGATCTGTTCTCATATAAAGGTAATATCTGATAAGAGGTAAGAGGGAGGCCCAGACTGTGGAGCCAGGAAGAACATCTGGGAATTTGAGATCCAGAAGGTAGGAGTACGTCAATGAGACCCAATGAGATTTGTTAGAATAAACTAGCAACTGTTCCAGAAAGAGCTTAAACCAAGATTCTGTGGGAGTTGTACCAACAAGGAAGCAAATGACATGTCTCAGCTGGAAAATTTTGAATATATGTTTCTGAGGAATCCTAAGTCTGGTCATAATTTCTGGAGAAGAAAGAAAAGTGTCATTTGAAAATAGATTGTGTATTGCCATGCCTTGAAGTTGTGAAAGCCAATCTGAGGAAATCTGAGCATCCCCTATCTTAATGTTGGGGTTATAGAGAAGGGTTTGATCTAGGTCTGTTTTAGGAGACAATTTGAAGTAAGACCAACACTGGACCAGAACCTTACAAGTAATTCCAACAACCGAATTTTGTAATTTATTTATTTTTATTTATTGAATACAATCGGAATTACAATCCTTTGAGTCACAGACTCTTTTGCAAAGGCTCCACATCGGTTACAGGGGGTGGAGGGTAAACAAATACAGTCAGAGACAAACATAAACAGGCAGTATTTACAGTATCAGTACTGACAGAGCAGTCCAAGCTTGAACTTATTTAGCAGGTGAGGTAATTAGGTAGCATTCTTGGAATCCCTAGACAGAGACTTGTAGGATGCCATTTCATAGGGTCTAGAGAGGCCCTGTGTCAGGAAATGTGGAGGATTTGAGAGCAAAGAGGGTGGGTAGCGTTAAATAGTCACATTTAGCACTTCCAGTTGAGCTTTAAGGCCTGTTTTGAATAGTGAGATGCTATGGGTCTGGGAGAGTGGGTGTAATGTGTTGAGCCAGAGAGGGGCATGGTAGTGGAAGGATCTTTGCCCTAGGGATGTTCTACAAAGGGGGACCAGAAATGATGGGTTTGCTGCGAGTCTTGTATTGCACCTGATGGGGGCTGCACTGATAATGGGGAGTAGACCGATGGGGGCTAGCTGAAGGTGTATCTTTTTTGCGAGGATGCAGGTGTGGTACTTTAGTCTTTGTTGGAAGTTTAGCCAACCAGCCAAAGTATAAAGATCGCAAGTGTGGGTTAGTCTGTCACTGCCTGTAACTAGGCGGCAGGCTTTATTCAAGGCAGTTTTTATACTGCTTAGCGTGGTGGGTTCATCTGAACCGTATATAACTATCCCACAGTCAACTAGGGAGAGGATGGAGCAGGTGACTGCAAGTTGCATTACCTGTGCGAGTAGGCAGTGCTTGAGTCTGTAAAGGATGCCCACTCTAGCGCTGACAGTGGAAGAAAGAACTTGGATGTGACTATGGTAGGAAAGGGAGGTGTCTAATGTGATACCCAGGTATTTAAAGTTTGTAACGTGTTC
Source organism: Neoceratodus forsteri (assembly GCA_016271365.2). NCBI lineage: Eukaryota > Metazoa > Chordata > Ceratodontiformes > Ceratodontidae > Neoceratodus > Neoceratodus forsteri. The sequence continues at coordinate 39,916,186 of JADMNL010000032.1, forward strand.
CAGTGGGGCGCCTAGTGAGTTCTTAATTAGGAGTGCTGACTGACTATGTGGACTTTGGCGTAATGAGAATGGTAAGGTCATTTTGGTGATACAGAAAATAGTAGATGAGTTGAGGTTATAGGTCTCTAGCAGGTACCTTTCATGGAGAAGCCAGGGAGGTATATATTCATCATTCCTGGTGGAGAGCCATCTACCCGCTTTGACCAGGTGACTTGCTCAATAATACAAAAGAAAGGAAGGCAAAGACCACCTCTTTCTTTGGGAAGACTGAGCTTAATGTAGGAATGTCTAGGATGTTTATCGTGCCAGATAAAGCGAGAAATAATTGAGTGAATACAGTGGAAGAGGGAAATTGGTAACCATATATTCAACAGATTTAAGGGATAAAAGAGATGGGGCAGAACATTCATTTTGATAGTACTAATATGGCCCCATAAGGAGATAGGGAGGTTTGCCATCGTTGGAGGTCCTGCTGGATATTAACTATTAAATTTTCAAGATTCAATTTTTTCAGTAAGTCTTGGTAAGGTAAATACCTAAGTACTTAATCGACTGTGGGGACCATTTCATCCCAAATTGAGTAAAGTCTGTACTATAGGTAAAATTGTTTACAGGGAAAATTTTGGTTTTAGATGAATTCAGCTTGTAGTTGGAAAGGAGACCATATTTCGTAATGATATCCAAAACATGTACTAGTAAAGTGGCTGAGCATTCCAAATGAAGGAGTATGTCATCAGCGTAAACTAAGAGTGTTAAGGTTTGCTGTAGTATCGATATACCCCGAATAAGAGGAGAACGTTTGATATGAAGAAGGAGAGTTTCCAAGTACTAGTTAAGCAAAAAGGGAGATGGGGGCAGCCTTGTCTGGTTCCTGTATGTAAAGGAAATCGAGAAGAAAATACTCCATTGCAGTAAATCTTAGCAGAAGGGGACATGTAAACCGATTTAATTCTTCTAATAAAAGAGGTAGGGAATCCCATTTTACTGAGTGTTAACCATAAAAACTCCCACTCTGTCGAAGGCCTTTTTGGCATCCAATGAAATTAAGGCCATAGGAGTCTGTGATGATTGGGCTGTATGGAAAATGTGGGCAAAAGTTCTAAGATGGTCATCTGATGAATGGCCCTGTACAAAGCTTACTTGTTCAGGACTCAGTAACTGAGACCAGATCTTTTTAATCCACAGGGATAAAATTTTGGTCAAGATTTTAATGTCAATATTTAAAAGGGGAAATTGGACGATAACTTACGGGGTCTGTAGGTGGTTTATCTGGTTTGAGAAGTAATATTATTGTAGCTTCCAATAACGTAGGGTCTAAAGAGTTGTTCTGAAATACATACTCATATAATTTGAGTAGAAGAGGAGAGAGTTCTTTACTAAATACTTTATAGAAGTTGGATGGGAAACCGTCTGGTCCCAGAGATTTATCTGACACGAGTCCCTTAATTGCTTCTTCTACCTCTTGCAGAGTAATAGGGGAGGACAAAAAGGTCTGGTGGTGTTCTGGAAGATTGGGAAGGTCAAGCTCCTCCAAATAATGAACTATGTTGGCAGACAGAGTTGCAGAAGGTGGATTACCATATAATTTACTGTAAAAGGTTTCAAAAACCTGAGCTATATCCCGAGGAGATGTTTTAATGGAACCATTCTGGGACTGTATGGCAGGGATTAATCTCGAGCGTTCTAGTTTATGCAAACACAGAGCTAATAACCTACCTGCCTTTTCGCATTGATCAATATATTTAGTTTTAGATTTTAATATGGCATACTCTGCTTTCTCCCTTAACAAGTCAGTATATTCATTCCTTAAAGACAAAAGGTTCTCCAAGGAATTAGGTGAAGAAGAAGAAGATAGGGAGTTTTCAATTTCCCTAATCTTTGTTAACAGGGAAATCAATTTAGCTTCTCTTTGCTTTTTCCATCTGGATGCTATCTTGATATATTCTCCTCGAAGATAACACTTTAGTGTACACCAGAGTATATCTTCTTTTGACGTGGAGCCGATATTAGAAGTTATGAAGATGGGGATTCATTTTTTAATATGGGAGATTGTTTGTTTGTCTTTAAGAAGTTGAGTGTTCAGCCTCCATGTCGAGTCCCGCTGTAGGTCTGGAGTAGGAGAGATCAAGGCCCATGCCACTGAGTGGTCAGAGAGGATTATAGGTTCAATATCTACCCACTGCAAACCGGACAAGAAAAGACTAACGAGGATGTAGTCTAATCGAGACCAAGATTGGTGCACTGAGGAATAGAAAGAAAAACTGTGCTGGGAAGGGTGGAGCAGACGCCAAGGATCACATAATCCAAGATGGTCTTTAAATTCTACTAGTGCCTTTTGAGAGACAGATAGAGGTTTTAGTGGCAGGAAGGTTCTGTCCAGATCCTGGGACGGGGATGTTCCAATCACCACCAAGTAGCAATAGAGTAGGTAGCCAATCTGCAAGTTTATGGGATAAAGCCATTAGAAAGTCTGGGTCGCTGCCTACTGGACCGTATACCGAGCCCAATACTACTTTAGTATTATTGAGGATACCTTTCACTAATATAAACCTACCATCTGGATCTATGATGCTCATTTCTTCTTGGAATGTGATATGTCTTTTGATGAGGATAGCAACTCCCCGACATGACTAGGATCTGCCAGCAGCAAATACTTGGGAAAAGCTTTGTCAGCGAAGCCAATTGGCTTCATGGTTAAGCAAATGGGTTTCTTGGAGCAGAACAACATCTAAATTTAGTAAATCACAGTTTTTAAGTACTTGGAATCTTTTTGTTATGTCTCTAATTCCTTGGACATTCCACGTTGCAATTTTAATAAGATTGTTAGCCATTTTCCAGTATACCATAAACCAGCATTACAAAAGTAATATTAAAGTAGAACACTGATTAAAGAGTAACTCTTGAAGGGCACACTCTACCTAAACCCTTTACTCCTCCCCTCATAGCAATAAACAGATCCATAATAAACTTACATTTATCCCAGATAATATATACCATATAATCTTTGAACACTGTTCGAAATAAACCTAAGAGGAAGTCATGAACAACACTAATTATGTACCATGGGGTAAATATTCACATATAACACCCTACCCCCCCCATAAACCCCCCCAACCTCAAATAACTATATACAGACAGTCCCCTAATGTATACTAAGAAAACTAGATCTTTTGCAGAAATCTTGGGAGACTGTTCCCCTTGGGACGCAGTTCTCTGTAAACAAGAGTAAACCCCTTGACTTGCAACTCGGTTCTGTGACCCAAGTTTTAAAAGCAAAACATAACCAGACAAGTATATTTTGTCATCGAGTCCTGTAATGCTTACAGGAAATGCGTCCTTTTCCCCCTTACCTGATACAAAATGCAGTTCTCCCTGAGCCTGCATCAGACTGGAGCATCACCCCCCCCACCAACCGCGGTGAATGGAGAAAGTAAATCTCTTATGTTTAACTTTAAAAATGGTAAACGGCTAATATGGAAGCAAGGGAAAGACTTAAGCAGGTCTTAGCTCCTAAAGAAAATTTAGGGATTTTACTTCCTGACCTACTAGGAGGTCCCTCATCCCAACCTCCTATCGGATGAGTACGTGGAACAGCAGAGAGTAAAAATTAACACAACTACTTACCCCCTAGAGCTGTTCCTCTTAACATCTCTCATGAGTTTCTCAAGGTTGAAAATCGATCGAGCGTTTAAGTAAAAGAAAATGAAAATACCCTCCCATGTAATTTATAGAACATCTCCTGATCAATAAGCACCTAATGGAGCTGGAAAGAAAAAACTAAAGGGAAAGGAAACCAGTATGGGGTGCTAATTGGTAGGACCAAAAAAACGTCCTACCCTGAAAACACATCCTGGAAACGCACACCTACCTAAAGGTTCCACCCACTCAACCCAGGAGCAGCCTAATGTACCACATGAAAGATTTGGGCCTACCCGGTGCTATTAAGGCCTAAGCACCCCTCCCGGGCCTACCAACTCGTCCAGGACCAATCCCCTCCAGCAACAGGTAAATCACAAAGTTCTAAAAAGTTCAATATTAGAGGAAAATGTCCCAACAGAAAAGTGAGCAGCAGAGTTTAGTCTTTAGTACGGTCACCCAGCTTTGAAGAGGTTGGGAAGCTTGCTTGTGAGATCCACTGAGGCCTGGTCTGGAGAATCATAGGAATGCGATGTACCATCTATACTGATTAGCAGCTTGGCAGGGTACATCATTTTGAAGCGGATTGTGGCGGCAATCAACTTGCTGAGAATTGGGTGAAACGCCGACTGTTTCTGTCGGATCTCAAATGGCAGGTCCTGAGTGATCCTGATTGTAGAACTTCCCCAGGTTACCGATTGTAACTCCTTATATTTGGTGATAATGTGTTGTTTCTTCAGGAAGCGGAGAAATTTGATAATGATCGGTCGGGGGGGTGCACCGATTTGTGGTCATGGTCGGAGAGAGCGATGAGCTCTCTCAATGTGGTAGTGTGGATTAAGAGGTGATGGTCCCATGATTTTTAGTAGGAACCATTGTAGAAAGGCTATGGTGTCGGTTCCTTCCTCTCCTTCAGGTAGCCCGATGATCAGAACATTATTTCTCCGGCTTCTCCCCTTCAGATCTTTGGTTTTGAGTTGAAGTTTGTGTATTTGTTGGGAGAGATGCACAATATCAGGGCTGATTTTCTCTTTCCACCTTTCCAAGGACAAAGACCTAGCCTCCGAGTCTCCCATCCTGGTCGTTAGGCTGTTAAGGTCTCCCCTGATGGTTTTAAGTTCTGCAGATATATCGGTTAGAGTCTTCCGAAATGGCAGAAGTTCTTGAAGAAAACGATCCTCAGTTAGAGGGATCGCTGGAGAACTAGGAGCCAAAGCTTTGCTAACATTCCCTGAATTTTGAGATCAAGATTTTTAAGGGGGAATTTTTTCCGGCATGGCCGGTGTAGTATGCTTGATGCCGGCCTACTTCATTTCAGTATCCATTGCCGCGATGTAGCAGATTGCGATGTGGGCCAAAACAAATAGTAACCACTGAAGGCTGGAAGTCAACTGGAGACTGTAGTAACCGAAATTATCTTTGTAGGCTGACCAAAACTTGTGAAAATAGCATTAGCAGAGGGTCTTAGGCGGGAGCTCCAGTTTGCAGCTGCTTCCAGGTTCTCTGCATCATGTGATCTCGATGTTATTGTATTTGCAGTTTTTGACCAAGAAAGGCACACTGAGCTATATTATACAGTAGCTCATCTCCAGGTGCCTCGGGAGTTGGGGGGGGGAGGTTACATGGACCTGTTTTGTTGGCAGGGGGAATGGTGGACATGACACCACAAACTCCCGGCTCTTCATCGATAAGTGCCATGGGATCTTTTACTTCCACCAGGATAGTAGTGACCAGAGATGGGCAGAAGGGACCTCTGTTTAACATCTCTTCTGAAGGATGGATTAGACATATTATTCTTTAATATACTATGAGATTGAGAGGGATGGGCGATGGCAGGGTAAGTACCTGGGGAAGGTGGCTGATTAGGCTAGAGGGGGCTGGCCAGATAGGGACGAGTCCTGCTTAAGTTAAAAGAAGGATAAATAAATAATAAAAAGAACAAAACTGGCAGTGTCAACACAGTAGAAGGAAACTATAAATCAAGGAATCCAAAACTTTTTTTTTTTAAGGAAAAAAAGAAAACAGCCAGAGAATTAACAGAAGATTAAATAGGATTGAAACAAACAAGAAGTCATTCAAATGTCAGGAAATTTAAAATGGTTTCCAGTCCTCTTTAAAGTACAATGTTTATAACTTGCGAAATCTTGAACTAATTACCTTATCCACAGAGTGCAAGTCAATACTGGAATCAGTCATCTGAAAGAACAGTCAGAAGCATGGGCTGTGCGTTGTACGTACATACACCTCCCCCTCCCTCAAGCTGTAAAAAACCAAAAGAGCACAGCAAATATGATCCACATAGAAACTGAACTGAGTCATAAACCCGCTGGCTCGCCATGCAGCATGAGGAGATTAGCAGTCTTCCTGTGCCATCATGCCATCTTCTGGCGGGCAGTCTCACTCAACACATTAATATTTCAGCTCAAATGTTTCCTTTGTTTACCGTGAAGCACAGAGAGTGAGCACAAAGACAGAGAGCAGCAATGCTGTGAAATGTACTATAAATAGCTACAACCAGTGGCCTGTGCCAGGCACTTTCTTTCAATGGGTGTATGGTTAGTGGCTGGTGGGAAGGGGGGATGGGTATGTTGGAAACCACTGATGTTCTGGATTCTGGACTAGAGCTTCTCAAATAGTTCTAGGGTTCTAACCATCTTTAGAACTCAAACTTGTTTGCATATAGGACTGGAGAGGAATGACAGAGAGAGAGAGTTACTGAGAGGAGAAAATGAAACAGAGACCTGTCCTCTCAGCACAGCAATAATATTCTGTTTCACTGCACAAGCAGAAAAGAAAGAAACACTGGGTGCTATTCACAAAGCAAAGAGCAAGCATCACAACTGATACGTTGTAGTTTGGCAAAGCAGCAAGTACAGCTATATGAGCAGCTCACTAAAATACTTTAAAATGTAAGTCTAGATAGACTGGCATCCCCTGTTTTTGAAAAGTCTGGACAAAAAGCATTTTTTAGCATTTAGAACCATTAATATTTAGAACCCGTTGGTGTTCTAGTTCTACATTGGAACTCAAACACCTGGGTCCTAATCTTTTTAGAACTATTTCTGACAATTCTAGTGGGGTCGGGGATATCATGACAGGTCAGCAGAAAGAAGCACAAGGGTAATTTAAAGTGCCGCCGATACCTCGAGAAGAACCTAGAAAAACACAATGCGTGAAAACAGGATAGCTGTTCCTTTAGGGTTCATCAGCTCCTATTGCTTCTTCCCAACCTGATGCAAAATACAGAGGCAGACTGCTACATTGATTTATAATCCAAAGACGTTCTCTTTCTTTTTTTAATTGTTTAACCAAGAGAGACACACTAAGCTGAAAGCTTGTTTACAGGTGCAACCTGGGAGCACAGGGAAGTTAAGTGATTTGCTCAGGGTCACACAGTATGCAAGTGGGGGCTGTGGGATTCAAACCCAGGTCTCCAGATTTGCAGCTCAGAGCCTTAAACCACTGTGCTATACTGCCTCCCTAATTGTAACGACTGCCTTTGGAAATTAAACATGATGTCACTCGAGACAGGAAGATTACGGGGAGACCTACTATTATGCTATGACATAATGCAAGACAGCTACCTTGTTGTTAAAACTTGGTTCTTGGAATCATCTTTAGCTCAAACTAAGGCTTGTTGTGGCTAATTGGTTGAAGTAATGTAATTGTTGTATGTAACTGTATGGTATTTTGTTGTGTTATGTACCGTATTCTTTTTTGTATTATTCGTTGTAATTGTTGTAACTATTTTTTTTTGCTTAATCATGGGTCACCATTTTAAATGACTAACCCATTTAATAAAAAAAAAAAAATGAGAAAAATGAAAATGAAACCTTATAAGCGAATTAGATTTGGAATTCAAAATGGTAATGTGAGCACAAGGCGGCATCCACTACAACTAAGACCTAAAAAATGTAATACAAATAAAAGGAAGGCCTTCTACACACAGAGAGTGGTGAATCTGTGGAATGGACTACCACTAGAGGTCAAAACCAGCAAAGACAAACAACAATTTAAAACAAGACTAGACTCATATACAATGTATGGGTAGCCCTTATTACCCACTGAAATCAAACAGATTACAACCTTGTAATCCCACAAGGCAAACTATGCCAGCCGTGGTAAATCCTCCCATAACCCACACCCTCTCGTGGTTTATTGCTTAATTCTACACACCTGGAATGTGATTGTTAGCCTCAGTACAGTATTCAAATAACATTCCAGTTGTCTCAGTTTACTGTTACTGAGTCTAGCAGTCTCTATGTCTGATAGAGATTTTAACTCTGGTGCTATTTTGGCCCGCTGTCATCCAGTCCGTATATCCTAATAAATTGTTTTCCTACACAATCATGTGGCTGTAGTGCAGATTCATTAATAAGATAAGGCTAAATAACTTGTGTTCGGGGGCGTAACTTGTCATGTCGAGTCCCATACACCATAAATGACAATGCCTGATGTACAGGTGATAACCATGGTATAATCACCTCGAGTGGTTGCTAGGGCATCAGTAAACCTCGAGAGCACAGCTCGAGAGGTTTACTATTGCCTCTAGCAACCACTCGAGGTGATTATACCATGGTTATCACCTGTACATCAGGCATTATCCTCTATATTTTAGATGGAAACCACTTGTCTTATTATGGGTGAAGTGACAGGAGCTCTTATGGGCCAACTGCCTTCTCAGCTCCTTACACCTTAGGAGTATGTCATAATACTTTGGTTGTGACGTCACAGTGATTCCCATGGCAACCGACTGTGATGTCACAACAGCTCATTATAATTTTAAGTAGGGAGTAAGCTATAAAGGCAGATGAACTCTTAAGGGATAAAGATCTTGTTTTAGTGCGAGTTTCTTCATAATAAATTATGGAAAGGAGAACCCTATAGAAAATATATGAAATGCAAGCTGAATTGTGTCTAAATATTATGTTTTCCAAAGTTTTCCCAGAGGCGTCAGCGGCATATCAGTCCAAAATCTCTATATGTTCTAATTCTGTCAGCAGCCTAAGGGTTAAAGGTACAAGGGAATATGCAGAAAGGATCCTTGTCCACCAGTTGCTTTTTATTTTATTAAAGTGCCAGAGGCTACAGCCTTCTGATTTGTCAGAAAGACTCAGTGGTCATAATTGTTACAGAGGGTCTGATATACCACAGTCTACACTAACCACAATAGCTGTGATTGGCTCCATATTGATGCCTCTTATCCTAGTACGATATATAGATACCATCTAAGTTTACTTCCAGTCTGACAGCTTTTAAAGAGCCTTGCTAGTTCTGTGGTGGCTTAATTTTAACAAAAAAAGACCCTCTAAAAACTGAAAAAAAGTATCTGAGAAAGCCAGATCTATTTTCCCTGCTAAGTTACCAGCACTTCCCTCCTATCCCATGGACTACCCTTTCTAAACTTATCTTACTACTTCTGAGCACTTAATATTTTCACTCCGTCTCTGTTAGTTGTGAATGATTATTCTGTTTCATGTAAGTGCAATGTCTCTGCCAAGCTATTCTCTTTTCAGCCATGACTGTTGATTTGTTGTTTAATTATCATTTGTTGCAGTTTGCCTTGGTTTGCATTATTGACTGCCTTGCCACATTGTGTCCTGCTTATTTTGCCCTCCATTTGTATTTGTTATTCCCATACTTTAATTTACCATTACTTAGCTTGGTACCTTAATGTACATATTTTAGTTCTGTTCTGCTTTTTACTTGCACTAACTTGTATCATGTGCACTGTATTTTTGCTGGTATTTTGTTTTTGCCTGTCTGGTGGATTCTCACATACCCTTCCCCCAGATCCCAAGAAGCATTTGCACGGTGATCCTTTCCTGGCCTCTGTGTTCCCTACCGCTCAGTTTGGGCCCCCCCCCACTCCACTCCACCAATGCAGGCCTGCTTGTCCCTCCTTCTAGGTTAAACTGTTGGGTGACAGAGCATTTGGAGTGGCTGCTCCAGTTTTATGGGACCCACTCCCCCTTATATCCATATAGCCAACAAGGTGGGGGCCTTTAAAGCCTCTCTTAAGAATATTTTTATTACAACAAACATTTCCTGGCTAGTTAATTTATTTTATTATGGACTACTGTATTTTAATCTACTATATTTTAAAGTGCTGTTTTGCTGATATTTTATTTAAGCAATATGCCACAACAGGGTGTGGGATATGCTCGTATTCACCCACGCCTGGTGTGGTTCGGTCATGAGGCTGCAGGCCAAGTGAGTAAACCACACCAGAAGTGGGTAAATCCCAGCATCACCCACACCCTGGAGCAGGGGTGTAGCCAGGGATTTCAGATCTGCACACCAAGTAGAGTCACTGCTACCCCTCCCCCCTTGTTAGGGTGAGCTACTCCCCTTCCCCCAGGGGTGTAGCCAGACAGTATACAAACATAGACCAGGACTGTGTTTGTTGCCTCATTTAGCACAATAAATACAACTTTTGTATCTCATGACAGTGGTTGTTGCCATGCATGGGTAAATACAAATGCCATGCATTGCTCCCTAAGACACTCAAATACCAGCCCAGAGCCTGTAAAGTTGTATTGTCTTTGGGATGCAAAGAGAGTATTAGTGACCAGTCCTTCTAGTTTCGACTCCTATGAATAAAATTACAGAAAGGTTCAGTATTTTCTTTGTTAGTTTTCATGGAAAAAGGAAGCAGTTCAGAGCCTATTTGCTACCACCTTAAATAAAATTGCACACCATGGAGTGCTCGGAGTATGCCTGCCTACACCCATGCCCTGCAGTTATATATTGATATTACACAATGTGCAAAAAGTGAAGGATTAAAAAGAAATATTAAAAAATGTAACAAAAAATACCTTTTTATTGACAGCCCCCCTGGTAATGTGCTGTGATTTTTTTTTCTGAAAGAAAGATCCTGCGAGTGCCGAGTTGTTTGTCTATTTTTTTACAGAGACAGCTTGTGATTACTGAGAGTCTATGTGGTGTGAGTGCTGACGGGCTGCCATCACTGAATGTCTGCTTCCAGGTTTTGCGGTTGTGAGGAAGTAAGTTCTGAGCTGGGTAAGCCCGATTCCGGAAACAATGTGTGATTACTTGCCCCCTCTAAGAACTTTTTTTCCCCCAAACTGGAGAAATAATTTGCAGTAGAATATGGAGGAGGAGTGATCGATTTCTGCAGCTCTGAGGGTCTCGGGATTGTGGCAAAGGAGCAGAGCCGACAGTTAAAAAGGTTGACAGGAGAGCTGGGTGGAAGCAGTTATGGAGGAATGATTTGACAAACGCTGGTTTGGTGCTCCCTTGTGTTTTCTGAGTGTTTGTATCATTTATTTTTCCTTCGTTTGACTGTTTCAGTGGAAGTTGTTCCTTTAGCAGCGATCTAAGATCATGGATTTTGTTTTTGTATTTTCAGGGAGTCATACTGATTTTCTCAGGGTTTTCCTTGATGAAGCACCTGACTGGCACCTTTTCCTGTAGGTTATTCCAGGGTTTAACATGGTTAAAAGGTGCCAGTCAGCCAGTCAGGTTTTAGGATTTTAGGGGCTATTGTATAATCATGGGATTGGGCCCTTTATAAATAAAGTTTGCCTTGCCTTCCAGTTTTTATTATTTTATTTAGAATTACTTTACTCCAGAATATCCACATTTATGCTGTAAGTCTAGTTTCTGAGAGGATCCTAGGGACAGAGACAGCAGAAGGGGTGAGAAATATAGAACAGGAGGGTTGATGCAGGTAACAATAAAACAAAAGGCCGGGCTATGCCGGTTTAAAAACATGCAAGTGAGTACAACTGTAATACTACATTTTAAAATAAAATGCAATACGAACATATTTACATATTTGCAGGGTTTCAGAGACTTAAAGATTGTCTAGTGAAGAAGAGAGAATGGTTGGCTAGGTAGCAGGTGCAGGTAGGGCAGGGTACGCGGCAGCTTCAAGGGATACTAAGACGGCGATGCATGGTACCCCTACGGGCACTGATGGGCAATGCTTCTTTGATGTAAGTGCAGAGGGAGTTCCATGTGACTGGTGTACCTGTTGCAACTCTTTGGATCCAGTGGGCCTGTGGGTTCTTGATACTTGGGAGGATTTCTAAATACATTTCTAAATACATCAATAAATCAGTGAATATATGACTGATCCCCTGATATTATGCTGCTAAATAAACTTCAAACCCAGTTCCCACTGGAGACAGCCATGCACCTTAAACGTGCTAAGCTACTTAATGGCCGCCCCAACTCAGTGTTTGTGCCAATTTAGTTTGACAGATCCTGCTGAAATCCCCCAAGGCACTGTTGCATACTTATTAGATTCTTAATTATGATTTCCCCCTACAGTTACTGCATTCCTTTTTTTTTTTTTAAGTATTTAATTTGACAGTTTTATTTATACAGAGTAGCTCGGAGATACTTTATTTAGTTTTCTTCGGGGCCTTTCTTCGATGGCTGAGTTTGACAGTAGGAAGGGAATGAAGCAAAGGGAGGCTGAGGGAAATTACAAAGGTCACGTAGCGAGCTGCTGGCTATGAGGGGATGTCACAATACCATGATGTGGTAGAATGTCTCAATGTCTGACCTAATGCCTGCTGCTGTGTATTAAAGCTGTAAAGACTGATGGCATGTTCTGACTGACTGTTATGTCTTTCATTGTGTCGGGCAGACTCACCAGGAGCCCTTGCTGGGAATCAGAGCAAGAATCCTGCTGCTTGAGACACTAGTGTTTTTTTTTTGTCACATTCTATTTATGCCCTCCTGCCTGTGGTGCCCCATCCTCTGAATCAGAGAACCTACCAGCCTTGCCTGTGACTTCTCTGTCACTTACTGCAGCCTCCTGTCCTCCTGGACTTCCTTCACCAGGGCAGGGTCAGTAGGAAGCTGGGCAGACTCGCTTCCGAATGAGTGGCACAGTTCCGGGAGGTGGTGTGGTGTTGGCGCGTTGAGCCTGAGAGTGCCTGCAGCTTTTATCTTTCTTCCTTTGTGGGTTGTTTTCCTGTGTTCTCCCATCAGCATGGAGAGTGGTGCTCAGTGATAGGTGTGCATACAGACACGTGACAGCACTCCACTGGAGTCAATCAACATCTCTTCTCCCAATACGCAGCTCCGACCTGTACCATCACCTGTGATCACTCAGGTGACATTGTTGCAGCAGAACCTGCAACCCACCTTCCCCCCGAATAGGAGAACATCCCCTGGGATGCTGAAACCTCTTCCCCAACTGGTCCTCCAATAACCCTGTCTAGTTCCCGAACCCAGGTCACCAGCATCACGACCCGACCCTGAAGGCAGTAGTTCTACCATTTCAGGGAATTCACCTTAGGTGGGGCTGGGACTAAGAGGGTAGGCTATGCTTTAAATGTTCCATTGCTATTAGCGACTCCTGACTGGAGGGTGTTGCTGTTATCACTCCTCAACACTATGGGACTCTGTTATTGCAGCTCTCACACATAGATGGCGCTGCATTTCATGTATACAATACTGATCCTCTGCTGCAAGAAACAATCTAGTAGGTGCTGGGCATGACCCAGTACAGCTAACCTCAGTATCACAGGATGCCACTACCCTGGGTTCACGCATTACTGGAATCTCTGAAATAGACAGCAAAGCAGCCTTATATCAGAGAGAGTAGGTTTCCCGTATTTTTTTACTCCGCCTCTTCTCCCTTTTTTTTATTCTTTTGGTAACTGGGTAAGGCCCACTAGGCACAAGTGCCTGTTTTCAGGGGTGATGCAGGAGCACTGGGGAGATTAAGTGACTTGCTCAGAGTCACACAGTATACAAGTAAAGGTTGTGGGAATCAAACCCAGGTCTCCTGCATGTACCAAGCTCATTCACAGTTCGTTACCCTAACCTCTAGGCTATACTGCCAGCAATTCTCCAGTGACTGTTGCTCCTTCTGGACCCACATGCAACCTTCCAGTGCCTTCACCAGCCACATCTGGCACAACTTGTTTGGCACGGTACCTAAGAGTTTCAAGTCTGCCATCTTCGCAGCAGCTGTATTTTTTTTTTTTCATCCTTTTTATTGCCCTTTCCTTCCTCCCTCCACCCACTGGTTCCTGGTACACCCACACATCCACAACATCCCTGTAGAGGAAGTGGAGCATCTGCACCTCCACCAGGCCCACTAAAAGGGTTGCTGCAAGAGTGGCAATGGTGATATCCCATCCACCACATTCTTAGAAACATTGATGCCATTGGCAGAAGAAGACTTATTGGCCTATCCTCTCTGCTCTAGCCCCTACTTACTCTATGACACTAAGTCCCCTAATGGTTACTCATCTTCCTTCTTCACATTTGTCCCCCCCACCAGGGTTCCCCACCAAGATCATGGGTTCTACGCATGATGCCTATGGTACATGACATTCCCGTGCACCGGGGTTCTGCAGACCCCTGTGCGCATGCACGGAAGGGACGTGCATCCCTTCCATACTTTATTCCCCCCAGCCGTTCACGTGACTAAATGCGCAGATGGTCAGGGGGAGAGTCTTGGACGTGTCTGCACTATGTGCCATTCGCAAAGGTGCAGAGTGCCAAGTGAAGGGGTGCAAGGTACACCTGGGGACTCTGCCACAACATGTAAGTGCCCCCCCCCAAAGGACACCTGCCAGCTGTGGTGGGACGTTAACACCCTTCACCCTACTGGAGGGCTGAGGGCAGCCATTTGGGCTCCTCACCTGTAGATTGCAAACAAGATGGTCTCACACCTTCCCAGGATCCCCCACTGATGCAGCAGGGGATCCACTTTGGGACCCAGGATGGCATCCAACTGGAGGCCCACCTATGTCCCTTGCTCTGCCCCCATGCAGCTGTATACTGGGGGGGGGCTGTGGATGGGTGTCTGGCAGTCATGAATGCTGGCCACTATGCGCCTTTCCAGAGGCACGTAGCTATGTGGGCTGGGTATGCACATACAGTGCACACCCAGCCACCATTCATGCATAGAACCCCATGTTCCTGTCCTGCATATGTTTGAATCTCACTACTACCTTTGCACAGACCACCTCACTGGACAATCAGTTCCGTGTGCCCATCACTCTCTCTGTAAAAAAAAACAAAAAAAACCCTAATGTCCTTTCTACATCTGCCCCCTATCACGTTCTTTGAGTTTCATCGTGTATTTGTATTTAGGGTGAACAGTTTGTTACAGTCTGTTTTGTTTATTCCCTGCAGAAACTTGCATGTTTTTATCATATCTCTCCCTCTCCCTCTCCGTCCTGGACTTCAACGAGTACATCTCAAGATCCGCTAGTCTCTCCACGTAGGGGCTATGCTGCCTCCCTTGAATCATCTGGGTGGCGCTCTTCTGAACTGACTCTACCATATCCCTATCCCTCCTCTCATGTGAATTCTGGAATTGTACCCAGTGCTACAAATGTGGTCTCACCAGGGCAACATCACCTCCTTGTGCTTGCTTCTGGCCCCTCTGCCAATAAATACAGATATTTTGTAAGCCTTACCCACTGCCTAATTGCACTGCACTGCTTTTAGGCTATCACAGAGAGCCTGACTCCTTTGATCACCATCCCCCGCACTCACCTTGCTGTCTTCTGTCCTGCAATCCATTCACCTTCAGGAATTCCACCAGCCTTTGTTTAATAATGGCTTCCAGCACTTTACCCACTATTCAATCAATCAATCAATCAAAACTTTATTTAACCAGGCATTACACCATTGAGCAGGCTCATTTTCAAGGTGGTCCTAGACAATAAGACAAATACATGGTAAACAATGATAATACAAAGGCAATAACAGGCACAACAAGCACTGAACACAAAACATGATGACGTAAAAGCACAGTCAAAGCTATTGAGGTCTGGCCGACGGACTGGTAATTTTCCAAGTCATCCCAACTTCCACTTTGGTGTGGGGGCACCATGTCTTCCACCTTCCAGTCCTCTGGCACCACTCCTATCTCAAGCGAGCAGTTGAAGAGGTTTGTCAGCTGTGCTGACGGCACCAGCCCCATCTCCTTTAATGCTCTCGGATGCAGGTCATCAGGGCCAGAAATTTGTTTGTCTTTAGTGTCACGAGTGCCTTCAGCACCCGCTCCCTCACTGTGGCTCCAGCTCCACATCAGTACTTGCTACCCCATCCTGCCCGAGTCTTGTCTTACACTATAGGGGCAATTCCTTTTCTTCTATCATGCAGACAGAGCAGAAATAATCAATTAATATGCCTGCCTTATCCCTGTTGTTTTCCTCCCCCCTCCCCCTTTTGAGCCTGGCAGTGATTTCCCTAGGGTTACACTTTTCCTTGATGTATTGTAGCTGAAGAAAGCCTTATTTCACTCCTCTTTGCACTTCAGCTTCCACTTTCACCCTCCTTACTATCCTACTGGCCTCATTTAGTTTGTCTAAGTAAGACTCCGTATTGTCATCTATTTTGTTGGTTCTGTCCCTTTTAAATCCACCGTCTCTTCCCTCACCTGCATCCCCACATCCTTGGTATACCACTCAAGCTTCTTGTTCTTACACACGTTCCTTACACAGAGGTTTGTGAGTCACTAGTTCTAATTCTTCTTTGATAATACCCCATTTTCTGTGGACCCCTTCTGCCAGCTTTGCCCATTCTAGTTTACCCTTGTGTAGTTTACGCAGCCTCTGGAAATCAGCCTTCTTGAAATCCAGCACCCTGGTCCTTGAATCGGCATGTTCAGCTCCTAGCTCTACACTGAATTATACTGTCCGAAGGTGGCTACTGCTCCCCAGAGGTTCCCTTCCAGTAACCTCTCTCGCATTCTCCACATTTGTGAGGACCAGGTCAAGAATCTCTCCTTCCCCTGTTGATTCTGCAGAGCATTGTGCCAGAAAGTTGGCCTGGAACACCTCAGCTAGTGCCTGGCTCCTGGCCCTTCATGCTATAGGCATGCTACAGTCCACATCTGGCATGTTGAAGTCCTGCATTAGCAAAACCCTGCCCCATGTTGCAGCCTTTCTGACTGATCTCTTCCACAAGGACTATGTCCCCTATCTCCCCCTGAATTGGTGGTCTATAAGCTACCCCCACTCAGATAACCCTCCCTTTACCTAACAACAATCGCACCAATACGGTCTCAATGTTAGTACCCCCTTTCATGTCCCTATCCTCCATGACTGTACTGTCTTCTCTGACATACAGGGCTACTCTGCCTCCTCTGCCTTCTACGCAGTCCTTCCAAAAGAGAATGTAGCTGGGAACTACAAGATACTAGTCATGGTACCCTGTTGCCCAGATTTCCATCACTGCTAAGTCCAACAGGGCCTCAGCTAACAATGCCTGGAGATCTCACAACTTATTCCCTATGCTTCAGGCATTTATACACACTACTCTTTAGGAGTTCCACTTGTCTTCCCTACCAGCTCTGACCTCTTCCCACACTCCTTACTCCTGTGTCTTTTGTGGATGTGACATTTCCTCTGGCCACCTCTGGGGAGGCTAAGGGCGGAGTTTTCTTCTTTTTGTTTTTTTCCATCTCATATTTTTCCACCACAGCCCACAGGTGGGGATCCATCCTTCCTCTGGTCTCCCCAGACACGGTCCCCCAGGTGCCCCCGAGCCCTATTTAATGGGCAATTGTGGGAGGTCCCAAGGTAACGCCGTGGGTCTGCCGGAGGGACATCATGGAGCCTGCTGCCGGATGTCACTTTTTTTCTGGTCCCTCCCCCTCGTGGCCATGAATGCATATGCATGTCACAAAGCCATGCTTTTAGTCTCCCGGAATCTGGTGCTACCTCCTATCCTCCACCAGGAGGTAGCCAAGGAGCAGGACGATGTGCCCACCCATCGCCAGGAGAGGACAGCTGTCATTGGATACTCGATCCTCCCCCTCCCCTGCTGACTCCCAGCAGCTCGAGCATGCTCCTGAACCCGGGTCGCCGGCATGGTGCGAGATGCGGCAGCCAGCATCTCAACCCTCAGCACCACTGGGCTGACAAAGGTGGAGTTTTCAATGGCCTGGGTGCAGCACTGGTAACCGTATTTTGGGCACATGCTACATCGATGCAGATATGTCCAGATGTTCTGTATTGTATTCACACACAGCTGTACACATCTGTGACACCAATTTCTACTGCAACTGTGGGACTTGCATCTGTTTTTTGGACACAACTGTGGAATTCCGTCCTGGGGGTTAGATCAACTTTTTTTGTGGTCTGACTTTTCAGGTGGAATTCCACACTTGCATCTGAAAAATGGGATGCGAGTGACTGAAACTATCACCCATAGTGTCTACACACTTCCACTGTGCTACTGGAAACCATCTGGCTCATACAGGTACAGTCACGTACTGTATAAGTCACTATTGATATTATACCTGCGTGAGTACAATATTGATAAAGTGACTTGTACAGCAATGACTGTATTTGTGTGAGCCAAACAGTGGCTAGCAGTGGAGGTATGTGGTGGGTTTCATGAGCCATGAGGGGGGCAACCATTGAACCTTCATCATAAATCACAATTGGGGTATACTGACAGAAAGAACTAGGGGGACCTGGACCACCAGGTAAGCCCAATAGGGGTTTTGTTACAGTGCAGTGGGAGTAGGTGGGGGAGGTCTACTAGACTGCCAGGGAGCCTGTATCTAAGATTGGACAGTACTAACTGGGTGAGGTTGGGGGTACACTAGACAGCCAAGGATTTTGAAATGTGCCAAACTGTACTTGGATCAGGGCATGAGGGGTTTACTAAACCAAGCACAATATTTTGTTTTTGCATACAAGGAACCACAAATACCTGGGGGCGGGGGGGTTGTGCACCACTGGGCCATTTGTAAAAGGTAGGGGTCTGAAAGCTTTGAACAGTGCTGCAAAAGCAGCCTGTTAGCCCTTCCAAAACCCACTGAATATACCACTGAGCACTCTGTGTGTTTATGTGCATAGGTGCATGGTATCTATTAGTGTTAATGCATGAACAGATTAGCACAGGTTAAGTGAGTGTTTCAATATAGCAGCGGCCACGGTAACAGGATGTCTGCTGTGCTAATCACACTTACTACTGCATAATCACGTAAGTTCGCATGGAAAATCAAGACTGAAAATTTGGTTAGTGGGGGGACGTATCTACCTAACCTTTCATGCCGATGCCAGTGTCATTAGGCATTTGGCAAGGCCTAAAACGTTAAGGGGGGGGGCTGGTTCCCCTCATCCCCACCTGGTAGTTTTGCTCATGTAAGTGCAACACTAACTGCTTGAATATCTGGGCCAGAGAGAGAGAGATCCAGTTCAAGCTTAAATACCCTTTGTGATGAAGAATGTAATTACTTGAAATTTGAGTGTGTTAATGTAGCACAATAGACCTTCGTTGCTGGTGGATTGAAAGCGAGATTCGAAACACAGACAAAACTAGTGATAAGGAAGCTTTCAGTACTGCAGTTCGTATTTTGTCTGCCTGCTGTAGCTTTCTGTGTTCCAGGCCTCATTTCCACACCATCTACGACTAATGTCTACTGAGTCTGGCTGATGTCACCAGAGATTATTTTGCTGGGAGCTGGATCTCCCTCTTTAACAGCAACTCAATGCATCACTAGTAGTCATTATGATGAACCACGACCTTGGCGGATACTGAAACATGCGTTGCACTGAGGCTGCAGTTTATGCAACAGGGACTGTGGAGTCCTCCTTTGCTGGCAGTGACAGCCCATTATGCACCTTCTCTCTCAACCATTTGAAATTTTCTAAGTGGCACTATCAGGAATCAAACCAGGAGCCTGGAGCAATCTATGAATTAAAAATGAACCCCTATGGCAAGGCTTAAGCAGAATCTTTGTTAACCCATTTTGCTAACTGGGTTTTTGACTTTCTTCCAGTGCTTACAATAACAATTGAGCTTGTATCCTGCTGACTGCTATCCATGCATGAATAATAAACAATTGCAAATCCGAGTTATGAATCATGGGACCTAACCTTGGAAGAACAGGCTACAGACTGAAGCTCAGCAGTGTTAGCGCTACTCTCTAACAAGCGAGAGTTTTTATGGCATGTTGTCTCTATCATCACAGTTTTAATTGACTGTCTCCCACTCAAAGGTTAGCAAACATAACCCAGCAGATTGCTGCAAAAGATGAGGCTAACAAAGCCACATGAGTTCTCTTTTATTTTATATTAGTGACAGATAAGCAGCAGATAGCTGGTATTTGTTGCAGATGTTCTGAAAATGGTATTTTGAGCAACCACTCTGAGTTGTGTTTCTTCCTCAGATGCAAGGCCAAACGAGTGTGGTTTTCTGAAGCTTCCTACCAAAATATTTTGAAAAAGTCTGCAAAAGTACTAACCAACCGTAGTTTTTTTCACGTGTTTTTTTTATTGAGAGTTTTTCTGTTGTAACAATAAGACACTACAAAGGCAATAAGAGTGCTGCATATACAGACAGACAGTACCCTGGAATATGCACTGCGAGTTCTACTGATTTTAAACAGTGCCATTCTGGACCCTGTGTCCATACCTGAGTCCTAGGTTCAGACAGAGAACATCAGTGGTGATATATATACACACACACACACACACACACACACAGGGTTTTAAATAATTGATTAGCAGTTTTTTTCTTGGGACAATGCTAACTGTACAGAAAGCATTTGTATAGGTTTTCTATAAGTGTTATGTTTGTTAAACACAGTGAGGCAAGTGCTATGCATTTTCACAATGTTTTAGTACTTTTATGAGCAAAACGCTAATCAATTTTTGGAGTTAAATAAATCCATGATATATATATATATATATATATATATATATATATATATATACATGTCACGTCCAAAAGGTTTCCTGTACAAGTAAGTAAGTAAGTTAAGATGAGTACAGAATAAGAGAATGGGTGAGCATTAGGGTTCAAAATGCAAAGGCAGACCGGTCACATCTGTTCCTGCATGCAGGGTGGGGGTGGGTTGTTAGGGTTGGAAGCCGAGGTTGGGGGTGGGGTCTAGGGGTTGGGAACCCTAAGTTCCGTCATGCCTGTTCCTGCAAGCACAGTGGGAGTGGGATGCTAGGCTTGGGAACTCTAAGGTGGTATTTCCCTACTTTTGAACGCCTCAACCCTAATGGTGCATTAACAAAAATGTTGCAGTTATATAAATATATATTGTATTGCCTGTTTTTGTTTTTGTGTACCTTGCTCTGTTCATATGAAATGTCACCTGATAATTTATTGTCCAAGGTCCTCTCTATTCATTGCATAGGTAGGCACCCATGAACTTATGAATGGTCTACTCGGTATGTGTCTGATATATTGTATCCACTTTAACTCATTTATTTATTTATTTGTAATTTGGTAACCGGATAAGCCCACTGAGACCAGAGGTCCCTTTTTCAGGGGCGACCTGGAATTAGTTACAGGGGAGAGACAAACAAAATGCATTCATTACAGAGGAGGACTCATACTAGCATTCCATACAGTAGTTACAGTAATTGACACCAGTATTAGCAAGGGACGACCCAGCTATAACCCCAATATTAGCAAGGGATATCCCAGCTATGTTACAGAGTAAAATACATAATAGTATTCATTACCGAGCAAAGACATATATTAGCATTCATTATAGAGCAAAGACATATAACAGCAATCATAACTGTAATTACAATAATTACTCAGAGTATACAGTAGCATCCAGCAATAGGGTAAGTAAGCTTTGTTAGCAGTATATGATGTCCGATTTCACATTCCATTTAGCCTGTAATGTGAGACGGACAGGGAACAACGTCAATATTAGATACATCCAGGAGGAAGGAGGGGTCAAGGCAGTGCGAGCCTGAGGAGAGTGGACTTGGGAGCTAACGGTTACAGCCACAAAGGCTGAGGTTGAGGAGATATACTTTAAGCCTGGCCTTGAAATGGCTAATGGTGGATGCGCCAGTCAAGCTAGCTGGTAAGGAGTTCCAAAGGTGGGAGGCAGCAAAACTTGAAAGAGCGTCATTGTATGTAAAGTGCTTTACTTTGTATGTTCTGATATATTGTATTCTCTTTAACTCATTGTATGCAAAGCACTTATAAATTGTTATCCTGTTAAGTTTCTGCATGTCTGTACTCTCCCGGGTCGTGCCTGAAAATAGTCATTTTATAGCTAGTGCACTTACCCGGTTAACAAAAGCTAAATAAATAAATAAATAAATAAATAAATAAATGTATATAGTTCATAGTTCATAAGGTCCTTCACACATCAATAGTGGGAGTTGAGTAAACCATCGTTTTGTAATGGCTTTTTAACCTACTTTAGGTTCTAATCTTCAGACATGCAGACATGACATATAGTAGACAGTATAGTCTAGAGGTTAGAGTAACGAGCTGTGAATGAGCTTGGTACATCCAGCAGACCTGGGTTTGATTTCCACAACCTCCACTTGCATCCTGTGTGACCCCAAGCAAATCATTTAACCTCCCCAGTGCTCACTGGTTCTCCCCTGAAAACAGGCATTGTATGCCTAGTGGGCCATAGCTGGTTATCAAGGAATAAAAAAAAATACATTTATTTGTTACAAAGATACATCATAATTTCTCAGTGTGTGAGCCACTGCACTAGTAAATAATCCTTTAGTAAGAAGTCAAGGACCTACATCAGATTGCGGAGTGGTTTAGGGGGTATTGCTGAAGCAGTGCACTCAGACACTGGGTGGGGGATATCATGCTGATAATACAGCAATGTGCACACCAGTTTTGTTGGAACTGGAAGAACAATGTTCATGTTTGCATAACCATGTGGCATCTTACCATTTTGCCTTCTCCTCTTCCTCCCAAGCCTCTGGGGGAGAGAAATGACAATCTGACCCCTTGAGCATGTTTTTCACCAGGATTGGAGGAATGGGGTGTATGTTATGGATAACCATGACATTCCGCTCCTCCCAAAGGTTCCAGGGCAAGGTTCTGACCACCTGGACACATGAACACCTTTTTTTGGTGGGGCCGGGGAAGCCCAAACAAAACTCTGTTATTTCCCCCAAAGGCTTTGCGTGGGGTTGGGGGGGGGATGCTGACGACTCGACTATTTTTAGCCCCTTTTTCTGTTAGAAGTGGGGGCACAGTGTTTATATTGTGGATGACCACATGACCTCCTGCTCTTGTCCACTTATCTCCCTAAAGGGCCCTTATAAGCAGAAGAAATGTCAGTGTAAACACAAGAGGATAACGCTTCCACCCACGCCTCAGTCAGCGGCCCAGAATGCCCCTGCCCCACACTGGATCCTGGAGGAGAAGGATGGCCTGCTCTGAAGGCAGAAGAGTTGCAAGAGCACTCAATCATGGTGAAAAAGCCGACAAGCGACCAGAGAGGTGACTGTTGGTGTTGTGGGTGGGGGGTGTGGACAAGGGAAGATTAGTCTCACCATGGGAGAAAATGAGAATTAGCAACCAAACAAATTTTGTCAGCTAAACCAACAACAAAACTAGTAATAGTACCCACTAAAGTATTTATTTACATAGAAATTTCCACACAGGGATAGCATTCTAACAAAGCTAGACCCTGCCCTCTCTCTACTGTTTTCAGTTTCACTACAGCCGGCATTCTTTTAGCACATTTTACTGTAGCTTTGACCGATTTTCCAAGCCATAGGTGCTGCAAAAAAGCCCCCAAAAAACCAAGCAACCTAATGCTGTAGACATCAGACATGGCTATACCATATAGCTCACATCAATCTTATATAAAATCTAAGTTTTAACACCCCCCTTTTGAGGATAGAAATACATGTGGACAAAAACATGAACGTAGATACTCGCCTCCTAATTTATGTAGAAACATAGATTTTGTTGACAGATAGGGAATGCTTGGCACACCCAGTCTACCGATTTTTTTCCTGACTTTACCTTCACCACAGACTCAACCCGAAACATTCCTACCAAGACTTCTTTCTGCCTATCCCATACATGCTTGAAGCCCACAAATTTCATAAAAAACGTCTTCACTTTATTTTGTTGTTCTTGCCACCCATTCAGTACAGGCCATTGTTCAGTGGTCTTACGTTCATCACTTTCTCAAGGCTGCAAACATTGAAATGGTAAACGGTAAATGTCTTTGATACTTACATGTGTATGTATTTTGTAATTTTTTTTGTGTTTTATGTACTGAAACTGGATGTCTGTGAAAATGGGCATTGCCCACAGACCTAGTCAGTATAAAATAAAAAAATGAAATCAAAATGGTACACTGTGGATATTAAACAAACGTCACACATGCCCAAGTTTCCAGTTATATTAAAAAATGTAAAAATCACTTTGGCGCGGTGACCCGGTTGAGGAGCGGATCCGGGTCGTTCGGAGGGCCGAGTTGGGAGTAGGATCGAGGCGTCCGATGGGCAGCTCTCCTACTCCGGGGAGGTGCGGGTAGCACTCTGTGCGCTGGGGACCCCTGTGATTGGAGTTCCATGCAGCGACGCCGACATGGGGAGGCGGGGCGACGCTGGCGCCATTGCACGCCCCTGCCTCCTTAGGGAGAAAAAGGAGAAAAGCTCACGCCCAGCGCCTATATGACGCCTGCTCCAGGAATGCCCTGATTGGCCACCGAGCCGTTCCCAACTAGTCACTAGTTCCGTGGTCCGATGCAGCGGGTCGGAGCCGCCCGCCTCTGGGGCAAGCCAGGATGACCGTGGGAGTCGATGACATCTGTGGCGATCCTGGATCCGTGACCGAGCAGATGGTGGACGGAGGCGTGAATGAAAAAGAAATTAAAAAAAAAAAAAAAAATGTAAAAATCACAAGCATCCTGGCATAGGTGTGGGGCCACTTACTTTGCAGTAGACTTGGGTTGCTAGCCTTGGGGCATGCAGAAGCTGAGGTTGTTGTTGGTGGCATTGTGACTCAGGTTGAGAGAGGGCTGTTGGTAGGTAAGAGATGCCACGGTGACCACTGTGGAGGGCGAGTGAGCATGCTCCCCTACTGGGAAGCTGTGTGCTTGTGGTTCACTCCCACCATATAGGAGCTGGAAGGATACAGAAGGAAGAAAACAGGGGTACGAACACATAGCTGCCAGGAAGGCAGCTTATGGTTCTCAGGCTCTGCACCGTGGACCCCGTGTGAGTAGAATGTGAATCAATCTGGCAAGCTTCATCTTAGAATGTTCTGTGATAAGGTAAATGATTTAGACAGAAAGTTTTTTTTAAAGCTATAATTCATATTTCTGACATCACAACTGAGAATTATGGGGTTCCTGATGTCTCACCTGTGATTTACAACATAAAACATGCATGGAAGGCTGTTTGGTGGCCCAGTGGGTAGTGCATCACACTCCCATGCTGGTGACCCAAGTTGGGAGCAGACCCATGGAGCCGATCAGGTGGTGGGAGGGGGCTCGGGTGGTGCTGCTTCATGGCAGCATTCCTGGCCAGGAAGGGAAGGGGAGACACCAGGATCCACTGCATTAGTGACCCTGGCAGTGTGCCAGGGAGCTTGTCTCCTTTGCATGGGCATTCTACATACTAGCATGGTTTGACAGGACACTGCCTGGCATCGAGGGGATGGTAGGCAGTTTCCAGGGATGCACAAACAGTAAAAAAACTTTATGCACCGACTCTCAGCAAGATGGCACAGGAGCTCTTGGGTCTCACCCCATGTGGCCCCCCCCCACCAGCTTGATGGTGGGGGAGTTACTAGTGGATGGGACTGGGAGAATAGGAAAAAGCGTGATGAAAGGTGCAGTCAGCAGCTAGGGGTTACAAAGTTGGATGAGAAAAAAATGTATGGATTATCTGTGAAATACAAGGGCTGGTGACTGTGTATTATATGTGACTAGCAGTGCCTTCTCGATGTAAGAGCTGCCATTACAGTGTCCAATCTGCAGGAATGGTAACAGCGGCACCCCCTAGTTGTGAGAGGCTGACAGAAATGGAAAATTAAAAACCAGCTTTGCCTGCCAACTAATGGAGATTTCCCTTCAGCTGCTTGGAGCTATTGCCTTTGGGACCCAGGGTCCTGTTCTTGGTGAATCTGCCCAACAGAAAGGAGAAACAGAACAGGCTTGTCTTGTCATCTAAGGCTGTATGCTGCCACCTATTGAGCAAACACAGTTAAACACTAAATAAAATGTAGTGGTCAAATTAGCTTCCTTTAGCTTGATTTGAACCCAGGATGCAATAACTGGAACCATACCTTGCAACCTTCTGTTACTAAAATGAGGGACATGGATTCTTAGAATGAGGGACAGTGAGGGACATGGACCCTCATAATAACACATACTCAAACATGGAGATACAGGTTTAAAACACTGTGGAAATTATTGAGTTTACTTGTACAATGCTTATTTTATTTAGCAAGTTAGAATATTATACATGTATGCTTTAAAGTTTGAATGTATAGCACATTCTCTGTGTGGGCAGAACCTTTTCTATGAGGGACTGATTAGGGACATAGTAATTTTGAGGGGTAAGATGAGGGAGGTCCCCCCTTGTAATCAGGGACAGTTGAAAGGTATGACTGGAATGGTATTACACTGTTTTTCCTAAAAGTCATTGGTTACTGAAATGTAATATTTTTAATTATTATTAAGTGGGATAATTTGTCATTCCATGACTGTAATTTATCATGCTTTACAAGCATGAGGTAGACATGTGACAAAGCCAGAGGCCAGGGCTTAGATTCGTCTGGTATTCCAACATGTCCTAACAGAATTTTTTTTTGTGAGTAAAACTTGCATTTATATATGCAGAAGGCATGAAATGAAAAGTAATAAAAAGTAACATAAGCATTAGGGTTCACAACCTCAAAACACAGCCCTCGTGCCTGTTCCTTCGTGCACAGTGAGAGTGAGGTCTTAGGTTTGGGAACCCTAAGGCTGCATTTCCCCACGTTTGATGGTTCAACCATAATGGTGCATTAATGTAGTTTTTTGCAGAGAATGTCCTTACTTTTTGAGAAAGTATAATTTCCCTGGTACAGAAAATGTTCGAATCGCCGCCAAAACATAATTTTGTGCAAGAGCAATGCCATTCCACACCACAGGTGCGAAAACAAATTTGGTCCAGGATTTGAAAAATGACAGCTGTGACATACATGAAGTGGGGTAATAAGAAGGCTATGCTGAAAATCTGGGGTAAAGCGCCAGCCCGGTGGCGCTGAAGGTTGAGGCGCTGGATGCCACACCTTATGAAATGCCGGTGACCTGGGTTCAGGAATGACCTTGGGTTGCCAGGGTACTGGCTGGGATCACTCTCCCGCAGTCCCACCATCACCAGGTGGAGGCCTGGTGGTGGCGCAGGTGGTAGGGAGTGACCATTAGGGTGGGGCGGCCTGCAGTGTGCGACAGTACATGCCCACACGATACATGTTGTACCTGCTGATGCGGTACAAAACCAGGGGGAAAAAAGCCATAAATACATAATAGAGAGAAAAAAAAAGAAAATCTGGGGTGAAAGTATTTAACATTTCCAAAGTTATGAGTGGGCACAGTGAAATTGCAATGAACAGTAATAACTTTGGCATTTTTTCATATTTTGACCCCAAATTTTCAACACAGTGTTCTTGTGATCCCATCTCATAAACCCCATAGGTAAACATTTTCAAATCCATGCCAAAATGCCATTCCATGCCACAAGTGCGAAAATACATTTCAGACAGAACCTGAAAAATGACAGCTGTACTGTTCATGAGGTGGTGTGAAAAATGGCTATGTTGAAAATTTTGAGTCAAAATATTGAAAATTACCAAAGTTATGTGAGTGCGTAGTAAAATTTCAATGAATGCACATAACTCAGGCATTTTTAGTATTTTTTTCACCAAATTTTCAACATGGGCTTTTTGGGACCCCACCTCATGAACACTGGCACTGTCATTTCATTAATTGGTTCCAAAATGTGATTTCACGCAGCGACCGTGAAATCACCTTCTGTGCCCGATTAACGAAACAACAGTGACAGTGTTCATGAGTTTGGTTTCCCAAAAAGTCCATGTTGAAAATTTGGTGAAAAAAAAAAAAACTAAAAATGCCAATGATATCAACATAAGTTCAAAACGCCTTTGAAATACATTATACGGCACTTACCTTGATTCCTCAGTTTGCGGTTTGGCTATGAAGAGGACAGACATGTTCCGGTCCACAGAAGATAACAGCAGACAACCTCCAGAGGTAAGTAGCGGGTAAGGGGGGTGGGATGGGGTGGTGGGTGCTCAGTGGGAGGGTGGGAATGGGGGAGGGGATGGCAGAGAAGATGAGGGACCATTTTCTTTTTTCAGGTTAAAGAAAAAAAGGATGTTGGGGGACAGTTTTCTTCTTTTCCGCTAAACAATAAATAAGGATTTCAGGACACTGAGAGTAGGCTCCTCAGTGTCCCACAGTGGCTTCTATTGCCGATATGGGGATTGCCCCCCCGTTGTCGGAATAAAATAAAGATGAGGAACACCAGGTGTGGACATCCCGGGGTCAGAATATAGTAATAGAACACTGGTGGGGGGGCATCTGACACTAGTAGTGGGCATCTTGGTGTCAGATTATAATAACAGAACTCAGCCATACACTAGTTTTTTAGTTTTTATAGGGACGGCTCTGAACTGTCCTGGCTGCAGCAAGCGGGCTCACAAATGCTTGTTTGTTTAATTGCTGCACAAATGCTGCACAAATATAAAAAATGCATTTGCTAGCCTTTAGTTTTATAGCGATAACAACTGTGAGTCATTTCATTTATTTTATACAATGTTTTTGACAGTATGTATATCTGCTGTACAAATGCCACCAGGCTGATAAACTTCAGCCTCTGGCTTTGTGCATTTTCTGTTGTGAATTTGATTCAGCTCCATTTATGAGGCACACATAGCAGTTGTAATCCAGGCTATTAATGGACTACCTGCCAGCTGAATAAAAAAAACAGGATACATTTTGGTATTTCCCAACATTTAGGCTACCCCAAGTGTAGAATAAATAAATAAAAAAAACAAGCCAACACACACGCCAGAGAATCTCTGGTGTACCCTGAAATCCTTTGCAGAATTCATACTTGCTTGCTTCTGGCTAAAAAAGAAAATGAACGCTAAGAGCTGCCAGTTTGCAAGTCTGCCTTTAGCAGCCGAACACTGTAATGAAATGGCTCAAACAGAGCCGACAGTGCTGACAGTGTTGATGGCTGCAAAGCGATGCCAGGTGATGACATTTAAATAATTGATTAATTTATCAGATGACAGTTTAATATTGACGCTTGTGATGACAGGGATTGTGAAAGCTGTAGTCGCAGAGAGTTCACTATAGATCGGTGGGTGGGGGGGGGGTGCCACTAGACACCAGGGAAAAGGGGCAGCTCAAATCTGACTCTGTAGCCATCAGCACAAGTTCCAGCTGCGGCTGCAGAAGTCAAGAAAACCCTGCTGTTCTCATACAACTGCAAAGCAACGCCAGGTGATGACATTAAAATAAATAATTAATTATCAGATGACAGTTTAATATTGATGCTTGTGATGACAGGGATTGTGAAAGCTGTAGTCATAGAGAGTTCATTTTAGATTGGGGGTGCCACTAGACACCAGGGAAAAGGGGTGGCTCAAAGCTGACCCTGCAGCCGGCAGTGCGAGTTCCAACTGTGACTGCAGAAGTCAAGAAAACTCCGCTGTTCTCATACAGAGAATGCAGGAGAAGCGGTCCTCTTGCTAAGCTCGGCACCTGAGATTTCGGGTGCCTAGGAAAGGTGTTTCTGGCCACACTAAAAAAACAAACATCAGAATGTAGCTAAACTGGTCCCGTTTAGCTAAGTTGTATGTTTTTTGTGTTATATTCATTTTGGCATGTTTTCATTATTTTCTGTCTCTCGTTAATTACAAAACAAGATGGCAGACACAACAGAGCTCTAGGAAAACAAACTAGGCTCTATGTGACCCTACATGCGAAATGACAGTAGCTCCTGTGAAAACAGGGGAGCTCTTCCAAAATGAACTAGGCTCTATGTGACCCTACATGCAAAAATGCAGTACCTCCTGTGAAAGCAGAAGTATTTTCATGTGGAACATTTAACTCTTCCCATTGGAAATAATGGAACAATTATAAATTTAATAACTTTTGAACAGATTAATATTTTTTCACTAAACCTTCAAAACACACATCTATAAGGCAAAGGCTTTCTACCCTGAACATTTCAGACCACAACCTAAAGCCATTTCTGAGATACAGGTGGACAAAGAAACAGCAAAAAAACTGGTAAATTTAGGGCACAACCTCCCTCCAGTAAAACCATGTTGTCTTGGGTTCTGCAGACCGTTGGCAACCAGGTGTTCCACTAGTCTTTCCATCAGTAGTGTTTCCATGATCTTTCCGATTACTGAAGTCAGGCTGACTGGTCTGTAGTTTCCCGCTTTATCTCTGTTTCCACCTTTGTATAGAGGGACTACATCAGCTGTCCTCCAGTCTTTGCGTTCCTCCCCTGTTTCCAGTGACAGGCTAAACAGATTTGCCAGAGGTTCAGCCACCACCTCCCTTAGCTACTGTACCTCATCTGGCCCCATAGCCTTATTGACTCTTACTTCTTCCAGTTCTCTTAGGACCCTTTCCCTTGGAAAAGGACTTGTATCTATTTCCGTGCCCTTCCTACCTTTTCTATTCCTTCCTGGCCCTTTCCTGCCCCCCTCCTCTGTAAAGACTGAGCAGAAGTACCTGTTCAGTATGTCTGCTTTGTGGTAGTCATCCTCTGCACTACACCCATCCTCCTCTTTCAGCCTCACTATCCCTCCCCTTGCCTTCCATTTTTCTCTGAGGTACCTGTAAAAGGTTTTGCCCCCTCTAACCACTGATTTTTGCAATGCATTCCTCTGGTTGTGCCTTGGCTTTCCTTACTGCACTCCCTGCCTCCCTTTGTTTCTCCTGGTACCTCCCCCTGTCCCCTTCTGCCTGTGTCTTCTTGTACTGTTTGAATGTGACTTTTTTGCTTTCACTTTCTCAGCTACCTCTTTGGAATGTCATAATGGTCTCCTCTTCCTTTCCCCTTGCTAACCTGTTTCACATAGAGTTGTGTTGCCTTTGTTATCCCTGATTTGAACACCACCCATTGTTCCTCCATCCCTATCTTCCTCCCTATTCCAGCTAACACCTCTTCTTAGCAGTTCCCCATTTTTCCAAAATCTGCCCTCCTAAAGTCAAGGATTCTTGTTTTTGTGTGGCTGGATTCTGCCCCTTTAGTTATCTCAAACCCCACTGACTGGTGATCACTGTTTCCCAGGTGCTCCCCTACTGTGACCCCTGTCACACTGTCCCTGTCTGCGAGCACCAGGTCCAGTACTGCAAACCCTGGGTGGGTTTTACGACCAGTTGCTTAAGGAAAGCCCCCTGTAGGGAGTCCAGGATATACCTGCTCCTGGTTGTTGCTGCTGCAGGGAGGCTCCAGTCTACGTCCAGTATACTGAAGTCACCAACCAGCACTACCTCCCCCTTGTGCGCCATCCTTTGGATAGCCAGCATCATCTCCCTATTTATCTCCTCCCCTTGGGCTGGTGGTGTGCATATTAGCCCTGTGTTGATGGTTGACCCTGTTCTTCTTTCCCACAGTCTCTTCCCCCCTCCTTGTTCCCCTTGAATCTCTGTAGCCTTTATAGTATCCTTCACATAAAGTGCCACCCCTCCCCCCCTTCCTGCCTGCCCTGTCCCTCCTGAATAGATTGCAGCCTGGTACGGCCATTTCCCAGTTGTGGTTATCATTACACCAGGTCTCTGTGATTGCCACAATGTCTAGGTCTGACTCTACCATGGCTGCCTCTAGGTCCTCCATCTTGCTACTCAGACTCAGGGCATTGGCACACATTGTTCTCCAGGATGTGACTTCCCTCCCCTGCTTTGTTGACATGTGCCTCCCCCTTTCCTGGGCACTCTTCTTTCTTGGTCCTCCCTGACCCTCGCCCTTATGTTGAATAATGCCCTCTGCTAGTCTCTGTTTGTCTTGAGTACCTGTGTAGAGCATGTACTCATGGGGGGGGGGGATACTAAGCCTCCTAACCTTCCTGGACCCCCCCTTAGCCAAACCATGAGTAGAGTGACTTCATAATTCATGAATATCCTTGATAAGATAGCAAATACATTCTCTCACCTAGAATTGAACTTCTGACCCTTTGCTTGGAAAGCAAGGACACACCCAGTGTTCCACCTGAGGTGCTAGAGAATGGTAAGTTTGTTAGTACAATGAGCAGCAAAGTGACAGCATGGACAGCAGTATTCCAACACTTCAAGGCCATCACAGCCTATTCCTCATAGGACTCCCTTAGGAAGAGGCTGTGATAGTCTCACAGCTGCAGAGTACTGCTGTCCTCACTGACAGTTTGCAGCACATTCAGGCCATAAATTGACTGTTTCCCTAGCTCATGGGTGGGACTCAATCTGTTGTTTTTGCTGTAGACTTCTACCATTTGGCACCCAGATTTATCATGCATGCGTTGTTGTTCCTTTTTTCACATAGAGGCGCCCCCCTACTCTTTTTGACAAGTATAATGGGATCTTTAATGTACATCTGTACAACCACCTGAGAAGGGTCAGCAGGAGCTTCGGTTTAATGACTGCCTGGGTAAAGCCTCAGTTTAATGACTGCCTTCTTACCCAGTGGGCTAGGCCATCTCCCTGTCAGTTCCTTGTTTAAGTTTCTACTTTTGCCTTCTTACCCAGTGGGCTAGGACCTCCTTTAGCCATTCCACAAGCAAATAAAATCCAGGATGACCAGGGACCCCTGCAGGGGTGTACAAGGCTACTGATATTCATGAGAGAGCCTGACACTCAAACCACCCGATCAACAAGTTCAAAAAATGGAAGTCACTCAATCTCTGCTAAAACAAAAGTTCTTTCATTGGACACCATTCACTTAATCATTCCCAGCTGTCACATTGTATGTTCATGAGTGACTGTCTTTTATGTTAAGCCATGTGATCCTAGAACTCACAGGACAAGCCTTCCTCAGAGGAAGGCTTGTTCTGTCGAAAATGTCAGCATGTTGGGAGCAAGACCTGTATGCACTCCCCTTTTTTGGCTCTGCTCACTGCAGCCTTTTTGTAGGGAGCATTGACTGTTTACCAGTTTTTTGTAGCGCTACCTGATGAAAAGTCACATTTTTGCAATTGATACCCTGGAGTCCTGTTAAATAAATTAGAATTATTCAAATGAATCAAAAGTTGGCTGTCTATGGTTTGTTGTGCTGGTTTACTGGGAGCTTCATGGCCCCTTGCTTGCTGTCACTTGGTAGTACTCTTGTCTCTGGGTCTGGAAGACCAGATGTTCTTGGGTTCAAATCCTACACCAGACACTTGGGCCACTACCCAGCACCGACACTGTAGTGCTGCAGTAGGAAGGTTTACACTGTTGAAAGTTCCATCCATTGGATAAGATGTTGAACTGAAGTCCCTTGCTTTTGTCCATCTCTGGTGACTGCCCATGACAAAGTTAAAGTTGGCCAACTAGGCTGGCCCAGTGGTGTAGAGGGTTGAGGCGCTGGCACCTTACCTTGACCCACGCTGGCGAACCGGGTTTGGGAACAGACTCGGGGCGCCAGGGGTTAGCAGGGGAGGAGAGGATCGAGCGTCTGGAGGACTGCTGTCCTCTCCTGGGGTGGGCTGTGGGAATGCATCACTCTGCAGTGACCTCCAGTAGAGACTGGGGGTAATGCAGATGCATGCAAGACAGGGAACGTCACCAGAAAAACGGAAACTGGCTCCACACTCAACTGGATGATGGCTGCCTGGCGGTCCAATGCTGTCAATGTCCCGGGAGTCATCCACCCCTCAGCAGTGCCCAAGGGCCAAGTAGTGTGCTTGCCTGCCCCACAGGTGCCTCCCCCTCGGAGGGGGGGGGCCCGCCCGGCAAAGGGTCATGTCCGGGTTACCCTGGAGATGACTGGAAATGTGAGGAATGGGGCACGGGAACAGGATGGATTGGAGGTGCCCTGGCACAGCCTGAAGGAGTGGCTGAGAGCGGTAGCAGGAAGGAAGGGGAAAAAAAAGATAACACACACAAAACAAGTTGGCCAACTATGGGCAAGTGAGACAATAATTGTGCACATGGTCCTTAATACTGTATTTTTTGCAAATACATGTGGCAGTATAGCCTACAGATTAGCATAACAAACTGTGAATGAGCTTGGTACATCCAGTGGTACCATATGATAATAGCTAAAAAACATCTGTGACTACCTAAACAGTGACTGCAATTTGCCAAAACAAATATCGGCGATCTGCACTATAGCAAGAAGAACAATCAGTGACCCGGAAGAAAGCAAAGAAAAATAACATGTACAAGTACTTTTTATGCAGGGGGCTGTGCCCCACGCACCTCCTTTGTGGGGGGCAAGCCCCACCACAACCCCATCTCTAAATAATCAACTCTAGGAGGGGGCAGACACTGGGGAGACAAGAAAACATGGGAGGGGGCTACTCCATGGGACAGTGGTCCACAGGGGGAGAACATTCCAGGGAGGGGGAAACCTACGGTTGGGGGGAAACAAACTTGGTGAACCAGCACAGACAAAAAAAAATGAAATAAATACTAATACCAAACCCATGACAGGACTCAAAAAAGGAAGAGCCACATACCAGATTCAAACCCCAAACCACCAGCTTCCCAGACCATAACCCTATCCACCACACTAGATGGCTAGCTGGATTCAGCCCTCAAAAACATACCCTTTAGCCTTCTCATACTGTCTCTCCCACGCTAATGACTCCATTGATGTCTTCCCCAATAGCTCTTCTTCCACCTTGCTACTTACTTCAACTCGCTATTTAAAAAGTCGCTCACATTGAGTAGCTCATATCATGGGTACCCATCCATCAGACCTGGGTTTGATTCCCACAGCCTTCTTTTGCATACTGTGTGACCATGTGCAAGTCACTTACCCTCCTCAGTGCTCCCAGGTCACCCCTGAATACAGGCCTTGTACCTAGAGGGCTTTACCTGGTTACCAAAGGAAAAAAACAAATTGATAACTGATAGCATAATTGCCATTTAAACTTGTGCTACCATTGAGGAAGAGTGCGCTATCAATCACCATATTACATGGTTACAGGGACACTGTACAAGTGCATTATTGGGATTTATCACTTCTGTAATCTGGTTACAGTCAAAGCAAACCAATTAATGATATCAGTAAAATACATGTTTACATCTGACCTAGAGACAAGCATTCATGGCACTCCATGATATGGTGAGTTGTATTAATATTTTTCATTTCATTTCATTATTTATTATACTGGATGAACACAGTGAGCTTAACTAGCCCTTGTTCACATGTGTCCAGTTAAATCAATCAATACAAAATGACATAAAATATGGTGTAATGATACAGGAGTGGATAATAAAGAGCAAGTCCAACAAGGTCGTGAAAACAAGTTAAGTAGAAAATGTTTAATATTTGATATATTAGAAGGCCCGGCATATTTTCAGCAAGCACACACTAGCCACACAATGACCCCACTCACTGACAAGTAAACAGGTGGTTCTGGAAATTACCAAGGACAGCCCACTACATTCCAGTAAACGAAGGCCCAGTTCCAACATCTACTTTTAAACCCTGACTTGTCACAATATTTTGGAAAACCATGGAATGAAGGGTAAAGGAGCTTTATTAAGTAGCTAACATTAGCCAGCGAAACTTGTTTCATTACATAAAATTTTCCTTAGTTCCCAACATGTGTTATAAATTCACTCATGAAGCCTTCACAGTCGACATGCTTGTAATGGTTTATGGACAGCACAATGTCTTGGAGTGACAGCTTCGGAAACTTACGAGATCCACAATTGAGCAGACTGCACTTCTATCTTGGCTGAACATATATATTGACTCAGCTGGGTTGGCCCCCTTTTGCTCTCATCCCTAATTCCTAGCAAATAGAATAAGGTATACATATAGGAATGCACACTTAGCAAGGCTGTTATTCCTTGAGGGGTTCTGGCGACATCGTGAAACCCCGAGATCCAAGCTGGAGGAGTTTCTAATCTCAGACGAATCCCAAGATGGAGTATCAGTAGAGTCTGTAATGTTTCCCCATATTTTGTTATTGTTGTTGTCATTTTTCAGCCAAAGCAAGTGGGTAAGAGGTCAGACTAACAGTGATAACTAAACAGCTCAGTCTTACTTAAGCTGAAAACAGCATACAACTGTGTCAGGGGCTTTTATGGCACTGGTCTGAGGTCAGAATGAAATTCTAACAACACAGTGATGTTACAGTGATAGTACCACATTCGAGTTATTCATTTCCAATCGGGGAAACACTACCCATATATAACTGTAATGAAGGAATTTTATAATAGTAATAATCTTTATTTCTATAACGCAATTCCAAAATCAAAGCGTCGTACACATTTATCAATAAAAACACATTAAAACAGATAAAATAATCAAACAATCCAATTTCAGACTACATACCAATATACTTAAAATAAATTATTTTGTAAAATCCCCAAAAGTAAACTGGAACAGATGGGTCTTTAATGCCATCTTAAAGCTCTACATGATCTGGCACTCTCGAATCTGATGAGGTAGAGAGTTCCTCAGGGTAGGGGCCACATACATAAAAGCTCGAGACCCAGAGATTTTCAGCCGTACCCTAGGAACCTCTAACAACCCCTCATCAGCTGAGCGGAGTGGTCGGCTGGGACAGTAAAGATTCAGGAGCTCTTGCAAGAGCCTGGACCCTGTCCATGTAGGGCCTTGTAGGTCAGAAGACTGACCTTGAAGGTGATCTGCTACTGTATAGGCAGCAAGTGCAGTTCGCACAGCATGGGAGTGATGTGGCTCGAACGCGGAGCCCCCGTCAACAGCCATGCTGCTTCGTTCTGCACTAGCTGCAAGCAGCGGATATCAACTCCCGGAAGCCCTAGGTAAAGGGAGTTACAATAGTCCAGGTGCGAGGTCACAAAGGCATGGATCAACGTTGGAAGGTCACTAGACGGAACAAGATGCTTGACCTGGGCGATGTTCCTCAGATGATAAAAAGAGGGCTTATAATGCCTTCCATATGCACAGTGTCCCAAAGTGCTTTAGAAGCTATGAACAGCTGGTGGCAGCATATAGCTGCATGCAGAAGGTTAAGAACGATTGCGGGAGGTTAAAAGGGAAGGTAGACAAGGCATCATTCCCAAGTCATATTCGCTTAGCCCCGGTTCTCATCACCTCTTTCTGTATATGCCTCCCCTTTCCTTGTTTTCTGTCTCATTGACCTTTAAGGTCTGTGTGGTATGTAGCTTCCCTCTTACACTGTGCCCTCACAGGTCTCCCAACCCATGACATCATCATCTGTAGTCGGTCAGTAGCTCCAGTCCTGACACAGGTACTGCTACTTGCACAAACTGATACTTCACAGAAAATTGAGGAGTTGCTCCATTTTCATCCAATAAGTGCCCAAACCAGTAGCAGTAACCGTACCTCTCAACTGTCACACATTACAAAGCATGTCACTCATTTGCTTAGAAACCCTGTCCCACATGGACAAGATGATAGTCCGCAGTTTCCACTGAGACTTTAAAGCATAAATTCATAATAAAGCAGGGTACTCAGTTACCAGCAAACACTATAAACATTAGAGCACATACAGGATTCCCGCTGTGTTCTGCACTTGCAGTATCATAGTCTGATGATGAGTTACGTGTTCTGCCCATTTGCTACAGGTCTTGTCACACAATTTGGGTGATGAAAGGCTGAGAGGTAAGGGGGGGGGCTGCTGAATAGGGATTTAGCTGCAATCACGAGCAGCCTAGCTAGACCATGATGGCCTTTTGCTGCTGGCAATTCTCGTATGTTCATATGTTCGTAGGTATGAGTGGCATCAGCTAAGGAGCCACTCAGGGATGGCAACCAATGATGTCGCTGGCCGTAATATCTATAATGGTGCAACTAATGGTGCAACAGGGAAGGGGATCCGGCTACATAAAGAGATGATTTTAAAGACCGCCAAGATAGAAAACAAAATAGATGCACACATGAAAAAAAAATGTTGTTTGCAAAGTGTTTTACTTTCAGTGTATATCTGGAATCTTTATTGCATTTAGTGTTTGGGTCCATTTGTAACCAAAAACCCCTGACGGGGCATGCATTTCTAGAAAATTAATGCATGTCCCAGATGAATTGGAAACCATAAGGCCAACAGCTTATTGCCTTTCAATGCACCACAGAAGTGCATTAATCCTCAAAAAACACAAACCCTAGCATGGGTTATTCAGCTTATTAAAGAAAAAGTTTTCTTTTTAATGGAAAGGAGTTTTATTTGCATGTATTTAGGCTGTTTCCAGTGGGGATAGCGACTGAATATGGGCGACCATCAAAACGGCGACTCATATTCAGTGCTTTCCTCATGGGCTACCCTGCAAGGGTAGTGACCCTATGTGAAAATGAGCATAGGGAAGGGTGACTGGAAGGGGGGGATAGCAAGGGGAAGGGGAGGGGAGTGACATTGAAAGGGTTTTAGGGGACTGGTGTGCCTGCTGCCACTGAGCTAGCCATGTGGTGGTGTGGGTGGCTAGCTCTGGCTCGGCAGGTACTGGGTTTGGGGCTGGGACCAGGAGAGTAGAAATTTTGCTGCTGCCTGCAGCTGCGGGACTTAATTTTTTTTTTTATCTGGACTGTGCCACCCCTCCCTGACATGCACCCCTGGAGTTTAGAATCTTAAATCAGGGGTGCAGAGAGCAAAACCCCCCACGGGGAGGCACTGCCCCACGCAAAAACACTTTTTTGTGTTTCCAGATGTCGGGTCGCTGGGAAGTGTGTATCGCCGATTTGCTTTTCGGCAACATACACTTGCCATAATAGCGATTGCTGTTTGTTAAAAGGTAGTATATGTGAAACTGATAATGAAGGCTGAGTGACTTTAAATTCACACAGGAAGTGTATACATTTTGAAGAAAAACTATGACTTCTCTTGGTTTATTGTGTTTAAGAAAAAAGAAACAGTTTTAATTTTAATGGGAAAAGGTTTTATTTTCATTTGGTAAAGCTGTTGCTAGGAAGATTTTGTTAGGTTATTTATGAACTACGTATTCACTGTAAATTAATGAATGATCAGGTGATGTATTTAGACCAATGAAGTTGCTAGAATTCTGAAGCCAATTGTATAGTTATATTTATAGTTACATTTATATTTATATTTATGCAATGCCTGTGAAAATAAACTTCACCAAATAACCCTGTTATTTTTTTCTTGTCTCCAACCTATAGTGAGAATACCATGATATTCTCATGCTAGGTAGATGGCAAAAAAAAAATTTTGTGGTGCTAGGATATGGCTTTTTACTATCCCAATAGGCTTCAATGGATAGCCCATCTATCCGACCCTGGATCTGAGATTCCATCCGGACCCATTGGGATTTTAGAGCCAAAGTTGAATAGTGGGATCCGAGGTCCAACAGTAGAATCTAAGGTTGGATAGTGGGATCATATGCCGGATGTCTGCCTCGGAGTCCAGACAGTTACATTACGTAGTTGGAATCCTGTATAATCCTACGTGATAGGATCCAAAAGTTGGATTCTGATGCCGTCCAGTATCTGAGAACATCGGCTGTATCCAATGCTATCCAGTTCCACAGGATACTACAGTATCTCAGCAACACTCAAATAGACTCACTGTTGGTCCTTTAGAATAGAACCCTGGGTTGGGCGAGCAAAGGGTCTGGAATGGCACTGCCATGTGGCAGTGCTTCCAACCAGGGAGGGTTGCTGCTATGGTTTCACCACCATGCTAACCACTGTGGTGTGCTAGGGAGCTCGCCCCTCCACAGAGACATCGCTGCATGTGTGCATGGCCAATTGTTTGGGAGGTGGGAGGGGCTTTG
Organism: Neoceratodus forsteri; assembly: GCA_016271365.2. Taxonomy (NCBI): domain Eukaryota; kingdom Metazoa; phylum Chordata; order Ceratodontiformes; family Ceratodontidae; genus Neoceratodus; species Neoceratodus forsteri. The sequence continues at coordinate 39,955,436 of JADMNL010000032.1, forward strand.
GGGACTAGGGGGAAAAAAACACAGAAAACCCCACGTCTCCTGCATTGCCTGTATGACAGCTGCTGGTATTCTCGGGCCCCACACTGTGTGAATCCCAACTGACTCCAACAGTGGGGAAAGCATCAGATGGGGCTGGGAGGTCATCATTAACCGAGGACATGATTAACGAGGTCATCATTAACAGCCAGAAAAAGGAATGGGTGGCAGTATTGGGAGAAACAGCTAGATAAAAACAACAAAAGACAAAAAAGAACTAGATACTAAAAACAGGCATAAAGCTTGACCCATGCTATTTATTTTGGGTGACTGCTCCTCTCTGTACTCTACTCCCAGAAACATCGGCACTGGCTAATGGCTGCAGCCATAGGCTTCAAAAGAGTAATCCTTTCCAAGTGGAGAAATGTATCCCTCCCCATGTTTGAAGGCTGACACCAATAGTTGGGCAGGCTAGCCTTGTATAGAAAGGCTAAGCCATATAACTTTGGTCAAACTTTGAAGATACGAAAATGATGCCCTGCTGCATCCCAATTGATGACAGAAGTATGGGGGTGGTGGTTACTAGATACTGGCATGTGGTAGAATATGTGGCCCAAGGACTTTAGGGGTACATGTGATACTAAGCACAAATTTGCTATCATTGGATGGCTAAGATTAACTTGTAAGGTATAACAGACACATACCTTAGCTATATGCACCATTTACATATTTTATTTCCTCTTTCTGTTCCATATCCTAAAAAATATCACGAAATTTGAAGGATTAAAACAATTATCACAAATGACGGCCTGTTGCAGAATGCACCCTTCTGGTATGCATTGGTTGGTACGGTTGTCCGAACTGACCTGCTACTGTGTACAGCAAGACTATCATCTTGAATACATTTGCGATTTAGCTGAGTTGTTTTTGGCAACCCAAGTGAAAGAGAAAAGAATGACTTTTAAAATGGGTCAGGAGCTTTCTGTGTCCTGATTGGCTAAGAAGTACCATTTGCCATGTCCTTATCAGCACATATTATGCCAGCTGGTACTTCTTATGCCAACCAGGACACAGTGCAGCAAGAAATCCATGCCCGCCAGCATGAAGCAAAATGGTCTACTAGCCACTTACCAGGTGCTAAAGGCACTTGGCGCAAGCACCTCACGCCTCATTATGCACCTGGGACGTGCTCTTATCAGCCAATAAACCATATCTCATCGTGTCTTATTCCTTACTGTTACCCCTTGTAAACCGTCCCACAGGTTATCCAATTAAGCAGTAATGCATGACAGCATATGTGTTATTATAGGATAACAAAATGCCTTGGGGAGTACGGCATGAGATAAAGCTGAGTGCCTTACACACCCAAGAAGTGCACTTTTTACACAATTAGTCACACCCCGGAGTGCCTTATTGTGATTATAAAACTGGCACAATTGAGTTTAGCTTTAAAACTGTGTGGTAACATTTGGAAAGTTCAGCGTTTCTGACCTCTGCTGTTGTGTTGGAATAATGTATGGTCATATGATCACATTTGAGCAGTCACGTCTTAATTTCCCTTGTCCATTTTGTGATACGATTTTTGATCAGAAAACACATCCTCTAAGACAGTGAGAACAATATATATTGGTGAGACACACAAAATAAATCAAAAGGCTATTTCTTTCATACTCTAAAAGAATTTTTCTGACTCTATTAAATTATGTCAAAGGGCCTAACTGGTTAACAAAATTCAATAAATAAATAAATAAATAAATAAATAAATTATTTTGGATGTTTTACTGGTTTGACTGGCCCCACTAGTAAAAATCTAAGGACCCTCTAGGGTACAACATGAGAAGGTAGCTCTTGACAGGTAGTGGGGACTGAGGAGACCTTTTTATTTGTTTGTTTGATAACTGGGTGGGTGCAATAATCCCAGGGACCATTTTCAGGCATGACCTAGGCCGTGAAGATGGCACGGTAACACGTCCTGCAGTCAAACTGAAGGAGAGTCTCTGTGTTAGCTGATATCCCTAATTGGCCTTTAAAGCCAATTTTAAATTTAGGTGAGCATATAGGTCAGTGGTAGAGCTGAAGCATGGTACTCTGGGGCCCTGGGTTCAGTTCCCCATACAGTAAGTAGGCCACATTATTTCTGGGCTGGCAATATAGCCTAGAGGTTAGAATAATGAGGTAAGAATGAGCTTGGTGCATTCAGCACACATGGGTTTGATTGCCACAACCTCCACTTGCACAGAGTGTATCCCTGAGCAAGTCACTTAACTGCCCGGTGCTCCCAGGGTGCACCTGCAAATTATCCATTGGAAACCATTGGAAATGAGTCACTGACTCAATCAGTGTATCCATTTACCATGAATAAAACTAAATTAAAATTAGAGCGCCACCCCATAACAAAACAGGGTGCATTGTCACAGTGGGGCCACAAATAAAAAGAAAAAATAGAGCTGCATTAAATGGAAGCTTAAAAAGGAAGAACAGTTAAAACTTGATGTTTCAACCATTGAAGCATGTGAAAAAAACTGCAGATCCTCTGAATTCACTTGTTTTTTTTGTTCTTACTTTGAATATGTTTTGCAAGATTATTTACCTGATTATTATGTCCTTGCCTTAGGTGTTTTTCAGGAATAGCAAACTACATGTAAACTATAAAACACAAGCTCACTGGTATATAATATACAAATCTCTGCGCATGAATTTAGTCTGTCTATGTTTTAAGCAAGACTGTAACTTGCCAAAAGGCGTTACAAACAGCGTGTAATAGCTGACGACAACAAACTACAGACATGTTTCACCCTTTTTGGGACTCATCTGTGCGATATAACCATCACCTCACCTCTGAACACGAGGTCAATCAGCCAGATGCAGGCAGTTGTTTGGATCACGGAAACCCATAGCAGGAAAACAGTTTAGGCCTCTTGGCATCTTACTGTGCCTTGTAATGCACAGTCAACTTAAATTCCTTCATGGTGATTTGCATATTACTCACGATGCTTTTGAATAATGGGATCATGTGGAATTCTATGTTTCTTTAAAGGGCTGCTGACAGCATTAGCAAAATTTTGAAAAACGTAACATTCATATTCAGCTCCATCCCTTTTTTCTTTAGTACTTCATATAGTTTCAGTAATTAATTCCCCATTTTCTTTTTTACTGAAAACAGTTGCTTGAAAACAAGATCCCTGTTCCCTAGACGCTATCAACTCTGGCTGCTTCTCTACACATGACATTACAATCCCCTGTTTATGACATAATTATCTCCACAGCAACATATTTTGATGTCATAAACAGAATTATGATGTCAGGTGTAGGCAAGCACCCAGAGCTCAAAGAGCAGAGATACTGTATTGATACAAATACCCCTAGAATAAGGAAATAAGGGTGAGAATTACAGAATCAAATACAAAAATATAAGCTACAGTTATGTCTGAATATTACATCTTTTCAAAGTTGTCTCAACTATGTCAGGAGCTTTTTAAAGCCTGACTTTTGTGTCAGTGCACTGTTGACACTTGTTTCAGTGCTTTTTTTTTTATCGAATTTCTTGTCTTTAAAAATTTTTCAGCAAAGAATCCTAAAGAAAAAAATAAGCACAAGTAACTATGCTGATCCCATTGCACCCTCCTTGCTGCGAATAGGAATGGGCAGCTCATTTCTGCCACTAATTAGAACCAAGTCTAATGATAACCCAATTTTAACCTAGTAATTTGCATATATCTGCATATTAATCAGCTGCCAAGGTTGAATGTCTAATTTACATATTTGCAAATTAATCATATGCCAGTGTTAATTACTAATGTGCCTTACTATTTTCTTTTTTTTTTTTTTTAGGGAGCTTCTTTTTGGTTATGAAAAAGGCCTCGCATGGATGCTTGAAATCATCAGTGCTGATTTACAAAGTGAGTACTAGTTATTCATTTGCACAGCGGTCCTCAGGTACAAGATATGAAAAAGCAGAACGTCCTAATATTCAGGTGGGGGTTGTGCTGGTTGTTCAAAGTTTATTATACAATGTGGTAAATCCAATGTCCCAAATCCTGCATCCTGATTGGTTGGCTGGCACAATTACCACCGTGATAAATCCTCCAGTGTACCCACTGGAAAAAGTGCCAGCCAACCTTATATCATGCTAATCCGGTCGCTTTCACTTCAAACAAAACTGCCGCGATTTGTCCTGTCGCCGCTTCACTAAAACACCTGCGGTAAATTGTTTACAAAATGACACCCTCTTTCGAAGTGTAGGGACCTCAGTGAGTTAGAAAATAGTTAAAAAAACATTAAAGAAACAACTTTTGCCATTGTATAATATAAATTTATCCCTTCAGGGTGTGGGTACACTGGAGGACTTAACACGACTGGTGTGGTTCGGTCACTCGGCTGCGCCTCATTACCGAATCACACCAGCCGTGGTAAATCCTCCAGTGTACCCACACCCTGGAGGGATAAATTGCTTAAATAGAAAATGTCTTGTATCCTTAGGATGTCAGAACTACTTGCCTTTAGTTTGTAGTTCTCTCACACGAAGGAAGTGCAAGGCGACATTGTTACAGTGTCAAGAAGAGATGTATGTGTCCTTAGCAGTGAATACATAAGAGACCTTCTCAGCCCAGTTACAAATTGATGGTCTTCCAGTCGGCTTTTATTGACTATTTGCTACTGTTTTGTTCCTGCATGGAGATAATATTACTCATTTATAAAATGGGCCATGACAATCCTGTAACCTCAGTGGCTGAAACATGTCACATGACCATTGATTATTCTGTGACAACTGTACACCTCATCGGTACTACATACTTTTTTGTAACAAATTAAAGCCCATTTACTTAGTGGGATAACATGCTCCAGGGTGTGCGGTTATAAGGAATAATTTAGTCTTCAGGTGGTTGCGGCACACGGCTTTGCTGTCTAACAACCACCAGAGATGCATTATTGCCTTATAACTGCACACCCTGTCATGTGTGGTCCATTACTTATGTCAGTTTGAACTATAGTAAACTTTGTGTGCATTCTTGTTTAAATAAAATACTTGTTTACAAAGGGCTCTGAGCCTACAGCAGTTTTGTTTTTAGCTGTGTTTCCCACAAAAGTCTTGAAATGTTTGACCACAAAAAAAACATATTCACACAGTTAAGGTCTTGATGGGTGCCATGATAACGATTTCTGTGTACTTCTCAGAAATTCACTTTCAGTATATTGCCTGGACAGGATGTTCCTAACTGGGAGAACGTTTATATAGTCAGACGATCATACTCACAAAAATTAAACTAAAACCTTCCACTGCATAATTCATTTAGCATCCGCACCAATTTGCAGAGCACATTACAAACACACACATGGATAATTGGAAGGGGACTGCTGAAGCAGGGCACTGGGTAAAATTAGTACTCGGTGCGTGGACAGTTTGACTTGTTTAATTAAGCACTACCATGCCTCGGCAGGGGTTGTTAATCTCACAATGCTGCATGAGCCGAGTGTGACGCAGCAAATTCTCATTTTGAAAATTCCCTGCAGGGAGCTGTTGTATTTGATGTTCATTTCCTGTCAAAATGAAGTTCCAGTACAAAGAACAAAAGAAAAAAAAAAACTGCAGAAAGTAGGCAAGTATGAATACAATGGTGAGACAGAAGCCATATAGTCTACTGGTCGGTCGGTCGGTCCGTCCTTCCTCCCTTCCTTCCTCCCTTCCTTCCGTCTGTGATAGACTGCATAGTTCTTGATTTATGAGTCTTGATAAGATAGCCTTCCCTACACAGCCTCTCAGGGTCCTCACGGAAACAAAAATAGAGCTATAATGGGAAGCAGTGCGGACCATGAGTTAGAACTCAGAATTTTAAACATGGAGACACAGGCTCTGAGGTAGAGCTACCACTCGAGGCACTGGTGACCTGGGTTGGGGATGGAGGCTGAGACATTGGTGGAATGATGCTGGGGAAGGGGGGGGGATTAGTGTTCCAGAAGATGTTGGCCACCTCCAGGTGGGCAGGTTGCAGGCTTTGCTACAATACCGCCACCTGAGTGATTACACAGGGTGGTGCTGCCACAGCTGCAAGTGAGATGGAGGGTGTCAGCTGATTTGAGAGCATGGCAACATATTGCACCCTTATGCTCCATGATGTCCTAGATGTTGGTGTCCAGTTTAGGGTGGGGGAGAAACTAAGGGGGGGTTGGAAACCCTAGAGCATGCAGTATGACAATGGTGCTCTCGAGCCCTGCATACTGATTGGCCACTCCACCTCCCACAGATCACAGACCAGAGTGGGCAGCTGTAAACCCCCTGATGGAATTCACCACAATGCAGGAGCTGCACTGTAGACCCCATTGAGGCCTGTCCAACACCACATGCATGGAAAGAAAGGCCGTTAAGGATATCCTTTTTCTCTTTTGTCTCCATGGTGGATTCCACCAGGGATCTGGGTATCTCCCCTGTGATCTGCTGAGTGTGGAAGGCAGTGCACAGTTGGGTTGGTGGGGCTCAAGAGTACTTGTATCATGCTGCCACACTAACAGGGATTTATTCTTATGTTTCTTCAACCTTCAGATGCCAGCAACAAGGGTGCCAAGTATGCATGCACGTGCTATCATGTGTTGCACTCATAGAAACATAGAATCTGATGGCAGATAAGGGCTGCTTGGCCCACCTAGTCTGCCCACTCGAAGCATCAGCCAGCAGCCTCCTTCCCAAGCTGCTCTGATTGCAATCCACCTATGATCACCCAGGTGACAGTATCACAATAGAGTTTGCTGCCTCTCTTTCTCTCTATCTCTCCCCCCAACGGAGGAAAACATAAAATAAACTGCTCAATTCCCCCCCAGCCAGCCTCCGATGTCCTGGGCTCATTCCTGAACCCAGGTCACCTGTATTACCACTACGCCAATGGGCTGACCATGAAATGCTGCTTCAGTGGTTCAGCATATCTCTGTTTTGGTCAATAAAGGGTTTGATGGGGTCTCCTTAATATTAGAGGGGCAGAACATATGAACATATGAAAATACCAGCAGAAGCAGGCTTCATGGTCTATCGAGTCTGCTCGAGTGTGCAGCTAGCACCTTATAATGCTGCTTCCCCTTCCTTCCCCCATCCTATTACCCCTTCCCCTATCCCAACCTCTCTTGAAGCTGCCTACTGTCTTGCAGGTCACTACCTCACCCGATAAGAAGTTCCACTTGTACACCACTCTTTCTGTGAAAAAATGTCTCCTCGTCTCTCTTCTGAATCTACCCCCCTCCAATCTCGTTTTTTTTTTTTTTCAACCAGGGGAGAGACACACTAAGCCGAAAGTGTGTTTACAAGTGCAACCTGGGAGCACAAGGAATTTAAGTGACTTGCTCAAGGTCACACAGTATGCAAGTGGGAGCTGTGGGATTCAAACCCAGGTCTCCAGGTTTGCGGCTCAGAACCTTAAACCACTACGCTATACTGCCTCCTTAAAACAGGTGTGCCCAACGTGGGGCACGAACCCATGACCCTGAGATTAAGAGTTTCATGTTCTACCGACTGAGCTAGCTGGGCAGTTGGTGTCCTCTCATGTCCTTCCCCTTTCTTCTCTGGAAAATTCTCTCTGTATTAGTCTTGTTCATTCCCTTCAGGTATTTAAGGGTCTCAATCATATTTCCCCTGTCCCTCCTCTCTTCCAGTGAGTACATATTCATCTCCCCAGCCTTTCCTCATATGGCTTGCCCTCCAATCCCTGTATCATCTTTGTAGCTCTATGCTGTATCCCCTCCAACAATCTGATATGAACATATGAAATTTGCCAGCAGATAAAGGCCTAGAGGTCTATCAAGTCTGCTCGAATGTGCAACTAGCACCCCTTATTCTGGAGCTGCCCCTCCCTTCCACCCTTCCCCTTCATTGACCCTCCCCCTTGCCCTGTCCCATCCCCTTTTGAAGCAGTCCACTGTTCTACTGGATACCACTTCTGCAGGTAATGCATTCCACCCAGCCACCACCCTCTCTGTAAAAAAGTGTCTCCTCATCTCCCTCCTGAACGTTCCTCCCTCCAGTCTCATATCATGGCCCCTGGTGTCCCTCCCCTCCCTTACTTTGAACAGCCTCTCTGTGCCTTTCTTGTTTATTCCTTTCATGTACTTAAAGGTTTCAATCATGTCCCCCATCCCTCCTCTCCTCTAGCGAGTACACGTTCAATTCCCTCAGCCTCCTCTTGTATGATAAGTCCCCCAGCCCCTTGATCATCTTTCTCTCCCTGCGCTGCACCCCCTCCAGTAACTTAATGTCCCTCTTCAGATACGGGTGCCAGTACTGCATGCAGTACTCCAGGTGCAGTCTAACTAATGACCTATACAGTGGCAGAATCACCTCCTCCTCCTCCTCAAGGATATACCCCTTGCAATACAACCAGCATTTTGTTGGCCTTTGCAGCTGCCTTCCTACATTGTGCCGAGTTGTTCACTGACCCTGTAATGAGCACCCCCAGATCCTTCTCCTCCTCCTCTTTCTGGGCTAGCTGCACTCCCTCCAGCTGGTAACTCCTCCTTGGGTTCTTCACCCCAAAATGCAGCACCTTGCACTTTTTGGCATTAAACCCCAGTTGCCAGGTGTCTGACCAGGTTTCAAGCTTTGCCAGATCATCCTGCAACCCCTGCCATCCCCCTAGGTCATCCACCACTGCTCCTACCTTGGTATCATCAGCAACCAGACTGATTTTGCTCTTGATGTCCAATGATACCTGCAATGAATATCCCAAACAACACTGATCCTAACACCGAGCCCTGTGAACACCCCGTCATCACCCTTGGGTGTGAGAGCTCCCACCCACCACCACCTCTGTTGCCTTCCCTGAAGCCAGTTCCCTACCCATCTCACCAGCTTTGCACCCGCCCCTGTGCCTTCTAACTTACTTCCCAGCCTTCCATGCGGCACCGAGTCGAATGCCTTACTGAAGTCCAGATACAGGACATCCACTGCATGGCCCCTGTCCAGTTGCCTAGTTACCCAGTCATAGAACTCCACCAGGTTGGTTTGGCAGGATCTGTCACATATGAAGCCATGCTGTCTGCTGTCCTGTAGTCCTTTGGCCTCAATAAGGGCCACCAGCCTCTCCATCAGGATAGTCTCCATTACCTTACCCATGATGGATGTGAGGCTCACTGGTCTGTAGTTTCCCGGTTCATCCTTGGGGCCACTCTTGTACAGGGGCACCACATGAGCTATCCTCCAATCCTGAGGTACACACCTCCGAATGTAGTGAGGCATTAAATAGGCCTGACAAACGTCCTGCAAGGACCTCTGCCAGCTCCTTCAGTACCCTGGGGTGGATGCTATCTGGGCCTGGCACCTTGTCCACCCTCAGTGCCTTCAAACCCTCCCAAACTCTGCCCTTCATGATTTTCCCATCTGTCACCCCTTCCCCCCCATTTCAGCCATTCCTCCCTCCTTGGGTGTCAACCCTCTTCTCTTTAGTAAATACTGAGCAGAAGTACTCATTTAGTGCTTCCGCCTTATCGCACCCTGCTTCCACCCAACCCCTCCTTCCTAATCCTTACTATGTGGTCCTTACAGCCCTTTTCTCCCTGATGTACCTAAATAGTCCTTCTCCCCCTTCTAATGCTTTGTTGCCAGCCTGAGTTCCGTGTTGCCTTGGCCCCTTACTGCCCTTGTCACCTTCTTCGATTCCGTCAAGTACTCCTCTCTGTCCTCCCCCCTCCCTGTTTTCTTGTGTCTCCTAAAGGCAGCTCTTTTCCTCCTTACCTTTTCCACGACCTCCTTGCTCAACCAGCTCGGTTTCTTAGCCCTAGACTTCTTGCTCTGGGCCTTGCAGCAGGTTTTGGTTGCCTCCACAATCCCCAGCTTTATGAGCTCCCACCTCTGGTTAGTGCCCATACTAGATTGAATTCTGGCCAGGTACCCTTTTACCACTTCTCCCATCCTCCCAAAGTCAGCTCTCCTGAAGTCCAGCACTCTTGTGCCAGATTCCACTCCTTCATTGCCCATATCCAATGTGAACCATACTGAGTGGTGGTCACTCCCTGACAGCGGTTCCTCCACTGTAAGTTCTCTCACAAAGTCCCCATTTGCCAGCACAAGTTCAAGGGTATTCCCTAACCTGGTTGGTTCACTCACCATTTGCAGCAGGAAGCTGTCCTGGAAGGCATCCAGCAGTACCTGCTCCCTTCTGTTCCTGGTTATTGGGGTACTCCAGTCCACTCCTGGCATGCTGAAGTCCCCCACAATCACCACACTACCCTTCTCGCAGGTCCTCCTGATCTGTCTCACTAGTTCCCTGTTTAACTCCTCCGTCTGAGATGGGGGCCTGTACACCACTCCCATTCTGAGAATCCTATTCTCTTCTTCAGGAATGGGCACCAATACTGCATGCAGTACTCCAGGTGGGGCCTGACCAGTGACCTATACAGGGGCAGCATAACCTCACTCCTTCTGGAGGAGATCCCTCTAGCTATACACCCCAGCATTTTGTTGACTTTTGCAGCCGCCCTTTGCCACAGAAGATTTCTGAAAACAGTGAAGGCAGTGTTATGCAACTGAGGAAGCAGAACTGTCAGCAGCACACCCCTGCATACATCAAACTACAGAATAAGAGAAATGTATCTTTTCTTGCACAGTAACATAGCACGGGAATTTCATAAGGGACCCTGTGTCCAAGCCCCCTCCCTGGGCTCATGACAGGTATTAATAAGCACTGTAAATCACGAAGGTGATTTCAGCCTATCAGCACACAGAGACAGTGTACCACTTATTCTGTGTACAATGTACTCTTGGGTGGGAGTGTTAGGGGAGAGCGTTCCACTTCAGCGACAGGGTTGAGGACAACATAAGTAAATTAAAACAAAGGCTCTAAACTGATTACAAATCACTCAAGCTAAACTCAAGCAATTTATAATAAGTTAACAGGGCCTCTGAGGGGTGTCTCTGATGGCATGAGACACCTCTCTTGGGCAGATAATACCATACAGCTTCACTTTGCGGTCCTGTCACCCAGCTCTCATGCTTGGTGTCTCTTATACCATAAAAGACACCCCTCAGAGGCCCTGTTGACTTATATTCTTTACATACAGCTGTACCACCCCTGGAGCCTTATCCCACAGGATCTCAGAAGCTAATCAGGGTCTGGCCTGGGCAGTAGTTGGATGGGAGATCTCCAATGAACAGCAGGTACTGCAGGAAGTGGTGCTGGTAGTGCTGCAGGGGGCACTCTCCCCTTGATTATAAGTAATCATACTTTGGGGGCGCTATACTGATGGAGAAGTTGTCTTTCAGATAAGACATTAAACTTGAGGTTCTCTCTGCCTGTTCTGATGGTTGTTCAGATGGACGTTAAAGATCCCATGGCATTTCTCATAAAGAGCAGGAGAATTTTTTACGAGAAGAAATATCATACATGTATACAACACATCGAAAAAAAAAAAAAAAACAGTGCACAGAAATCAAGACGGAACATAACAAATTAAAACAGCACAATGCAGGAAAATCAAAATAAACGAACAGAAAGTTTTGTACTGAATCAAAAATGTATTTATTTATTTATTAAATTTTGTTAACCAGGTAAACCCACTGGGCCCCAGAGGTCCCTTTTTTAGGGGCAACCCGGAGTTAGTGACATAGAGTTGAATAAGTACAGTCAATAGATACAGGATAGTACATTGCATACAAGTGTACGATGCTTTTGTACAGCAATAATTTGACAACACAACACAACAACAGTGGCAGCTGTTAGGCTTACGGCAGGTAGTACAATAAAATATACAAGCAATGTGATACAGGTCTTTAAAAGGTACAGCATTACATTGGAGGTGCCAGCTTTATATAGAAGAGGGCAACTATTTACAGGGCGAGCACCCCAGGTCAACAGTGGCAGTAGATACCGAGGCTATGATTGAGCTAGCCTTCTGGACAGATGCAGGAGCTGAGCCTCGGGAGGTGAGCACGTAACCTCGTCTGAAAAATAGCTGGGAAGGGGGCTTCTTGTAGTTGACAGGGTGCTTGTTCCACAGTGTGGGGGCTATATGGGCAAAGGATTTACTGCTGGCTGTGGATCTGGGCCTGGGCAGTTCAAGAAGTTTTTTGCCCAAAGTGCACTGGGGCCTGCTGGGCCATTTTGGGATGAGTAGCCCACTAAGCCCTGCGGGGGGATCATTAGCGAGGAGCTTGTAAGTCCAGTTTAGTAGGGGTACTGAAGTCTTAGGTTCAGGGTGGGCCATTTGAGTGAGGTGAGGACTTCACAGTGGTGGGTCCTCGGATGTGCTTTTGTAGCAAATCCTGCGACTTTATGATGCAATATCTGTAGTCTACCATAGTCGAGCTTAGTGATGCTGAGTAGGGTTGGGGCTGTATTGGTAAGAGTAGGTAGCAGGACACTCTGAGCAACTGCCAGCCTTGTTTCAGGTATCAGATTGGTGCTTAGACAGTACAGCAGCCCAAGTTTTTGGTGGATGTTTTTGGCCACCAAGTCTACCTGTGGTTTTAGTATGAGTCCCTGGTCCAATGTAAGACCCAGGTATTTGAAGGATTAGACCACTTCGATAGGAGAGCCGGATGTGGTGACCAATGGGAGAAGATGTGCACGGGAGGGAGCCAGGGATTTGGGACCAAACAGGAGTGCTTTGGTTTTGGTTGAGTTGAGAACCAAGTGATTCTTGACCAGCCATGCTTCAGCCTGTGAGAAGTCAGCCTGGAGCAGGAGTCCTAGATCATCCTGATGCGGCGCAGCTCTGTAGAGTTCTGCATCAGCGTACTTCACAACGGAGCTGCCCCCACAGTGGTGACAGAGGTTGTTGATGAACAGGGAGAATAGAAGCGGGCCCAGAATGGAGCCTTGGGGCACGCCCTCCTTTAGCGGTAGACATACCTCTCAACCTTTTGTCCCCCAAATGTGGAACATTGCCTGTCAAAATGTGGAACAAATGGGCAAAATGTGGAACACTTAGTCAAATCTTTACCTAAGAAGCTCAAAACACTGTTAACATGTTGCATTTATGTTCAGAAAGTCTGTTAATAACTGAATAATATATTTTTTGCATCATTTACTATGGATGTTTGCTTTAAAATGTTGACTTTGAATGTGGAACAAGTCCTCACAATGTGGAACAGGGAGCTGTTGTGAAGTAAAATGAGGAACGTTCCTCGTAATGTGGTACAGTTGAGAGGTATGGCGGTAGAGGGTCAGAGGTGGCACCTCTCCACTTGACATGCTGGGAGCAGTCAATCAGGTAGTTACTGAACCAGTTCAGGGAGTGTTGGTCCAGTCCAAATGTGCTTAATTTGTTTATTAGGAGTGGGTGGTCTACCAGGTCGAATGCCTTGGTCAGATCTATAAAGACTGTCCCCATGGGAGTGCCCTTGTCCAGGGCGGCTAGGACGTCGGAGGTGAATCTGATGAGGGCTGTGTCAGTCCTGTGTTTTTGCCAGAACCCATGCTGTGAGGGGCCCAGGAGCTGATTCTTTTCCAGGTAGTCCATCAGTTGGCTGCAGATGAGCCGCTCCTGGATCTTTGCTAGGTGGCAAAGAATAGAGATGGGTCTGTAGTGGTCAATTAGATCTCTGGATCTACCCTTGTGTATTGGGACCACATGGGCCTGTTTCCATAATGTGGGAACAACTCCCTCCTGCAGGGATCTGTTTATTAGCACGGTGATAGGTAAGACTATGGCAGGGGCCACAGCCATGAGCAGCCATGGGTCCAATCCATCGGTTCCTGGTGATTCCCTAGGTTTTAAAGATTGCAAGAGGGGAAGCATTTCTTTGACATGTATGGTTCTTAGGTGGAAATGGGGGATAGGTGGGTCCTGTGTTTCCGTGACCGAGGGAGCCTGGTGATGAAGTTGGTGGTCGGTTCTGTAGGTGGCCAGATCTGTGAAGAAGCTGTTGAGACAGTGGCAGCCTCTCCTCCATCTGTTAAAGTTAGCCCATTGCAGATAATATTGCCCTGCTGTGGTTTAATTGTACCTTTTAACAAGGAGTTGATGCAGATCCAGAAGGACTTAGGGTCGGACAGGGTGTCTCACTGAAGGGCTTTGAGATAGTCCTTTTTAGCAGATTTTTAGGCTTTCTTGCACTTGTTCCACAAGGACCTGTAATCAGCTAGGTCTGCTGGGTTATTGGAGCACCTGGCTTTTTTCCAGGCCTTGTCTGTGCTTAACATTAGTGATTTGAGTTTGTGCAATATCCACCTATGGCACTGCCATTTCACTCATCTTTTCCATAACAGAGCTTGTAGGTTGGCCACTGCAGAGAAAGTGTGTTGGAAATACTGAGCAGCATCATTGATACTACCTAGCATGCTTAGTGGTGTCCAGTCAGCATTTCTCAATGTGTTCTGGAATGCCGTAGGGAAGAAGCCAGAGAAGTCCCTGGCTATTATGAGCCGGGGGTGGGTCCTGGATGGCCTGTTTTTCCAGATGCAGAAGGTGGGGGAGTGGTCACTCAAAGCATCAGACATCACGCCGGCTGCTTGGATGTTGGTTGGATTGGAGGCTAGTGTCCAATCAACTGTGGAGTGATTCCCAGTCTTTAGATTTTGCCTGGTGAACTCTGTGATGACCTGGGTCAGGTTAGCTTCTTGGAGTGAAGCCCTATGGGCTTGCTCGGAGGTAGGATCCCACCTCAAGTTAAAGTCCCCTAAGACTAGCAGCTCCACAGCAGGTGGACACCCTGTGAGGGCGCTTGTCAGGCTCTGGAGGGCAGTACTGCCACAAAACAAAATGTAGGTCAGTTCATTAGAAGAAATCTTAAAGACAACCTATATTTGAAAAGGACTGACAGTTTCCTTTAGGCATGCTACAACGAGTATTTCCACAATGTCTTAATGGCTCATGCCCCTGAGAAGTACACACTCCCCTGTTCTGTACCATGTGTCCGTATTATCGGAAAACAAATATTCCATAAACTCGGCACTGTATTTACTGAAAGTGTTTTCTTGTCTTTCTGGTAAGATAAATAGATCCCACAACAGAGGTGTACGGTTCCTCATCCCGAACGACTTTCTTTTCGAAGTGAGAAGGTGCCATAAATGATTTATTTATTTATTTATTTATTTATTTATTTATTTATTTATTTATTTATTTATTTATTTATTTAATTTTAACACTTCAGGATTGTAAAAAATTACTGCCAAAGTACTTTTGTCATATTTCTCCCATGATGGAGGAAACATTCCTAGAACTACAATTTGGTACGATAAGCTAGCAAACTCTTTGAAAAGAGTAGGGGAATTTTATTGAAAGAAAATACAATTATGAGAAAAAAACATTCAGTACAATCAAATCGACCAGTTACTGTAGTAGAGAATGTAGCAAACCCAAGTCCAAGTATTTACAGAAATAAATTATATAGTTGTTTTTAGAAATTATTTGCGTGAAGGAAAAAACTAAACAAAACCAAATTTTAAGCAAAGGAGTACATTTCAAAATGAAACGGAAAGCACATTGGTATATCAAATAAAACTAGAAGTGAGAGAACCTTTCCCTGACTCTCTTGCTTGGTTCCATATATATTATCATTAATCCATGGGCAATGAACCCACCTTTGCTGATACTGTGATAAAGGAATTTAAGAGCCCTCTGTCAATGTTCTGTTACTTGATGCTTTAGTGACTTGCCTAACCATCTCAAAGTCTCTTAAAAGTTTATTTCTGCAGAGAGAGGGCACAATGTGCTTGCCACACTTGGTATTTGCAGACAGTAAACACGATACGCAGTGTGCAGTATGGAATTTGCTTCAACTATTATTAAAAATCCCAAACACTGATAGTTTGATAAAAGTCACTTCCAAGTTATAGCTAGTGCAGTCCAAAATTCTTCACCAAATGGACACTGAAACAAAAAAAATAATCCTGGGTCTCCTGCACACATAGACATGACGTCCTCAGATGCGCTCTTTCTTCAATGGCCTTATGTTTAAAGGACCCCTTAACACCAAATTTGCCATGTGCACATAGCTACGCAACATCCCAAATGTGTGGAGGTATTCCAGGATCTTTAATAGCTGTCATACTTCTTTTACCCATCATATAAGTTTTTATCGATTTTTCAAAATACATCCATCAACAGACATACATATTAATAATTTCTGAACTTGTAGTCATTTATTATGAATACAGCAGTTTAAAAATACTGACACAGATTAACTAGATATTTAAAGTCACGCACCAATTAGTGTGGATTTAAAAGACGTTCATAGTCAAGCATGTTTAGGACATTCATATTAGATAAATTTTAAAGTCGGAATTCTGTCAAAATTCATGGAGCTGCGTTAAGGAAAGGTGACCATATTCTACAGAACAAATCCAGTTTATTATTGATATTATAGCTGATGCACTCATTGTTGGCTAACAGCACCATGCTTTCATACCAATATCCTATATGAGGTACCTTAACGGATTTCCAGTTCTTTAGTAACATTCTTTTAATTGTAAGCGAAGCAAGACAAAACCAAATAAACTTCTGTGATTCTAAACTACAGTGTTCTGGTAAAATGCCTAATATATAAAGCTCAGGGGAAAATGGGATGGCAGACTGTAATATCTCGCTAACAAACTTGTTACTTTCCCACTAGGAGTCCTTTAATAGCTGGACAATACCAAGGGACATGAGTAATACCTGAACCAGGCTTACCACAGTGCCAACAATTAGAATTTAATGCTAAATTCATATTAAATAACTTGAGAGGTGAATAATAAAATCCATGCAATATGATGAATTGAATAAACCTACCTTGTAACTCTTTATAACTCAGACATGCCTGTTTCCAGGTGTCTTCCCAATCCTGTAAGCTGATAAAAACACCAAGTTTGTCCTCCCAGAATTCTTTTGCTTTTAAGGTAGGGGCTGTAGAGAAGGCAGGGGGAAATTAAAACTTTGTACAAAATGCCCACATTTCTCCTAACAGTCCCAAACTTAAAGATCTGAGCCCATTCTACATTCCCCCCCCCCCCAACAATAATCATGTGCTAGAATTAGGCTATTTAGTAAATCTCTTAACTGAAGGTATTAATAAAATTGTGATTTATGAATCTTAAAGTTGTTTTGTATCTCAGTGAAAGAATCAGACCAGTATTTGGGTCTGTAATATCCCTCACTTTAAGAATGCCCAGTTTTCCCACCAAAGGCCAAAAAAGGGTTGGACCATAAAGGCATAAAATCTAGAGGAGCATTCCCAGGATTAATAATAGCATTAACGTTTTTGAGAACCTGAATGGTACATGTTAGGCAAGGGTTGTCATTCCATATAGCTGACTTCTTAATTAATAGAAAGTCCACCAGTGTATGTGGGGTTAACAAAGATCCTTCTATCTGAAGCCACAACGGTTCGTCAGCAGCATGGGCTGGATTTCTGGACAAATGAAGCAGGGTTTGTTTGGAACTATAATCACTATGGGATGTGGGGTGATGCGGGAAGCCAGGTTTGCACTGAGAGATCTCATATGGAGAAAGTTGTTTCAGTCTGTAGAATACTGCAAGAAATGGGGAGAGGGTCAATTGGGTCTGGGAAGCTAGGCCCTACTGGCTTATCTCTTGTTAGAAGCAGTAATAATCCACTTCTGCATGTTGATAATTCCCTCGCATGATTTTGCCTGCTTATCTGAAGCAGATGAGTGAACTTGGTGCCTGCCTATACTAAATGATGGCTACAGAATATGATTTAATGAACGTGTCATGTTGATAACTTGTGGCAGCATTTCTGGGCTCTCTTGACTCCCTTCAGCTGAGGCCTACCACCAAGCATTATAGTAAAAATTTTCATGGAAGGGAAATCCCTTTTTTTTTTTAGAACAGAACAACTGTGTAATTTTATAAATGGATTAGGATACGGAGCTGGGATGCACTGAGCTTAGCCTCTACTCTTAAATTAACTCTCTGCATTGGATTTAAAATTCAGCAGATAAGAGTCCCTAAGTAGCATTACACACTACTTACTTGTAATTCACACTTTTGTTTAGTATTTACTTTATTCCTTCTTTATAGGAATTTGGAAATATACTTATATTTTTCCTTCCTCCCCTTTTTTTAGTTAAAAGATTTATATTGCCAAAATATTTGCCTGATTTGTGAGCCGTACTGCTAGCCAAGTTTCAGGCTTCAGTCTTTTGGATAACACTTTTTCTTCTTAATTATTTCCATTAGGAAACTTAGTGTTTTATATGGCAACTGAACCTTCTCTTAGATACCATTGATAAGTTCCTATTGCTGCCATTATTAATATTAGTATTTACAGTATTAATTTCATCGTAGTTTTTGGTTGGTTTATCTGCTAAGACAACCAAACTTTTTATATTTGGGGCACTTTTAGATTGGTAAAATTTAGGAAATACAGCTAAATTCTGAACGTATTAAGCATAAATCTGACATGATTTAACAGTGCATCCTGATGTCAAGTGGTTGATCTTAGAGTAGTTATTTTTTACATACACAATATTTACCAGCACTTACTTTAAGTATAGCCTGATGTAAATCTTAGACGGTTACTATTTGCACTCCTTTAAATATATATGTGATTACTAGATAAATCATAGGCTTCTAACTGTTATCACAGCAGGCACCATGGTTAATTACAAACTGGTATTGTGGAATGTTAATGGTTTGGGATCTCCAGTTAAGAGAAAAAAGGTATTATCCTATCTAAATAAAAGCAAGGTGGACATAGCTGTTATTCAAGAAACCCACCTATTGCATAAGAAAGCAGAAAAACGTAAACGCATGTGGGTGGGACAGGAAAAACACAGTTGATTTAACACTAAACAGAGAGGGACATCAATCCTAATAAGAAAAAGAGTGAGCTTTACTAAGCACTCACACACAGTGGGCATAGAAGGAAGGTACCAAATTCTGTAGGGAACTCTTAATGAGCGTAATATGGTGCTGTGTAATATATATGCCCTAAACACCTACCAAGAACACTTTTTAAATCAGATTTATTTGGGACTTGCTAAGTACACTGAGTATGATATTATTCTTGGAGGAGACTTTAATTTTATTGCGGACCCAATTTTAGACAGGTCATCTTATAAAGCTGTGCAACTGGAAGCTAAAACCAGAGTCTCATTCAGAACAAGCATTTGTCAATGCCGAATGTTGCTTGCTTCTATGTGCTGTTTAGGTATTTGGAAGTCATTGGAGTGCAACTATTGAAAATTTGCGAACTTACGAGTGTGCGTAGGAACTGCGCAACGCATGCTCGTAAAACAGTCATTGTTAGGAAATTTTTCATGAAATGTTCAACATAGCCATTTTAAGACCTCTGGTCATGAACAGTGTCAGTGTGATTTTGTTAATGTGTCCCATACATTGAGTTTGCACACCTATCAGCGCCATTGTGCGCTACATGGGCGGAAACACGCTTTGGGCAGGATGTGAAAATGACAGCTGCACTGCTCATAAGGAGGTGGTAAAATGGCAATATTGAAAATCTGGAGTGGAAATATTGAAAATTCGCAAACCTACGAGCATGCGTGGGAACTGTGCAACGCACACTCGTAAAACAGTCATTTTTAGGAATTCTTTCACCAAATTTTCAACATTGCCATTTTAAGATCTCTGCTCATGAACAGTGACACTGTGATTTTCTTAATGTGTCCCATACACTGAGTTCGCACACCGACTGTGCCATTGTGCGCTACAAGGGTGGAAACATGTTTTGAGCAGGATGTGAAAAATGACAGCTGTACTGCTCATGAGGAGGTGTGGTAAAATGGCAATGTTGAAAATCTGGAGTGAAAATATTGAAAATTTGTGAACTTATGAGCCTGCGTAGGAACTGCGCAACGCACTCTCGTAAAACAGTCATTTTTAGGAATTTTTTCACCAAATTTTCAACATAGCCATTTTAAGACCTCTGCTCATGAACAGTGTCACTGTGATTTTCTTAATTTGTCCCGTACATTGATTTTGCACACCGACTGCGCCATTCTGCGCTACAAGGGCGGAAACACATTTTGGGTGAGATGTGAAAAATGACAGCTGTACTACTCATAAGAAGGTGTGGCAAAATGGCAATGTTGAAAATCTGGAGTGAAAATATTGAAATTTCGCGAACTTACGAGCCTGCGTAGGAACTGCGCATCGCACGCTCGTAAAACAGTCATTTTTTGGAATTTTTGGACCAAATTTTCAACATGGAGTTTTTGGGACCCCTTCTCATGAATGATATCATTGTCATGGCGGTATTCAGGCCCAAGGGTGATTTCGCGGTCACTGTGCAGTCACTGCGTCGAAATCACCTCTTGTCCGAATAACCGCCATGACTATGACATCATCGTGAGAAGGGGTCCTAAAATCCATGTTGAAAATTTGGTCCAAAAATTCAAAAATGTGAGATAATAAAGTTGAACCCTCCTATCTAGCCCATTATACAGCTTACGGCATTTCCTCAGTTCATGGTCGGCTTTGAAGAGTGCAGGCGTTTCCCGGTCCACGAGATCGTCGCACCAGAGTCCAGAGGTAAGTATGGGGTGAGGGGTGTGGGAGGCTGGGTGCGCGCAGTGGTGGGTGCGGAGACGCCGTGGGACCGCTTTTTGTTTTACAGGTTTAAAACAAAAAAGACGTCGGGATTGTTTGCCACGCTGGGGTGGGCTCCCAGCGTGGCACAAGGATGAGGGGCAGTTCAGCTGACGGGGATTGGGCACCCCATCGCCAAAGAATGATTGCCACGCTGGAGTGGGCTCCCAGCGTGGCACCAGCTCGGGGGACGACAGCAGCTCAGCCGGCGGGGATTGGGCACCCGTTGGCTACACAGGATGTGCGGGGCACGCCGCCTGCGTGTTGGGGGAGCTATGCTTATTGGTGCTCACGAAGCCAGCTCCCCTTTCAACTGATGCCACTGCATTTTGGAGCGTGTCATAGACAGCTCCAAAATGCATTGGCTTACAGGGGCCGCGCCTGCCAGCTCACTGACTGAATTGGAGGAGGAGGTGACACACCTCTGAAATCTCCACTGATGGCACTATGTTTCTTGCACATGCGTGCAAGCAACATAAAAATGCTTAAGGACCTATCTCTTGCAGTTAGCTGGCGGCTGGTTCACCCTAAAGGGAGAGACTATACTTTCTTTTCCAATAACCACAAGTCTTACAGTAGAATAGACTATCTGTTAGTATCTAGTAAACTTGCAAACTCAATTGCAGGAGCTGACATAGGCACAATGTCTATATCTGACCATACCTTGATTAGTGTTGACTTTGATTGGAACAATAGGGAAGAGAAAACACATAGACGGAAAATGGATACTCCTTTACTTAAAAACAAGAAGTTTGTGGAAATGTTAGAGCTCCAGACAAGGGACTATTTTAAAAATAATGATAATGGTACAGTTTCCAAAGCCCTATTATGGGAAGCATATAAGGCTGTTATTCGAGGGCAAATCATTGCATTTGCATCTGGGAAAAAGAAAGAACATGAAAAGGAATTGGCTAGTAAAGAAGTTGAGCTTCAAAGACTGGAGGCTCTGTCAAAATCTCATGAAACACCTAGCAATGGGCTGCTACACACGATGACATGTGTCAGGTTTGAAATGAATTCCCTCTACTCTGCCAAAGCAGAATGCGCTTTGTTCAGAACCAAGCAACATTACTGGGAATCGGGAGGAAAAACCTGGTAAACTGCTGGCAGCCAGACTTAAGAAAATGCAACACCAAAACATAATTCCAAGCATTAAAATTGCATCAGGGAAAATTGTGACCAGCAATTCTGACATTAGCAAAGAATTCTTTGATTTTTATAAAAATATATATACACTAAATCTACCTGCCCTTTCAAATCAAGAGAAAACAGACTTAGACAGGGACATAACACTTATGGAAATTTATGGGGCTTTTAACTGACTTCCCAGTGGTAAGACTCCTGGTCCGGATGGTTTACCAGGAGAATTTTATAAAATATTAGCTCCTACTCTGACGCACCCCGTCATGCGGTGATACAAAGTTTACAAAATGATGGAGTCCTCGCATTTTTGATGCAAGAAGCATTTATAACTCTTATTTCAAAAAAAAGGTAAAGATTCACTTGACTGCTCCAACTACAGACCCATCTCCTTGCTCAATACAGATTATAACATTTAAACAAAAATTCTAGCACGAAGGGTACAAGGTATTGTCACTAGGTTAATTGGCAAAGAGCAAGCAGGTTTTGTGCAAGGGAGATCAGGGTCAGACTGCCTAAGAAGGTTATTTAATTTAATATCGTGGGCAATTGAAAAAAAAGGATCCTTATGCAATACTTCCTTTGGACATTTTTAAAGCTTTTGACTCCTTGCAATGGAAATACTTACTTCAGACCCTAAAAGAATTTGGCTTTGGCCCAAAATTTCTTACTTGGATTTACATGATTTATAAAACTTCTAAGGCACAATTAATCACAAATGGACCTTTATCTAGCCCATTCAAGCTACAC
This sequence comes from Neoceratodus forsteri, assembly GCA_016271365.2. Classification (NCBI taxonomy): domain Eukaryota; kingdom Metazoa; phylum Chordata; order Ceratodontiformes; family Ceratodontidae; genus Neoceratodus; species Neoceratodus forsteri. Next base: position 39,977,768 of record JADMNL010000032.1, read on the forward strand.
TGTGGCACTAGGCAGAGATGCCCGCTCTCACCGAATCCCTTTATTTTGGCTTTCGAACCCTTCATTCTTGCCATGAATAAAGACTCATCCATTTTGGGTATTAGTGTGGGTACAGATGAACATAAATCTTTTGTCTTTGCTGATGATCTGCTTGTGACTATAAGAAGACCTGTTGAATCTTGTAAGACACTCCATAGTCTCTTGGAAAAATGTATGCAACTGTCAGGGTTAGTAGTAAATTGGGATAAAATGCAAGTACTAGTCAGTTGTCTCTCTCCTTTAAACAAAATCAAACTGGAGGAGATACTGGACACTAAATGGATTAAGAAATCCATCTCATACTTGAGCATCAATGTATCTATTAACCTCAACTCAGTTACTGAGCTGTCATACATACAGAGTTTGCACCTGTGAGCAGTCTGGAAATGTATTGAGATCAAAGCATACCTTTTCTAAGATGGCAGAATATACACCTTTCCTTGCCATGGATGTAAGTTGCGTGGGTGTAAGCTGCCAGTGTCTAACTTGAAAATATCAGCAGCTCTTGGCACTTGTTCTGGGAGAAACCGGGAACTGTCCTGTGCTCTTCCCCATCCAGCCACCAGTATAGCTATGTCAGTCAACCGTCCAGAACTCTCTCTTCCCATAGGTGGTGTTGGTGTTGGATGGCCTTTGCAGATCCCCAGCTGGACTGAGCAGCAGCTCTTTGATCTTTTGACATGGTCAGATACCCATCTGACAGCGTTGTTCTTGGAGCTGCAGGCCCAGGCTTTGGACTTACACCAGCTCTGTTCTGTTGAACTCTGGCAATCTTTTCTGTGAGCAGTCCCAACAGGTGTGCATTTCCAGCATTCAGACCTTCCAGCAAGTCAGTTTCGGTGTCCTGGACTATAGGATCAGCATCTATCTCAATGTCATCTTCCACAACTGGGACAGATGTGTCCACCTGTCTCTCTGCAGGTAAGGACTCCTCAGGTTCCTCCACAGATTCAGAAATAACCATGTCAGTAATGGTATTCATATTAGAATCAGGAAAAGCAACCATGATCTGAAGGGCTGTAGCAAGTTTGTCTTCATTCCTGCAACCTCCAGAAGTGGCCATCTTGCCGGCTAGCAAGATGGCCAGGGGTTCCTCCTACAGGAGGAATAGGGGAGTTCTCCCAGTGTCCAGGCCAAATTTCTCCCATTCACTACAAAAGCCACCAATAGCTTAAAGGATACCTAAACAACATTTTGACAACAAACTATTCAAAAATCTGACTCCGTAGGTGACTAAAGGAAAGGCTGCTGTATTCATTAATGCTAAAACTACATTAATATAATTTACCTAAATGTGGTTCCAGAGCATTTGAGAATTGTAAAATCAGCCTCCCAATTTCGAAAAACTATCTTACCTGCTTCCTAAAATGGCCGCCAAATGTGTTAAGTGATGACATCATTGGAGCCAAAGTCAGAGATATATATGGCTCTCTATAGTGCTAACTAGTTCTTTTTCCCCTTTGTATAGAATTGTTTCACCAAAATGGTCACAACCATGTGCATTATTTTGAATTATACACATGTTAGGCTATGGTTCTGTTCATTTTGTTTACTTTACCATGCTGAAATTGTGTTTTAATCCAACCGACTTTCTCTGTGGCAAACCACAGTGCAGTACAAATCTTGAATAACCTGGTGGTCTAGTAGTTATGGTGGATTCAGGATGCTACAATTGGGGTGCTGGGGTGGTGTGTATACTTAATATGCACTTTTTAACATTTTTGCTATTTTTCTTTTCTAGTATGTTTTTGACAGAACCAACAAATGTAATCCATAGTTTGAATATAAACATTTGTACAATCAATAAATCAGACTTCTTCAACAAAGTGAAATGCAGCAGCAGCAAGCAAGTGCGTTACAATGGGGGGTGGGGTGCAGCCACACCCTTCACCACCTCCTAGATCCAGCACTTTTTTGCAGCAAAGTTCTTGTGCAGTCCAATGTTAGAGTTCATACATTCTCAAAAATCAAATATATGCTTGTCTTGTCTTTTTTTTTTTCTATGGGAAATAATAATAATAAGAATCAGCATTTAAATATTGCTTTTCATACACATTGTATCCCAAAGTGCTTTACAAGCAATACTAGACTGGTAGTGAAGTGACTGAACGTGTAGTGGCAGCCATTTCATACATTAATATCCACACACAGCCTTGCACAATTGCATGAACTGGTTATATGGGAAGGGGAATATTGACCAGGATAATGGGGTCAGGTAGTGATCATGGTGCTTGGAGCCCCACATCTTATTTCTCACAGTAATCAGCTCATATTGTGGTGGTTGCCAGCCAACTCGCATTGTGGAGTAACGTACAGAAAAGTACTGGAGAAGAATTGCTGGGAACTGTCCTGCGGGGTTCTGCAGATCACAGGTAAAATAATAGACTAACACTGGAAGTTGGATGGATTCGCTCAAGGTATTAGTTTGCCTCTCCTGCTAATAATATTGTTATCCGTCGTAAGTGCAGCCCTTATGAGGGCATGAACAGCAGTTTTTCCTGATGGGTCATGATGCTTATTGCTTGGCCCTCCAGGAAGACCTAGTTGTTGGTTAATGAGGCATGGAAAAAAAAACACAACAGGGGAACTGTACATACTACCTTCACTGCACAGAAGGGTGGTGAGCCACTCAATGTTTACTGTGGGAGCAGAAGTCAAACATTGAGAAAGTGGACTGGAGAGTGATTTGGGAGGCATTTTTTAACAGTGCCAGCTGATGATGCATATCGGTATAGGTATACATAACTCTACTTTACAAGATTACAATCTGAGGTGTGCTAATTCTCTTCATGAGACCGTAAGCACATATGCGGCCCCAGGCAGTACTAAGGACAGGGTATGGATGGTGGGGTGTTCAACAGAAGGCAGGCTAGATGCAAGGGGTTCACGAGGAAAAAGAAAGTCTTATTTGTGGATTAACAAGAGAGCATGAGCTTTGGAATTGAACCAGACCAGTACTTTGCTGTGTGACCCTAAGCTAATCACTAAACTTCCTTGTGCTCCCAGGCCACTCCTGTAAACAAGCTTTCAGCTTAGTGTGTCTCTCCTGATTAACAAAAAACAAAATTCAGGGCATCACATAACCACTAGATCATCAGGTATTTGAAGTGTTGACTGTACTGCGGCTTGCCAAAGAGAAAGTCAGCTGGATTGCAAAACATTTTCAGCAAGTCAAAGTAAACAAAATGAACAAAATCATAGCCTAACGTGTACTGATCAAAATAATCCACGAGTTAACACATGGTATTGATCATTCATGTACAACAATTCAAAACAAAGAGGGAAAGAAGATCTAGTTAACACTATGGTAATCTATGTGGCTCTCTGTCTCTGGCTCCGGTTCCGATGATGTCATCATGACTCATCACTGCACACACTTGGCAGACATCTTAGGGAGAAACCAAGGCTGCTTTTTGAAAGTGAAAGGCTGATGTTTACATTTTTCTAAAGCTATGTAACTGCATTTATGTTATTTACATAAATGCAGTTTTAGCATAAATGTAAACAGCAGCCTTTACTTTACCTCGCTATGAAGCCAGATTTTGGAGTTTGCAGCTTTAAAAAACTGCTTGTTTAGGTACCCTTTAACCTGGGTCAATATCAGTCAGTCTGCATCTGGCAGCATCTGAATCCACCCCGGATGAGGCTGAAAATGGCAAGCATTATGCTAGCCCCCATGCCCGGTCAGCAAAAAGATTATAATAATAAAAAAAAAATTTAAATAATATATAGGAATATCCAACCCACCCCATTACCGAGGGTATCCTGTATTGTTTTGGTTGACGTATATTTTATACAGCTATATCTACAGGGATTTGACCTTTTCCAGTTCTGCTCTGTCAAAGATGCCATGTGAGAAAGCAGAAGGATTACTTTTCCAATTACTTTGGGAATGTACACTTAAACTGATACTTCAGCACTGGCACCGAGGCTTGCTGGGGAGAACGCTTGTACATCACTTCAAGTTAAATGGAAAACTAACACAGAAAATTGTGACAAGGACATCTTTAAGCAGGAATGAAGGCAAATACGCTACACAGCTCAGATGTCATGAGCTGTTCATTTATATTAAACAGAATTGCAGGAGGTGGCTACTGGAGATGCTACTGCAATGAGAACTAGGGGTCTGTCAGGTCTGAGTAATGGAGATGCTGGTTAAGACCAGGGCCACAGGATAGATTTTAAAGGGGACATAAATCTGGCTTTTCCATTTTAATATAGTTTCAAATTTGGGACAATTTTGGGACGCACAGTCTTGCTGCTTTACTGTGCTCTGTGTTTACTTTGAAATCATCCTGTATTTCCTTCTTTAGAGTCCATTGTTGAGGTTGCATTTTTCCCATCTGATAGTTATTTTTTAAATTACTAATCAGTTCTGGAATCCCGTGACATCAGTCGAGTGGAGGCCTGCGGTGAAAATTTCACTCAGTGCTGCCACTACAACTTATTGTATGTTGCCAGGTTCTGGAACTGATCAGTAATTAAAAAAAAATAATATTGGGGGGGGGGTGGCATCAACCAGTGGTGCTAAACAAGAAAAAAGCTACATTATTTCAATGTAAACAGAAGATGCAGTACAGCAGCAAGATAAAGGGGGCTACGCACAGGCCCACATTTGCAATTATATTAAAAAAGAAGAGAAGGCCAAGCCAGCCTAGTGGTGCGGAGAGTTGAGGTGCTAGATGCCACACCTCCAACCATGCCTGTGACCCAGGTTCTATGAAGGACATGGGTTGCTGGGGGTTGGCTAGGGGTGAGGATTAAGCATCTGACTGACTGCTCACTTCTTCCTCGGAGGGGAAGCCAAGTGTACCACTCCTGCACTGCTATTGCATGCAGGCATGGTGGTGGGGTAGCAGAAGCAGTTCAGATGGGGACGGCCAGTTGCAGATGCCATAGTGCATGTGCATCTCCACGCTTTCGCATGCATGCCCTACATCACTGCACACCCCCAATCTGGGAGGATGAAGAGGGAAAAAGTTAGGGCAGAACATCATGACCCTCCACCTGCCTTTCACCAGCCTGCGTCACCAGCTCAGATCCCTGCATCCTGGATGTGATGCACTGGGGAAGGGGAGAACGGTCCTCTTCCTTCTTGCCCTACCATGGGGGGAAGCTATAGGGAACCCAGCAGTGTAGTCCCTGGGGAGGTGGTTGTCATTTGGGACACACAATATAGGCTGAAAGCACTTGCCTGCACCCAGAGAAGGTAAAAAAGCTTTACTGAAAGAAAAAAAGGGAAGGTCAAGTTTTATGTTCAGTTTAAAAGGGGCTTTGGGTCCACATTCCCCCCCAAAAATGCAGCTTGCAGCCCTTTCAGATTTTCATCTGAACCTACCACAACTGCAACACTTTGAAGTGGTTAACTCAGATATTATCTGATGGAATCAGACACCACCGATGTCCTTGAGTACCAGAGGGCATTGGATACTGTTGGTACCCAACCACTGGCTTCTATCAGATAGGATCCAATAGGATATCAGCTATCTGATATGACCATCCAGGATTCCAGAGATCTGGAGCATGGTTTTCCCATGGTTTGCCCCTTCCCATGACTGAGCCATTGGGAAGGCATTTCACCTCCACTGCTTGGATTCTCAGTTTGGATTGGAGCAGCAGTAAGCGCAGGGTCTGAGTGTGTGAGTGCCATCATGCAATCGGCTGCCATATCCCTCCAGGTCCAGCCCCTGACTCTGATTCCTTTCCAGTACCCCCAGGCACTGTACATAGCCCATTTCCAGCCTCACAATTGCACAGTGTGACCCCAGTGGGGGTTGCTGCAGTAGCGGAACATGGCACCATCCTATCACAAAGGAAGATGTACTAGAACTAGGGGGCATAATATGAAGCTGGGCTGCATGAAATTATGCTGGAGGGGGAAAGTTTAGGAGAGATGTAAGGAAGTATTTCTTCACTGAGAGGGTGGTAGATGCTTGGAACAATCTGCCAGTGGGGGTGGTGGGGGCATAACAGTGACAGTCTTCAAGCATGCTTGGGATAGGTATAAAGAAAAACTGGCATCAAAGTGGGAAGGGGTGACTGGAGACCAGGTATGGTCTGTGGTGGCAGAATAGGCAGGGAAAAGAGGAGCAGACTAGGTGGGACAAGCAGTCTTTATCTGCCCAAAAATTCTATGTTTCTATCCCAGGCCAGGGTTTGCTGACTTACACAGTGCTCTCCCCCCACCAGTCATGTGATCGTTAGCACCCTTGGTCTGCTCCAGAACCTGGGTCGTCAGCACAGCAGCATGATGTGTGATCAGCACAGGCAGCAGAACCAGGGGTCAGGGGCTCAGCAGACCCCTCAGTTTTTAGCTGGGGTCAGGCAATGTATTTCACCCCCCCATATTTCCATCAAGGGAGCATCATTAATTTAAAACAAGCAAGATTGGTTGAAAGAGTATCACTACTACAACCTGACACGCGCTTCCCCAACACACTTTTGCCCGAGCCCGGAATCCCGAACTACAAAATCTCAACAGTGGGATTTTGCCCCACCCCACCCGGAGTTTTGTTATATTAATTCTGGGGGGGGGGGGGTGCAGGGGACAAAGCCCCCTGAAACATGGGAAACAAACAAAATCCCACTGTCGGGATTTTGTGTTCTGGATTCCGGGCTTGGGCAACAATCTGTGGGGGAAGCACGTGTCAGGCATACTTTCAAATGTTTTGTACTTGATATGCAGAGAGAATCTTGCAACAGAAAGTATATTTTTGAAAAAGTTGTACAGTATTTTGTTTTAATATTGCATGGGTTGCACTGTCTAGTAATTTGGAGTTCCTTTTCATCTCTCAAAACTCTCTAAAAAATTGCACATCCTGACCCTGCTCCGTTCTGATGCTCATGAATTTATTTCTGCAACCAAACCATGGATTACACCTGAATATCTGTGGATTTTTCAGGATTTTAAAAAGACAGGTACTGAAGATTGCCTGAAGTATATTCATGAAGGCAGCTGTGTTATCCGTTACCTGGGCTGAGGCACTGCATAGCTTTGCCTACTAACTTAGGTAATTCTGACCCCCTCCCCACACACTTTTTGGTATGATCTACTGCCACTGGAGATCACTGGGCTATGGGGGCAATACCACTTTGGCTAGTCTTTAATTCTCATGGGGGAGATGAGCTGTAGATCCCAGCAGTAGTACAGTAGTAGACTTTTGTCTTTACTCCATTTTTATCCCACCAGGATGAGGCATGGATTAAAACTGACAAAACTGATGATAGCCGAACTAAATTACTAACACACTGTATGGAGTTCCTCTTCCTGTAGAGGAGGAGGAGGAGGGGGAGGAAAACAACCTGGGAGTCACGGTAAACATGGGGCAAAAGCATCACAACCAGTGCACGGCTGCGTCAAGAAGGTTGATAACCAACCTGTGGGGGAAGGGGGAGACCAGCAGAGTGCAATCCTGCCACATTAATACACTGGTCAGGCTCCATCTGAAATACTGTGTGTAGTTCTGGTCTCCCCAATACAAAAGAACATTGAGCAGTAAAGAGGGTGCAAGGCAGGTTCACAGAAAATGATCACGGATATGGAGAACAGAGCTACTGTATAAGGAGAGATGGGACATGTTCAGCCTGAGAAAAAAGAGGCAGAGGTAGGGAATAGGATCTCTGTCATCTGCATACTGAAGGGTATTGACAAGGTCAAACAGACAGAAATGGTTGATCAGCTGTACTCTGGCAAGATTTATTTATTTTTTATATTTAGTTTTTGTTGACCGGGTAAGTGCACTAGGCAGATTCTGTCTATTTTCAGGCATGACCGGGGGGAGGGGGGGTACAGATGAATGCCAACTGACCTTGAACCAGATTAAGCTGTTGGCGGTATTTTTAGTGAATGGGGGAAATTTGGCCAGGACACCGGGGAAATTCCCCTACTCTTTTCGATAAGTGCCATGGGATCTTCAACATCCACCTGAACTATCACCAATCCAGGCAGATGGGACCTCGGTTTAATGCCTCATCTGACAGACGGCACCTCAGGAGTGCAGCACCCCCCTCATGCTGCACTACAGTGTCAGTGCTGGGATACAGAGGTAAGCCCTGAAGCTTGGAGGGGCTAGATTTATGGGTGATGTTAGGAGCCACTTCTTCCAGAGAGTGACCATCCATGTGCTTTTTCTCTTCCTTTTTGCTTATTACAGTGTTTTCTACCTGATGGTACTAGGTGTGATATGTGGAACAGTTCTGTGCCTGGAGGCTAACATAAAGTATCGATTCCTGTTCCCCTTTGTTCTTCATCAGCACTGACCTCACTGATTGTGACATCACAGCTGACAAAGAACAGCCACTCACCTTCTGCCAGATTAGTCCTTGTGATGTCACAATAAGTGAGACAGAGACCTATAGATATATGTAAAATAGAGGAGACATCACATGTTTTTGCCATTTCCTGCACCCATGTTAACAATATGGAGTAACTTTACAGAGCACCAGAAACAACAGGCGATGGTCCCTCTAGTTTTATATATATTTGAGCTCTATGGAGTGTGGTTGCAGTTCTGATGAGGTATAGAGCTAGATATGTCAGTTTCCAGGTAGTGGTCTGTTTTCTGTGTCACATCTAAAAGAAACATGGACATACAGACCACAACAGCAGAAAAAGACCACCGGTCCCTCTAATTTGCTCATAGAAACATAGAGTCTGATGGCAGATAAGGACTGCTTGGCCCACGTAGTCTGCCCATTTCCCTACCTAACGGATAAGCTGCAGATCCTAGTTAACAAACAGCCTATTTCCTCCTATCCCCAACTAGAATTGCCTTATGCCTGTCCCATGCATTCTTGAATTCCCCCACTGTTTTTGACTCTACGACCTCCTCAGAAAGGCCATTCCATACATCTACAACCCTCTCTATGAAGAAATACTTCCTCACATTACCTCTGAGCTATCCCCCCTCTAACTCAATTGTGCCTCCTTGTTCTTGCACATCTCTTTTTCTGAAAGATGCTACCCTCTTGGACTTTGTTGATTCCCTTGAGGTATTTGAAAGTTTCTATCATGTCCCCCCTCTCCCTTCTTTCCTTGAGGCTATGCATCTTAAGCTCCTTTAGTCTTTCTTCATATGTCTTCTTGTGCAGACCCTGCACCATTTTGGTTGCCCTCCTCTGGACAGTCTCCACCCTGTCTATGTCTTTGTGGAGATGTGGTCTCTAAAACTGTTCACAGTACTCCAGATGGGGTCTCACCAACTGTCTGTACAGAGGGACAACAACTTCCTGTTTTCTACTGGTGATGCCTCTCCCTATGCATCCCAGTATCCCCTAAGCCCTCCTTACTGCCTTCTCACATTTCTTGCCCACCTTTATGTCATCTGATAAGACTACCCCCAGGTCCCTTTCCATTTTTGTTGTTGTCAGTATCTCACCCCCCATTGTGTACTCTTCCCCTGGGTTTTTGTTTCCCAGGTGCATTACTTTGCACTTCTTTGCATTGAATCTAAGCTGCTCTATCTGCTCCAGGACCTATTGTACATGCAGGGTTTAATACTATACAGTAGAAAACCTTCTAATTAGCAAAATGAGGAAGAAATATACTTCAGAAATAAAAAGTGGCAGCTGGATACCCTGTCTGTTATTTTTGGCGCTACTAGCTCTTAAAGTGACTTGCTCAGTGTCACACAGCATGTAAGTGGCAGTGATGGGATTCAAACCTGGGTCTCTGGGTTCACAGCTAAGCATCTGTGAGGTAGCCATTACTTCCCTCTACATAAATATGACTGTTACTAATCAGCATCAGTGGCTCAATAGGTAGCATAATTGCCTCTGGGGCTGGAAGGTTGGGGGTTCTAGTCCCACACCAGGTACTTGGCGTAATACCCATAATTGACCCTGTGGTGCAGTAGGAGGGGGATGCTGCACTGTTGAGGCACTGTTCTTCAGATGATACCTTCATTTGAGGTCTCCTCTGCCCATCTTTGGTCACTGTCCAGGAGGAAGTTAAAGATCCTACGGTACCTGTCAAAAAAGAATAGGGGAGTTGTTCCTTGGTGAGATGGTCAGCATTCCCCCATCAGCAGAACAGCTTCATGAAACCCACCCAGTAGGATGTACCTGGAAATGAGCAGCTCAGTGTGGCTTTCATGGTAAAAATTACATATGGAATAACTAACCCTTGAGTGTGAAGAACAAGCTGGTTCTCATACAGAGTAAGTACTGTGATGGTACAGAACATGAGAGCAAAGCTTGAGGGTTCCTGTAGCATTATACTACCCACGAGGTATAAGAACCAAGCTGGCTCTTCACACTCATTTTATTTATTTATTTTTTTAATTATTTTTCTATAATACAATCTGAGCATCTTTTTCTGAAGATGCCCAGGTCTGATATTTCATTTAGGCTAAATATCACTATTTCATCTAGATAGGGTATTGCCTGTCTGATTTCAGTTTCGCTTTTAAAAGGTGCTTGTGCAAGCATCTCTCACTCACAGGTGTTGCTGATTAGGGTTCAAAGTTGTTCTCAATGTTCTAACATTCGAGAACAACTTTTCAGAAATAGTGGAAACAGATGCCCAGTGTGTATTACAACTAAAACAATAAGTACAGAACAGTTCAGCTATCGAATTGTAACATATTTGTACCAGAATTCCTAAAAATACGCAGAACTATTGTAGAACTCTGGAAAGACGGAGGTGTTGGTATTGGATCTGGATTGCTGTATGGGGGACCTATGGCCGGCACCCCATCTGGAGTGTTTTGTGGGAATGTCGAGCTACAGGTCTCTGAACGGGTGTGTGATCTGGGGGTGATACTGGATGCAGGGTTCACTCTTCGCTCCCAGGTGTCAGCGGTGGTAAAATCATCTTTTTACCATCTAAGGAACATCGCCAGAATCAAGCACCTCGTTCCGTCCGGCGATCTACCAACTTTGATCCATGCCTTTGTGACCTCTCGCCTGGACTACTGCAACTCGCTTTACCTTGGGCTCCCGGATATCAGCTGCCTGCAGCTAGTGCAGAATTCTGCAGCCCAAGTATTGATGGGTATTCCTAGATCCTCCCATATTACTCCAGTGCTGCGGGAACTGCACTGACTGCCAGTTCAGTGGCGGGTCACCTTCAAAGTTGGATTACTGACTTTTTTGTATGATCTATTTTCTGCCCTGTGCTCGCTGGTCCTCCACTCCTTCAGGCTCTGCCAAGTTCCCCTGACCTGTTCTGCCCTTGCCTGGCCCTCCTCTGGTTCCAAGATTGCAGCCGACCCCCGGGATATCCCGGTGTATCCCTTCACCGGGCAGGTCCCTCTCCTCCAAGGGGGAAGGCACTGGGGGGGAGGATAGACCCAGCACACACTTCTAGGGCCCGGGGATGCTGCTGGGAAACAGGAGGCACTGGGAAGGCTCTGGAGCCCCCTAGGAACAGAGAGCCATCATCTGGAGGCCAGCGAGCGATTTTCCTGGCTTTCTGTTGGGGGCAGCGTAGTGACGTCACGGCATACGCCAATGGCCGCTCCTCCCCCAGTTAGTATTGGGCCGTGCGTCCTGTGATACTCCCAGCCTCCGCTAGGAGCCAGCAGGTGCCGGACCAGTTTCCTACCCTCCCCCGGAGAAGGAGAACTGTCCTTGGGACACTCAATCCTTCTCCCCCTGGTCGGCCCTCCAGTGACCCGGGCTCGTTCCCGAACCTGGGTAGCTGGTGTCGCAAGCAGAAATCCAACCACTGCACCGGTGGGCCAGCCCAGGATTACTGACTTTTAAAGCCCTGCACGAACGAACCTGAAAGAACTCCTGATTCCTTATCACCCTGTGAGATCACTCCGCTCAGCCGAAGAGGGGTTGCTAGAGATTCCAAGGGTAATATTAAAATCTGCTGGGGCCCGGCCTTTTATGTTTGTGGCCCCTTCCCTTTGGAACTCTCTACCCCGTCAGATAAGAGAGTGTACAACCGTGGGCAGTTTTAAACAAGCTCTTAAATCTTTTTTATGGGAAAGGACATATGGTTCGACTGTTTATTAATTATTATCCATGTTTTTAATATTTTCTTACGTCCTTAATTTGTACTTTGTATTCTTTTTTCTATTATTTTATTGGAATGCGCCTAGACATTCGAAAGGCGCAATATAAATAAAAAATATTATTATTATATTATTATATTCAGGTCCCCCATCAGCAATATCTCCCCTTTCTCTGCCATCCTAAGGATGCCTTCTATCATTTCTTTGTCCATTTCCTCCCTCTGAGACGTGGTCTGTATACAACCCCTGTGCAGACTGTGGTGCCATTTCCAGTCTCCTGGGTGACCCACAGTGCCTCCTCTCCTTCCTGTTTACCCTTTAGTTTCATTGCTTTGATCCCTTCCCTTAAATAGAGAGCTACTCCTCCTCCTCCTCCTCTTCTACTCTCCCTGTCCTGCCTGTAGATTGTGTACCCTGGTATGTTGACATCCCAGTCATGGTTCTCTGTGTACCATGTTTCTGTGACTGCCATGATATCCAGGCATCCCTCTTCCATCAAGGCCACCAGTTCAGGGAGCTTGTTACCTAGACTATGGGCATTGGTATTCATTATCCTCCATTTTTTGATGGCCTTACCCTTTTTTGCCCCATCCCTGTCCTTACTGCTATTGTCTTTTTTCTCCATTTATCCCTGCCCTTCTCCCTATCGACTTCTCTATCTTGGTGTTTACCTAACTACCTTTATTTGTGGGGGGGGGGGCTTGGATTTCCCTTCTCCTTTTTAGTGTCTCCCCCCTTGGCTACTTTAAATGCTTGCCAATGAAGCATTTAAACCTATCACCTGGGATCCTGGTTCCCCTTCTGGACAGATGCAGACCATCATGCCAGTATAGGCCTGCATCCATCTAGGTGGCCCCCCAATCCCCAATTAAGCCCAAACCCTGAGCTCTGCACCAGTTTTCCAACCACTGATTGAATCCCATAGTGCGGAGCACCCTAGCTTAACCCATACCATAGACAGACAGCACCTCTGAGAAGGTTACCATGCGTGCTACTTGTCTAAGGCCCCTCCCCAACTCTACACACTCCTCCTGCATGGTTCTGATCCCTTTCCCAGCCAGGTCAGTTGTCCCTAGGTGGACAATAACATTCAGCTCCCTCCCCCATGCAGCTGCTCCTGTGATCCTGAGGATATGCTCTATGTCCTTCCAAGCCATGGCGCCAGGCAGGCACCTTACCTTCCTCTCCCCTCCCCTCTCTCCCCCAGTTCTGCCCTCCTAACAATGGAGTCTCCCACCAGGAGTTGTTTCCTTCCCCTGTAGGATCCCATGCCACCCTCCTGTGGGTCTCCTTTGTGGAGGTTCCCAGCATCCTCCTTGTTCTCACTGCAGGTGCCTCTATAGAGGAACCACACTCTACCGGAATGGCATATGAATTGTGTAGAGGTACAACTAGAGGGATGCACCTCTGTTCCACCACCCTCACCCTCCCTGAGCCCACTGTGGTCCAACCACTCCCCTTTCTTGGCAACCTCTGAGGCAGCAGCGGTGGCCCAGGTGGTCCCTGGGTGGGAAAAAGAGGTCTCCCGAATCCTGGCCAACTCAGCCTGGAGATAAGCAACCTCCTCCCTCAGCCTAGAGAGATGCCTGCAGATGGAACAATACTGCATCTTCTAGAATGTCTCCCGGAAGACTGCTGCTCCACTCCACTGCACCACTCCCATCATGTCTTGTTTGTGGCCCCTTAACTGTTGTTTTGTATACTTACTCTTTCCTCTCTCTCTTTTATATATTTTTTTTCTCCCTCCCTCCCTACTGCCTCCATGCCCTTAAAGCTCCTGATCTCCCTTTTCTGGGACAGTAAGTTCCTAAATTCCTCAGTAGTCTCCTTCTTACTTGCTCTGAGTCAAACCTCCAGCAGCTGGGGGAGGGATGGAGAGCTACTCTTTTCCTTCTAGGATGATGAGTCTTTGTGCCTCTGTGATCACTCCCTTCCTGTTCCCAAACAAGAAGTTCCTGTTGTCAGTCAAATCCTGTGCCTATAAAAGTAGAATGGGCTGGGGGGGTGGAGGGGAGGGATGGAGGGCTGTATAGTCCCAGTAAAGTACTAACAGCAGCTCCCTCCTCTTGCTGTTCTCTACCACAAGCTATCTAGGTCAGTTTTTAATTGCAAACACCTGGCTTCTCTCTCTCTCTAAGCCACTCCCCCTAATTCACAGTTTCTTTTTCACCTAGCTAACTGCACAGATAACAATTCCTTCACCCAACTCAGACAAACACAAACTTTTTTTTTGTTTTTACCCTAAATTGAAGTTCCCAGTAGTAGAGTTCTTGTTCTTTAGTCCAGTAGAGTAGTAAAGTTCTAACAGCAGCTCCCTCCCTCTTGCTCTTTTGTTGTTGTGGCAAAATAACTTACAATCCTTCCCCTTTCTTTCTTCATACCCGCTACATATTAAGTGCTTAGTTTTTTCATTATTTAGCTCCAAGGAACTATTTCACATCCCTTGTAAAGTTTGCTAATGCTTCATTTAATTCCCAAGTAGCTAGTAGATATTAAGACCACATCGTCCGCATAAACCAGGTAGGGGCAGTGCCTGGAGCCCACTCTTGGCATGTGCAACCCAGGATCATACAATTCCTTTAGTACACTATTCAAAAATAAATTAAACAAGACTGGTGATAAAACACAGCCCTGTCTTACTCCTATATTGGTTGCGAACTTTGTAGTGGTGTCTCCTCCACTGTTATACCGTATACTGGTGAAATTGTCTATATACAAGGTAATCAACAAATTAAGTATTTGTTGGAACCAGCTTATAACCCCCAAATACTCTCCATAGGTTTTCTCTACTAACTTTGTTGAAGGCTGCCCTAAGATCTATAAATACACGGTATAATTTTGGTTTTTTAAGGTAAACATATTTATGTATTACATGTGCTAGGACAAAACATTGATCTGTTGCGGAGTGATCAGGCATAAAACCTGCTTGAGCCTCATGAATTATACCAACTTCAAGTATTCAATCCATCATTCTTTTATGTAATACTTTAGTGAATATTTTCTGGGACACGTCAGGAAGGCTAATTGAGCGGTAGTGCTTGGGGATAGCTTTGTCCCTTTTTTAAAGATAGGTATAATTATATTTTCTCTCCGGGAGGGGATCACTTTCCCAGTCTGTACTGGTGAAAAGGGGAATGAAAGGAGAAAGTTCCAGCTGGGAAGTGTAAAGTGGAATACATGAGGTTGCCAACGGTTTATTTGAGCTCATGGTAGTAGGTATAAAGAGTCTGGTTTTGCTTTATAAATCCCCATTTTGATATTGTATTTGTTTTACATCCAAGTTTTGGTAACCCCTTCCTTTGCAGCTTGAACTAGCTCTGCTGCATGTCAGTGGAGCCCTGGAGGTTGTTTCTAGCTTGGGAGGTTAAGTAACTGTTTTCCAGCTATTTTTGTGGGGTTTCTCCCTGAACACTGTTCCGTGCTGTATGCCTCTACACCAGGGAGGGTGACCTTATGTTGTATTTCAAAAAACTTCATGCCAGTCCGGAAAATGGCAAATCTGTTATCCAAAATCTGATGTGTTTAATTCTGCAGCTGTACATTATTCTGCAACTGTATAATGCATAACAAATGCATCAGTTTCTCGATGTTGGACTTGCCATGTGCCAGACCAGTAGTGTCTTCTATATTACAATTCACCACTACACTGCATGTCCATGGGAAATCGGTGAAAAAAAGAAAGACTTAAGTGGTGAATCTGTGTCTCTTGGCTAATCAAGAATGCAGTATTGTGACCTCTTAAAGTTTCAGAACTGTGCTCAAACCCTGATAACTGAGGAGACAACACTCTGAATAAGCCAAGAGACATCACAAAACCAGAAGACATATGAGAAGAGATTGAAAGACCTCAATATGCATACACTGGAAGAGAGGAGAGAACAGAGAGACATGATTGAAACCTTCGGTTTACCGTGATGAGGGTGCTGGGGAAAGGGTGCCGACAATAATCGTGACCCGCTCCCCAGCGCATCCGCCGAGGCTATGGCAGGTAGGACAACTGATTGGAGGGTTGGCGCATACAGCAACGGATGTCACTACACGCATAATGCTGGGGAGCATGGCTATAAGGGGTGGAGGGGATGTGAGGGTTGTGCCATGGTGGGTTGCTGGCAGATACTGTGGCGTGAGGGTGGGTTGCCAGTGCTGGTTGGCAGGGTACTGGTTCGGTCCGGTGCTGGTGCGTTTTTGTTGTACTCGGCCCAAACCTTTTATTTTTTAATGTTTTCACCCTCCCCTGACATGCAACCCTCCGAGTTAAAATCCTTTAGTAGGGGTGGAAGGGGTAGCTTCCTGCGGGGAGGTGCGGGAGGTGCAGCCCCTGACATAAAACATTAAATAAGTAAGTCCCCAGCGTCATTTTGCTGTGCGCCGGGGTGTCAGAGTGCTGAAAAAAGATGTTGGCACTCTTGACTTCTTGATAACGACGATTGCCTTTAGGCTTTCACCGTTATCACATAGAACCAAACTTTCAAGTACCTTCAGGGCGTAAACAAGGTGCAAGTGGGCAACATCGTTCAGTGTAGAAGTACTAGAATGAGACTGGAAGGGGGCAGAATTAGAGGAAATTTGAGGAGGTTTTTCATCACAGAAAGGGTGGCAGATGCATGGAACAGCCTGCCTCAGGAGGTGGTGGAAGCAAGCACAGTGGGGGTTAAACATGCCTGGGATAGGCACAAGTGAACCCTAGAGGTGGGAAGAAGAGGCTAAAGTCGAAGAACAAATAGGGTCAGTGGCCACTAATAAAAGCAAGGAATATGGGCAGACTGGATGGGCCTGGCGGTCTTTATCTGCCATCAGTCACTATGTTACTATATCACTGTTTTCTGATAAATTCAAACTGTCCCTTAGACATAAAGACAGAATATCAGAGTAAGGCTGTGTAGTTGTAACCGGAAAAAAAATACAATTTTCCTTACCAAATTATTATTTGTACTCAGAATTATAAAACAAATCATTCCAGTGTGTCATTACACTACAATTTTCCATAGCTGTGCTTTTGGTTAATGTCTTGTTATGACAGTTTGATGACTGTGGTTAATATGGAAGCTGTCCCAGGCTTTGTAACATAACAACAAGAACATATCTTTAAAGCAGTGGGACTAAATAACTTTTCTAGCATTGAAACACAGAATGCGATGGCAGATATGGGCCGCCAGGCCTACCTAGTCTGTCCTTTATCCTTCATTTTTTTCTGCAGACCTTTACTTGATCTACAGTGTCATCTCTTCTCCTCATTTCCCGTACGATTCCCTTGTACCTATCCCAGGCATCTTTGAACCACACTACTGTTTTTGGCCCCCACTACCTCCGCTAACCACTTGCCAATGAACTGGATGCAAATGGTAGTTGGCTATTTTTCCTTTTTATTTAGTGTTTATCCTCTTGACCTCTTTGGCCCTTTATTGGATGCCCCCCCCCCACCAAGTCACCCACCATCTCTCAGACTTACCCCTGTTCCCCCACGACATGCGCCTTCTGGAGTGGTCAGAGATGCTTGCATTTGCCCCTCCAAAGCAGGATACCAGTGGGTGCTAGTTGGTGGTACCAGGCCTATGGGGGGCCCATCTTTCCTCTTGCTTGGCAAGGGATTTTCTTACAAAGTTTTCTGTCCCTAGCACATTGACGTGTAATAACACTGAGCATGCATGAACATCCTACACCCCTCTGGGCCTCCTGATTTCCCTGACACTCAGCCTCCACTAGGTATCAAGCGAACTGTGGGAGGCAAGTATCCCCCCACATTGTGATAAGAGAGAAGTCCTTCAGACGCTCGACCCTCTTACCCCTCGTTGACCTCTAGTGACTCGAGTTCAGTCCCAAACAAAGGTCACCAGCGCAGTAAGCAGTAGAGCTACAGCCTGCACTACTGGGCAGCTAAACTTGGTAATTTTTAAGGAAATTAGTTAACTCTTAGTGATAAATATTAACTTTCTTTTTCAATTAAGTTTTTTCCTCCCCCCAAATCTACCTGACGACATCCCTCAGCTCCGTCACCAACCTCACAGACTCATGAGTCATCCACCACATCCCCAGGTCTACAATGTGGTGGGTGGTCAGCCGTGTCAGTTGTGTAAGAGCCTGCGGTGCGGGTGGAGGTGCAGGCACGTAGCATTCCAGCATTTTTCTCCTTTGGTTTTCTCCCCATACCGGTGTATCATTTCTAAATATACCATAGATGGGTACCCTTGGCCTTAGAAAAAGCCATCAAAAATTACTCCATATCTAATGGTACAGAAGTAACATATACACATCTGTTTCAGACAACTACCATGTAATTACCACTCTATTAACACATTAATAACATTAATGTCTGATGAACACACTAGAAATCACCTTATTACACCCTTATTAATACATGAAACAGCGAACTTAAACACATGTAGAAGCCACCTTATTAACAGATGTAATAACCACCTTATTAGCACATGTAACTATCATCCTAAAAACCTCACAACCTCTCGCAAATACAGCCCAATAACAGAATCTCAAAAATCTACCTACAAAAACTACCCTACCCTAAGATCCTATCATACACCCAATACCTCCCTAAAGCCTCACTTACAAAATAGCCATGTCCCTCAGTGCTACAGCCCTCTCCGTCTTCAGTACTAAGCCTTCCCCACTGCTGCTCTCACCATGCTAATGCTGACTCCAGCTGCTGCCACTGATTCTCACGATACTCTTAACTCTAAACTTGATGCCACTCCAACTTCCAGACACCAGGCATCTGCCCCACTGCTCCTGACTGCAAACTCCATGCCACGCTGCTCCACAGACACCACCCCACTCCTGAGCACTATCCTGAGTGCGCATTATGAAGGATGGACTGCCACATCCATGTCTCGTATAGGAAGCCCACGTAAGGTGTGGGGCTACACGTGCCAGTTCCCCTTTAACTGAGTAATAAAGAACAAGGGGTCAAATTGTAAATGAACAATTGGTGACATTCCCTATGATTTGCATCAACAAATTTACTACTTACCTCTAGAGGGAAGTGAAATGCAGACACTGTATAAAATATATGCTGACCTGTGTCTTAATATTCTGTTTTTCAAAGTTTCTTTAGAAGGACATAGCATTAACTGCACCAAAATGAGTTAAATCTGGAATTCTGGCACAAAAAAGAAAGTGTGTTGGAAATAAAGCATTGAAATTCCATTTAGCTATGACTGTAATTTGCATGACTGGGAATACAGTTATATATTTTTTTTTGTTAACCGGGTAACATACATAGAAACACAGAATTTGACGGCAGATAAGGACCGCTTGGCCCACCTAGTCTGCCCATTTTCCCACCTAACAGATAAGCTGCAGATCCTAGTTAACCAACAGCTTACTTCCTCCTACCCCACACTAGGACTGCCTTATGTCTGTCCCATGCATTCTTGAATTCCCCCACTGTTCTTGACTCCATGACCTCCACAGGAAGGCTGTTCCATGCATCTACAACCCTCTCCGTGAAAAAATACTTCCTCACATTGCCTCTGAGCTGTACCCTCTCTATCTTCAAATTGTCTTCCTTGTTCTTGCACATCTCTTCTTCTGAAAGATGCTACCTCTTGGACTTTGTTGATTACCTTGAGGTACTTGAAAGTTTCATCATGTCCTCATGTAAGGGCCCACTAGGCACAGCTGCCTGTTTTAGGGGTGACCCAGGAGCTTAGGTTGGTTATGACTTGCTCAGAGTCACACAGTACACAAGTGGAGGTTGGAGGAATCAAACCCAGGTCTGCTGAATCAAGATCATGCACAGCTTGTTACTCTAACCTCTAGGCTATACTGCCAGTTATAGAAGAATACATAGCTAAAATGTTTTCAATTATCTTTTTTCACCCATTTTCCACTATTATTCCTTCTGTTCCATACCCTGACAGTCTGGCCTACAAAAGCTGCACCTTCCGCCATCCTGGAGGACAGACATCACCATGATACCAACACCACCCCATGGGCAGCTGGCAGTAGGATGTGCAATCATTGGGTGACTGTCCTCCTTGACACAATGTGCTGTAACCACCCCAGTATGACAGAGCTAAATCTCCTCTTTAAATGTCAGTGCAGGTACCCCATGGGGATCAAGTCTGCTTTCAAATGGGGACATTCCATAAACCGACAAGTGAGTTCAATTCTGGAACTGCAAGCGTATGTGGCATTTCACATCGCTCTGCTGACTCGGTGGAGTGGACGTGCCTCACAGATTCAAGGTGACAGGCTCAAGTACTTTGTTCAAGGGTTGGAGAATGATTTAAAAGCAGAGTGACTTCTTGATGTGGCAAAATCGGAAGTCAGAAGAACCACTAACCCATTGTTCTGATTTGCCCTAGTGAAAAATTCAGTCTTTGCAACAGTTTTTTTGCAGTTGGCTAAATTGCACTGGTATTCTCGTACCAATCAGATGTTTTACTGACATCGGTTATAATTATGTCATTGAAGTAACCTGGCTCATGTAGAGAGAGTGTTAACAACATGGGAGGACATGCTGTTCTGGGCCACAAGGCTCAACACCAACTGTGGGGACATACCGTTACTGATGCAAAGGACAAGAGGGAAAGTGACTCGGGGTAGGGATCTCGGAACAGGAATGGGACAAGATAACTAGAAATGGTTGGAGAATAACTTCCTTGTCCACATGGCACCAATACGAACATAAGAAATTGCTGGCAGAAAAAGGCCCACAGGTCTGTAAAGTGTGCCCAATTGTGTAGCTCTTGTTTCATATCACTACAGCTGCCCCAACCCCACCCAAACCCTTCCCTTCCTCCTCTTTCCCGGTCCTTCTCCACTTTGCGCTCTTGTGTGTACTAACCCGCCCATGACCCTATCTCAACCCTGCTTAAAGCTATCCACTGTCCTTTGAGCGATTAACATCTCTGGCAGTGTGTTCCAACCTGCCACCACTCTCTCTGTAAAGTAGTGCCTCCTCATCTCCCTCCTAAACCTTCCCCCTTCCAACTTCAGACTGTGCCCCCCTAGTGACCCTTCCTCCCTTTAAGCAGAACAATCCTCCCTCCCTGACTTTGTTTTTGCCTTTCAAGTACTTAAAGGTCTCTATCATGTGCCTTCTTTCCCTTCTTTCTTCCAGCGAGTACATGTTGAGCTCCTTCAACCTTTCTTCGTACGGCAACTCCCCTAGTCCCATGATCATTTTTGTGGCCCTACGCTGCACCCCTCCAGTAATCATACATCCTTTTTGAGGTATGGGCACCAGTACTGTACACAGTACTCCAAGTGTGGCCTCACCAGTGATCTATACAATGGCAGGATGACCTCCCCCTTTCGAGAGGTGAGCCCTCTGGCAACGCACCCCAGCATCCTATTTGTCCTTGCTGCCACCCTCCTACACTGTGCTGATACCGTCATGTCCCCTGTGACTATTACCCCAGGTCCCTTTCCTCCTCTGAAGATGTCACCTGCACTCCCCCCCCAGCCTGCAGCTGGTCCTGGGATTTCTGGCTCCAAGGTGCATGACCTTGCATTTCTTAGCATTAAACCCGAACTGTCACTCCCTAGACCAGTGTTCGAGTTTAGCTAGATCCTCTCTGAGTGCCTGCCTCTGTTCCTCATTGTCCACTTTTGCACAAATCTTAGTGTCATCCGCGAACAGGCTGATCTTACTCTTGACCCCCTCTGCAATATCTCCAATGAAGACATTGAACAAAACAGGGCCCAGCACTGAACCCTGCAGTACCCCACTCATTACTGGCCTTGGCTTGGATGTCTCCCCTCCTTACAACTACCCTCTGTTGTCTGCCCTGCAGACAGCTCTCAACCCACCCCACCCCACCAGTTTTCCCTCCCATGTCCCTCAGCTTGCTCATTAACCTCCTGTGTGGCAACGGGTCGAAAGCCTTGCTGAAGTCCAGATACAGGACATCTACAGTGTGGCCTTCGTCAACTGCCCTAGTGACCCAGTTGAAGAAGTCGATCAGGTTAGTTTGGCAAGATCTTCCCGTGACAAACCCATGCTGTCTTTTGTCCTGCAGATGGAAGGTGTCGCTGAGATTTTTCCACACCCCCTCTATCACAGCACACTCTGGGGGAAGGCAGTACACGAACCAGTGTTGACGTGGGTGCCAAGGAAAAGACAACCATTGTCACACCTTTTCAGGATGCCCTAAACTTTCAACACACTAGTTCCAGGTTCAAGTAGAGTTGAAAGATATCTGGGGACCAGATCATGTTACAGATTTTAAAACACATATACTGGGACTTTCCCCAAAGGGGGTAGGACACAAAAAGTTTCTTGTAGTGTTTGCTGCTATGAGTCTGGCAGCAGTGAAGGGCATTACCTCCCACTGGCTGTCCCAACATATACCCACAATAGCAGAGTGGACAGCTAGAGTTGAGTTTACAAGGCAGACGTGCGCAGTTACTGCTATTCTCAGAATAAATTTGGAAAAAGACAAATGTGGCATGTGGAGTGCTTATAATCCCCCTGGTGCCCTTACGGAAGCAGATGGGACAAACTAATGGGAGAGGGGAGAGAAGAGTACACAGTCACCCGCTCTATAAGTCGTAGATCAATGCAGCACCTGGAGGGTTGTTTCAACTGAGAATTATAGGAGTCAGAGGAAAAGAGGGGAGCAGAGACCCTATAACAAATTTGTGTTATTAACTTGATTTGTTTATTAGTTATGCAGTTTTTGAACAACAAAAAAGCAATCCTTAATTACTGTACCTCACTCTGATCAGAGATGTGAAACCGTTATTCTGCATGGTCTAAATCAAACAGTGAAATGTACCAATGTTTTACTTCTATGATTTTGATTGCCATAAACTTGAAGTTTGAATTCTCTTTTTGCAAATATATTTTTATTAAAAGATTTTTGCATACTAAACAAAGGCGTCTCTGTCATTTCTGGAACAGATATGCAGTAAAGTAAATAATGGTTTACTGAGTAGCATGTGACTTGATCATGTTATAGTGTACATCTTTCAAGAACATAACTTGGGTTTCTACCCAGCATTCGAGACCCTGTACATCTTATCCAGAATTTTCCTTTCACATAGCTGACGTACCCAGAATAGATTTAAGGAGAGGTAGGTGTCTTAGGATAAGTTATTTAGGGCCCCATTTTAAAAAGATTTGGGTGGTGCATCCTGGGATGCACCACCCAAACCTGAAAATGTGCCAACTGTTGGTGGCATGCCCATTCAAAGGGCACAGATGTGCAGCGCAGCCCCGAGAGTGCTGACATGCACAATATTGTGCTGTTCCTATGCAAATGAGGGGTCCCCCATGCATATGTGGTGCATTACATTATTGAAATGTTCCAGAAGCACAAATCGGCCACCAGCAGTGGCACAAATTGACACTTTTGAAACCATCCCTGACTAGTGCGCAGACCCATCAGACCTTGGCGGTACAGCGGTCCCTCCCGAGCCCCGATCTCTGTGTCAGTAGTAAACCCCCTCCCGCTTCTTGTATTCCTGGTAGTCTAGTGGATCCCCTCTCCCCAGCCCTGATCCGTAAATAAGTAAAGTTGTCCCCAGTCCCTTTATCCCTGGTAGTCAAGTGGATCCCCCCTCCCCAGCCCCAATCTATAAATAAATAAAGGTGTCCTCAGTCCTTTTATCCCTGGTAGTCTAGTGGATCCCCTCTCCCCAGCCCTGATCTGTAAATAAGTAAAGTTGTCCCCAATACCTTTATCCCTGGTAGTCAAGTGGATCCCCCCTCCCCTGCCCCAATCTGTAAATAAATAAAGGTGTCCCCAGTCCCTTTATCCCTGGTAGTCTAGTGGATCCCCTCTCCCCAGCCCTGATCCGTAAATAAGTAAAGTTGTCCCCGTTCCCCTTATCACTGGTAGTCTAGTGGATCCCCCCTTCGTGATCCCCAAACAGTGTAAATATTAAAATATATCCCCCTCTCCCCAGCAGTCTAGTGGATCCCCCCTCCCCAGTCTGATCCATAAATACATAAAGTTGTCCCCTGTCCTCTTATCCCTGGTAGTCAAATGGCCCTCACCCCCACCCCATTAGGCAGTGACCCACCACCCCGCCTCCTCAACCTCACTGAGCCAGCAACTGGCACAGCCCTCCTCACGCCACCATGGCCAGCCGCCGACTGAACTGTCAATGAGCCTGCACAGTATATAGTACTATGCGTTCATTGGTTGAGAGCCTGTACTATGTACTTCCTCTCAGCACCCCCCCCAGCTTAATAGTGTGACCCCTTGTTCTTGAGCATCTTTTTCTCTGGAAAAGGCACCCTTCCCATACCTCATTTACACCTGTGAGGTATTTGAGTGTTTCTATTGTTTCCCCCTTTCCCATCTTTCTTCTAGGGAATACACATTTAATTCCTTAAGCCTTTCTTCGTAGGGCTTCTGATGCAGGCCTTGCGCCATTTTGGGTGCCCTCCTCTGTTCCGCCTCCACCCTGACCATGTCCTTTCAGAGGTGAGGCCTCCAGAACTGGACTCAGTACTTGAGGTGTGGTCTCACTAGTGATCTATACAGAGGTATTATTGTTACCTCCGTCTTTCTGCTAGTAATACCCCTGCCTATGCATACGAATATCCCACTAGTCTTTCATACTGCCTTGTCACACAGTTTAGCTACCTTCAGGTCATCAGAAATTATTACTCCCAGGTCCCTTTCCTGTTTTATGTCTGCTAGTACTTCTCCTACTTGATACGATGCCTCCCAGATTTCTGTGCCTGAAGTGCATTATTTTGCACTTTTTTGCATTGAAGCCTAGCAACCAAACCCGTGGCCATTCTTCCAGCTTTTTTAGATCCTATCTCATTCTTTCCATGCCCAGTATGTCTACTCTGTTGCAGATTGTTGTGTCATCCGTGAACAGGCATACCTTCCCTTCCAGTCCTTCCACAGTGTCACTTATAAATACATTGAAGAGGACTGGGCCTAGTACTGACCCTTGTGGCACCCCACTGGTCACATTACCCTCTCCAGAGTGTACGCCATTTACCACCATCCCCTGACTCCTATTGTCCAGCCATCTCTCTACCCATCCTACTACTTTAGGGTCCACTTCCAGGCTTCTCAGCTTGCTCACCAGTCTTCTATGTGGAACGGTGCTGAAGACCTTACTGAAGTTCAGGTAGGCTACATCAGCCGCTCCTCCCTGATCCACTTTCTTGGTCTCCCAGTCAAAGAACTCGATCAGGTTTGTCTGGCAAGACCTCCCCCCCAGTGAACCCATGTCGCCTTGGATTTTGAAGACCATTGGAAACCAGGTATTCCCCAATTCTTTCCTTCACTAGTAATTCCATTACTTTGCGCACCACTGAAGTCAGACTGACAGGCCTGTAATTTCTAGCCTCCTCTCTGTTTCCATTTTTGTGGAGTGGGACTACATCAGTCCTCCTCTAGTCTCCCGGGACCTCTCCTATTTCTTGAGACAGGTTGAACAGAACTGTCAGAGGTGCAGCCAGCTCCTCCTTGAGTTCCCTCAGTAAGCTGGGGTGTACACCATCTGGTCCCATTGCCTTGTTTACTTTTAACTGTGACAATTCCCTTAGGACTCCTTCCACTGTAAAAGGGCTAGTGTCCACCTCCCTTCCCTTAATGCCCCTGTCTTTTATCATTGACTCCATACCTACCCCTCTTCCATAAACACTGAACAGAAGTATTTGTTCAATATGTCTGCTTTTTGGTGGTCCTCCTCCACACTCACCCCTCCTCCTCTTTCAGCCTTGATCTTTCTCTTTTTGCTTGTGTATCTAAAAAATGTCTTGTCCCCTTTTTTATTGATTTGGCAATATTATCCTCTTTTTTTCTGCTTTTGTGCTCCTAACTTCCTTCTCTGCCTCCCTTTGTTTCTCCTGATAAGTCTCCCTGTCCTCCTCTTTCTGTGTTTTTTGCACTACCTCACTAGAGAACCATAGTGGTTTCTTTTTTCTCTTGCCTTGCTAACCTGTCTGACACAGAGATTTTTATTTTTTCAGTGCCCTCTTTAATTTTTGCTCATTGGTCCTTGACACCCCTTAGTTTCCCTATCCCTGCCAGGGCATCCCTGAGGTATTCCCCCATTTTCCTAAAATCGGCCCTCCTGAAGTCCACGACCCTCATCCTTGTGTGGTTCAGTTCTAACCCAGTTCTAATATTAATATTATCTATACATTTTTTTGCAATTAAGTAAACTTTATTGAACATTTTAAATACAATAAGAATAATCCAGTTCTAATATTAAACCACACCATATGGTCACTGGTCCCCAGGTGGTCCCCCACTGTGACATCAGCAATACTGTCCCTGTTTGTCAGTACCAGGTCCAGCAATGCCTCTAATAAGTGGGTTCCATTACAAGCTGCCTGAGGAACACCCCCCTGCAGTTAGTCCAGGATGTCCCTACTCCTGGCTGTTGCCACAGCTGGGAGACTTCAATCCATGTCCAGTAGATTGAAGTCCCCTATTAGTATCACCTCCCCACTGCAAGCCATCCTATGGATTGCTTCCATCATTTTCCCAATCACTTCTTTCCCATGCTGGAGGTCTGTAGATCACTTCTGTGTGAAT
Organism: Neoceratodus forsteri; assembly: GCA_016271365.2. Taxonomy (NCBI): domain Eukaryota; kingdom Metazoa; phylum Chordata; order Ceratodontiformes; family Ceratodontidae; genus Neoceratodus; species Neoceratodus forsteri. Next base: position 40,004,247 of record JADMNL010000032.1, read on the forward strand.
AACAGTCCCTTTCCTTTTGTCCAGGGTGATCCACAGTACATCCACCCCCCCCCGAGCTCCCCTTGCATTTCTGTCACCTTTATGTTGTCCCTTACATAAAGAGTTACTCCTCCCCCACCTTTTCTACCTACCCTGTCCCTTCTGAACAGAACAGAACCTGGTATGGCCATATTCCAGTCCTGGTTTTCATTGCATCATGTCTCTGTAATGGTGACTAAATCCAGGTCCACTTCTGCCATGGTGGCCTCTAGGTCTACAATCTTGTTGCCCAACTACAAGCATTCGCACACGTGGCTTTCCAGGATGTGCTGTCACTCCACCTCCTCTTTTCCTATTGCCTTCCCTTACTTCGCTCATTCGTTATCTTGGAGTCATTCTTTTCTTCTACCCCCTGAATTTCATTATTTTTTGGTTTCTTTTCTCCCTCCTGAGAACATAAGAACAGAAAAATGATAACAGATGGGGACCATGTGGTCCATCTAGTCTGCCCAAGGGGATCCCCCCAATTATATTTTTTTCCTAAGTTGCCCACTTTGCCAGTCTCAAGTGAGTTTGACTTCTCTTACTGTCTTTGACGTCACCACTTCTGGTAGCAGGCGATTCCTTGGGTCTATCACTCTCTCAGTGAAAAAGTACTTTCTTGAGTTGCTTTTAAACTTACCTCCCACCAGACGCAAGTTGTGCCTTCTTGTATGCGATGCCCTGTTTTCCTGGAAGAGATTTTCCTTCTGAGTTGTGTTAATTCCCTTGACGTACTTAAATGTTTCTATCATGTCCCCCCTGTTTCTTCTCTGTGAATAAATTCAACTCTTTGAGTCTTGTCTCATATGACTTGTGATGCAGCCTCTGTACCATCTCCAGACGGTCAATGTCCTTTTTTAGATGAGGCCTCCAGAACTGGACACAGTACCCAAGGTGTGGCCTCATCAAGGATCTGTAGAGGGGCATGATAGCTTCCTGCTTTCTGCTCATAATACCCCTTCCTATGCCTCCAAAGATACCACTTGCTTTCTGTGTTACTTTTTTGCATTGTTTTCCTACCTTTAAGTCACTGGTAATGATCACGCCTAGATCCCATTCCATCTTTGTTTCCTCTAATGCCCTTCTAGTACGTACTTTTTTCCTGGGTTCTGCTTCCCCAGGTGCATTACCTTACACTTTTTGGTGTTAAATTTTAACTGCCAATTTCTGGACCATTCTACTAGTCTCCTTAGTTCAGCTTCCATACCCAGTACCCCCTCTAGTCTATCCAACCTGTTGCAGAGCTTTGTATCATCTGTGAACAGGCAAGCCCTCCCCTCCAGTTCATCAGTGATTTCACTGATGAATATGTTGAAAAGAACTGGACCCAGCACTGATCCCTGTGGAATGCCACTGGTCACACCTCCCTCCCTTGATAATGCCCCATTGACCAAAACTCTCTGGGTCCTATTCTGCAGTCAGTTTCTAATCTGGTTTAATATTTTCTGTCAGACTCCTGCGTGTTTTAGTTTCTTAGCTTGTCTCCTGTGGGGAATGGTGTCAAAGGCCTTGCTTAAGTCTAGGTACACCCCGTCCACCACCCCACCTTGGTTCACTGTTCTGGTAACCCAATTGAAGAAATCAATCATGTTTGTTTGGCATGAGTGCCCTGCTGTGAAGTCATACTGTTTGGGGACAGGTTTTCCAGTTTCCTTTAGGTAGTCAACTATTCTCTCCTTTCGTAATGTCTCCATAATTTTTCCCACTATAGAGGTCAGGCTGACTGGGCGGTAGTTTCCTGTCACTTCCTTGCTTCTACTTTTGTGCAAGGTCACAACTGTTGCCCTTTTCCAGTCTTGAGGTACTCTGCCGCTCTCCAGAGATAGACTGAACAGCTCAGCTAGTGGTGCAGCTATTTCTTCCCAAAGCTCTTTTAGTATTCTGGGGTGGATACCATCTGGCCCCACGGCTTTATCCACCTTACATTTGCTTAGCTCTTTAAAGACACTCTCTTTTGTGAAGGGGCTTATGTCTGTCCCTCCACTATCCTGCTCTGTCTTGCTTAGTGTAGGTCCTTTGCCAATATCTTCTATTTAACAACTCTGCTTTGTCTTCTTAGCCTTCCCTTGTTGCTAGTCAGACTATTTCCCTTTACTCTTCCTTTTTTCTCTTATGTATCTATAGAAAGTTTTATCTCCCTTCCTAGCCCCCTGTGCTATTCTTTCCTCTGTTTGGGCTTTGGCTATCCAAATTGCTTTTCCTGCCTCCTTGAGTTTGTTTCTATATTCCTCCCTGTCTGTTTCTCCTTTTGTTTCCTTGTACTGCTTAAAAGCCCTTTTTTCCCCTGATTTTGGTCGCTACCTCTTTGGAGAACCAGAGAGGGTTCTTCCTGCATTTGGATTTGCTGATTTGTCTTGCACATTGCTCAATGACTGTATTTAAGGCATTCTTTAAGTTCTCCCAGCAGTGTTCTGCTTCCTTCTTGTTACTGGTGTCAAGCATGGTCTTGATCCTGGATTTCATTTTGAGAAAGTTTGCTTTCATGTAATCAAGAATCTTGATTTATGTGTGACTTTAATCTTCCTCTTTATTTACTGATAACCAGACTGACCTGTGGTCGCAGGTCCCCAGATTGATACCCATATGAACATCTGAGATCCTGTTGCTGCTAGTGAGCACCCAGTCTAGGGTTGCTTTGTCTCTGGTGGGTGAGTCTACCAGCTGATTTAGACCTGCCCCCCACAGCGTGAACAGGAATTCTCTGCTCTTCTCTGTGGCTGCTGTATAAGAGGTCCAATCCACATCTGGCAGATCGAAGTCCCCGACAATCGGCAACTCACCCTGGTCCACCATCACTGAGATGGCTTCCAGGAGCTATTTGTTGATTTCACTTTTCTGGGTTGGGGGTCTGTAGATAACTCCCACCTGGAGGGGGGCCTTTTCTCCTGCTCCCGGGTGACCCATAGGTCCTCTGCTTTACTGTGCTTCCCCTGGATCTCTGTTGCACAGATTCCCTCCCTTACATACAAAGCCACCCCTCCCTCCTTTCTTTCCCTCCCAGTCTTTTCTGAAAAGTGTGTAACCTGGGATAGTAGCATCCCAGGTGTGGTTGGTAGTGTAGAGCCTTGTTGCCCTGGGGCCCACTTCACAGTACTTATGACATAACTACTTCAGGGGCAGTTCAGTTTTTTTTTTGTAGGAGGGCATCTAATCCATCTTGGTTTTGTCTAGTTGTGGTTTTACTGAGGAATCACCCTGCATGTGAGCTTGCTGAAGGAAGTGCAGCATGTCCTGGAGCAGTTCAAGGCGTTGCTGTCTCTCATATAACTGGAGGGAAATGAGGAGGCACTCTTTTTCACTGGGAGAGTGGTGGCTATGTGGAATGAGTTGCTGGAGGAAGCACTCTCCCCGAAGACTGTGGACAGCTTCAAGAGAGGGTGGGACGCAGTAAAGGAGACGAGGACATTGGCAGGGAGGGAGGAATGGATAATAGGAAGGGGGGACAGATCCCTCAGTAGACACAGAGGGGTCTGCAAACTTGAGGAGACATGATAGAGCCTTTTTCTGCTGGCTCAATCATATTATGTTCTGCTTCTGTCACATTCTTTCTTTATAGTCCCCATTTTCTTTATTGCGAGGGACAGCTGCTCGAGAACAGGATCCTGTCCCTCAGATGTCATCTACTCCTGTGATCTGTCTACACATGATGCCATACTCTTCCATTTCTGAATCACAGTTGATTGTTATGGAAATAACTATGATGTTGTAAGCCAAAGATTATGACATCATGTGTAGACAAGCCAAGGAGCAGATGAAATCACAAGAATTGGGATCCTGTTTCCATGCAAATTTCTTCAGGACTATAGAACAAGGGGAAGGTGTAGCAGGACATTTAGGGAAATCTAACTAAGATTATGGATAGTTTCCAAAGTTTTCTCAGTGTTGCTGCTGGGTCTTTGAGAGCAGACGTACAAACACAATGGAACGCTGATTATCTTGGTGGTGGTTTATATAAGACATTTTTGCTTGAGACTGAGTATTGATTCAGCAGTGAATTACATTACCTGAAATTCTGCAGAGATTTGGAACTCAAGTGGTACAGGCACATTCCCAAAATTGGCTAAAGAAAGGAATGGAAAGCAATTTGATTTTAGATGGTGCCTTTCAAGCAAAGCACTATACAGACCAGGAAAGGAAGGGGAGAAAATACTGTTTCTGTTTTCAGCACAGAGGGATGTTTAAGAAGCACAGAGACAGATTACCAAGAGATTAATCACAGGGTGGTTGCAGCTTCCTCTGGATCACACAGTGGGTAAGTGGCAGAAATGGGATTCCAACCCAAGTCTCTGGGTTCAGAGTTCTGTGCTCCAACCACTAAGCCTAACTGCCTCCTTGAAGGAAGCTCTTGTGCAAATTTCAGCCCTGTAGCATCCATCTTCTCTAGTGACACTGGACAATGCTATGATTCTTGTGCAAAACAATTACAAGTTTGCTGGATTTGTCAAGTTAAAAAATTTCTAATTAGCAAAAGGGAAAAGAGAGAAATTATTTGGATATAAAGAAGTAACAGTTGACTAAAGTACTTTTGAAAGTTAAAGAGCTAGCGTCATCAAAAACAGCAGACAGAAAGTGTTATTTACTTTTAAAATTAGACAGTTCTTACTTTTTATTTCTGACATATTTTTCTTTTTCCTTTTGGTCATTACAATGTTATCTACCTGAGAGTATTACGTGTGCCATGAAGAACAGTCCTTTGCCTGGCAGCTGACGTATCTAGGTTTATTCCGCTTCACGCCTTATCAACACTATGACCTCACTTGCTGTGACATCACAAGTGACTGATCTGGCAGCAGAGGAGTGGCTCTTCCTGAGTAGTTGTGATGTCATAGTCAGTGAGGTCACTGTGCTAAACTGGTACTCCTTCGATTCAAGATGTACTTATTTTACATTGTTGAATTTTCAGAAATGTCACGAACACTTGGATCAATTCTTATATATGGATTTAGTTAACTCAAATACTGCCACTTGTTTTACATGATCCTCCCTTGGACCGAAACGTAGATTTACATCTCTTGGTCAAAAATCATCTTTATACCAGGCTACAAAAACTTAGAATGCATTACCAGACCTTTTTTTTTAGCTATTTATTTATCACCTCCTCAGCGAAGAGTTGTACCTTTGGTTCCCCCATCCGATCGGCATCGGCGACACTGCACCAGCTCCAGCTCCTGTGCTCGGCTCCCACCTTACTCCAGGTCACATCATGATGGGTGAACACACCACATGCCATGTAAGACTGAGGATGGACCAAGGGAGCAGCTGGGGTGCGTCCGGAGTGGAGACGACAGACACTGGCCATCAAGAGTGCCAGGGGATTGTTTTTTTCCCCCCTTAGATCCCCCCTGGTGAGAGCATGCCATGCCGCAAATGGTGAGACACACACGCTCCTACACACTGAGCAGCTGCCCTCACTGTCCCCACACTGTGTCGGCTAGTGCGCCGACCCCTGCCACCACCAGAGGTCGGTATGGTACCAGCCGAAATCTCCCTCCCTTCCTAGAGGAGGAGAGCCGTCCATGGGGCACTCAATCCTCCCCCCCCCGGCTGACCCTCCAATTCCTGAGGCCGCTCCCAATCCCAGGTCGTAGGACTACCACTGCGCTGGTGGGTCAACCGCATTACCAAACTTAATTCTACAAACGCTATCGGATTCTGTTTTCAAATCTGCTTTTCAAAAATGTTATCTTGCAATTTCCATTTGTAAATACTCAGACTGATTGCTTGTTAATGAATATAGAACTAGGTATATTATGAATTAGTTTTTTTTATACTATTGTTATTTTATTTTGCCATAATGTACCTTTGATCTGTTCTGTGTATATAGGGGTATGACATGGCATGACAGACAATATCATATTTATCTTCATGAGAGGCCAAAGATATTATGATGTCTCACAAGTGGCAAATTGTCGGTGACATGTCAAGTGGTCGGGTGCATACTGTGCAACACCCACGTATCTTAAAGTGACAGTCTTCAACAGTCTAATAGGGCATCTACATGGATGTGCCTGTCATAGGTCAACTGCACTGGAGGGTACAGGCACATCCATGCAGACACCCTATTAGACTGTCGGGGACTGTCACCTCAAGATACATGGGTGTTGTACAGTATGCATCTACCCACCCAACATGTCACTGACACTTGTCCAACACAGTAGGGTACAGTGGCAGGGATGGAGCTTCCCGGCTCCTTAATATCTAATAGCAGTTTGGCTGTCATTTCATCTGCCAGACACATTTGTGGCATCTACTTATATGGGTGCCCTAACCACCTGCCGTTGCAACTACAGCACCTGTAGATGCACTATGCCAGTATGCAGAAGGCTGTGCATCAGGGGCATGTGACAGGTGCCAGTGGGTATGTCCTTGTCACACAACTGTACCGCATACTGTGTAGTCAGGGACAGTCTGTGCTTGTCAGGGATTTTGACAGATACAGGATAGCTGGCAGGGTCGGATAGCACCAGGGAGTCCAGGACTGGGTTGGTGATTGTGCACTTGGGAGTACCGTGTCTACGGGACTGTACTGGGCACTGCTGCCCGGTGCCACCATTGTACCCTGCCACATGGTGCCGTGTCACACACCACCCTACACAGCACTCCTACAGGATTGCTGTACCTGTACCAGGCGGGATACAGGATTCCTTCCCCCCTACCCGACAGTCCTGACCTGTGGTGCGAGGCCTGTTAGACCAGCTCATGGCAGGTCTAACCACAGCCATGGCTGAATCCTGAATTTGGGGATGCAGCAGCCACACCGTGGTGCAAGCTCCCTTCTGACTTGGCGCACCAACATTTCGGGCACAGGGGTGTCACAGGGCTGGTTTGCCACATGGCCTCCCATTTTTGATGCTGCCTGCATTCAAAAATCAAGATTGCTGCAACTTTTGATGCAAGGTGCCACTTGTGTCAATTCCATTAACTACAGGCACCTTGCGTCAGATGTGGGGCTTTGAAAATTGAACCCATGTTGCAAAAATGTATTTGTGTATCCAGGTCTCCCTTGAAAATGGGCATTCATGCCCTTGGGCCTTTACCCTGTTAACAAATTTTAAATAAAATAAATGCTGATAAGGTTTTTTTTTTTTTACTCTTCTGTTTGTAGCCCTCCAGCCTGGAACTCTCTCGGGCCACTGCACACACTGACTTGCTCTACCGCCCACTGTGTTCCCCTGCCATCTTCAAGTTTGTTTCGGTTCCCCGAGTCGGGGGACTGCAACCCGTGGAGACTGAGGGGGCAGTGGCGGGGAACCAGTGTTGGGCGTGTGGCAGTGGCTCTGGCAGGGTCATCGCTTAGCCAGGGCTGGAGGGGTATTTCTTGTAAGCCCGAGACCCCCCTCCGCTCGTGCGAGGTGCACGTCTGACACTGTGGTGCACGGCAACCCTGCCTGCATCAGCCTCGCTCCTTACATGCAGCCCAGCAGCTTGTTGGTGCCCTCCGGTCTCCACTGAGGCTTGCCAGAGTGCCGGAAAACCCATACCCTCCCACCCGGAGAGGAGAGCAGCCCAGTGGGTGCTCGATCCATCTCCTTCCCCTGCCAACCCCAACTCCCTAGCTCGCTCCCAAACTCGGGTCATCAGTGTGGCGTGAGGTGTGGCATCCAGCGCCTCAACCCTCAGTGCCACCGGGCCAGCTTGCTGAGGTATTAAGAGGAACAGAACTAGACATATCAGCCTCCTGGCAGAGTGCTGTTCCACACAGCACACATGGTACTCTCAGGTAAAACATCTTCTATTTAGCAAATAAAAAAAGAAGCAGCACCCTCCAATATGAAAAGTAATAGTTTTAAATGTTAATATTAATTTTAGGTAGTAGGCTAGCTCATTAGTGCTAATTCCAGTACACTAGCTCTTTGGGGTAAATCCTTTCTGCTGTTGCAGATAATGTGGTACCAAATTCCAACATGTAAGCAATAAGACACGACAGGGTGTGCATGGAACATATTTCACTGCATGGCCAGGGGCGTAATTAGGCACGAGGCCTTGGCCGAGTGCCTTTAGCCCCTTGCATGCAGTAAAATATGTTCCTTGCACACCCTGTCATGTCTTATTGCGCTTATAAAATGGTCTGCTATTTTTATTTTACTTTTCACAGTTAAAAAATAATGATTATATGGAGAAAAAACATTTTGTTCTGCAAATCTATGATATAATAGTCCTTCTGCCTGAATTTTGTTTTAATATTCAGTAGCTCATTTGCATATAGCACTGTACTTCTACTTTGCTATTATTGCCATCCCTAAATGAGGCATAGTAGTTACACATCAAACTAAATGTAAACTGAAGATGGAAAGCTACAGCTGCTGAGATACAACTAGAGTGTGCTGGTTGTACACAAGAATTAGTGACTTTGAGAGCGCCGCTGTTTATCAGTTTGTTGTTTGATCGGTTTGTTGGTATGAGCATGAATCCGTCGTTTATTCAGTTACTACTGCACCTACAGCCGTTGGTGGATAGCAGCGGCAACCATTGTTGCATGATGCTGGCCCTGGGGCAAAGGAGCGAGACCAAACCGTCGGAACCATCAGCACGGATTATAAGGGAGCCGAACAGCAGGAGGTGCTACTGCAAGGGATGGCTGCTGGGCAAGGTACGGGGTGTGTTATAGTATAGAGGGAGGTGCTGTTACAGAAGTTGGCAGAGAGCCGACAGCCAGAGTCTGCATCGTCCCACGTAAACGCAGATTCGTGAGACTGTAGCTTACTTCCAGGGATCTGTTACGAGCACCTAGTCTGGTTCTTTAAACTGGTCGGTTTTATAAGTGTTTTTTTCTGTATTTTTGTCATCTGTGTTTATTTCTTGTTACACCAGCTGTTGTTATCTTGCAGGGAGCCTGCATTTGCAGCGTTTAGGTGCCATTTTCATTTGGGATAAACAGAGCGGCAGGAGCCAGATGGGAATGTGCCAAGTAATCGAGCTGTTTTTCTCTCGCATTGGGTAATAAAAAGATGACTGCCAATAAAAATGTCAATGTTCTATGGCACCAGAATCTTGGCCTTTTTACTGCCAGCTCTTTTTTTTACCCATGCATGGAACAGATTTCATGCATGGTGAGCTGCTTCTTTGATTGACTGATTTACGTTGCCCATTTTATAAGTATGGATATTATGTATGGTAATACCACTGCCGAGACCACTCTTGCGGATCTCACATGCATTTTTAGGGTATGAAACCACAAACCAAGGATGAGCAGTTTGAATGATCTAAGGATGTAATTCAGACCACTCTCACAACTGTAAGCATGATCTTGGCGGCACTTTTAATTTATTATTGACCGAGACTGGCATCCCAGTAGAGGTTGGGGGGCTGGATATATCAGGGCTGCTTAGCCCCCAGTGCCAGGGCCCAATTTTCCAGTTTTCTCCTCCAGTAACATCTAGAGTCAGTGCAGGTGGTGATATCATGATGTGCGCATGCCTAAATGTGAGTCACATCGACATCCGTAGCCACCGCTTCCCGTCAGTGTTCCACCAGCCACACTACCTCTTATAGAAACAGATTTTGATGGCAGATAAGGACCGCTTGGCCCACCCAGTCTGCCCATTTCCCTACCCATTGGTTAAGCTGCAGATCCTAGTTAACCAGCAGCCTACTTCTTCCTACCCCCACCCCCCAGAATTGCCTTATGACTGTCCCATGCATGCTTGAATTCCACCACTGTTTTTGACTCCACAACCTTCCTCCGAAGGCCATTCCATGCATCCACAACCCTCTGTGAAAAATACTTCCTTAAATTACCTCTGAGCCGCCCTCTTCTATCTTCAAATTGTGCCCCTTTGTTCTTGCACACCTCTTTTTGAAAGATGCTACCCTCTTGGACTTTGTTGATTCCTTGAGATACTTGAAAGTTTCTATCATGTCCCCCTCTCTCTCCTTTCCTCGAGGGCTATACATATTCAGCTCCTTAGTCTCTCTTCATATGTCTCTCCGTGCAGACCCTGCACCATTTTAGTTGCCCTCCTCTGGACAGCCTCCATCCTGTCTATGTCCTTGCGGAGACTGGGTCTCCAGAACTGCACGCAGTACTCCAAATGGGGTCTCACCAACTGTCTGTACAGAGGGATAATAACTTCCTGTTTTCTGCTGGTGATGCCTCTCCCTATGCATCCCAGTATCCCCCCAGCCCTCCTTGCTGCCCTCTCACATTGCTTGCCCACCTTTAGGTCATCTGATATGACTACCCCCAGGTCCCTTTCCATTTTTGTTGTTGTTAGTATCTCACCCCCCATTGTGTACTCTTCCCTGGGTTTTTGTTTCCCAGGTGCATTACCTTGCACTTAGCATTGAATCTAAGCTGCTATACATTTGACCATTCTCTAACCTTGCCAAGTCCTTCTCATCCTTTCCACCCCACCTTGTGCATCAACTCTGTTGCAGATCTTTGTGTCATCTGCAAAGAGACATACTTTTTCTTCCAGTCCTCTGCAATGTCACTTATAAAGACATTGAAGAGGACCCGATCCTAATACTGAACTCCCGCGTACCCCACTGGTAACTCCCTTTCTTCAGAGTGGACTCCATTTACTATTACCTCTGTGTCCTATTCTCCAGCCAATTCTTTACCCAGGCTGTCATCTTGGGACCCACTCACAGGCTGGCTAACTTGTATATTAATCTTTGTGTGGGACTGTGTCAAATGCCTTGCTAAAGTCTAGGTAGGCCATGTCCACAGCCCCTCCTGATCTACTACTTTGGTCACCCAGTCAAAGAAATCTATCAGATTTGTCTGGCATGACCTTCCTGCGAGAATCCATGCTGCCTTGGGTCCTGAGCCCTCTGGCCTCTAGATACTCAACAATTATTTCCTTCAGAAGTGATTCCATCATTTTCCCTACCACTGAGGTTAAACTAATAGGTCTGTAGTTTCCTGTTTCTGCCTTGCTCCCACTTTTGTGAAGGGGAATCACATCTGCCCTTCTCCAGTCCTCGGGTACCACCCCATCCTCCCATGATTTGTTAAAGAGGGTAGTCAGTGGTGTCACTAGTTCTGCCTTTAGTTCTTTTAGAATTCTGGGATGAATCCCATCAGGCCCCATTGCTTTGTCCACCTTCAGTTTTAAGAGTTCTTTCAGAATCCTTTCTTCTGTAAATGGGCTGGTATCAACTTCTGTATCCAGAGTGTTTCTACTGTTTGTTTTAGGTACCTCCCCCACTTCCTTTGTAAATACTGAGCAAAAATATTTGTTTAGTATCTCTGCCTTTTCACAGTCACCTCTGTCCACCCCTCCTCCTCCTCTTTATTAAGCCTCACTAGCCCTCCCTTGGTCTTCCTTCGCCTCCTGATGTACCTATAAAGGTTTTATCCCTTCTTAACAGAGTTGGCTATCTTTTCCTGGTTTGGGCCTTTGCTGTTCTGACTGCCTTCCCAGCCTCCTTTTGCTTTAACTGATACAGTTTCCTGTCCTGCTCCTTCTGTGATTCCTTGTACTTCCTGAATGCTTTCTTTCTCTTGAACCTTCACTGCCACTTCCTTTGAGAACCATAGTGGTTTCTTACATCGCTTGTTTTGTTAATTTGCTTCACACAAAGGCTTGTTACCTCTGTGATGGCAGTTTTTATTATTCCCATTGTTCTTCCACCCTTCCTTCCTGCCCATTTGTTAGTGCATTCCTAGGCACTCACCCATTTTGGCAAAGGCAGCCCTCCTAAAGTCCAGTACTTTGCCTTTGTATGGCTTGACTTATTGCTGTGTTTTGTAGAACCATACTGTTCAATGGTCGCTAGTTCCCAGATGGCTACCCACTTCTACATCTGTGATTCTCTCTTCATCTCCATTTGAGAGAACCAGGTCTAAGATTGCTCCCTCTTGAGTGGGCTCCAATACCAGTTTTCTAAGGCATGCCCCTTGTAGGGCATCTAGAATAACCCCACCCTTTGAAGTGGCTGCTGCAACTGCATTCCAGTTAACATCTGGCATATTCAGATCACCCATCAGCAATATCTCCCCTTTTTCTGCCATTCTAAGTATTCTTTCTAACATTTCCTTGTCCATTTCCTCCCCCTTAGAAGGGGTCTATATACAACCCCTGTGCGGATTGTGGTGCCATTGTCGGTCTCCAAATTTACCACAGTGCTTCTCCTCCCTGTTTTCCCTTTTGTTCTGTTGCCTTGATTCCTTCCCCTATGTATAGAGCTACTCCTCCTCTCTTTACCCTCCCTGTCCCTCCTGTAGATAGTGTATCCTGGTATGTTTATGTCCCAGTCATGGTTTTGTGTGTACCATGTTTCTGTGACTGCCACGATATCCAGATGTTCCTCCTCCATCAAGGCCACTAATTCAGGAAGCTTGTTACTCAGACTACGGGCATTGGTACTCATTGCTCTCCATTTTTGATGGCTTTACCTTTTTGCAGCATCCCCCACTGACCTGTCTACCTCGGTCTTTTTCTCATTTAGTAACTCTGTTTTGTGGGAGAGGCTGGATTTTTCTGCTGCTTATCAGTGCCTCCCTTGACTAGTTTAAAAGCTTGCCAATGAAGCATTTAAACCGATTGCTCAAAAGACTTGTTCCTTCCTGGACAGATGCAGACCATCCTGCCAGTATAGGCTGGTGTCCCTCCAGGTGGAACCCCAGTCCCCAATGAAGCCAAATCCCTGTGCTCCACACCATTTTTTCAACCATTCATTAAACTGCATGGTGCAAAGTACCCTCGCCTCACTCATGCCATTGACAGGCAGCACCTCAGAGAAGGATATTGTGTGTGCTACTTGTCTTAGGCCCCTCCCCAATTCTAAAAAGTCCTTGTGGTCACAACGGTGGTACAGTAGTATAGTGGAGGAGGAAGCAGCCCACCTTCCACAAAGTAGGAGGAGAACATCCTCCTTCCCCGACCAGCCCCTGATGATAACTGCTTAGCTCTGAACCCCGGTCTGCGGCGTCACGTGCAGTAGTGCTATTGCCATGCCGACGATCACCAAATCTTTACTTATAAATAAACGAATAAATAAATAAATGTCCACAGTGTCCCACGAAGTCAGTAAGCAGTTTCTGTTGTAGGCTAGATATTAGACAATGCCTGTTTTTAATACAGCTGGCAATGTTAATGGAAACCTGGGTGGACACATTTAATTGGGCATCCCTTTATTAAAGAGCTAGTGTACTGCCTGGAAACTGCCTGCAATTAATTGTAACTTTCAGATGTAGCCAGCTATCACTTCTTATATCTCAAGTATTTTTTATTTTCTGTTTACTAATTAGAATATTTTCCACCTGGCAGTACCGGGGTGATATGTGGAGCAGCACACTGTCTGGAGGGGAAAAAAAGTCAGTTCTGTTCCTCCCACTACATCAATGCTGAGACCACACTGACTATGACTTCACAAGTAACCAATGAGAACCATTTCTTCACTGCCAGGTTTCACTTTCACCTGAAGCAGCAAGGACTGTCTCTCCCTGGTTACTAATGATGTCACAATTTCCTGCATTTTGATTGGTAGCTTGTAAAAGTCACTGCTCTGGCTGCAAGGATTGTGGTGACTCTAGTGACTCAAGGTGTTTGGTCTCATTTCTGACGATGCAGTGGAAGGAACAGAGCTGACTTTTTTTTTCCTGCAGACAGAGTGCTGTTCCACACATTACCCCAGGACTGCCAGGTAGAAAAGTAGCAAACAGAAAATAAAAAAATACTTCAGATATTGGAAGTGATAGCTGACTGCATCTTGAAAATTATTATTAATTCCAAGCAATACACTAGCTCTTTAATTTCAAATCTAAAAACAGCTAAAAAGCTTACTCAAAATGGAACAAAAGAGTATCTTACATTGCAAGACAAAAACTGCACATGGATATGGAATAAAAAAGTATATCTAAATTGTTTTCACCGTAACATAAACTGATGCTTTAAGTGATTAGGCCAGTCCAAATCAATTTTTGGCAAATCCTATTTTGGCTTTCTGAAAACGTATTACTGAACATTGTAAGATAAGCCTACTCCTTCATTTGAGGATAATATTATTAAAACTGATGTTTGCTTCTTATTATTAGCAAGAACTTTCAACCCCTAAACCTTTTTTATGAAGGCGCTTTAAAATAAATTATAGTACACCGAATGTCCTTGATGAATATGGTTTCTCACCGAGTGAGGTGAAAAGCACTGCACAGTGTTTACTGGAGACTGAGTTGCTGCATCTGGCCCATGGCCATATTGTTGGCAGTCCATGCAAAAGCCAGAGGCCTTGCAAAATTAAACATCTGATCTCTTGATCAGAGGAAGGCATGCCACAGTCAATTAATGCACAGTCCTTTCAGCTCTGAAGAGCGGTGGTTTAAAACCAGCTGGGTCCCACATGTGAAATGAATTTTGAGGCCTCAGCTTGCCCGTAGTCCGTTAATCTGCTGACTGATTACTGGCGCCATGATATTGCCGAGGTAATGATGTTGCACGCATCTTCTGGGACTTTGATTTTTTTGCCATCCTGCAATGTTGCTGTTCCGCTGTTCCTCATAGTTTCCACTGGAGTGTGACCTGGAGTTTGTTAAATAAATAACTGGGGGGTGCAGGGGCATAGTCTCCTGTGATGGTGGTCACTCCTACTGCTGGATGGCAAATTGCTGGAGCGCAGTGGCTGGTATTGGCGGATTGCTGGCGATGCAGTTTGCACTGCCAACTTCATTGTTGCTGTGGCATGGGTGAACCCAGCTTGCCTTCACAGTTGACACTAATGCTGCACTGTAACTGACTGGCAGGGGATGGGCAAAGATTAGCTGGCCCGTGGCCTTCCTGTCTGGGAGCTAAGCACTTTGCAATTTGCTCAGCCTCCAACCAGCCTCCAAGGTGGTAGCATGATGTTCCGTCCCTCTGCTACTGAATCCTTTTATACCGTAGACATATTTTTCTTAGTGGTGCTAAATGGTGGGGAACATTCTGGCATGCTGGTGACACAGGTTCGTGCCCTAGTCTGGGACATTAGGAGCGGAGGCCATCAGAAAAGGTGCAGAGTGTCTGTGCAGATATTCTCGTGGGGTGAGTTCAGTGCTGTACTGCACATAGACAGACATCTGGTGTGGCTTAGTGAAGATGACACTGGTGATGATGGTGACCATATAATGACCAGTTTCTCCCATTCTAGGAACATCGTGCAGCTGCACACTTACATTGAGGAGGAGGGTGGGCTGAAAAATGGGGAGAAAAATCTCCCTTGGATGCACAGTGACCTCAGGCCGTCCACCAGGTACATGGAGAGGGCAGCTCTCCCTCACTGCCCACAGCATGGTGATTCTGAACTTGCCTAGGAATATACTGTAACAGGGCAGCTGGAAACAAGGACCCTGCCCCAGTGGGCAAGCTGGTTGGCAAGAACCGTGTCCAATAGGGAGATAGCATCAACTTATGGAGACTCTGGAGGGGAGATGGAAGAAGGTACCAGCAGAAGCACAGCATAGTGGAGAACAAAGCATGTAACACATGTAAACCCCTCACCCCAAAATATGTGGTCCTTACCTGGGTTCTCCGGAGCCAGGACTCTTCTGCCGTATCTTCCCGTTGTTCTCTGATTCCAAAGACTGCAACTTTGTGGGGGACGGAAGGAGCTGTGCCGTGTTTGTCAGGGATATAACCTGTCCACAGGGATAGACCCTGGTCAGGCTTGTTAGCCCCTGCTGTTCCCCAGGCCCAAGTCCAACTTGATATCCCAAGTGGTTCTGCTTTCCATGGCAGGCACTCCAGGGGGAGGGTCACCCCTCCCCAATGCAGTCCACTGTGTGACCTAGGGTTGGAATGCCAGCCTGCACTAGGACCCCGGGGAACCTTGGCGTACAGGCTGTCATACAGATGCTCATGATTTTTTCACCCTAGTTTCCTGCCTGGTGCCTTCCTCCTCCACTGGCATGGGTGTTGCTTATTGGGTGGAGTCAGCTTTCCACAGCGACATCCTGTGGAGGGAGAAAGCTCCCCTTGGCCCACTGCAGGCTCGCTGCAACTCTGGTACCCAACACCATCCTTCCTAGGCTGCAGCACATTGCCAAATGGCACATGCTGTGGCCTGGCCTGCTTCCTGACACAGAGTCCCGAGCTCACTCTCGAACTCAGGGTGCCAGGACTGCAGTGCATTGCACTGCTACTGGGCCACATGGTGGTCCTTCACAATCAGATTTTGAAATGATCTGTGTGTGCGATTCAGTTGCTACAGCAAACTATTATACTTTGTTACTTCTTGGCTTTATTCTCCTGACTTGCCCTCCCCTAATCTGGCTCCGCTCACCTCTTAGCCCTGACACCAACCTGTCCTGGGGATTCCTCTGTGGGGGGGAGGGACACTGAGAGCACCATCTTCAGCATCCTGGTGGCTACCGTGTTTCTGCTTTCTGTTTCTTCTTGGTGCCATGCTATGCCTTGACCACTTGATACATACACAGCATACTCCTGTGGCAAAATCAAGCTTCCCATCTTGTCTGCAGAGACCACTGTGTTGGTGGTACTTGGTACCATGTCTTCTGCTGGGCTAGGGTGTACTGCAAGTGACAGTGTGCGCCGGCCTGGCCAACTGATTTCTAGAGCCTGAGCCCACCCTCGAACCTAGATTACAATGTGCTGCTGCTAAGTTATCGGGTGGCTGAATCCTGACCTTTTGTTTTTCTTCTATAGAACATTTTTTCCTGCCAAGCTCAAATCCAACTCATAGACTTTGACAGCAATAACTTAGGTTCATCAAGCCCTAAGCTCGCTACTTTTTCAGTCCTCCACAGCTTCTCCTACATGGTAGCAGGGTCCTGGGGTGATCCCAGACAGGGTCAGGTAGTGGAAGGAAGCCTGCAAGGCTTGGGTCACAGGTATATCGGCATCTGCCATCCTAATGGAGACTGAGTATTCTCCACTTTTTCTCCCGTTGGGACCTCCTACTTCCCTTGACAGCAGCATACCACATATAATGGCCTCGCATGCGCTCCACATGCCCCTGCAAGGGGAGCATGTTCCCTGGCCCTCTCTAGGGGGTTGCTGTGGTGCTGTATCCCAACATCAGCCCTTACAGGCTAAGGCACACTGCTATTGGCAGCTTCCCTAACCAAGGTCCTATAGTAACACAGAAGTGGTGCACACAGAGTTTAATACTCAAAGAACAGCCTTTAATCAAAAATTAAGTTTTTAATATCAGCAGGTAGAAGGGAAAGCAGCAGCAAGAAAAACGCTGGTGCTTTGTGTCCTACAGATGATGCTTCAACAGGGGGATATTTATTTATTTATTTATTTTATTTATTGAATTTTGGTTACTGGGTAGGCTCGCTGAGACAAGCCAGTCCCTTTTTCAGGGACAACCCGGGAAGTGCAGTACATTGATAGTGCATTCATGGGTACAAGAAATTTGACAAGAAGTAGTAACACATCAAAAGAGTATAACATTTACATACAGCAATGCAAAAAAAATAAATAAATAAGCAATGTAACGCTCAGTCAACAGAATCTTATATGCAGATATCATTTACATTTTTTTTTTGTAGTCAGAGATAAGGAGGTATAGAGAGTGGAAAGGTATGTTAGGAGAATCACGCTAGCAGACGCAGGAGCAAGATGGGCAGTTAGGTGAGATAATAAGCTTTTAAAATTTAGAGAGGGAGGAGAAGGCCAGAACAGCAGGGGGTAGAGAATTCCAGCAGGACACAGCCGAGAAAGCAAACGATCTCTGAGCCAAGGAGAGTCATAGGTTTGGCACTGATAGAAGGGGAAAGGAGGCAGATCTGAGGGCACATCGGGGGAAATGACATTGAACAACACCAGCGAGGCAAGGAGGAGTGAAACGATGGACAAGCTTATGAATAAAGCTTAGTGCAGCATAACGTAATTTTGATTCATAGCGCAGCCAACCCAGGGATGATAGGACATCACAGTGGTGATGCTGAGCATTGGTCCCTAGTGCAAATCTACCAGCCCTATCATAGGCATGGAATTGAATTACTTCTGAAAAAACTGGGCACTCATCATTAAAGCAGCAGTCCATAAACAGGAACATTGATTCACACTCCAACGTTTAATGCTTTGGCAGAAAAGGAAAAAAGAACAGCAGGACCACATCCTGGTTTCATCAAACAGTGACAGCCCGTAACGCTGTTGTAACCCTCCAACTATTTCCTGTCCTGCACCTTGGCCACACGACAATGCCCATTGGGCAGCTTTCTGGTCTCTACTGTTTTCCAGCTCTCCTTTGGTCCACTTCCTGGTCCTGTTTCTCACTTTCTCCTCCATAGCTCAGTTGCTCGCCTCCAATACTTATTTTTCATCTCGGACTTGTTTCTACAATTTTTGGTCACTCCCATGTCAATTAACAATGCTTATTGTAATGCATCGTTATTAGATAACTCCCGATTGTATAATTTTCTCTGTGTATAACTACTGTCTTTGTTCATGATGTCAGGATGTCTGTAACACTTGCCTGCCACACTCTGTACTGACGTGGAGCCTTTTGTAATGGCTTCTATTGCATAATTTTTCTCTTTGTGTATAATTTACTGCCATTGGTTCATGTCTGTAACACTTGCCTGCCACACTTTGTACTGATGTGGAACCTTTGAAAAAGAGTCCCTTACTCAAAAGGTTGTAATTTCTAGACCTCAATAAATAAAATAAATAAATAAATTAAAAAGGGCAAACAATTCCACAGTGAGTCAGCAGACTCCACATCAGGGAGGTGTATCACCCGACGCATTTCACGTCCTTTATCAAGGGCCTTTGAGAAAGCATCCTTTGGATGTGAAATGCGTCAGCTGACACACCTCCCCGATGTGGGGTCTACACTCATTGTGGAATTGTTTGCCCTTTTATATTTAGCATTAAACTTTAGAGTGTGAATCAATATTCCTCTTTGTGGCCTGCTCCTTTGGTGGTGAGTGCCCAACTTTTTCAGAAGTAATTTTGTATATACTTTTGTGGTGAGTGCCCAGCTCCGAGTGGGGCTCACTCTTTGTGTTGCGGATATGGCATTGGCCGGCATCCTGATATGAGTGACTGGAGTCCAATCCTGGACCCAGTTTGCCTGGTCCATCAGGACAGCTTTCCACTCCAGTCAATTTTAAAAACCCTTTTGAGGCAGAAAACTGCCTGACCAGAATTGCTAGGTGCATCACCATATTTTTGTTTCTTCTGTTTGTGCCCCCTTCTTCTCACTGGCACCTGGGCCTCATATTGCCACTTACCTGCCAGAGGTTCCTTAAATGCTCCATAGCTGTGGAGTACCCCCAGGTGGGATCGGAGTGGTGATAAAACCCCCTCCAACAGGCTATGCAGTTCAGTAGACCCTAACTGGGATATCCCTGTTGAGGTGTGGGGGGGGGGCAGATATATCAGGGCTGCTCAGCACCTGGTGCCAGGCCCCAGTTTTCCATTTGCTACCCCCACTCATCCTGAGGCAGTGTGGGTGGCAATGTCATGATGTGCACACACCTGAGCATGACACAGATCAATGCCCACAACCGCCCCTTCCCTTGAGTGTTCCTCCAGCCATGCTCCCACCTGTGGTCACAAAGATGGCAGTGTAGTGGTGGAGGAAGCAGCCCACCCTCCCAGGAGGAGGAAAGCATTCTCTGGGACACTTGATCCTCTTTCCGTTGGTCAGCCACCAACAACCAGGGTCGACGGCGTTGCAAGCGGCAGCGCTACCTTGCACTGTTGGGCAGGTAGTTTAATTCCCGAAAAAAAAAGTGTTTTGTGATTTGCCGGAGCATCCAAATTGGAAGTGCAAATGTTTCAAAAATCTCACTCTCTATACTGTGTTAAAATCTGTAGTTGGGCGGTCAAGGGTTTCATGATCCCTTCTCACAGAATTAGGTCTCTTTTTCATTCCTAATCCCTGTTTAATTCAGGAGAACAGGTTTTTCTCACTGGCAAGGACTTCCTTGGGTCACTGCACTAACGGAGTCCTGCAGCAATGCAATGTGCATTACCCATTACTCATGCTAGACTTCAAGTCCAAACATCCTTATGCTTAAATAACTCCAAACGCTGAACGGAAATCTCTTTCCCAATAAGCAGGGGGTAGAAAATGACAAATTCAGGATCTTTAACTTCAAAGTTTAAATGCGAAAGACTCAGGCTTGAATTGGGCTTTAAGGCTGAAGTCAGGTACAATAACTGAGTATTATTACTGAATCAACATGTCCTTCATACAGGTATCATAAATTTAAAAAATGTCTCCCCCTTGTCCCCTGCCACCTGCAACAGGGAGAAGGCATAAGCAGAATTTATAGGCTTATTGCAGTTGCTAACGGTGTACTAGGCAGTTGGTAAATCACAGAAACTTTCCAGTCTCACTGAATGAGAAGGTCACCCTAGTGAAGACGTGATACAACCCCTCTAAAGAATCATTAAAATACCCTGAAGTACTGAAGGAGGTAATACTTTAAGCATCTCAAATACACCCATGTTACAGACTGATATATATGAGATTTAACAGGTTATTTGTAACCCCTTGACCTCCCCATAGAGGGACTTGATAAAATCAAGACTGGACCAATATGGTAAAAACTGGACTGGAATGCAACCTGCACAGTCGGTCTGTTTCAGTTGGATCAGTCAGTCTGGTTTTTACAATTTTGGTCCCTCTACTGTGGCTAGGCTAGTTCAGATTTCACCTAGGGTGACGGCATTGGTGAAATTCAGACCACCCGACCCGGATTGGACCTTTTACTGTTTTGGTCCCGTCTGTGTCCAAATTTAACCCATACCCATCACCCTACCTGAAATCCAGACTAGCTGGAATGGACAGACTAAACACTATGTAGGCCCCCCTGCCCCAGAAAAATGGTCTTACCTTTTTGGGAGCGCTTGCTCCATGTCTTCCCTCCTTTCTCAGGGTCAGTTAGTGGTTCTGGAGGGATTCGGACCCATTCACTTTGCGGCTCTGGCCACCCGGTAGTGGTGTCCTGACTCTGGAAGGGTGGGCCAGGCATCACTTTTTGTTTCCGCACCTCTAGGCATGCATTTTGGGGTGGTGTTTGGTCCCGGGGGTTGCTGTTGCAATGGGACCGTGGTTTGTACATAGTTACGACTGTGCATTTTTCAGGGTAAACCATTGGAAGAGGCAAAATGGGGTAGAATATTCAAGTGCGAAAGAAGGGTAAGAAATACTGAAGCATGTTTATTTAAAGGAATTTTGAAGTTTTTTATAATGGAAGTTATAAGCAATTATTAGTGTTATATTTCATGTTTCTTTCTTTTTATTGAATACAATTCCTTAATTATTATAGAATTTATTAACAATTTATAAATGGTTTCATGTATGTGTAGACCTGATTTGTATTTAACTTTTACTTATTTTTGCGTGTATTCACACTTATATATAAATCTGTTTAATCTACATAATTGTACATTTTTCCTTTTACTTTGAAATAAAATCTTATTAACAAAAAAAATAAAATGACAGCCACGCTGCTAGGCATGCGTGGCTGCCAGTAAAGCTAAATTCATCTGAGCGACTGTTCCAGTCCTGGGTCCAGTCTTTGCAGGGTCGGCCGGCTTAGGACCATCCATGGAAAAGAGGAAAAATAAAACTTGTAAATAATTTTTCTGTGGTCCGCGCTACTGGGCACGCGCAGCCACTGGTGGGGGAAAATTTAAAGGAGCGGCTTATCTTTTTCTCTGGTGTGGTTTTGTTGCTGGCTGGCACCGACTGAGGGGTACTTTGTAAATAGTTTGATTGGGACTACAGGTCCCAGAAGTCTTGAGAGGAACAGTGATTTTGGTGGCTAGGTGGTTGGTCCTTATCGGACCTCAGGGAAATTTGGCACCAGTGATATGAGGAGATATAAGGGAGAGACAGGAGTTTCGGGGAGATTCAGAGGAGAAGGAGGAGGTCTGAGCGGGGCATTCGCCAGCTCAGCCATGCAGCCGGATGTTTTTTTTTGGGGGGGGCTGTACAGTTTATTCAGGGAAAGGGCATGTCTGCAGCCATTTGTTTGGGAGCCCCATGTTTAGGGGCCAGCCTGCAGCTTCGGCCCTTGAAACGGACAGAGAGAAAATTTGCTTCCAGCAAGGCAGCACATCGGGGCTGCCAGCCAAAGAGCATGTCTGGAGAAGACAAAAACATGGGCTGAGGGGGCTGTAGCATTGGGACAGCGGGGTCCTGGGCAAGCCTCTGATTCTAATTTGCCCCTCTTCCTGGGACTTTATGTTTCTGGGCTCTGTGCCCAGCACTGGGCGTGGCTGTGTGGCTAGGGCAGCCATGCCCTCAGAAGTTTGGACTCTGGGGACATGCAGGGAGGAGCGGATGAAGAGGGTAGCCCTTGCAGGGTCAATCATCCCCTGGGTGTCCGCGCTCCTCGCTGGTAGCTGAGAGAGAGTCTAGAGGAAAGGAAGGTCACGTTACTGCCTGCTATTTTAGGGCCTATTTGGCCGAAAGTTTTCTGCCTGCATTTGGGCTGTAGCTGCCTAGGCTATAGGTAGCCACCTAAACTAACTTGCTCATGTTTGTAATTATGACCCCCACGGCCCAGAGCACCACTAGCTTCAATGTGATCATATGGTCCAAAGCAATCAATTTGTGTTTTACAGCTCCATCGAGTAACTGTTCCTGTTTTTATCATCTGTTCATTAAATGGAATCCCATTTCTGCAGTTCTAGTGTTTGCCTCATTTGTTGAAGAAATGGTTTTGCTGCTAAAAGTTTACCTCCAAAGCCTATTTCCAGTGACTTCCAGGTTGGGATCCCGACGAACAGATGCACCACCGAGAGAAATCTTTGAGAGGCCTGCCTGGTGAAGACAGCCTACATAAGCCTGTGAGTGAAGTTGGAGAGGCCAGGTGGGTGAAGATTCAGAGGTCTTCACCCCCATTAGTGTTCCTGTTCACCACCCAGAAGGTCCGGGGCACCCTCAATGGAGCTAATCCATCACCTGCACCACCCGTGGGAATCCAGGTACTGTTTTCCTGTTTTATTTCTGGACTGTGTTTTCTTGGTTTTACAGTGTCCCCCTCCCACCTTTGCACCATCTGGATACCCCTAGACACCATGGGGGGGGTCTTACAAGTAAAAAATGGACAGATGGTCCAGCTGTAACAGCCAGACCATACAAGTTGCAACTAGTTCAGCTTGTCTGGCCAAACCAGGTGGTCCATTTTTTGTCTTTTGGTCTGGTCCAGTCTGGCAGTCAGATTTCACCCATACTCCCAGATAGACTCTGTTGCACCCTTTTAGCCAGGGAAAGGTTCATTCTTCAGTTTCCAGTGTCAGCCATGCCCTGAAGAGGAAGTGATCAGCAGGTGGAAGGGGTTGAAAGAGGAGTCACTTTTTACCATGAAGGGAGAGACTGAGAGAGGGCTCTCCGGACACAGAGTCTCAGGTAGACGCCTTGTGGTGTTCAACTCAATATCTCTATCTTTCTGTGCTAGGAGTATGGAGAGAACTTGTTGAAGTAGCAGAGCCTGTCAACACAGTTGCCCTTTTGGGGGTAGGAGCTAGGAGTGGAGGAGAAGGAACTTAGAGACCTGACCCTTAAGAGCTGCAAGGAGGAAGGGATAGATTAGGTTCAGAATGTTTCCATCTGGCATTGGGTCTCTCTGGGTTGGAAAAATGTATGTACACTACGGCCCCAATGTTCAGAAAGTTAGCATGGCATAGCACCACACTAACTGGGCACAGTGGGGTCAACAGGGTAGGGGCCCTATTTAAAGTGCCTCGGTGCACAGTGCTTAGTGGATAGTGCGAGTGCACTGAATACACCACTACACCCACGTAAATGAGGAAGCTCACTTGCATGCAAGGTGCAGTGGTGTATTCAGTGGATTTTGGAAGCATTAAAAGGCTGTCGTGGCAGTGCTATTTACCAATTCTTAAACCCTATCCTTATCAGTGTACACAGTGGTGAGGGTGCACAATCTCCTTCCCCTCCAGTGGCACTGGTGCCATACACTGATATGACCCCCGCCCATCCCCTGAGAAACTGCCAGAGTTTCCTGTTAGTCTAGTGCCCCCCCCATGAAGTACTATCACAGTTTTGCTGGTTGTCTAGTGGTCCCACCAATCCATGAGATAGTGTCATGAAAATCCCTGGTAGACTTGTGGCCCCCAGCACCCTGAGATAGCATCATAAATTCACTGGTGGTCTAGTAGCCCCCTGATCCCTGAGACAGTGTCATAAAATCTCTGGTAGTGGCCTCCCACCCGATCCCCTACTGTACTGGGAACATCCCTGGTAGTCCACTAGTACTCCCCTCTTCCTCTAGCCCTTTTTAAGAATTATACACTCTCTCTGGTCCACCCACTCAGCACCCACCACCTTGCTGACTCACCCATACAGATTTCTTCCCCATTCTGCCATAAGATCCTCAGATGGCGACCAGCACAAACTCACTACACACCACCTCAGTTTGCCGTTGGGTCTGATAAGTTTTAAAACATTGATATGTTGGTTGAGAAGATCAAAAGTTGTGTTTTCCAGCCCCACACCATTAACTTGGTGTAAAATCCTAATACTGACACTGCAGTACAGAATGGGGGGGGGGGGATGCACTCCTGAGGCATTGTCGTTTGGATGAGACATTAAACCGGGGTCCCATCTGCCTGTGCTGGTGGTTGTTCAGGTAGACATTAAACATCCCATGGCTCTTCTTGAGAAGAGCAGGGAATTTTCTCGGTGTCCTGGCCAAATTTCCCCCATTCTCTAAAAATACCACCAACAGCTGAATCTGGTTCAATTTCAGTTGGTTTCCATCTGTATTGTCCCCCCATCCCCCCACCCCACCCTGGATGAGGCTGAACATAGGTGGAATTGCCTAGTCCTCGTTTCAGGTCAACAAAAACTAAATAAAATACTGGAGCTTAACGAACTCCCCCAGAAGGTCTTTATCTTGTAAAAAACCTGGTGGTGGTGGTGGTGGTGAAGAAAATGCCGAAACGGGAGTCGGAGTTAGTATAGTACCCATCCCTATATTTAAATCTGGGTCTACTGAGTCACAGCTCTGCATGCTAACCACTAGTTCAAATGGTCTCTGCCTGACACAAATTCCCCAATTTAAAAAATGTTCTTTTTTTCTAGTTTCCATTGAACACAATCATTGGATAGAAGCCCTTCTGTTTTTATTTAGGTCTATGGCATCAGACACGGTCCAGCTGGATTTCGATGGAATTCTTGTGGCGCAGCTAAGGGTCTGTAGTTGCCAACTGTGGATATTTCTTATGGAGAACACGAAGGTTGGTGTTTCAGACCAGCTTTCCTAAGAGTCCCTATTTCCACTGCTTGCAAACAGGATGAAATGGGAGCCTGTTGTACTTCTGTGGAGCATGCTACTGTATTTTAAGGTGCTTCTACACTACCGGATCTGCACTGGTGCCAGCAGTGCAGATCAGTTGCACCGGTGCAGACCTGGCAGTGTAAAGAGCTACCAGAGCACTGCAAACTGCTCCACTGCAGCAAAACGTGTTCCTTGGTTTGTTGGGTATGTGGAGTGGAGTGCACCGGTGCAGGCGTTTTTTTGCAAATGTGTAAAAACACTGCTTTGCCTGCACTGGTGCCACTCCCATTCATGAACCCTCCACCAGAAATGGCCCCAAAACATGAGAAGGCCATCAGGAATGCTGCACAGCTGCAATGTGTAAAAGAAAGGGTGGTAGTGAGAGCGGAGCAGAGTAAAACGATTCAAGATGGCAATGCTCCAGGGAACTGCAATGATAATGTGCTAGACTTTTTAGAGACACTATACCCAGAGGCTGAGTTATACCATAAGAGACACCCCTCGGAGGCAGTATTAAGTTATGTCATCATGTCACAAGCAGAGCCATGGCTCCTGGTTCTGTTACTGTTATTTCAGTTTGGGAATGGGGCCACAGAGAGGGGAAAGACAAGGAGACAGAGAAAAAAAAAAGCACAGTGTAAACAAAAGTACATGACCACAAAGAAGGAAAATGAGTGAAGAATCAGCAGAAAAGAAGAGTGGACATTTTGTGCATTTGCCAGTCGAACACCATACTCTCTTACTTTTTTGGGAGGAGGAGGATACTAAGGGAACATTAATCACTATGAACTTCTGCAAATAACTTTTCAATGTTATAGTAAGTTGTTTCCAAAAATATTTTTTTTTCACTCTAGAGAATTTTTTTTAATCTATTTGGTTGTTAAGAACATTTTTCTTGTTGTCTTGGTAACAACACATAGGGGTCTGTATGTTGTTTTTCACATGGATTGTACACACACACAGCCTGAGTACGGCCACCTGAGAATGCATCTTTTTCTTGAACTGCATTGTGAGACACTGGCAGTGACTAAACTCAGTGACCATGGGAACAAAAGCATAGGACGGAGCCATGAGCCCAGCTTGCTTGAAGAAAACAAGCAGCAGCTGACCAACCAGTAAATAACAAGCATTACTTAATGATTATTTATTTCTAGTTTTTGGCAAAAATGGCACACTGAGCTGTGTCGGCTCGTTTTCAGGTGTATCCTGGGGAGCTACAGGGACCTGCTTTATTGATGGGGATTTTAGGCAGTAGACTGAAGAAAATTCCCTACTATTGTAATACTTTAGAACACTTGATTTGAACAGCCCTGTTATATATTTATTGTAAGGAATGTTGTATACTTTTAACCCAAGTGAGCAGCCTGTGGAGAAATTTGTTGTGCATAACACAGAGAATAATGCATGGGCAACCATGCGCAACAAGTCAATGAGGGGTTCTGATGATATGCAGGGACCTTGGGAGTGAAGCTCAAGAGGTTACTGTTGTCATTAGAACCCTGAGGTGGAAACACAGCAGAGCAGTGCATAATTGCCCATGTGCTATTTTGTATAATATGTGGTTTAAAACATAAACACAAAAAATCCATTTTTTTCTTCCAAAGAAATCTTTGGTTTAATTTACGTTATTAATAAAAAAATAGAAAACCACTGTCACATAGCTACTGAAAACCCATCTGGGTGAGGGATGGGTAAATGTTTTTTTTTTTTTTCAAACAATGAAACAACAGAAGTTTTTGTGTTGGGGGTGCTGGGTTTGTGTATGAGGGGGAAATAAAAGTAGAATATCAGGTGGTATGAGTTTCCAAAAATGTATTCAGTAAAATTTTATTGATATACAAAAAGCAGTTGTACTACAGAAGGGTGCAACCATAAAAAAAATAATTATATATATATATATATATATATATATATATATATATATAAATATATATATATTATAACCCAATATGGGGTCTTCACATATATAAGTGATCTGTATGATCTCTTTGGGGCTATTCTGCAAATAACAGGAGAGGTCACATGATAAACACTCTAGTTTTTAATACTTAGGATCTCTATGGATACAACAGCATTCTATGACCTTTGAACTGTGGTACAGCGGCATTTTTAATTAGGATGGCAATCCATGCAAAACAAGGGATTACCATACACTGTCATGGAATGGCTGCTACAGTTATATCTACACGGTATGCCTTCCTTTTGAAAGTTTAATGTCAAAGATCATTCAGAACTGTACTGGACCAGTCTCTATATCCTTGAAAGCCTCTGTTGATGAAGTGTATTTTTTAATTATTCATGGTATATAAGTATGATGCACTATTTAGTTGATGTCTACATTTAATGCTTTAAGATTTTATAAAAAAAACCCTTACTATTGCCAAAGTGCCAAGGTATCTTTAATGTCGATGTGGACAGCAACCAGAGACAGACAGACAGACGGGACCTCTGTTTGTACTTCTCACCTGAAGGCTGGCACTTCAGCAGTTCCAGGTGTGGGACTAGAACCCATGATCATGCTCTGATACATGCTCTGGTAAATTCTTTGACACTTTTTGTACTGGACATTTGACTTGCATTTTTGGCATTTACTTGGCACTCGTAAATGTTAAGAAAGCCATTTCAATGCATCATCCCTATGTCTCTTTCCTTCAGAAGATAACAGAGTTTTGTTTCCTTCTCAAAGTTTCAGGGCAGATTTGTGGTTTAAGGTGTTTCTTCCTACTTCTTCAGATCAAAATAACCTCACTTTATTATGACACACAGTAGTTTGTTTGTATATTTTTGACCAGGAAAGACACACAAAGTTGTGATAGCTTGTTTCCAGGTGCATCCTGGGGGGTGGGTTACGTGGACCTGTTTTATTGAAGATGGGATGCTGGCCACAGCATCAGCAAAACTCCCCTACTATTCTTCAACAAGTGCCATGGGATTTTTAACTTCCTCCTGGACAGTAGCTAGAGATGGGCAGAAGGGACCTTGGTTTGATGTCTCATCTGAAGGGCATAGGATTAGCCACTAGCCCTAAGAAATGCTAGTTCATTCACACACCCTTTATGTTACATGCCCCTTTCCTTCCAAAAATATAGAGAACAATGGATGTGTAAAGGGTATCTAACATGTTGCTGAATGACTCTCATAGTGGATCCTCCATGGTGCAAATAGTTGCTCCATGAGACCCTTTTGCCCAATAATAATCACATCATACGTGCATCTTTGGTAAAAAGGCAACAACTTTACTTACAAGCAATTATTTCATACATTACATAATTCAGTCAAATAGTCACCCACTATCACTAATGCATGCAAATTAAAGCAATAAACACACTAAAAACACTTAGCCCCTGTGGTACCAGAAGGTTTACAGTGACCTGGAAATTTTGGCCTCAGCCCCCTGTTGACCTACATGAGGATTATCTAGTAGCAATGACATTCTCAGCCACTTGGCAAATGTGATTGCTGTGACTGCTCCTGCGAGGCCACCTGAGGGACCCATGTGGTCTGCAAGGATATACCATGATATGGGGCACTAGCAAGTGGGCGCCTGCTGAAATGGTGACTCACTTTTGGCTAGTGCCCCGACAGTGGGGGTGTGAGGTTGGTGACTGAATGGGGTGGGTCATGAAAAGGTGACAGAATGCCGTGTGCATATATGCATGCGGGGGGGGTGAGAGTGACCCCCACCAAACGTGGGGTGGGAGAATATGTGAGGGGCAATGCCATGGTTTTCTGGTGAGCTGGCATTGTGGCATGGTGGCCTAGGTGCTGGCTTGAGGTGGTGGGGATGCAGGACTCAGGACTGGGCACCGGTAGTTTTTGTTGTGCCTGGCCTGAGACAGTGTTTTTTTTTTGTAACGAGATGCACCCCCCCTCGACATGCACCCCCTGGAGTTGAGAATTCTAATTTAGAGGGATGTGGGGGGCAAAGCCCCCACATAAAGGAAAAAAAAAGTTTTCTGCACCGCGTTTCCGTGCGCCTGGATTCCACATCGCTGAAATTGAATTTCGGCGATGTGAGGTTGCAATAAGGGTGTTCGGCATGCTGAATTTGCCCTTATCACATAGACCCATCTGCAAGCAACCATCCCTTGCTTTGTTCACTTCCAGGGATCAGTCCAAGTGGAATTTCCACACAAGGGGGTCTCAATGGCCTACAATTACTCCACACACTCTCCAGTTTGCCTCAACTTTGCCATTCTTGTCCTTGCATCATGAAACATCATGCTTGCCAGTATCCAATGAGTTGCAACTCTAAAGCCTGAAATTATCAGGTAAAGCTGATTGCTAAGCTAACAGCCCTCTTCAGCAATGGACAAATGGCAGGGAAAAACTTTCATAGTTCTGTGGGCAGGTTAAAGAGTCTGAGATTTCTCCAGAAAGTCCCTGTCCCCCCCCCCGGTGAGTGGCCAGGAGGAGTATGAAAAAGCAGGTCTACCCCTTGTCTTAGCCATAACTTTTTCAGGACCTAAGGGAATTTTTGTTGGGGGCTCTGGTGTGGGCCAAAATAGGATTTAAGCAATAAAGACCGAGAAGCTGGTCATTTGCACTGAGGTCCACCTCCCTCCACCTGGTCATTAACCCAAGGAAATTACCAGTTTTGAGGTTGTTATTGTGATTGTAAGTCTCATCACAATAACAACTTCGATTTTTACCATTTTCTAGGTGCCGGTAATGTGTACTCTTGTGTGCATTTAGTCAAGTTTAAGGTTACATTCAGTGAGAGTGATTCAGATGCATTATGCCATTGATGATGCCACTGATAGGGCTTTTAGGTCTAGGCATAGGGTTTCAGATTTACAAAAGCCTGGGTTTGATCCCCCTGTACTACACATTTTTTTTTAATTTCTCACTACAACTTTAGTTGTATGAGAGAAATTGTTAGATGTCATTGCTGATACAGTGAAGGGTTTCAACACAGCTAAATAGCAGACGTTTAGATAATTGAACTTAGTTCTACAGTATGTTGTAATCAATTAAGTTAGTCCCAGCTGAAGTTTGTCTATGTTTGAATACAATCTGAGTCACCTGTTTTGCAGGTTGTGACATAATCTTTCCATGATATGAACTGCAAGTCACTTACTGGTAGCTCAGTGGCACATTAAATTTGTGATTGTTTAGCAGGCAAAAGATCAGTGGTTCAAATCCTGGCAGGGACTCAAACTTTTTTTGTAAGACGGAAACTCACTTGAGTGGCCATTCATGGTGGGATGAAGTTGAAACAGTAAATTATATGAGAAGTAAATGTAGTTACGAGGAACAATTTGTGAAGGTAAATCACCTGCCAGGATTAAAATCACAGTTGCCTGTTTTGCAGGTTGTGACATAACCTCAACACCATAGGAAATGCAACTCACTTACCTGCAGCTCATTGGCACACTAAATGTGTGTTCAATTAGCAGGCAAAGGATCAGTGGTTTAAAGCCAGGTAGACATAGTCTGAATTCTGGAAGGGCCTCAAGCATTTTTTTCAGTTTTTAAGTGGAAAACAAAGAGGAAACTCACTTGAGTAGTGACTCATGATGGTGTCTAGTGGAATATTAAATTATATGAGAAGTAAAAGTCATCTGTTTTGCAGGTATGACTTATTATAGCAAAGGAAATGCAACTCACTAACCTGCAGTTCAATGGCACACAGAATGTGTGTTCACTTAGCAGGTATTGAATCAGTCGCTCACATCTGAGCAGAGATTTAAGCATTTTTTTTTTAAATGTTTTGTAAAATGGAAATTTACTTGAGTGGCAATTCATGGTGACGTGGAATTGGAATAGTAAATTATATAAATACATTCAGCTAAGAATAACACTTTGTGAAGGTAACTTGCCTGCTGGGATTAGATTCCCAGCTGCCTGTTTTGGAGGTGTAACATAACCTCTACATTATAGGAACTGCAACTCCCTTACCAGCAGCTCAGTGGCATACTGAATGTGTGTTTGCTCAGCAGGCAAGGGATCAGAGGTTTAAATCCTGACAGGAACATAAACATTTTTTGTAAGTTGGAAACTCACTGGAGTGGTGATTCATGGTGGTGTGGAGTTGGAATAGTATATGATATGAGAAGTAAATTTAACTATGAACAACAATTAACAATTAGTGAAGATAAATCATCTGCTGGGATTAGAGCTCCAGTCACCTGTTTTGCAAGTTGTGACTAAACCTCTACATCATAGGAACTGCAACTCCCTTACCAGAAGCTCAGTGGCAAACTGAATGTGTGTTGCTTATCAGGCAAAAAAATCAGTGGTTTACATTCAGGCAGACTTAGTTTGAATCCTGAAAGGGACTTAAACACTTTTTCAACTTTTCTTTTGAAAGATGGAATCTTAGTTGAGTGGTAGTTCATGGTGGAGTGGGGTGGAATAGTAACTTATATGAGATGCAAATTTAGCTAAGAACAGCAATTTGGGAAGGTAAGTCACCTGCTGGGATTAGATCCCCAGTTGCCTGTTTTGCAGATGTGACATAATCATTTCATCATGGGGGCTGCAACTCACTAATCTACAGTTCAGTAGCACACTGAATGTGTGTTTACATAGAAGACAAAGGATCAATGGCTTAAATCTAAGCAAGGACTTAAGCATTTTTTCCAATTTTTTTAAAGATGGAAACTCACTTGAGTAGTGATTCGTGGCAGTGTAGGGGTGAGTAAATTATGTGATAAGTAAATTTAGCTAAGAATAACAACTTGTAAAGCAAATTGTCTGCTGGGAATATATTCTGAACTGATTGTTTTGCAGGCTGCGACATAACCTCTATACCACAGGAAATGTGACTCATTTACCTGCAGCTTGGTGACATACTGAATGTGTGTTTGCTTAGCAGGCAAAGAATCAGTGGTTTAAATTCAGGAAGACATAGTTTGAATTCTGGGAGGGACTTAAACACTTTTTTTTGTAAGATGGAAACTCAATTAAGTAGTAATTCATGGTGATGTGGAGTGGAATAATAAATTATCTGAGGAGTAAATTTAACTAAGAACAACAATTTATGAAGGTAAATTGCCTACTGGGATTAAATCCCCACTTGCCTGTTTTGCAGGCGTGACGTAACATCTATATCATAAGAACTACAACTCACTTACTTGTAGCTCAGTGGCACACTGAATGTGTGAGTTTCCTTAGCAAGCAAAGAATCAGTGGTTCAAATACAGGTAGACACAGTTCGAATCCAGGCAGGGACTTAAACTTTTTGTTTTTAATTTTTTTGTAAGATGGAAACTCAGTTGAGTGATGATTCAAGAGTGATGTGGAGTTGGAATAGTAAATTATATGAGATGTAAATTTAGCCAAGAACAACAATTTGTGAAGGTAAATCACCTGCTGGGATGAGATCCCCAGTTGCCTATTTTTCAGATTGTTCATTTATTTAAAGACATGTGACAAACATTTGATCTCGACGAGCGCCTCAAATATCTTACCTGTACCCTTACAAAAAAGACCCTCCTTGGGCTTTCCCCACCAGGATTGACCACCACCATACGCCGCTGTGTCCCACTAGTTCATACTCGGACCTCTGGGAAAACCTCTCTTGTTATCCCTAGAGCTAGGACCTCTCACGGCCAAAGAGCCTTCAGCTTTAGGGCCCCTCCTGGTTCAACACACTGCCCCTCCATCTCCAGCTCCAACTATATCGTGGCTTCAAAACTTCCTTCACGTAACCACCTTATTAACACCGATGCTGTAACTGCCGCTAGGGCAAAGCCGTACTCAATACTTATGACAAAGCTTATTACTAAGCTGCTAAGGACAACATAACTCTGGTATTGTTTGCATCCATCCTACCTGTACCAGCTTGTTTGTATGTATGTCTTAATTTACTGTTATACCTATGTGTTGTACTGCTATACTGTGTATTTTGGTTTGTCTTACTGTGACAAGGTACCTTTGTAAATGAGCCTATGGCTCAAAGGTTTTCCAAACTGCTGTTTAAATAAAATAAAATAAAATAAATAAAAAATAAAACATAATACTATGTTAAAAATAATAAATGTGACAAACTTCTACACCATAGGAACTGCAAGCTGCTTTTCTACAGCTCAGCGACACACTGAATATGTATGCCTGCTTATCAAGGAAATAAATAGTGGTTCAAATACAGATAGACACCGTTCAAATCTGTGCAGGGACTTAAATAGTTTTTCAGGTTTTTTTAGATGGGAACTCACTTGAGTGGTCATTTGTGGTGGTGTGGAATTGGAATAGTAAATTATATGAGATGTAGATTTAGCTACGAACAACAGTTTGTAATGGTAAATCATCTACTAGGATTAGATCCCCAGTTGCCTGTTTTGTAGGCTGTGACATAACATCTACACCATAGGAAATGCAACCTAGAAGAAATGAATAAGGTAAACTGTGAGGAACTATTTAGCATAAGTAATGGATCATGAACACTCAGGCATGAATGGAAACTGACAAGGGGGAGATTCAAGAGAGAAGTGAGAATGTTTGTTTTATTTTACAGAAAGGATGGTGGAGCAATCTGCCAACTGATGTGGTGGGTACCAAAACTATCAATGCTTTCAAACACAACTGGGACAGAGTGAAGGGTTTAGTGGTTGCTCAGGGTGATAGTGGTGGGGGGTGAGAGCATGGGGATGAATATTGTGTTGAGTTAGAACCCTATCTGGACAGTAGGTACTGGGTTTATTAGAATTTATGGGCAGACTGGATGGACCAGTGGTCTTTTTCCACCACCACTGTCTATATTTCTATTTAGTGACAAAGTTATGATTTTGTTTTATGTTAAACTAATGCCCACTATGCTGAAAGAGGACTTTCTCAGTTGAATGCAGAGATATTGTTCTATATAGTTATTTCCACTTAACCATACAGAACACCTAGTGAACTGTTTTCTGTGTTCTGATTGGCTGACTAGATCAACTTCACAGCAGACAGCACTTGCAGGCAACCATCTTGGAACCCTTTCATGACAAAACTACTTAACCTTCTCCCAAACCAAACAAAATAAATCAGATAACCTTTTAGAAAAGAACTGATAGAAACTGCAGGCCATCTTGAGAATAAAGTGCTCCCATATCTTGAGCCCAGGAATACAGTTATTCCCACGTGAGCACAGGAATGCATTTATTCCCATGTGAGCACAGGACGACATTCATTCCCTAGGTAAACGTGATGCTACTGTGGGGTTAGACACAACGTGATTTTTTTTGTTCATAAACAGGACATCGCATGGCCTAATTTAAAATACATGATTCATTTCTGTCACAGGTTTCTGTGACTTCTGTGACTTGAGGTATAAGTGGCTTAGCGAAATAGAGCAATCAGCTTAGGTCATAGAGTTTATAAAGATCAGACAGAAGTGAATGACTTATTTCAACTTGGGACATGCAATATCACATCTATACGATGCGTAACAGACCAATAACATGGTTGGTGATCATAACTCTGTGAAAATAACATGCTGTTTTCACTCTATTTGCATCACACATTTATATTATAAAGTTTACTTTCACATATATTGTGTAACATAATTTATTTAAAGTTTTCACCAGGAAGAGCACACTGATGCTGGAATGACTGAAGTTCAATTTGTTGTGAGATTGTTATGTAGTAAAAAAGGAAAAACTGAAGTTTCAAAGCCTCGCTGTTCATCAGAGACAATGCTTGATTTTTTTTTTCTTTTACTTTTTTTAAGGGTTTATTTCCCCAGGATAGTTAAACAAAGATGCTGCATCGTGTTTTCAGTGGGGATCCACTTTTATCCCTCGATATAGTATGCTGGACTGAAATTCTCCTTTCCTAGTCAACAAAAACTAAATAGCTAGTTAAGTGACTTGCTCTTCGACTGTCATACACAGAGTGAGTAAGGAAGTGACTGTGATGGGATTTGAACCTAGGTCTCCTGCTTGCCAAGCCTGAATGTTAGTCACTGGATAATCTTGCCTCCAAAACAGGGTATGCCATTATTTACAGCATTAATATACAATGCTGAGGTTGCACAAATCCATAAAAATCAGCTAGGTTTATATCCAGCATCCTTGAAAATGTTTTAAAATACATTTTGTAAGTTTGATGGATATCTGACCGCAGACAGATTTAGGTATCATTGCCTATAGTTGTATCATTGCTGAACTTTCTTTCTATACTCTTTCTTTTTACCTCTGTTCAGTAAAACTTCTGCATAAACCACAATAAAAATGTATTTATAAAACAATACAAACAAATGAACATACAAAAGGGCCAGCAGAGGAAGGCCAAATTGGTCCATCGAGTCTGCTTGTTAGTGTTGCAGTGTTCCTGGCTTACGCCATTAACCCTGCTCCCCTTTCCCTGCTGACCCTTCATAACTCCTCCCGCACCGTCCCATTGGTCCCCTTCATGCCTATCCTAGGTCCTCTTAAAGCCTCCTACCATCTTCGCTGAGGCCACCTCTTCTGGCAGCACATTCCATGTGTCCACCACCCTCTCCATGAAAAATTGTTTCCTAACATCCCTCCTAAACTTCCCCCCAACCAACTTCAGACTGTGCCCCATCGTGGATCTGCTGTCACTCAGCTTTAAGAGAACTTCCCTGTCCACTGTATTTAGTCCATTCAGGTACTTAAAGATCTCTGTCATATTCCCCTCTTCCAGGGAGTACATTCTCAGGGCTCCCAGCCTCTCTTCGTTAGACTTCGCCTGCTGCCCCAATCATCTTGGTTGCCCTCCTCTGGACCCTCTTCAACAAGCTGATATCCTTCTTATGATATGGATTCCAGTATCTTACTCCATATTCTAAATATGGTCTCACCAGTGACCTGTACAGGAGTATTATGACCTCACTCCACCTACTGCTGAATCCCCAGGCTATACACCCCAACATCCTATTTGCCTCTTTGCTGCTGCATTCCTGCATTGTGAGGAGTGTTTCAGGTCTCTGGTGATCACCACCCCCAGATATTTTTCTTCCTCCGAGGTTGCTACTCCAGAAACACTCCCTCCCCCCCCAGGTAATACTCGGTCCTAGGATTTCTGGCCCCAATGTGCACCACTTTACATTGAAACCAAGTTGCCAGATCCCCGACCATCTCTCAAGTTTCCTGAGATCTTCCTGTAGGTCCTGTATTCCTTCAACTGTGTCCATCCTCCCGCAGAGATTGGTGTCATCCGCAAACAGGTGCATATTGCCCCTTACGCTTTCCCTAGTGTTGTTTATGAAGACACTGAATAACAGTGGCCCCAGCACAGATCCCTGCGGGGTCCCACTGGTTACCTCCTTGATACTGGATAACTCTCCCCCTCCCACCACCCTCTAAGTTCCGTCATTTAGCCAGCTAGCTACCTACCCACCTTGTCATTCTCTCCCTGACCCCAAGATCCATCAGTTTGTTGAATAACCTCTTATATGGCAGCTGGCCCGGTGGTGCTGAGGGTTGAGGTGCTGGATGCCACACCTTGCGCCATGCAGGTGACCTGGGTTCGGTGATGGACTTGCGTAGCCGGGGGTCTTCAGGGGAGGGAGAGGATGAAGCATCCAGAGTACAGCTCCTCTCCTTGGGGAGGGATCCAGGGTTGCTCTGTGTTCTGTTGGCCCCCAATGGAGATAGGGGCCACTACAGGTACACCAGCCAATGTAAGGGGAGGAGAGCTGCAGATGCCAGTAGGGCAGCTGTGTGCAGGCATCATGGTACGCTGCACTCCTAGGGGAGACAAAGGGGAAAAAAAACACCAGCCGGGTGAGGCAACGGCAACCTCCAGGGGCTGACGCTCCACATTCCCATCACCGGCCACAACTCAGACTCTACCCCCTGGGGATACTTGGCCTTCTTCTTGGGGGCTGGGATAGGTGGGGATCCTGATACCGATGTACCTGTCGGAGGAGTGGTTTAGGTGGGCAGTAAGGGGCTACAGTCGAGCGAGCACAGCCTGAGTGATGCCCCAGGATGGCAGGTGAGAAATAGAGTTAAAAAAAAAATTCTTACACGGCACAGAACTGAAGGCCTTGCAAAAGTCCAGGTAAATGACATCTAACACTTTCCCCCATCCACTGCCCTGGTGACCCAGTTGAAAAAGTCAATTAGGTTTATCTGACAGGATCATCTCCCCACAAACATGTGCTGCATCTTGTCCTGGAGACCATTTTCCTCTATGTACCTTATTAACCTCTCCTTGAGAATGGTCTCCACGAGTTTGCGCATGATCGAAGTCAGACTGACCAGCCTATAGTTCCCTGGATCATCCTGGGGCCCACTGTTGTGGAGAGGCACCACATGTATCGTTCTCCAATGCAGCACCTCTTCCTACTCCAGCAATTCATTGAAGAGGTCCACCAGGGGACCTGCAAGTTCTTCTGCTAGCTCTTTCAGTACCCTTGGGTGTATGCCATCTGGTCCTCGGGACTTGTCTGCCTTCAGTGCCAGTAGTCCTTCCCTCACTCTGTCTACCTCTATTACCACATTGGTGGCCCCTCCCCGCCCGGCAGTGCCAGCCCATCATTCTCTGTAGTGAAGAGAGAGCAGAAGTACTTATTCGGTACCTCCACCTTGCTCTTTTCTTCCTTCACCCATCCATCCCCCTTCCGCAGCTTAACTATCCCATCCTTGCTGTCTGTCTTCTTGCTTATGCAGCGAAAGAAGGCCTTCTCCCTGGTATTAATCCCTTTCTGCTATTTGCAGTTCTTTCTGTGCCTTTGCTTGCTGCACCATCTTGCATGCCACTTTTGCTAGCCTCGG
This sequence comes from Neoceratodus forsteri, assembly GCA_016271365.2. Taxonomy (NCBI): domain Eukaryota; kingdom Metazoa; phylum Chordata; order Ceratodontiformes; family Ceratodontidae; genus Neoceratodus; species Neoceratodus forsteri. The sequence continues at coordinate 40,042,092 of JADMNL010000032.1, forward strand.
GTATTCCTCCCTATCTGCTTCACTCTCAGTCCTTCTGTATCTCTTGTAGGCTGGGTATATTCAGCCTCAGTTCAGCTGATATATAGAATAATGTATCAGCACCAGTGTGTAATGAGTTGGGTTTTCATACACTCGAGGTGTGTGATACCTCATAAACCATTAGAGTGAAGCCATACTGGTATTACACACTGGGGGTTTGTACAAAACATGAGTTCTGCTGCTGCCATGCTTTATTTTTTTTATAATTACTGGCTTTGTGGCACTACAAATGAGATGTGTGTGAGCATGCAACTAATCTCTGTTATACACACTAGTGTATAATGGAACTGTTAAAGTGATTTTCCAACTTTCTTTACATCAGCTACCACTCACATATTCTGGTAGCTGATGTTGGTGACTGTCATCCCAGCTGCTTTTAATCATTTTAAGTCATTTTGTTTGTGGAAGGGATCATAATTTGACCCTAGGAGGTGGCCAGCCAATCACTTCCACTTCCCAATAGCATTGACACATCCCCACGCTGAGGCATGCAATGATGTGTGAAAAGGGACAGCGCTGGGGTGCACCCCATTGAAGTGAATGGGGCTCTGTTTCAATGCCACTTTTATGCATAAGAATGACTAGTTGGATATTAATAAAAGGTAACCACTTGACTAACAAGACCCTTGAGGACTGAGTTGAGGATGGCCCTGCTTCTTGTTAAAGCTGCACAGCAGCCAGAGTGCTCAAGTCTACATCCAGCGGATTAAAGTGCCCATAATCAATTCCTCCCCTTTGCTTGCCATTCTGCTAATGGCCTCTCCCAACTTTGTCTAACTCCTCCCCCTGTGTTGGTGGTCTGCACTCCACCCCTTATGGAAAAGGCCCCGGACCCTATCTCTAAGCCAATCCAAAAACCCTCCAGCCCTTCTTTATCCCCTTGCTGTCCCTGTATCTTTGCTGCCTTTATGCCATCTCTCACATATAAAACAAGCCCCCCCCACCTTTCCTCCCAGTCCCTCCAGAACATGGTTCAGCATGGTATTGCCACTTCCCAGCTGTGGTTGCCAGTGCACCATGACTCTGTTATGGCCACCAGATCTAGGTCTGCCTCTGCAATGATTGCCTCAAGGTCAGGAATTTTATTTCCTAGGTTCCTTGTGTTGGCGCACATGGCTTTCCACTCCTTTTTTTTTTCTCCATATTACTTTTTCCATTTCTTTTTCCGTTTTCTTCCCTGTACATACCCTCCCCCTCGTGGCGTGAGCCTGCGTGTGTGGAGGCACGCGCACGTCACGAAAGCACACTCTGTCTCCCGACCTACGGCGCTGTCCTCCGGCCTCCACTAGGGGGCAGCCAAGGAGCGAGATGACAACCCTCCTCTCCCCAGAAGAGGAGAGCAGTCCTTGGGTGCTTGATCCTTTCCCCCACCCTGCCAGCCCCCGGCAACTCGAGGTCACTCTCAAACCCAGGTTGCTGGCATGGCGCGAGGTGTGGCGTTCAGCACCTCAACCCTCAGCGCCACCGGGCCAGATGCTCTCCACTCCTTTTGTCTTGCTGTCTCCCTACTCTGCCCTCCCTTCCTGTTTCCACCCTTTGCCCCACCCTTTTCCCCGGTACTGTCCTCCCCTTTTTCATTATCCCTCTGCTTATCCTCCTTAGCCCTCCTCTCAGCTTTAGATCCAACTCTTGACCCCCCATCCTGCCCACCCCCTTGTCCCTACAGCCCTCTACCCCTGAATAATTCATTTCCCCATGGCTCCTCCACACTGGTGCGCCATTCTCTGTTGGGGGCAATCTCTGCCTCCCTCATTTTTTTCTGCCTCTCCCCCTTGGCTAGTTTACATGCCCACCAAAGTAGTATCTAAACCTTCCAGCTAGGACTGCCATTCCCCTCCAGCATGGATGGAGGCCATCTCCTTTCTACAGGCCTCTATCTCCCCAGCTAGGACTCCCGTCCCCTATGTAGCCAAACCCCTCCTCCCTGCACCACACCTTCAACCACTCATTGAATGCCCTGGTGTGGTGTTTCTTCGCATACCCCTGGCCACATACAGGTAGCAGCTCACTGAAGACTACTGGGTGAGCTACCTCAGGCCCCTCCCCAGCTCCCTAAACCTGTCCTGCACCACTCCTGCTGCATCCCTTGCCAGGTCATTGGTCCCCAGATGGGAAATGGCATCTAGTCCTCCAAAAAACAATTATGAATAGAAAAATTATGGCTTCAGTGGGTGAGAAGTAGGAAGACAGAGATGATGAAATCTGACATAGGAGTAGCCATAGAGGCATTCCTGGGTGCTCAGAAACCCCACTGCCACCACTGCATCAATTACAGTCTACGAGTCTTTGCCAGTGCTTTGCAGTGTTCCTGTCTCATATTTGCCACCAAGTGCTGAAGCTCCCTGCCCTCCTGTAAAAGCAGGGCTTTCACTGGATTCCACCATCACTGATCTTCTGTTGCGCTCCCCTCCAATAGCTTTTTTATCCATCCTTTGTTTAGTCCGCCTTGGCTGTCCAGCCAGTCCCATCTGACTGACCCCACCTGCTTATACGCTCCTACTCACCTCTGCCAGAGGGTCTCCTTGAAGGTGTCTGGTTGCCAGTGTGGAGCCTGTGGGGTAGGGGCATGGACGTCATCCTGCGTCTGTTTTTTTTTCTCCACATTTTCACCCCCAAAGTCTGCCACGCATGCCATGGATGCAGTGTGCATACTCCACCTCCATGAAAACACCCCTGTGTCCTACATGTGGTCCCTCCCTCTGCATGACCCTGTTGTGCTGCCACCCAAATTTCTCCAGGTGGCAGATGAGCAGTGGGGCACAGTAACCCCCCGTTCCGAGGAAAGAATGCAGTCCTAGGGATGCTCAGTTCTCCTTCCAGCTGGCCCCCGAATGACTGGCATCTGTTTCCGAGCCTGGGTCACCGGAATGGCAGGAGGGGAGGCGCGTAGCGCCTCAGCTCTTCACACCACTAAGCTGGTCTCCCCCAAGAGTTTATCATTTTTTTATACCACTGATGACAATGAAGCTGACACTGCCTCCTCACAGAGTTTCTGTTAGGCAGATCCATTGACCAGGAGAGGAGCAGAGGCAGAATATTTAAAACTTGTGAATGCTGGCTTGGGAGGGACGGTTCTATGTGATAATAGCGACCGCCGAAAGGCGATCGCTATTATTGCGAACTGCATTATCGCCAAAAACATTTTCGGCCATATGCACTAAAAGGCGACCAGGAACTGTGCATTCAGGGAGGTGGGCTGCGCAGCCCCTGAACCCTCCACACCACACCCCCCATCTAAAGAGTCTCAACTCCAGGGCGGGCATATCCAGGAGGGGGGCACAGACCAGTTTAAAAAAAAAATGAAGTCCCGCAACTGTGGGATGTCACAAAATGTAACCCGCGCCCAGTCCCAAACCCAAGACCTGGCTCCGTCGGAACCAACCACCTTATCCACCACACCACATGGTTGACTCGGCAAAAGGAGGCACAGTACAGGGTTACCACCCTGTTCTCTATTCCCCTACGTCCTGTCGCGCACTCTCCCTTCCTGTCACCCACCTTACCCTCGCCGTCGCAACAGTAGCCGTCCCCCTACCATCACCCATGATGCTAGCGCCCTCATATGGGTCGCGTTTTGATGGTCGCCCATATGCGGTCACTGTCATCACGGTATACTGAGAGGGGTAGGTATGGTCTTCGACTGTCTACCCCAAGTCCGTTTTCTTGTCACGTTAGTTGGAAGCCAGACTCTTCAGAGCAGTATCTCTACATTAACTGGCTACTATTGTGTTGAAGGACAGTTAGCAGGTGATTCAAAAGCAGTGACTGAGAAAACAGTGATTCTGACAGGCATACCTCTCAACTGTCCCTGATTTTCAGGGACATCCCTGATTTTGCCTCAGAATTTTTCTCTGTCCCTCCTAAAAATTGTCTTTCCGTGACCAAACAGTGGGAGTTGGAAGCACAAAATAATGTCAAACATTAAAGTTACAGACTTGTTCTTCCTTAGAAAATGCATTTTGCACTAAGCCCCATATTCTACCAGCTTCCTGAGTGGATATCATCAAGTTTGAAGATGTGTCCCTGATTATGATCCTTTGTCCCTGATTTTTTTAAGTCTTGTCCCTGATTTATGAGGCAGGAGGTTGAGAGGTATGCTGACAGGGTCAGCTGAAGCGCAATAGGAGCACTGCGTTTAAAGGACAGGGGGAGACCAAAGTAGTATTGGCAGTGGGATGTAGAGGAAGGATCATCAGACAAAAGTAGCAGCACCACAAGTCATAGGTCCAGGAGAGCCCCAGTATTCGACAATGGAAGAGTTGGCAGGTGGCATGGATCAAGGGGGGCACCAGGTGGCATGATTAGGATCCAGTGTAAGTGACAGCAGAAGGAAAGGTCACTCGGAGTGGCAGCAGGGTAAGAATCAACTTTGGTGGAAAGTCTGAAATTATTTTCTGAGCTGAGGGGAGGTGGGAAAGCACTTCTCTTGTGGCTGCTGTGTACTTGACCTTGAAGAAGAATTAGCATTTATATAGTTCTTTCACACATAATGTAGCCCAAAGTACTTTACAAGAAATGATAGAGTGGTAGTGAAGTGACTGTAAACGTGTACTGGCAGTCATTTTGCACAAGGAAAATCAGTTTCCTGTTGTAACTGGCACAGCTGATCGAAAGTTGGGCAGCATTTTAAATTAGGATTTGGGGAGGTGCAACTTGGTCCTTAGAATATCAGACATCTTAAGAATTGTGATTTTTCAGACAACAAAGTTTTATAGCAAATCGAGGTGGGGAAGACAGAAATAGAAAAGGGGAGAAGGGACTCTCAAGTCCAAACTGAGAATCTGAAACAGGGGCAGGCAGCAGCCAACAGCTTGCATTTTACATCCCCACAGCTGGAACTAACATGCACAAAAATCCACTATTTAACATATACATTTTCAGTTGTTTTCCCAGGCGGATAGACATGCTCCTGGACCCCTGTTAACAGGTTTGGACCCCCCCCCCCCAAACTAAATTCTAGCTACATCCATGTCTAGGGACAAAGACAGTGCATTAATGTAGATGTTTTCACTAGTAAACACTGAAGGAACACATATGAAATATAGGAATGACCTATTTAAGTTGAATCACATTTGAATATTATAATGTAATATGTTTTCTTGGATGCTGGAAACATGCTGTAAGTATACATTATATAAGTACACTTTTCATATGGCCAGCAATTATAAATTAAACTGTTTAATGACAAAGAGCTGGCCTTTAAAATGTCAGTTTTCTTTTTTTCTCCAACTTGGCCTTCTCCCATCAAACAGAACTTGGGTCACTCCTTGGAACATTTGAAGATGTGTCTAGCATAGGGCCGTGATGGTCATAGCTTCTGGGGAGGGCATGTGCCCCCCCCCCAAGTTCCCATCCAGCTATTGCTGTTTGGGCTACGAAAAGCTGTAAAAATATAATTTAGTGGTCCCCTTAGACTCATTTTCAATTGCGTGCCTCCCAGACATTGTCTTGGAATGACATCCTTGGTATACATCACACTATCTATACAGCCTGCACTACTTTGTGGAGTTTGCTACTGTGATGCTATCACCTAATTAATACACTAGCGATGAGGCTTTGGTTTGACAGCTCACTTTGTGCTTTTTTGTGAGAAATCTGTTACTGTTCAGGGATTGCATAAGCTCTGCAGCTGGTTCTGTGCAATATGAGCTGGGAAACGGTAAATTTATTTGTACTGTAATTTGCCATTTCAGTACATGTATATATTACTTCTGTTTCTCATATATGTGCTATTGTACTATCCCCCTCCCCGTACCCACTCCCCCAGGATGCCTCTGGAAACCAGCTATTCTGGCTCAGTGGGCCTTTCCTGGAAAACTCTTTCAATCAATCAGTCAATCAATCAATCTAAAACTCTTTCACTTAATCAATCGATAAATCAATAACTGGGAGAATGCAGTCTGTCTGCACAGTTATAACCTACCAGGAGGTGCTTGATCACTCGCTAAACAAATCAACAGAATTTCACTCTACAACACCCCCCCACATGAATTTTATGCCTGTCCCCTCTTTACTTTGAAAGACATTACATGAAAACAGAATCGGTTCAGTTCATTTACAGCTTGCTTTTATTCTGGTGCTGAAGTCATAATTATAGTTTGAGGGAGCGCACCCACAACAGTCAGAATGCTCTTTTCCTCTGTGTGTGAGACACTCTTATTGTGTCACAAGTGTCTCACGTGCAGCTGCCCTCGAACTGGGCATGTTCAGGGAAAGTTTATCTATATTACTGATCGATCTTCATCAATAATTTATTAATACCACCACTGACACTACACTTATGGTTGTAAGAGTGGTCTCACATTCTTAAGGTATTAGAAATGCTTACATTTGGTTCGCTGTTCTCATGCCCTAAGAATGTGTGTGAGACCACTCTTACAACTGTAAGAGTGGTCTCATTGCCTGTCCACTAGCGCTGAAGGTTGAGGCACTGAATGCCACACCTCGCACTATGCTGGCCACCTGAGTTCAGGAGTGGGCTCAGGCGCCAATGGGTCAGCAGGGGTGGAGTGAGGATGGACTACCCTTGTGGTGCTCTCCTCCCCGGGAGATTGGGATGGGATGAGATGGCCCGCGTGCCAGTGACCCCCAGTGGAGACCAGGGGACACTGCAACAAGCCAGGTAGCACGAGAACAGCGTGGCCGATGCAGGCAAGGTTGCCATGCACCAGAGTATTGGGGCTGCCTACGCAGGGTGGGGGGTCTACGAGTGCAGAACAGGGAAAACACTGACTTCATGGGACAGGCGATGGCACCTGTCCCCCATGCCCTCCACTGGGTTCTCCTCAGCTGTCCTTCCAGTTCCTCCACCCGGGCCCCACCTGCAGCCAGAGTCTGACTTACAAGTGTGTACAAGAGGTGAAGGCGACCCTCCCCTGGTGGGTGAAACTGGAGGTGCTGGCTGCGGGGGGGGGGGAGGAGGTCAAGTCCGAGGGAGCCACTGGTGAGCAGGAAAAGGACAGGATGCCTGAGAGAGGTCCCACGAGCCACGATCAGAGGGATTTTAGAGTAAAAAAAAAAAGTGGTCTCATTGACCATATTAATATTCATCCTAGCCCCCTTGTGACATCATACTCTGATGCTGTGAAACATACTGTGATATCACAAGCAGTGCATCATGCCTTCAGCTCCTGTAGAAGCCCTCAGCTGAAGATGTGTTCCAGAACACTCAGCTGTGTAAATGGGTAGAAGCAGGGTCCCACTGGAAACAAGCTGCTGCATCCAGGGTTAAATAAGTTGTAAATAACTGTAAGGAGCAAAGCTGTAGTTTTATGTACACACTCTTAGTAATAATGAAATGAAACCTAGATTTTGTCGGCAGAAACGGACCGCAAGACCCATCCAGTCTGTCCTAATCCTATCTACCTTGTGTGACCCCCCCCCTTCACCCATCCTTTCTGGGTGATTCTCCCTTTTAATGATACCCATGTGCCTGTCCTACGCATGCTTGAATCCTGTCAATGTCTCTGCCTCATCACCTCTCTAGGCAACCTGTACCATCTAGCCACCACCCTTTTCATAAAGAAATGCTTCCTCAGCTCCCTCTTGAATTTCCCCCCCACTAGCTTCATTGTGCTTCCTGGTGTAACTGTGTTTGTGCTCAACCAATAAAGACTCCCCACGCTTCATCCTGTCTATCCCCAGAGGTATTTAAGGGTCTCAGTGCCCCCCCAGCTCTCCTGTTCAGCATGGAGAACATGTTTGGGCCCTTCAACCTTTCCTTGTAGGGTTTCATTTACTGCCCCCAGATTATCATGGTTGCCCTCCTCTACATAGCTTCTATGCTGTGAATGTCCATTGTAAGGTGAGGGCTCCAGAACTGCACCCAGTACTGAGGGTGCGGGGCAAACCAATGACTTGTACAGGGGGAGTAAAACCTCCCTCCCTCCCTCCTTCTGCTTGCTATCCCCCCTGCCTATGCAGCTCATCATCCTATTTGTTCTCCCCACAACCCTTGAACACTGGGCAGCAACTTTCAGTTTCAACAGAAGAAATTCAAGGTGTTTTTGTATGTAGTGCACTGGATTTCTACTGATGCCAGCAGTAATTCTTTTGCTGGTGACTGAACACCCCCTCTTAAAGCTACGAAGGATTAGAATGTATGTGATCGTAAAGAATGACATGACACCACATCAACTTCAGGGTACACGGTTAGACCATGGTGCAGCTAGACAGAATATCCAAGCTGTGTCAGCCATGTTGGTGCAGTCACATGGCATATATTTCAGAAATTATGACCTAGGGCTTGATTTTCAGAGGGCCCGTTAGACCGATGCAAGCTGCAGGAAACAGCAGCCTGTGCTGAAGCCTGTTGTGCCAGGGACCCTGCACCGGATTTTGGTACAGGAGGGGGTCCTGGCACCAAACTCCCCACATGTGCCACAACTGCTCTGTGTATCAAAGGATCAATTAATGGGAGGGGTTTGACTGAGGCTGCAGTACATCCCTCTGGCAGTGACCCAGGGAAACCTGTAGCCCATGGCGGACACACAACCCACCAGCAGGCACCACAGTGGAATACTGGTCTGTGTCAGACACGAGGAAGGTGGCAGGCTGACACCTCAGTGAAGTAGAAATGAGAGCTGTGCAGTACCTGACTGGTGTGTGGCAGCTGCATGGATCATGCCAGACTGTTTGACAGGTTGCCATCCATGTCCCACCACATCTGCCACACCACTGGACTTCCCGATGCCGAACTGCACGGACTGCACACACCACATACAGCAGCCAGGCTATACAACCGGTGGCACACTGTGATACAGACACACATCAGGAGCCCTGACATAGTAATATTTGAGTGCCAGTACTACGGCAGCATGTGTCCTGGGATCCGAGTAGCAACTGTGCTCAACATGATGGACAGAGACACCTATAATGACTCCAGTGTGGCTCAGGTAGAGACATCCTGGGATGAGATGAATAGCAACCACCAGACAGTGCTCCGCATGGGCATTGCTGGTGCCCACCTCCAGAACAGTGCCGACAGATGTTGACAGGTGTAGCACAGAGTCGGCCACTGTGCTCAGGACAGCCCCCTCCCAAACAAACTGGCTATGCCAGGCCACCTGCCAACTGTACCGCTGTGCACGGTCTGTACCACCAACAAATGCCCATGCCTATGTCACTGTCACCTGAGTGGCACAGATGCCAGCTGCATTGGACACCCCATGGTCAGCGGCAGCATGCCTGTTTAGTGGGTGGAACATGAGTCGGTGACACCACAGGGACCCCCCCCCACACAGATGGGACACTTCTGCTTCTGAGCCAGCAGTGGCCATGTCAGCCCATCGGTTGTGCCCACTGTGGGCTCAGGTGTCAGTGCAAGTGCCATTTGACCAGTTCTGTCTGGTCTAACCACAGCCAGGACCTGCAGGCTCTGAAAATCGCACAGATGGGGATGGTGCTACAGTGTTCCATTGCAAGCCTCCTTTCCACCATGGAGAAATCCTGAAAAATGATTGGCTGAAGCAGTCTTTGAACCATGACAATACGTCAGTATGGGTCAGAACTGAATCCTAAGATGAGCCATTTCCTAACACTTTAAGTCATTTTATAACTGCATTATGAAAGGGTGAGAACAAATCTAGAAACTGCAGCATTAAATGTCAAAAGATTCAAGATCAGCTCTCTGATTTTCTTTCTGTGCCTCCCAAAAAACTGTTTTTCCCACCAAATCCATTTTATGGACTTCATAATACATACCAAGGTGTGAATTAAAGCATACATTTGTTATGTACGTCCCAGGTTTGTGAGGACACTGGCCTTCAGCCTTGTGCCTCACACAACATCTGTGGTGTACAACACAAATGCTGTAATGCACACCCTGTTATGTATTATTGCCTATTTAAAACAAGCATTTGTCAATGCCGAATGTTGTCATGCTGGCATTGGCAGTGGTGGAGATGGAGAGGCATAGCGCTGTGAGTTTGTTAATGTGTCCCAAAAGGTGATTTTGCACAGTGAGTACGCCACTGTGCAGAAGAGCTGTGGAAACGCGTTTTGGGCAGGCCGTGGAAAATGGCAGCTGGACTATTGATAATGAGGTGTGCACAAATGTCAGTGCCAGTGGTGAAAATGTGGCATCAAAATATTGCAGATTGACAAAGTTACAAGGGTGCATGGAAACTGCGCAATGCACACTTGCAACACAGTCATTGTCTGGACTTTTGCCACCAAATTTTCAACCTAAGCATTTTAGGACCTCTGCTGTTGAATAGTGTCACCGTCATTTCTTCAGTGTCCTGAAAAGTGATTTCGCACAGTGACTGTGCAATTCTGCACCGGACCTGTGAAAACACATTTTAGCCAGCTGTACTGTTCATAAGGAGGTATGGAAAAATGCCAATGATAAACAGTTGGAGTGAAAGTATTACAAATTCACAAAGTCATGAGCGTGTGTGCAAACCGTGCAACGCGCGCTCGTAAAACACTCATTTTATTGACTTTTCTCCCTAAATTTTCAACATACACATTTTAGGACATCTGCTAATGAACAGTGTCACTGCCATTTTCATAATGTGTGTCGAACACGGGCTTTCCACAGCAACCGTGCTATTGTGCGCTGATACTGTGAAAACAGATTTTGGTCAGGATGTGAAAAATGACAGCTATACTGTTCATTAGGAGGTGTAGAACAATGGCACTGTTGAAAATGTGGAGTGAAAATATTATGCAAACTTACGAGCGTGCGTGCAAACTGCGCAATGCACGCTCGTAACACAGTCATTTTATGGAGTATTGTTACCAAATTTTCAACACAGGCATTTTAGGACCTCTGCTTATGAACAGTGTCACTGTCATTTTTGTAATGTGTCCCGAACAGTGATTTCGCACAGTGACCGCGCTATTCTGCACTGGAAGTGCGAAAACACATTTCGGCGAGGATGTGAAAAATTACAGCTATACGGTTCACAAGAAGGTGTGGTAAAATGCCAATGTTGAGAATGTGGTGTGAAAATATTGCAAATGCTCTAACTTACGAGCTAGCGTTGCACAGTTGCTATGCACGCTCGTAATAGAGTCATTTTAAGGAGTATTGTCACCAAATTTTCAACACAGGCATTTTAGGATCTCTGCTCATGAACAGTATCACTGTCATTTTCATAATGTATCCCAAACACTGATTTTGCACAGCAACCACGCTATTCTGCGCCGGAAGTGTGAAAACACATTTCGGCCAGGATGTAAAAAATGACAGCTGTACGGTTCACAAGAAGGTGTGGTAAAATGCCAATGTTGAGAATCTGGCCTGAAAATAGTGCGAATGCACTAACTTATGAGCGTGCGTTGCGCAGTTGCTATGCACGCTCATAAAAACAGTGATTATTTGGATTTTTCCCACCAAACTTAAAACATGGGCTTTTTGAGAGCCCCTATCATGAACAATGGCACTGTCATTTTGTTACTCGGTCCCGAAAGGTGATTCTGCGCAGTGACTGCGAAATCACCTTTCGAGACCGAATAACGCCATAATAGTGCAAGAATTCACGAGAAGGGGTCCCAAAAACCCCATGTTGAAAATTTGGGGCCACAATTTGCAAAAATGCCTGAGCTATGCATTAAAGTTGAAAAATCCCTATTCATTCCATTATGTAGCTTACCGGCATTTCTTCAGTTTGCAGTCAGCTTTGAAGAGTGCAGACGTGTTCCCAGTCCACCGAAGATCATCACACTGGACTCACAGGTAAGTATGGGGTGAGGGGTTGACAGGTTGCAGGGTGTGCAGAGGGTGGAGTGCGGGTGGGGGAAGGGGCATGAGACTATGAGGGACCGTTTTCATTTTACAGGAAAAAATCCCCAAAAACCCCATCGTGGGACAGTTTTTTTTTTTTGCTGGGGATTTGACACGCTGGGGTGGCCTCAGCGTGCCACCTAACTGTTTGGGGATTGTAGCCGACGGGGACTGGGCACCAGCCAGCACACAACATGGGGGAATGAGGAGTAATGCTGACAGGGATTGGGCACCTGTCGGCACACAAACAAAGTGGGGGGCTTAATGGGGATTGGGCACCCCCCGGTATTCAACAATTGGGGTTTATGCCGATGGGAGTGGGCTCCCCATCAGCACCAAAGAAATTGGGGTGGGGTTAACCAACAGAGGGATTAGGCACCCCGAAGTCGGCCAGTAGTTGGGTGGCTGCCCGCTCGCCGACCATGCTCATAATGTCGGCGAGCACGTAGGAAGGGTCCGCTGCGTATGATGAGCTTTGCTCGGATTGCAGCAGACCTTTTCTAAGATGTGCTCACCACATTATGTATGCACGGTGTGGCACTGGCATGCAGGCTGACTGGGGAATGAGGGACGCACCTACCGGTGCGTGCCCTGCATTCGCCCAACAGCGACCCCGCTTCCAAAGCTGCACTGTCCCACAATGTTGGCTGCACAAGCACGCCAACATAACAGAGCTGCACTGTCCCACGATGTTGGCTGTGTAAGCGTGCCAACATAAAAATGGCAACAAAATAAAAGAAGCTTCATTGACAGAAAGACATTACCTAACTGTGCATTAAATTCCTAGCGCTGCACAGTCGGGTACCAGATGTCAAAAAGCATCATTTCTTACAAAATCAGGGACTATGTCATGCACATATTTTGTTATTTAAAATGTATTAAAAAGATAATTTATGTAAAACAAATAATACAAAAAAAATTTCAATTTACAGAGCAGCAAGACATTCTATAAGCACAATAAGCCACTCCAGTGTGTGCATTCAAGGATGTGAAGCACTTCCAAGGGGTGTAAGAACACTCTGATTTCAGCCTTGTGCCTCACTCCCCTGGGGCCTGCATTAAAATTCTTTACACATATCCTGTCATGGCTTGCTACTTACATAATACACTTCTAGATGTGGTATATCATAGGATGTCATCACTTCATGGGTGAATGAAGGCACTCAGTTTTGCCTTGTGAATTTTGGTAACCGGGTGGGCCCACTGAGACATTACAGTCCCTTTTTCAGGGGTGACCTGTAAGTGCAGTACATTGGAAATACATTGAAAATGTAGTATATTCCCAAAGAATAGGGGTTGCATTTGCAGCACTTGAAGATCTTCATAAGTACATTAATCATAGAAAACACGTACAACATTTTTCACAAGGATGGACAGAGCTGAAGAAAAACAGGTACATGGCATTTACAGGGGTACAAATACATCAGTCACTAATAATCCAATAATATCCCACGATATACCACATCCTGTTGCATATTATTGTTAATTATAAAACAGTGACAGGAAATGGAGCATTCTGATTGGCTGACAGGATTCTAAGGTAATATGGCACAATAGGGAGTGTGGTATTTATCTCCATGTAACCTTCGCTCCTGAGCCGCCACGTGTTGCCTACTGTAAGTCATAGATCAGTGAACTCCCAGCCTTGTCAGCTGCTCACCCCACCATCTCACCCACAGGGGTTCAATGCTGAGTGGGACCTGAGAGTGCCAGCAGTCATCCTACTGGTAGTTCGGGGGACTCAGATTTTTCTGGTGTTTCCTCCCCAGTTCTACATCCACCCACCACCCACTAGGTGTCAGGTCATACCCCGACAGTCCTCGTAAGCAGAAAAACCATACCCCGTGAAAGGGACATGCTTCTTGGCCCACCACCCAGTGGCTGCGGCAACTTTACTCCTTATCTAGGTGCACCACCATGCAGTATTGCCACCTCAGCCTCCTTGGCCACCCAGTCCAGTTCCTGAGTCTGGTTCATCAGTGTGGAAGCATGACATGTTACCCACAGGGCCATTGGGTGGCCCTGGGGTGTATGTTATTGTAGGATAACGGCATGCCTTAGGAAGTGAGGCACAAGGCAAAGCTGAATGCTCAAGGTACACCACCACAAGTCAAATCTCTGCTTTGTGCTAAAATAACTCATAGTAGAACTGTAAAGATTTTCTTTTGCATATTAAATTTGCTGAATTCTTATATTCTGTCGTGTGAAAATTCCACTAAGTTTTATTAAAAGACATCAGCAAAAGTTTCTCTTTCATGTCTATGTTGTCTGAATGCAAGAAAAAAACTTCTACATTTTGGATTTTTTCCTGCATTCTGTGGTGTTTATTTGCTAAGTTTATGGAAAAAGGTTTTGCATAGATATTCTTCATTTCACAAAATGTTCCACATTTCACACACTCCGAAAATATGTTGCAGTGCTGAAAAACACTTCCCAAAATACACAGTCTCCACAAAGATTGTTCTGCCTTTTGTACACAGGCATATACCTTTCAACTGTACCACATTACGAGGAATGTTCCTCATTTTACTTCACAAAAGCTCCCCGTTCCACATTGCGAGGACTTGTCCCACATTCAGTGTCAACATTTTAAAGCAGAAATATTTAGTAAATGATGCAAAAAAATATATTATTCAATTAATAACAGACTTTCTGAACATAAATGCAAACATTTTAACAGTGTTCTGAGCTTCTTAAGTAAAGATTTAGTTAAGTGTTCCACATTTTGCTCATTTGCTCCACATTTTGAGAGGCAATGTTCCACATTTGGGGGACAAAAGGTTGAGAGGTATGCACAGGCAAGTATGGACATTCTACCCATTTCTAAACTCATAGCCATCCTATCACATTTTAACAGTCACATTTCTTGCTTTATTTCACTCATAACTGTAGTTAGCTACCCTTCACCTCTTTCCTCGTCCTGTAGCAGGGTTTCTCTACAAATACCATCCCTATCCCAGGGACAGACCCAGGAATGGTGCAGTGGAATCCTGGCCCTAAACATTACCCATGGCACCCCAAGCTTTTAATCTGCAGCCCCACCCCAAACCTCACCATCAGCAAATCCGGCACATTTGGCATCCCCACCCCAAACATCACCCCCAGTACTCCAGATTTCTAAACTGCATCCCCACCCTAAACCTCCCCTCAGTGGGGGGTTGACTTTCTCACCCCAAACATAACTTACAGCACCCGAGACTTTTAAACTACAGTTCTGTCTCAAACATTATCCTCAGAAAAAGGGGGAGGGCACAGTGGCATCCTTCCCCCAAGCATCAGCCACTGCCCCCCTGGTTTTTAAATTGCAGCTCCACCACAAACAACACCTTTGCAAAGGGGGGGTGCAATGGCATTTCTATCCCAAACATCTAAGCACCCCAGGCATTTAATTTGCAGCTCTGAACAAATAGGGGGTACATGCCCCCACACCTCCCCCTGAATCCACCACTGGATTAACCTTGGTATCCTTTGACTGCCATGCTGAGTAAGTCTCATTTTGGACAACACGAGAAGTCAAAGGGGTCTGTTAGCAAGACCGATTCTGTATGGTAGGCATGAGGTACATTTCCCCTTCAGTCCTGAGCTGGAACAAACACTCTCTGCTTTTGTATTTCATTCAGCCTCTTTTGATTAAAAAAAACAAACAAAAAAAAAAAAACATTTATGGTAGGCGGTGTATTCCCATGATTACAGAATAGAAGCATGAAACAAGAGCTCCCCTGGTTCAATTCCAGAATGTTCCATAAATTCCAGAATAAAACCAAAAAGTAAACCGTGTCAGATTGTTGTGGTTTTGTGGTGCTGGCTACAGTCTCCTAGGCAGCAGAGTTGGTACTACCCAACTTATTTTACTAAAGACCCTGAACAATGCCCAGACCTGTCCCATTGGGGTGAAGGGGCAGTATATCAAACCTTTTCACCGCACCGTCCCACTGCCCATATTAGTCACAGTATCATGTAGATTCACTGGCCCATATACTCATAGCATGCTTCTGTTTCCATTAGCCTCCAGCAAGAGTGGAGAATAAATCAGCAGTCCTATGATGTTAGACAAAACAGCGTTTTGTAGTGATGGAGCTGGCAACATCTCTTCGGTTTCTTGGACTCAACATCCAGCATGCCTTGGGCATAAGAATTAGTACTGGCTGAATTTGGCAGGCTTACAAAGTGTATGCAGTCCAAAGCAGCTGGTTCTAGAGGAAAAAAGGTTGTTTTTCCTCGATGTGAAACTGAATGGCATTCAGTGTGCCTCTTTACTTCCAAAGAACTCTGGACCTATAGAGACACTATTGTTCACTGTTGGAAAATGGTCCCAAGCAATGCTCCTTTCTGATTGGCTGAGTACAGTGCACAGTGGAACTGAAAGTGCAATTGCTACTCATGAAGCTCTGTACTAAGTGTGGGGCTTTAGCGCTGGCATGCGTTTGGAAGAGAGCCGTAAAAAATCACTAAACTTGTAAATGACGCTCTGCTACTGTAGAGGTTTGATCTCAACCAAAAATGTTTTCCTTCTCATGTGAAGTCATGCAGGTGAAAAGCTGTGACTGCACACTGCTGCAGTGTCTTTTTTTCTTTCCTCTCTTAGGGCCCCATTCATGAAGCCTTCTCACTGCATTTATGTGTCTCGTAGGCTAGTTCATGACTAGTAGCCACACAGCATGGAGCCAGAAAGTCACAGTGGCATTAAATGTTACCTCCAGCAGCCTTATGTGCCACCCCACACTGGATCCTGTCCTCGGAGCAATGCTGGCAGCTGGGTGGGGGCATGGCAGGGTCTTGGCCATTATCAGTGCCATATAAGTCAACAACTTCTGCTTGGCTAAATGCAGCCAAGAGCTTGTATAACCTGCAACAATGGGGACCCTGACATTAATTCCTAATAACCCTCACCCCACTGAATAGGATATCAGGGACAGGAGCCCCCCCATCATGGAATGCCAACTCATGCCCAACCCCCCCTCTTTGTTGTGGATAATTAATGGCACAAGACTGACAATCCCTGGAATTTGTTTAAAGAAATGTCACCTTCTTGTAGGGGATATGACAGTCCCTTCCAATCAGATTTCTGTATCCCATGATCTCCTACAGGTGGGTTGCAGGGGATCCACTCCATGGCCAACTGCAAGTCCAGTTGTCGGGTGCTGCTCTGCACCCCAGCCCTTCCATCCCCTTTGAGGATCTTCACAGGGGTGTAGAGGGGTGGCCAGGGACACCATACCATTGGCATGCAAGGTGTACTATGTAGTACGGGTATATGGAGTCATGCAAGCAGGCAACATGGGAGTCACACATGCATCAGCCCATACAATAAATACAATAAATAGGGTCCTTAAAAGTAAGAAAAGGTGTGTGTCATCGTTGGGTAACAGCACGTCTCAGTAAGCTTCTTTCTACACCTTTACACACCTAAGAAAATGCCATTACCCCTGTGAAAGGTGTGAAATGATTCCATTAAAAAATATGGTAAGTATCAGAAAATCTACAAACTGTAAAATGTATGGTAGGTTAAGGTGTTCATCAGAAAATGTTGAGGTTATAGTTCAAGCCTCTTGGTAATTCCAATACGGGAACTGGGATCTCACCTTTTATTACAGTGGTTAAAGGGACACTGTCAACCTATTTTTGCAACATACTACTTTTAGGAAAAAAATATATTTTATAATTGCTTACCTTCTCTAAAATTAATTGATGTTGATGGTTGTTGTATCTGCCTCTTTGTTTATTAGTACTGAAATGCATGGTAATGTATAGCTATACCCAGCCTTGTTTTGCTTCAAATGACTGAACTACTCTTAGTGCATACTTCCTGAACATCAGAAACACTCTCAAACAGTGCAGCCACTCATGAGACAATAGTCTTCTCTACTCCCACTACGCCATGAGTGGCTAGATTGTGCTGGGGGTGTTCCTGAGTCCAGGAAAGATGTGGTAGGAGCTGGTAAAGAAATGTAAACAAACATGTTTTGGTGTGGTAACACCAGTATGGTCTGGTGGGCAGTCAGTTACTCACTTTCTAAAAGAAAAAAGGGAACTGGATCAAACTACCAGCTGCGTAAACAGTCTGTATAGAAATGTAAACAATCATAAAATGTGTTTTTTAAATTATTTTATTTATTTATTTGATTTGTTAACCGGGTAGGGCACACTAGACAGCCAAGTGCCTATTTTCAGGTGTGACCGGGAGGGTTACATAGGTAGTAGCATACAGGAGTCAGTTACATACAGTTGAGCAAAAAACAGGATTAACAGGAATTGGATAGGCTGCTGACAGTATAGAACAAATTTAGCAAACAAGAAAATTAAAGACACTGTGAGGCCTAAGCAGGTTGACAGTGTTCCTTTAAAGGGATACTGTTATTGTCAACCCTTAGCATCATATTTTCTCCATAGTAGTTGAAAAAACAAACATTTTATGAATTCTTAATTTTTAAGGAATTTGCTGATGCCATCGTCTACCTTTTGCTTATTAGAACAGAAACATATGCTATTGGTGCAATCATGCCAAAATGTGTTTTATTTCAAATCCCTGAACTCTTTTCATTGCTTCCTTCTTAAACTTAAGGAACTCCCCACCCCACCCCGCCAAACACACACGGTCCAGCAACTTATGATGCTGTAGTCTCCTCCCATGACAATTTTTATCTTTTTTTGTAAAGTGTCCCACTGTTAAGTGTGGGGCTGGCCACAATGTGCACTTTGTATGCAAAAATATTTTGGTTTACTTACTGTTTACTGTAGTATAGTATAGTGTATCAGACTAATTTTGCTTAGTTCTAGGCTAACATCTTATGTTACTACAAATCCCAGAATTCCCTGCAGCTGACATCAGAGCAGTAGGCAGCAGTGGGAGACTCAACAGCCTACAGTGCATGTTAGAGCTTTTACAGTCTCTGATGAGATGTTAAAATCCTCTGTGACTGTACTTAGCCCAGGGAGGAGGGCAGGGCCAGCAAACGAAAGATTAGAGCTTATGTAAACTGTAACACGGCTTGCAGGCTATTGACTCTCTCATTGCTGCCTACTGCTCTGATGTCAGCTGCAGGGGAATCTGGGATTTGTAATAGCAGAAGATGTCAGCCTAGAACTAAGCAAAATTAATCTGATACGACCTACTGATACTACAGTAAACAGTAAGTAAACCAAAATGTTTTTGCACACAGCACACACTGGGGCCAGCCTCACACTTTCGTGTGGGGTCCTTGGTGGTGACTGTTCCAGTTTAAAATGAAATGCTAAAAAGTGTAAGGTTATGGAAATGCACACAGGGATAAAGAATCCTAATACTTTAGCATGGGGGAGATCACAACGGAGAGCAGTACTGAGGAAAGGGACTTGTAATGGTTTCAGACAGTCAGAAGACATCAGCACAATACAGTGGGTAGGGCAAACAGGATGCAGGGGTGCCTGGGGAGCGGTGGGGGGATCAGCAGCAGGAAAATGGAGGTACAGCTACCATTGTCAGTGTCACTGGTTTATCCTCACCTGTGGTACTGTGCGCACTTTTGGAGTCTGTATCTAAAGGACAGAGACAGAGTGGTGGCTGTACAGAGGAGGTAACCAAGATGATTCCGGGACAGCAGGACAGGATGTATGAAAGAGAGATTCACAGCTCTGAACATGTACATGCTTGTGGTTTGAAGGGAGAGAGGGGACATGGTGACAACATACAAATACCTCCGCAGGGTAAATAAAGTGGATAGCGGGAAACTGTTCGGAATGAGTGGGGACACAAACAGCGGGGGCAGCTCCATGAAACTGATGAGGTGCAAACTGAAGAAAGATAGCAGGAAGCACTTTTTCATGGAGAGGGTGATGGAGGGGTAATATAAGCTAGCGAAGGTGGTGGTCTGTGCAAAATCAGTGGGGGGATTCCAACAAGGGTGGGACAGATACAAGGGCTTGGTAAAGACCACACCAGAAAGGAAGGAAGGAGGAAAGGAGCATGAAAAACACTTGGGCTCTCATTCAGAATTAGTTAGGTAGTAATACAAATTATACAATGGCAAGATGATTTCCTGTGCTCTGATTGGTCAGTGTGTGCCTGGGACAGTGATGTTATCTGAGCACAACATCACTATATCAAGTACAGGCACACACATGACTGTAGCACATGAACATGAAATCACTCCCTCCCACATACAGAAGCCATTGTCAAGTTTATGCTCCCAGCTCCAACACTAATATAACCGTCACCGGCTTTACAATGCCCGAGTCACAAAAAATAACAAACCTGGAAAAAAACTAAAACAAAACCTATCACTCTCTTATACAGATGCTGTCACTGGTACCGTTACTGACAGCCACAAACGGTGTGTTCTCTTCAAACATAGCATGTGCTATTACGGATTGACATCCCTGCCTTCCCCCACTGCCATGGTAACCATGTTCATGTAAAAAATACAGACTGGCCATAATTCTTTGTACACCTGAGGCAGGGTTCTTCTCTGAAATGTTTTTTCCAAATTCAAAAAATACGTGTGCAGTGGGAGGGGGCTCTGTGTGTGACACTTACAATCTTTGTCATACTTCTCCTGGCCCCAGTTATAACTGCCCTCCCACTCCCGCTTGCAGGTCCTACTATAACAAGCATTTGTCAATGCCAAATGTTGTCTCACTGGCACTGGCATTGGTAGTGCAGGAGTTAGAAATGCATAATAGGAATGGCAGTGAAGTACTGAACTGACGCCAACCCTACCCCCACTCTGCAGAGACTGACAGGCGTTGGGGTGTGCCTTTGGGTAGTCAGCTATAACGCTCATGCCATTTTACCTCACCCTACCCTGTAGACACTGTCAAGTGTCGTGGTGTGCTTTGGGGTCTTTGGGCCTTATACTTACCCCATTCCATAAGGAAATACGCTGAGATTGGTGCAGTATAGGAGAATGGGGTGAACTTTAGGGCCGAACACTCCAAGGCACACAATGATGCCTGTCACTGGCTGCAGGGTGGGGGTTGGGGGTGGAATGGCATGAGCATTACAGCCAATAATCCCAAGTCGGATCCCTAATGCCTGTCAGTCTCTACAGGATGGGGAGTTACATTTGGAAACCCTAACACCATAGGCGTTTGTTGGTATTTTCACTCCAAATTTTCAACATGAGCTTTTTGTGACCCCACTGCATGAAGAGCGAAAGGTGGTTTTGCACAGCAACTATGCCATTTGGTGACACAGGCATGAAAACACACTTTGGGCAGGATGTGAAAAATGACAACTGTATTGTTCATGAGGAGGTGTAAAAAAATGGCAACGTTGAAAATCTGGAGTGAAAATATGAAAAACTGGTGAAGTCATGAGCATGCACAGAAACTGCGCAACACACATCCGTAACCCAATTATTTTTGGGATTTTTTTAACCACATTTTCAACATAGGCATTTTGGGACCTCCCCTCATGAACAGTGGCACTGTGATTTTGTTAATCTGTCCCAAAAGTTGATTTCCCACAGTGACCACGCTATTGTGCGCCACAGGTGCGAAAACACATTTTGGGCAGGATATGAAAAATGACAGCTTTACTCTTCATAAGGAGGTGTGAAAAAATGCCAGTGTTGAAAATCTGGCATGAAAATATTGCAAATTTGTGAAGTTACAAGGGTGTGTGGAAACTGCGCAACGCATGTTTGTAACACAGTCATTTTATGGACTTTCATCAACAAATTTTCAACATAGGCATTCTAGGACCTCTGCTCATGAACAGTGTCACTGTCATTCTCTTAATCTGTCCCTAAAACTGATCTCCTACAGAGGCCGTGCTATTCTGCGCCGGAAGTGCGAAAACACATTTTGGCCAGGATGTGTAAAATGACAGCTGTACTGTTCCTAAGGAGGTGTGGAAAAATGCCAATGTTGAACATCTGGAGTGAAAATATTACAAATTCATGAAGTTATGAGCGTGCGTGGACACTGTGCAACACCTCGTAGAATCATTTTTTGGTTTTTTCACCAAATTTGCAACATAGGCTTTTTGAGAGCCCACCCTCATGAACAGTGGCACTGTCGTTACGTTATTCGGTCCCGAAAGATGATTCCATGCAGTGACCACGAAATCACCTTTTGGGACCGAATAACACCATGACAGTGACTGAATTCATGAGGAGGGGGTCCCAATAACCCCATGTTGAAAATTTGCTGCCCAAATTCCCAAAAATGCCCGAGGTATGCATCAAAGTTGAAAAAAAACCTATTTATGCCATTATACAGCTTACCGGCATTTCTTCAGTTCGTGGTTGGCTTTGAAGAGTGCAGACATGTTCCCGGTCTACCGAAGATCGTCGCGCCAGGCTCTGGAGGTAAGTATGGGGTGAGGGGGATGTGGGAAGTCAGGATACGCAGAGGGTGGGCACAGGTTGGGGAAGGGACCTTTTTTTTCTTTTACAGGGGAAAAAAAAAGAAGACAATGAGGGTTGGTTTTCTTTTTTTGCAGGTGTTTGTTTGGTATACTGGGGTAGGTTCCCAGTGTGCCACCTGCATTACGGGAAGGGGGACCGCAGCCAATGGGGGCTGGGCCCCCCATTAGCACAGAAATGGGTGGGGGGCATGCACATGATGCTGAGGGGGATTGGGCATCCCCTCAGCACACAGCACAAATCGGTGGTTGGGGACATTATGCCGACGGGGAGTGGGCCCCCTCGTTGGCAAACTGAACTGGGATGGGGGGACTGAAGCCGACGGGGATTGGGCCCCCCATCAGCAAAGAAAGACTGTAGGGGGGCGCATGATGCCAAGGGGGATTGGGTGCCCCTTGGCACACAATTGGAATGGGAGGAGGGCATTATGCCAACGGGGAGTAGGCTCCCCCGTTAGCAAATGGAAGTGGGTTGGGGCATGCCGACAGGGGGATTGGGCATCCCTGAAGTCGGCACTCTGTGTGGTGGCAGTCAGTGCTGCCATGTTTATTGCACTTCTTCACCAGGAAAGGCATGTCGGGAGGTGTGTTATTGTGCCACTGTGTGATGAGCTTGGCTCTCATTGCAGCGGCACTTTTCTTAGAGCTGGTGGCCACTTTACGTATTGCTGGTGTCAGCGCCTGCATGCTGGCTTATTGGGGAATGAGGGATGCACCTACTGATGAGTGCCCTGCATTCGCCCAACAGTGACCGCACCTCCAAATCTGCTACTATTGCAATATGTTCGTTGGCACCCAAGCGCCAGCCAACATAAGAAACAAATTAAAAAAAAAAACTTCACTGAAAGTATTTTCAGACAACGATGAAAGACACAAGAAAGTAGTACAGACTGTTGGGGGTGGGAAGCTGCAGAAAGACACCATCCATTTACCTACACTGCCATGTCGCAACAGCGCCACTTTCTGGACAGAATGGAAATTGTTGACTTTTATTTTCAATCCATACACCTCCACATGCAAAAAATTAATTAAAAATGTAAAAAGCAAATGTTTTCCTATTTTTCTTTCTGTTTTTACAAATAAGCCATTGTATAATAGCAGTAATGCACTCCAGGGTATGTGTTGTGCTTAGATAACATGACGTCTCGGGGTGGATGCATTTGGCCTGCGGCCTTGTGCCCAACCACCCAAGGTGTGATGCTATCCAATCACGACACACTCCCTGGAGTGCATTATCATCATCATCATCATATTTTGTTCTCTAAAAAGTGCCCTTCCAAAGCTCAGGGCACCCTTACAATTAATAAAATACATAAAAATTCACAATTTACATGAAACATTCCCATCATGCAAATTAAAATATGCAGAAGTTCCTTATATAACAAGCAGGCTTAATATAGACCCCTCAAGAACCAGAAAAAGCCTGATTAAATAAGTATGTTTTAAGGGATGTTTTAAAACCCTCCATGGTCAGGCTATCTCGTATCCGATGAGGTAGAGAATTACACAGGGTCAGAGCCATAAAAGCAAAAGCTCTTCCTCCAGTTGTTTTCAGACGGACCCTGGGAATCTCTAGCAATCCCTCATCAGAGGATCGGAAAAGGTGGAAGGGACAGTAAGGGAGCAGAAGGTCTTGCAAGTACTGCAGTCCCTGGTCGTGTAGGGCTTTATAGGTCAGCAATGCAACCTTGAAGGTTATCAGCCACTGCACAGGCAGCCAGTGCAATTTGCACAGCACAGGTGTTATATGCCTGGATCTAGGGGCTCCAGTCAACAACCTGGCCGTCGTGTTTGGCACCAGCTGCAATCGGCAGATATCAACCCCTGATAACCCTAGGTAGAGGGCATTGCAGTACTCAAGATGGGTGGTGACAAAGGCGTGGACCAGAGTAGGAAGATCTTCAGATGGAACCAGGTGTTTCACCCTAGCTATATTCCTAAAATGATAAAAGGAGGACTTGACTACAGCCGACACTTGAGCCCTCAAGGTCAGGCTCTCATCAAAAACCACGCCAAGGTTACGCACCTAATCCGAGACAGTTAGTGGTGTTCCTCCCAGCTCTAATCCAGACAGCTGTCCCACCAACATCCCAGCCAACCTACAATCTGGGTCCATGACCAATACCTCTGTTTTTCCTGGGTTTAGCCTCAGCCAGCTAGCACTCATCCAATCCTGAATCTCAGGCAGACAGCTGTTAAACATTGAGACAGTATCTATCTCCTGGCACAAAAGACGTGTAGCTGAGAGTCATCTGCTTAGCAGTGAAAACTCAGACCATACCATCTTATAATGTCTACTAATGGCAGCATATATACTGCAAACAACATTGGGGAAAGCACCTAGACCTGTGGCACCCCGCAGGGCAGCCCATGAGGGGCCGAGGAATAAATCACAGACACCACCCTCTGAGATCTGCCCTCAAGAAATGATCGAAACCAACTGAGGCCTGCCCACCCCAGTCCACAGAAGAGCCTCAGGTGCTCGAGCAACACATCGTGGTTCACAATATCAAAGACTGCTGAGAGATCAAGGAGAGTCAAGATGGTATGAGATCTCCAATCTCTGGCCATCAGGAGATCATTTAGTACCCAGACCAGGGCTGTCTCAGTGCTGTGTCTTTTTCTGAAACCTGACTGGAGAGGGTCATGGATATTGTGGCTACGCAAATGATCCTCCAGCTGCAGAGCGGCCACCTTCTCAATAACTTTGCCCACAAAAGGCAAGTTAGAGACCAGTCTGTAGTTAACCAGGCAGTCAGGGTCTAAGGAGGGTTTCTTCAAAAGAGGCGAACAATTGCCTCTTTTAAGGAATCTGGAAAGCTCCCTCTCTCCAGAGAATTCCTCACTATCCTGGCCAAGACCGGGCCAATGACCTCAACACACCCTGCAAGAAGGTGAGTTGGGCCCAGATCTAAACTACAACAAGTTGGCCTCAAAGCCTGGATGAACCTCACAGTATCAGTGACTACTGGCAGGCTGAAGTCAAACCAGGTCACCTGGGTAACTGTACCACTCGGTTGATCAGTGCAAGGACCAATGGGAAGACATTGGCTGATCTCTTTCCTGATGGAGGTCACCTTATCAGCAAAAAACTACGCAAACTCATCACACTTTCCTTGTGACAATGCTCGACCAGATTGCAGACAGACTGGATTGCACAGTCTGTCCACAGTGCGGAAGAGCTGAGCTGGCCTGTTTTTTAGCTGCAGCAATCTTCTTGGACAGGAATTCTGCCTTCTTATTGGAGATTGCTCATTGGTAGACTTTATAACAATCTAGCAATCTAAGCCTGTTCTCCTCCAGGTGAGTTTTTCACCAGTGTCTCTCCAACTTTCACCCCTGCCTCTTCAGTTCCCTCAAGGTCCCATCATACCATAGTACCCTGGGGTGAAGGGTCAGGGGATGAACACGAACCAGAGCGATGATATCAAGGGCCCATTCTATCACCCTATTATAGGTGAGAAGAAGGGACCCAGGATCACCGTTATCAGTCGAAATTCCTGAGAGGTGCAGTACTGCCATTAGGCCTTCTGAGGTAACTCCTCTTAAAGAACGGTACTGCACCATTTCCTTAGAGGCAGGCCTATTAGGGGGAGTCACAAAACTGAACCTCAGGGCATGATGGTCAGATCATCTGACAGGATCCACAACCATGTCAGTGATCTCCATCCCCAGGAGAAATACCAAGTCCAATGAGTGCCCCCCCCCCCCAGGTACAGCGGTAACTACCCATGTCAGGTCCAGTGATTCCATCAACTGGAGGAGGTTTTGCCCAAATGATGAGAGCTCATTGTCAACCCAGGCATTGAAGTCGCCCAGAATTAACCATCTGGGGAACTCCAACATCAACTTGACGATGAGCTCTGCTACCTCCTGCAGGAAAGCCTTCCCATCACCTGGTGGATGGTAGATAACAAGGATCCTGCAGCCTGCACCTGTCCCCATAATACACTCAAAGGAGTTCGTAGACCCCACTGGGACCTCCCTAAAATCCAGTTCTGATCTAAAACAGATCGTGACTCCCCCACTCCTACGACCCTCTCTCAGGTGGTGCAACACCGAGAACCCAGCCGGAATAGCGGATGCCATAATGGGTCCTGCATTTTCATCCAGCCAGGTCTCAGTGATGCAAGCCAGGTCTGAAGATGTTACCATATCAACCACCAATGTGGTTTTATTCTTAATTGACCTGGCATTGCATAACACTGCCCTACAGGGGCGAGAACCCGAGGATGACGTATCACCTGCCTGCATAAATCAAAGCCCTTGGGTATGGGCACAAGACAGGGAGGACCCCTATCCTGCACCCATTTCTCCCCAGGGTGCTTTCTGGCCCCCACTGTCTCTGTCCGCTGACCCCTTTCCCATTCCCACTCAGACCCCGGAATCCCCCCCTTCCTCCATCTCCTTGTAATACCCAGAGTGTGACATCTCCTATATACTTCTGGATAGAGTGGAGGAGTCTCAAATAGGTGAAGGTCCCTGAGTCTGGAAGGGGAGTACTGCCTGACTGTGTCTATTTTCCCCCAACACATACTAAATACACACACTTCCCTCACATAATTTCACATTCAACCCCACTATATGACTCGAGCACACACTTCACCCAACACCTCTTCTACTTAACACTAATTCCACTCCAGACACACACAATCTTGTACACTCATTCACACATTTAATCAGGACTCAACAATAATCTCCACACAACCTGACGAGCTATTCCAAATCACTGCTCAAGCCCCCTAGACCTTTGCTACTCTATCGCTAGAAACCATGCTCTGTACGATGTTTGGGTGCTGCCTAAATGTCCCCAGTGTACACTTCAGGGTGTTTGGTAAGTTCCTGAAAACACTCAGATAATAACTAAATATCTCACTTACTTCCCTAACTAAGCAGTGCTAACCATTTTGACTGTTCTAAAATGACTAATAGGGACTCTTTTTACACAATTAAATTACACAGCTAAAGCAATTTTAAAACAGAATACTTCTGCTCTAAAAGCGGCTTCTTATGGCTTCTCCAGCGTATTCCTTAAATCACACATATTCTAAAAATGCAAAGCACTATGGGAAGTATATGCAAATCACCATGAAAGAATTTAGACTGGTTCTGCTTTAAGCAAGAGTGCATGGTGCCAAATGACCTCTCCCACACTCTGCAAAAGCTGAAAACAGAAGACACAGACATGCATTTCATCCTTCTCAGGACTCATCAGTGTGCCTCATCTGTATCTCAATCCA
This sequence comes from Neoceratodus forsteri, assembly GCA_016271365.2. Lineage (NCBI taxonomy): Eukaryota > Metazoa > Chordata > Ceratodontiformes > Ceratodontidae > Neoceratodus > Neoceratodus forsteri. The sequence continues at coordinate 40,069,447 of JADMNL010000032.1, forward strand.
GGGGATTAGTTAGGTAGCAGGAAGCAGGGGTCCCAGAGCAGTGTGGCTACAGATAGCAGCAGTAAGGAAACAAACCAAAGCAGACAAAAAGCAAGCCGCTCTGGGAAAAATGAGTGCTGGAACCGAGTAACGCAGTGCAAACAGGGATTTACTGAAATTACAGCCCGGTGAAGATACATCATCAAACTGCCCCAGCGCTTCAAGTCTTGCGGTTCTTCCTTAGGGAGCAAGGTCACACGGGCATGTCAGTCATTAAGTAGTGCTATCCTAAATGTAATGTCTGTTCTGTATCTAATTTCTGTGATGTGGAACCTTTGTAAAGGAGTCTCTGACTCAAAGGTACTTTTCCGAATCCTCAATAAATAAAAAAAATAAAAAAAAATAAAGGTACAATACCCCATACATTGATCAGATCGGGTGTGTCAACAATTATTTTGTCATCCGCCATAGATGACATAGCTTCCAAGTTTTGGTAGCCCATTCTTTCTTTTTTTTTTTTTGTTGTAGAATTTCTTGAGATGTAACTTTCTAAATGTTTTCTTGAGACCTGCTTCTGCAGAAAACTGCTCTACCTTTTTATCTGGGTGGAAGGATACGCCTTTTGATAATAGGTTGTATTGTGACTCAGTAAGGGTGGTTGAAGAGACGTTTAGGATGGGGGCTTTGTTCCAAGGTATGCATTTACCTCTTACCATGTGGAATACTCAGCCCTTGTGATAACACATGGATATTAATCAAGGTATGGGTTACCGTACTTTTAAGACAGCAGTATTTGATGATTGACATGTCAGTGCAACCCTGTCCCCTGAGGAAGAACCTCAAGGCTCGAAGTGCTGGGGCAGTTTGATGTCATAGCTTAACCTGGATTTTTGTGGTTTCAGTAAATCACTGTTTGCACTGTATTACTCTGTGCCAGCACCCAGCTGTCTCACCGTGGTTTCCTTTTTTGTCTGCTTAAACTCAATAGGTTGGAATGGGCAGACACTATGCCAATCAACCTTTTTCTACTAACTGACATGCCTCTCAACTGTCCCTGAGTTTCAGGAATGTACCTGATTTTGCCTCAAAATGTTCCTGTGTCCCTCGTAAAATGTGTGTATTGTGAGTGAACAGTGGGGATTGTAAGCACTAAATTATGTCAGATATTACAGTTACAGACTTGTTCTTCTTCAGAAAATGCATCTTACACTAATCCCCTTATTCTGTCAGATGTGTCCTTGATTTTGGGTCTTTGTCCCTCGTTTGTTTAAGCCTTGCCCTTGTCCCTGTTTTATGAGGCAAGAGGCTGAGAGGTATGCCAACCGAGTCTCTGTGTTTATGTTTTCTTTGGTAACAGCGATATGGTGGACAGTTCTTCACTTTTATTAAGAAAAAAAGATCCAGATACAAGTTATCCCCTTTGAAGCTTCAGCAGGAATGCAGTGCTAGGCTCGTGCTGCCACTGCCTCCATCTCTTGTCTCCATCTGCACGTTGTAAATGTGCAGGATATTAAGCCAGGAAGAACAGAACTGTTATTTTAACAAAGAGCAAATAATCAGCTGCTGTTAACTGAGCTTTGTGGCTTTTGTTGAACTTATTTGCTGCTGTGTACGGTAAGCTCTTCCATGTATTTCATGCTTCTGTGGGACAAAGTAAAATTTTTAAATTGCACCTTTGAGTCTCCAAGCATCTGTGTGCAACAGTTAATTTGGGACGTCTGGACCAGATACAAATTAACCTGCTACATCAACAAAATCTACTGAATGTCAGCAGTCATAAATACTTTATTTTTTAAAAATGTTGAATAATCTGAGGTCTGACAGGGTTTGCAGTGTCTCTACAACAAATATCCTCTGTGAATGTCTTATTAATTAATTACTTCCTGTTATGAATACAGTAGATGTTTGGTTGTTAAAAATCATTGAGGGACTGTGTCCATGAAACGTCACTGGTGGAGTTTCATGAACTTTTATGGGCCTTCATGAACATATAAGTTCATGAACATTTATAAAAGCAGCAAGGTCATGTAGAGCCTGTACTTCAAACACCAGGATCCAGACACATCCACCAGATGACTAACCTGAACCCTGGTCTCCCAGAAGGCATTGCACTGTGCTGCACTACCACACCAATTTTCATGTAGCCATTTCACTGTGATGCAAGATACAGGGAATACTGGGATGGGCAGCTATGCACAACCATTGTGTTCTGCCAAAGAGAGGTTCTGATTCTCTCTGACCTCAAAAGCGAAGCTCGAGAGGTCCATGGGAATCAGAACCCCGCGGTCTCAGAACACAATGGCTGCGCATGAAGTTGCTCATCCTGTATATTTATAGTGTATAGTATTATGTGAAATGTACCTGCAGCAGTTCTTCTACTTCCAGATTGAAACTGACTTGTGCAGTCTCTAGAGGTTTCAGAATGTTGTTGTACCACAGAAGGGTATATCACGTTCCATGACCTTTGAACTTTGTTATAACAGCATTTTGAAAGGGATGCAATTCTATACAGAATAATGCTCTACACAGAGAATACAGTACGGGAAACCATGCAGAACCAGTGTGTTCTGCCACAGAGGGGTCTGATTCCCGGTGACCTCGAGGGCGAAGCTTGAGAGGTCCATGAGAATCAGACCCCCCGAGGTGGCAGAAAACATTGGTTCTGCATGGGGTTGCCCATCTAGTATTTTTTATAGTGTATGGTGCTCCACGAATTATTTAAACATTGTTTTTTTGAATTGTACATGTCGCTTTCTCTAAAAAAGAAACCGTAGTCTCCGGAGCTGTGGCTTGTTGTGAGTTGTGTGGTTGCTAGGGACTAGGCATCCCTACATTAGCAGTGCACACTCCGACTTGCTGGCACTCTAGTGTGGGAGGGAGTTCCAATTAAAAAAACATTGTGGCTGAACATCTCACTAAGTGAGAAAAAAAACTGCAGGGATAAAATTAATTGTGAGTTCTTCATTCTTGTATGTATCTGGTTGATCCTGTATTTTGTTAATTTTATCTGCTGTATCGGGATGTGCTATCTGGTTGATAGTGCGTGGTACCTTGCGAGCTTTTGAAAAAGTAAAACGCTGTTCTGCACGTATGGGCAGAACAGCATTCTATAAACTTTTTTATGTGTGCTGAACAGCTTTTCAGCACAGATAAAAAGTGATCAAGAACAATGCTCCACCATACACTATGATACGCTAAAATACAGTTGTTGAGGAAGTCCTCTTTCACATCACAGCAATAGATTTCTCAGGTTTTGCTATGCTGCGAGACCTAAAAAATGACCAGTTGGCCTCTTAGCATCCAGAGTCGAACACACAATATTTTTTAGTGTATGGGAAATTCCTACATTGCCTGACTAGGCACCTCCTGCCTACAGGCAGGAGAACCACAACAAAGAATTGGATGCGTGTATCATCTGTCCTCTACATGGTCAGGTTGTTTGAAACTTGATTCAGCCATTCCATCTCAGTATGTTAGCAAACCCTTTGTTTTAAAAATACTCTTTTTTAATTTCTTTGATTCATTCTATATATTCAGAGACCACACTGGAAGTCATAATAAGGATAGCTGCCAGTTAAATAGAAATAACATAAGCCAGAATTTTTTTTTTGTTAATTATGCAGGCCATGAATTTTGAGGACACAAAATCTGCTTTGAAATGGATAATGTTCCTTTTTTGAGTATACACTTTCTGTTACTGTTTTTTAGTCCCTGGAAATCCCAAAGCCAAATTCTGCCATGTTAGTAAAGGCAGACTTAGTAATCGTGGAGTCTAAATGCCAACAAAAGTTTTAAATAGCTCCAGATGTGTCCCAAGCAGTAACACAAAACATTGTGGGTTAAGTCTACACATCATTAAATTAAAAGCAATCCAACATAGCCAGGAGCCAATGGTTGGTTTAAATGGAACTCTTAGATGCCTGGAAGAAAACAATTAAAATAACATCTAGTCTTACGGCTACTGCTCAACATAATGTGAAACGGGGAAAAAAGGATTCTATCACAGGAGAGATTTTTGTTCATAAGACATGGACCCAGAACAGGTATCTATGGCACAGTGCAACCAATCCAGGAAAGCGGTTATGCTCTGTGGCAGCCGTTTGCAGTAGCACAGTAGAATTAGCCTTCCTAATGACAACTTTGAAAACAGAGCAATACCACAAATCTGAACTTTCCTGCATTCAAATAAAAATGGAAAATGAATCAGTGGGAACTATCAAACCACTGGGACTAACTCAGACAGAACAGTGTTTCCAACTGACTTACCTCTGATAGATCTCTTACTTGGTCCACCGTTTGATAAGCCGCTGGCAGCGACAGCTTTTATAATGGCTTCGGCAATAACTTTGAAGTTTCTTAACTTCACAAATTTCTCCTTTTTTCATTTATTCTGCAGATATTCTAATAAAATTGGATTGTTCTACCAGAATGCATATGTCTACTGTAGTCCTTCAATGTCTCTGTATGTTTCTCTTATCACAGCTGGCAGTTTGACTCCCCACCCCCCCCCCGTCAGCTCCATTTGACTTAAGTTTCTGATGTCATACAATGAGTAACATTTTGTTAGAATGTCCCTGTCAGTCCTGACAATATACATTGAACACTGGGGCCCAGATATTCAAAGTGCGCGCATGGCGAACAGTGTTATGCCGCGCGCAACTCAGTGATGCGCGCCGCGATATAATAAACGGGATTGTGCTGGCACAAACCCGGCGCGCTGGAGTGCATCAGCAATGTATCGCGGGCGAGGTAGGGGGCGTGCCCATGCATACTCAGCACATCCCCGATATTCAGCCCGGGATGTGCTGAGTCCATGCACACACCCTTACTTAGCTCTGCACACAGGTGAGCCAAAAAGGAACAACGGCTGGCCACCCACAGGTGAGCTGGACGTATTGCAGGGCGCTAACACGGCAGCTGCCACCTGTGGTGGCCACCCGAGCTCCGGCTGCACCTCTGAGGCGGCACCCCCCATGCCCGATCGCGGGCATCTGTTGAAATAAATAACGTCCTATATCCCTGGTGGTTCAGTGGACCACTGTCAGCCCGATCGCGTACTTAAGTACATAAATATTCACATCCTATATCCCTGGTGGTCCAGTGGACTGCTCACAGCCCGATCGCAGGCTTCTGTATGAAATGAATAACGTCCAATATCCCTGGTGGTCCAGTGGACTGCTCGCAGCCGATCACAGGCTTCAGTATGTAATAGCGTTCATCATCCCTTGGCAGGTCCGCGCCCCTCCCACCCACCACTGAGCCCCACCATTACTGAATAGCATTTCACCGCTATCGCCCGCCACCGACCGACTGACCGTGGTGGTACTATTGTTCACAGCATGGCCACGGGCTGCAGCAAGTCAGACGAGCGACATTCCAGATATGTGAATGGATCCATTCACATATCTGGGAATGTGGCGGTACGGAGTTGCACACCCATTGGCTCACGCCAGGACCAATGGGCGACAACCCTACCTACGGTGTCAGTCGGCGGGCGGCGGGCGGCAGGCGGGAGGGGCACCGCCCACCGCTGACTGGGGAGCTGGGCGGTGGGGCTCAGTGGCGGTGGGGAAGGGGGTACCGCTGGACCACCAGGGATATTGGACTTATTTAATACAAATTCCGTGATCAAGCTAGCGAAGCAGTCCACTGGACCACCAGGGATACGGGACGTGGAATTTTCTATACCTAAGCCTGCAATCGGGCTGACAGCGGTCCACTGGACCACCAGGGATACAGGACGTGGAATTTTCTGTACCTAAGCCTGCAATCGGGCTGACAGCGGTCCACTGGACCACCAGGGATACAGGACGTGGAATTTTCTATACCTAAGCCTGCAATCGGGCTGACAGCGGTCCACTGGACCACCAGGGATATAGGATGTGGAATTTTCTATACCTAAGCCTGCAATCGTGCTGACGGCGGTCCACTGGACCACCAGGGATATAGGATGTGCTTTATTATATACCTAAGCCCGTGACTGGGTGTGTAGTGGTCCACTGAACCACCAGGGAGATGGGACATTATTTAACTTTACATATGCCCACGATCAGGCAGAGGGGCGCATTGCCGTGCTGTGCAGGGGGCATCGGTCCCCGACGGCTGCTGCCTGGCATGGTGGCAGGCGCAAGTCGTTGGGGATCAGCACACCTGCATGCAAATGGAGCCATAATGACATGCAAATGGACCCATTTGCACCTTGCATACATTATGACCCCATTTGCATGTGCACTTTTGAATATTGCAGTTGTTGCGCATAGCGCAAGGGAACTTGCGCTGGCGCATCCCCCTGCTCCACTGTGGCCACTTGTGCTGGCGCAGTGCCACTGCACCATGCGCACTGCGGGTGGCCAGAGTACAATATTCAACTATGCTGTGCCATGGCGCAGCTCCACTGAATATCGCCCAGTTAACGCCCCTGCGCAGTCAAGTTGCGCTGCGCCCAAGCTTGCACCACAGCCTGGTGCAGTCTGAATATCTGGGCCTGGGTGCGCATGCTGTCTTGTTTCTTCAGTGACATGTTAGTGTCTCTGTGTTTGTTTGCTTAAACAAGATAAGGAAAAGAAAGCAGTATCTTGACAGCTGTCGTAGGTCGGTACCGATGTACCTGTAAACAGCTGTTCATCTCCATGTCTCCCAGATTGTAGTGCTCTCCGATTCAAATGGAGGTTCCGGGGTTGGATTTTGTTTTTCTCTGTTATGCCCTGCTCCCCGCACATTAATAGTAGTTGTTTTAATATTTCTGTCAGTCTAAACAGGTATGCAGGATGAAAGGTACTGTACTTAAAAGCTGTGCTGTGTGTTTGAGATTCTGAACAGGGTTCGAAGTGGGAAATTAGAGGCTGCAGTGCTGGCAGCAAGTTAAAACTTACAGAATTTACAGAAGTTTCTTCACACTGTAGTTCTTTAGCCTGCAAGCGCTAAATTCATCAGCCATGGTGTTCCCATTGGTGTACTATAAATACTGTATATAAAGAGTGTCTGCTGTCTAGTGGGTAAATCGTGATATTACTAATGATCACAGTATGACAAGGATATGCTGCTTACTGCCAGAACCAGAGCTCGCCACCACCTCTCCCTCCCTGCATCCCGCGCCCAGATTTATGAGATTAGTTTCAAGTGCAAAATTCCTCTGCCATGCCTCTATCTGTTTTTATATAAGATATGAAAATACCTGGTGCTCTAGTGGTGGAAAGAATACTTAGAGTGTCTTCAAGATAACAGTCCCACTTGGGGGTCCCATGATGATTAGCTGCTGTTGCTATTGCCACGGATGCCACCACAATTGGAGTTCTCAGACCACACCCCTCCCCAATGGAAACTACAGTACAGTTAGCAGAACCACTATCACTGCTCTACCTGGCAGATAGAGGTATACTTTCATGTCTATGGGCAAGATTAGTGGTTTTGACATTTTTATAAGCTCCTACTCACTTGACAGACCTGCCATAAAGACTTCAAAGGTGAGTAGTCATCACAACGGGCCCCACAACCAAGTATGGGTCTGGTCCCAATGTGCACTTTGTGTGCAAAAACATTATAGTTTATTTACTGTTTACTGTAGTCTAGTAGAGTGCATCAGACTAATTTTGCTTAGTTCTGGGCTAACATATTCTGTTACTACAAATCCCAGAATCCCCTGCAGCTGACATCAGAGCAGTAGACAGCAGTGGGAGATTCTTTTTTTTCTTTTTAACCTGGTGTTTATGCCCCCTGTTTACCCAGCAACCCCTTCCCCCTCAGGTCCTCCTCCCTCCCCAGTCACGGCCACTTACATACATGGAATCTTGCTTATACCTCCATGCAGGGTCAGGTTGGGGGAGATGTACCCCATAACATCTGGTTATGCCAGGTATTTATTTATTTATTATAATTTCAGAATTACAATGTACCTTTGAGCTAGTAGCTCATTTACAAATGTTCCATGTCGAGGAAAAACGTGAACATACAAATATGAACTGTCACAGTTACTTACAAGGAATGTAAAAAATAAACAAGGTACACTTACATTCAAGAAATATAACATAAACAAGGAATCGAGTACCGAAAAGTCACAATAGAATGGAACATGGTGCAGAATGGGGTGTTAGCATGTAAATAAGTAAATTACAACAAACTTCCGAACTAACTGCATTAAACAAGTGGAGCGTATTAAATTAAAAGCCAGCAAAGATGCCAGGAATAAGTGCTGACAAGAAGGCTGCCAGGCTTTGTCAAAGGTGGGTCAAAGAGGGTTGGGGGGTGGCAGGAGGGCCTCATCCCGACAGTTTGTTATGACTAAGATCTAGGATCTAAGAGGGGCAGTCGCATGTACTTGTGCCATACTGGTGAGACGGGGGCTTGGATCCATCATTGCAGGGGTGCTGGGTCCACATTTTCCTGGTTTACTCCTGAGGTCGTCATATGCACAAATGTCAAGGCATGCCTGCACATGCTGTGCCTGTGTCTGCACACCAATGTCAGCGATGTCCCCCCCTCCTCTCGGTACTCCAGCTGCACTACCAGGTGTGGTGACCCAAGTGGCAGTATTGTGGTGAGGGACTAAACCCTCCTCCAGGCTGGTCTCTGATGACCTGAGATAGTTCCCAAGCTCGAGTCACCAGCATCGTGAATGGTAGTGCCACCACTGCACCAAGGGGTCGGCAGCAGTGGGAGATTCAATAGCCTGTAATGCACGTTACAGTTTATGTAAGCTCTGATTTTTTGTTTGCCAGTCTCGCTGTCCACCCTGGGCTAAGTACAGTCACTGAGGACTGTACTTAGCCCTTGGAGAAAAGCAGACCCAGAAAAAATGTGATCAGAGATATCAAAGCTCTAACATTCACTGCAGGCCAATGAATCTCCAACCGCTGCCTACTGCTCTGATGTAAGCTGCAGGGGCTTCTGGGATTTGTAGTTACAGAAGAAGTCAGTCTGGAAATAAGCAAAATTAGTCTGATACAATCTACTATACAACAGTAAACAGTAAGTAAATCAAAATATTTTTGCACACAAAGTGCACACTGGGACCAGCCCCAGACTTGAGTGTAGGACCCTTTGTGCTGACTGTTACCCTTTAAGCAGGTAGGAAGCCATGCTATTCTTTGCTTACTGTTGTCAGACTAAATGTATACTTGTAGCACCTTGACATAGCTGCACTATGGATACAACTGTGCTCACATTGAAACAAGGCCCCCAAAAAAAAAAAGACAAAAAAACAAACATGAAGGAGCCTTAGATCAGTGTAATGCAGATAGCTACAGAGGCATCATTTTCTCTTTAGTAGGCAAAGGAAAAGAAGAGATCATATTTGGGCTTTCGGGAGGCAGCAGCCTGATCCCATCCATTTCTCGAGCGAGGGCCCCATCCCCTTGTACAGGCATTTTGTGAAAGCTCATAAAATGCATTCTTTTGGATAATTTTTTGCCAGAATATTTTTATTCCAGTTTCAAGACACATACATAGTTGTTGTACCAATATAGAATCATTTAGCATGCCCACATTAAATCAGTTTCATAAGGCAGTTTTTATTTCACATCAGGAAAATCTTTAAAAGAAGGGTCCCCCCAGACCTACCTCTTAGCTTTTTTAAAAGAGGAGGCAGAGTCATGTGCAGTCCCTGACAGCAGCAATTGCAGATAACTCTGCTTTACAACAACAGAGCTTTAACATGCGCATATCCTTCTAGCGTACATTTTCACATGCTTCCAACAGCTTGGTTACATGCCACAAAGAATTGACTCCCCACTGGAAGACAGAACTGATGACTCGCCATTGTCCCCATCTCTCAATATGCAGAAAAGGGAGAAAGGGTAATTTAGCTCAGGTTTAGCAGAAAAAAAACATATTTTCCAATTTTTGAGCATGGACCAGTCTTTTTATGTCTTTGGGGTCTTGTGCCTGAGAGATGCTGTTTGTCAAGCCACTGATAGAGAGAGAGACAGAGACCTGGTCACTGGCCCACCACTGCAGTGGTAGCGCTACTGTTTGCGATGCCAGTGACCTGGGTTTGGGAATAAGTCGGGGGCAATAAAGGGTCGGCCGGGGGAGGATGGCATAGCCTCCCATGGGTGCTCACCTCCTTGTGGGTGGGAGGTCTTCTGGTTTCTGCCATAATACTGCCAACTGGGTGACCACAGGTGACAGTGCAGTCTGGAGCCAGCATCAGGAAGGGGGACGTCATCAATCTGACACCGCGGCATCAGTCACATTTCCTCAACAACACTCAGGAGAAGAACAGAAAAAGGGAAAAATCCCCCAACCATGCAGGACAGCATCTACCACCCTGCCGCAAACCCCGCACCAACAATCCTGGCTGTCACCCCTACCGAAGGTCAACTCTGTCTGTGAGGTAAGGGTGTCTCTCAGGCAGCCCTTCCTGTGAGGAGTCTTCCATAGGGAACAAGGAACAAGATTGAAATAAAGCAAAATAAAATGACATATGTTGATGCTTTTGTTGGTTCTAACTGCCAACCTTATTATTTACATTTGTGGTAAATTAGTACTGTTGCTTTATTTAATGCAGGCATTTGTGGAATCTAGCCTAACAATTCTGTTATACTGCTCTCCAGAGAAAGGCGGTGTGTCCAGGGAGAGTCAGGTCCAACCACATGAGCCTATAGCTTAGTGGTTGGAGCACTGGGGGTGGCATTCTGGGGGCCTGGGTTCAATTCCCAGTAGGTCACAGTATTCCTTTCTCAGAACAATTTGTGATCTCTTCAGTAATGTCTAAAAAAAAAAATAATCATTTAGGGACCAGTATGGATTCATAATGGCACCCATAATAATACAAAAAAAAGAGAGTATAGTTGTTATATCTCTTTCTAGTAGCTGCTTAAAAGGCAGCAGTTGTTTCATGGAAGATGAGAAATACCAGTACTGTAGGTCAGCTTGCCAGCATCTGGGATCCTGTACTGTATTGTTTCTGAAGAACATCTGTGCTTACCAGCTCTGATGCAGATCATGTTTCATGCATGCTACCTCTAGAATATATGGTATCAACTGACTGTTTATTCAGCTCTGTGATGCATGTTGCTGGGCCTAGTGTTATAACATGGTAGTATTCCACCACTGGAACTCTATCAAGCATGTTGGGATTCTTAATAGGCTTGTATGCTATGAAGTATAAAACAACTGCACTGCCCTCTGAAGTCACGGAGGCTCAAGCTGTATCCAGATGCAGAGCCTATTTCACAGCACAAATACATAATTCATAGCTTCCTGATTCATTACATTTAAATTTACTTGTCAGAAACCCTCCAGGGATGCCCTGTCAGTAGTCGTGCCTTTCCTCAGTGTTACATACCATTAATATCCTCCATCTTATTAAGTTGTACCATCTTTTAAAATTTATGACAGACATCTTTGCTTTGTTCAGAGCCAATCAAAAGGTATCCATGTTCACTCAGGTGGTCTAAACTATACTTGCTGATCATAGGAGAGATGCAGCTAATAGTAAATTAAAGTCTGCCAGCATCTAACTAGTACTGTAGGTGGTAGTTTCCAACTTTTACAATTTGATTTTCTTAAGACAGGCCAACAGAGGTGTAGCATCATATTTACAGCCGATCCCCGTTTATTCAGAGTTCTGCAGCTGGAAGGGAATAAAGGGAGGTCATGTGGCTTGCTCAGGGTTACATAGTGAAACAGTAGCTGTAGCGGGGTTTGAACCTTTGGGCTCCCATTCCGCAGTACTGTGCTTTAACCACTAGGCCACACTGCTCTGCCTTCTACCTAAAGAGAACATACACCCTGCTGTTTCTATTTTTTAATACAATATAATTGCTAATTTTGGCATGTGTGAAGTCTAATTACACCAGCGAATTATTCTGTGTGTTTGTCTTGCAGTAGTCACATTTTGCTTACTTATGGTCAATTAATATGCCTCCCTTCAATATTCATTTTTTAATTAGCAGTTCTGGAACCCCATGAGATGAGCTGAGCTGAAGCCTACAATAGAGCTGTCCATGTGGGGCTTATGCTCAAATGATGTCTGTGGGTTCCAGAACTGCTAATAAAACAACAGATATTAACAGGGGACCTTAAATAAGGAAACAAATAGGACTATTTCAAAACAAACACACACAGCAATACACTGAGGTTATAAAACAGATTTCACAGATGCGCAAGTCACAATTAAAGCAACAGTGCATTTTATGGTGAAAATGTTGACTTATACTTTTTTTATTCAATTTTAGATTTGCCCCCAATGCCTGACTTGAATGATATCCTTCTTTCCAGATTTTGAGTCTGATTTAGCACTTTTTCTTACACATGAAATATTAAAAGAAGTGCACCTTTTAATATGGCTTCTGTCAGGTTTTCATCAATATTCTCAGAAATTTCCCAGAGTGGCAAAACTGAACATGAGCAATGAAAAATCCTTACATGTATATGAAAGTAAGAATATAAACAATTAGGTATGAAGAAACACAGATTAAATAGTAATGCCAAAAACTCATATGTGCAAAGAATTTGCCTTTTCATCCAGTAATAACACAGACATCAAGCACAAACCACACAGATACTCTAGGATACCAAGAAACAATGAAACAGTCATGTTTTATTTGTAATTTATTTATTTATTTTAGTCTTTGGCAATGGGTAAGGCCCACTAGACACAAGTGCTTGTTTTCAGGTGTGACCTGGGAGCACTGGGGAGGTAAAGTGACTTGCTCAGAGTCACACAGTATGCAAGTGGAGGTTGTGGGAATCAAACCCTGGTCTGCTTGATGTACCAAGCTCATTCACAGCTCGTTACTCTAACATCTAGGCTATACTGCCAGCCCACAGGACAAAGAAGGTCCCAAACAGTAAAACAATAACAAAATGAACCTGTTGGCTACGCCGACGGTTCAGTGGTAACACAGTGTGCTACTGTGCAGGCGATCTGAATTTGGGTCACCACATCAGGAGGCTGGTCGGCCGATGCAGCTGCCATGTGGCAGTGCACCTCAACCAAGATGGGTCAGTGGCGAGCGCCAGCACTAAAGCGACCCGCGTGGCATGGGCAGGGAGCTTGCTCCTGTCGCAGGATCAGCTGTGTGCATACAAGGTCTGGGAGCTAGGCTCACATGGAGGGCGGATGGAGGTGGAAGGGGGCCAATGTAATGGGAGGAAAAATCCTCACTTCCATTTAAATGGTGGACTGGGCCTTGGGGACTCCCCTGGGTCCCAATGCCTATTGGCATGGATCCATACTGCCTCAGGAGGGGAACAACCCTATACCCCTGGAGCCCCTGCCATGCCAAGAATTGGGGGTAACTGGTGAGCTACCAGTGGGTTACCAGGGTCCAGGAGAGCAAGAGTTTCTGGATCTGATGAGGCACATCCCTGGGACCAGGGTATGTCCCTAGGGGATGGAGGTGGAAGGGGGAGAAAAATCTGCATAGAATAAGCTTGTTAGTACTTCACATCTCTGCATAGTTATTCACTTGCACTCTTGGTAAGGGGGAATAAACACGGACTGAGAGCCCTGCCTGAGACTCTGTGCCCCCCACCTTAAATCACTGAGATTGTTTTCCCTGGTCTGCAATCCTGCCAGCTGTGGCACACTAAAAGCCCTAGCTGGTTCCCAAACCTGTCTGTGCTGCTGTCTCCAGGTATCAGTGGAATGGTCAGCAATGTACTTGATCCCTGACAATTACTTACTTTTAACCTTGGCATAAACCTGAAATTAGAACTCTGTAATAAACCATGTCCATCTGCCCAAAGGTAAGAGGAACTTCTGCTCGTTGATGTTGTTGGAGCTAGCAGTATAGCTCAGAGGTTAGAGCAACGAGCTGTGAATGAGCTTGGTATACCCAACAGACCTAGGTTTGATTCCCTCAATTTCCCCTTGCATGCTGTGCGACTCTGAGCAAGTCACTTAAGTGCCCCAGGTTGCTCCTGAAAACAGGCACTTGTGCCTAGCGGGCCTTACTCAGTTACCAACGAATTTAAAAATTAATAAATAGAACAAAGTGTCCCTCTGACTGCTATGTGTGCCTGAGAAACTTAGGGAAGACAGCATAGTACAATAGTCATGATTTGGGATACAGAACAGCAATTTAGGGACAAAAAGCAAGTGTACCACTGGGTTGCCGCTTGTGAACTCAGTGACTCAGATTTAAGAAGGAGCCCAGGGCTCTGGAGGGCTGGGGGAGAGGATACTCAACTCCTCAGGTGGGAGGCAGTCGGTTGTCTGCTGGATGAGTGCCAGCTGGGGGGCGCAGGTCAACGGGGATGGCAGTGGGAAGGGAGATACAAGGAGCTTTAACGAATCAGAAGGCTGCATTTTCTGTAACGACATAATAAGAGCTGCATCATGCATTTACAGCCCAGCATCATGGGAGTGGGAGAAATACAGGGAGAAAACACCTCCCAGGTCATCAGGATAGCAGCAACGTGCTTGACACTGGTGCCACTTACTCAGCACAATGAGCCCCACCACCCTTGAATTTGGAAACGAGGGGGGGGGGTGGTAGCCCTGTCCCTAAAAGGCCCTACCATGAGAGGTTTCCCCATGGAGCGGGTGAGTGGGGCTCTCTGGGGTCGGGGATAATGACGGGGCTGGGCAGTAGTCTGATAGATGGGGCATCTGCAAGGAGACTAAAGAGTATTAAAAAATGACTAGGAAAAATCCTGAAATCTCATTGGTTGAGAGACATCACCTGATGCCACAGAAAAAGTTAATGATGCCTGGTAAGGTGCCAAATCTAATTACTGAGTCAAAAAAAACTATTATTAGACTACACTGATATGTATTCTCTGGAGTCCCCCTCCTAACTAGCCAGGCTGCTACTGTTCTATACTGTTAGCCTTATTCGATGCCTGGCCTGGGCTTTCAAACTGTGGGCTCAGCTGCAGCATTGTAACTTACTGCATCACTGGCTAGAGTTTATTACTGTGGGTCTAATCTGTTCTTTGTCACTTACTGCAGTCTCTGTATGGCTTTCACCTATACAAACTGTTATCTATAATGCTCTGCTTGTGCCATATGTACCTCTTGATTTGTATATTGGTTTGTCTGTACTGTTTATGTGCCATCTCGATGGCCTGGGTCATGGAAACATAGACTCTGTCGGCAGATAAGGACCATACAGCCCACCTAGTCTGCCCATTTCTCTACTTGGTTTGGCAATCCCTACTCTTAGGGTCGTACCTGCAAACAGTCCCTCGGACAAGTGTACCTACCTGGTTATCAAATAAATAAACAACATGAGGGACTATTTCATGTATATAATTTTGCCATTTGAAATGTATTCAAACAAATGATTTTAGACAGCAAGCGAAGGGGCCTCCTGAAGCCTGAATAGACTGTCTGTGAGCCCTTACTCTGACATCAGACAGAAGGTAACTAGGCAGAATAGGACAAGGAAGATGGGAAAGGGGGGGGGGACAAAATAGGTGGCAGCCAAAGGAGGGGAGTTGTGCTGGGGGAGGAGTCAAGAAGCTACTTAGGGGCTCACACAAGGAGCCTCAGCCTTTTGGTTCCTCTGTGTAGCTCACTCTGATGAGGGAGGGGTGCAGGACACATGGCCCAGGAGCATGCCGTCATGCCAGTTTCCTGGACAAGAGTCCCTCAGGAGACTGTGCCCCTTTTAAGAGCTAGTGGCTCTGCCCCAGAGGAAGGGGCAGACAGCAAAGTAAGAGGCTTGCTGACATGAGTTGCTCACATCACACTGTTACTGTGTGTGATAGCTGATAAAGAAACACACAGCTGTGGCCATTTATTCTCAAACACTGTGTGTGTCTTCTATTCTGGTGAAAGGGGGTAAATGGCTTATCAAGACTATGTAAAAACCAAAAATCACTTTAAAAATGTTTCACTTTGCATAAAACATATTAGAGCAGCAAGCCATTCTATAAAGCGCAGTAAGCCACTCCAGGGTGTGTATTAAAGGGTTTGAATGCTCTTTTCAGGGGTGTGAGGACTCTCGGCTTTCGGCCATATGCCTCTCACTCCTGGGGCATGCATTAAAATCCTTTAACGCACACCCTCTTGTGGCTCATTGCTTACATAAAAAACAAGTGTGCCAGGGTTCTCGCTGTATTCTCTGAAATATCAAGTTTTGGACTTACTTCTTCCAATAGAAAAGAATGAATGTTTTTTTTCATCGAGTTCACTAAGGAATTGGTAGTTTAAAAAAAAAATGTCTCTGTCAGTGCTTTCACCTTGTTATTTCTGACAAAAAACCTTCATGAATTATGGTGAAATTATCAAAACACTCACATACTAGTCTTCGATCCTTCTCTGTCACAAAAAACAAAGGACATAGATTTTGGGTGTCCCTCAAAGCAGGAACACATAAAATGGTAGAATATTTACCCTTTTCTTCTATGGTAGAAAATCAAATTACCAATCCAGTTTCTCCGCAGCAGCTTTACCGTATTGTTTGCTAAACTTTTCCTATAATTTGTATTTGGTATAACTTATTTCTTGTTATATATCATCTCATATTGTCAGTGCTCATACACTTGAAGGGTGCCTGGTCACATACATTTATTTCAAACAACACATGGATACAATATGATTACTGAATTCTGTATCAATAACAGATGGTGATCAACTACAATACAGATGATCCAGGCAAACGAAATGTCTTAAGAATGTAGAAAAAATGTTGTTTAATGAATATCCATGCATTTTTGAAATGCTGCATATTAAAACATGTTGTATGGCTTTAAGGGCTCAGTACTTAAGGAGCTGTTCTCTGTAATAATGACCCCCCACGAAAGAGGCAGGGAGCCTCAACGTGGTGGGATAGTTTCCTCTGGGTTCTACCATATGTGGGTGAAAGGTCTTGCAGCATGGTAAATGCGGGCACAGTCAAAACACCGCAAGTAATGACAGAGCCTAGCAATGCACCGCAGACACAGAGGGTGCAACAGAAATTAGTGTGGGGATATGCAGGGGGCTACACCCTCTGCACCCCCCAAACATTAATATAATCCCCTCCTTGGCAGGGCACATCAAGGAGCAGGAGGCAGAGTGATGACCTCACCGCACCATGCTCACAAGTCCCAGACACCCACATTTGGCGTGCCCACATTACGGTGTCGGGGCACCACCATGGCAGCCACTCCATGGCACCAGTGCTAATAAAAACTGAAACTCAGGGGTTTGGGGGAAACAACCCTCAGATTCAACAATGGCACCCACATTATGGTGCCCTTGTTCCCACGCTGTATTAACGGTATATGCTTCCTCTGGCAGTATGCAGTAAACAATTAGGAGATGACAACAATTCTCTCAGAGTACTGTTTTTTTTGTTGTATTTTTATATATGTTGGGTTGCACCTGTCTGAACTGGATGGAGTGCAGATGACGTAAGTAGGGAGGAGCACAAATTTACAGCAGGTTACCATAAATGCTATAACAACCTTGGTGTGACCGTTGAGGAACACTGATTTTCTGAGCATGTAACAAAAGTAACTAACCAGGTTCTTGCAAAACGTGGAGGCTTGTACAGAGCAATAAAGAGCCTAGCCCACCCAGCAAGACAATGCGACAACTCAAGTGTTGCTGCCACGAGTGAATCCAGCTACGTAGTGAAGTAATCCCTGCTACCCTTGTAGGCTAGCAAACAGCAGTTGTTTTAGTACCTTTTAAAACTGAATTTTTTTATATTGTAGGGGAAGCACTACTCCTTTGACAAAACTGCTATACATATATATACACACACACACACACACACACAGAGATTAATATACATACTGTATACATGCATATGTATATACATATGCAGTATATGTATAAATTATTTTGTAGTTCCTAATTTATATTGCTTCTACTTAATATTTTCACGTGTAGGTTAAAAAATAAAATCAGAATGCACCTGGAACACAGGAACAACCTAGAATACAGCCAGACTGCAAAACTGGACCCACCAATGGATCCAGTTCTCTAGTCTGGATATATTCCAAATGGTTTAGGCATTCAAGTTCTGGTTGCATCCCAAGGCACAGAAACAGCAGAACCAACTGGCGTTTTACCCAGAAAGCTGGATCCACATAGAACACATCCAGGTGACAAACTCAAAATGCCAGAACCGCAGACTCATTCAGAACCAGACCTGGAACCATGCAGAACAACTCCAGATTTCCTCTAACCCCGTGTTTTTCATTTCCCTGGTAAACTTGTGGAACTGAGATGTATTTCTCTTTACAAGATCTCCTCCTGGTTTTATGGTTTGTGTCCCTCGTACTTCTCGGACAAGCTTTCTAAATTTATGCTCTTTCACCCTCAATGAAGGCATCACAGAAAATACTAGTAGCTACACAAGGAAATACTACTAGCTACACAAGTGCAGGACTGAAACCAGCTGCGGGGCAGAATGCTCTTCTTAGATACACAATAAACTGTACCTTTGTGATTTCAAAAGCCATCCCAATGCTTATTTTTAGGATCAAGCTTTTAAAACTGTGAACCTTTTTTTTTTTTTTACAACTTATATACTCAGGATAATCCAGTTGAGATGAAACTTCTAATTTCGAGTGGGAACTGCTTCTACCCATATCTAAACTTGGGTGGACTGGAGCACTGAGAGGTTAAGTGACTTTCCCAAGGTTACACTGGGAATTTGGTTCTAGCAGGCTTTGAACCTGTGATCTCCCAAGTCAGTACTCGAACCTCTAGCCCGTACTGCTTAATATGTGAATTGGTTTGGCTCAGAATCAATTTGTGTGTTAGATTATTTTATCTTTTAAACTGCTGTTTCATATCATTGCTATATTGTAAGGGGACATGTGGGCTTACTCCGAAGAGTATCTCTAGAGATAAAGAAATAAAGGTAATGATAACAAGGAATTCTTGTTGATGAACTTGCATGTCACATATTACAGTTTCAACACTTACTTGACTGCGAACTGATATATCAGTCCAGAATTCCTATACATTCTAATTCTGTTGGCAGTCTAAGGGTTAAGGTAATGATCAGAGAGAGACATGAATCTCAGTCCTCCCGGAGGCTTAGCCTAACTCGCACAGCTAGCTTCCTTTGCTGCTTCCTACTTCCAATCACAGCAAGCTAGGAAGTAGTGAGCAACTCTTTATTTCTGATGATGGCTGCTTGCAGAGGTCACTGGGGAGACCTTGTCAGATGCCCTGCTGTTCTGCTGCACTCCACTGGGAATTCCTTCGGGAAATATCAAACCAATGCAACATTAAAGTTTCTGACAGCATTTCCACATCTCACTTCGTTCTCAGTCAGGAAATTTCTGCTCAACGCAGCTCTCAGCTTGACCTCCTTTTCCCCTGAAAATCTCCTCTGTGACAGTGGCATAAAAGAGCATCCCTTATGGGACAGCTCTTACCCATTTTAAGGATGATTTTTTTTTTTTAAGAAACCACTTAATCTAGGATTATTCCTGCTACTTGAACTAAGTCGGTGTAGAGCTATTAACTCCCTTGACGCCTCGATGCCTCACAGTGATTTTTTGTATTATTTAAGCTGCTCGTTAGTCATGTTTCCTGATATGGGTTTAGAAACTAGGCCACCAAACATTGCCTGAATGCCAGATTCAGGGGTACTGCAGGATGGAATGACTTTAGACCTCCTAGTTTCCAGGCTGGGTTGGGATACCACAATTTGTGGTCCTACACCTGGAACATGTTTGTTGTGGACTAACAGTCATTTGCATCTCATCCCAAATTATAATTTACAGCATTCTCTCTGCTAGTGGGTTGTGAGAGGAATAAAAATATGCTACACGCCGAAGCAGTGAAACCCACTCAGCCAAAGATCGAAAATAATATTTAAGGTGTTTATTACTAGAAAAGTACCACCTCCACACCTGACAAACCACAAACATTTCACCACTAAAGTAATAAGAAATGACATAAGAAAGATAGGTTTATGTGTTAATTATATTTATAAAATGGGCCAAGATGGCCACCACAAACACTGCTGTCTGATTGGATGACTCAAGTCACCTGCCATTCCTGTATGTATTCATGAATGCGCAGTGTGAGAATTAGAATTCTGGGGGATCCACAGGGGAAGTCCAGGTGCAGTAACTAGGCAAGAAGAGCATCTCTGCATCATCTCCTCATGTTCCACCCCCACCCCACTG
Organism: Neoceratodus forsteri; assembly: GCA_016271365.2. Taxonomy (NCBI): domain Eukaryota; kingdom Metazoa; phylum Chordata; order Ceratodontiformes; family Ceratodontidae; genus Neoceratodus; species Neoceratodus forsteri. The sequence goes on from JADMNL010000032.1 coordinate 40,089,460, forward strand.
AGGCATGGGCTAATATGGGAAACATTTATTGTTAGTCAGAAGTGAATTGGGACCAAGTCTACCCATGTCAAGTAGACACTGGAAAGTGTGACTCCACTTTGCAATACAGTCTGTGATCATTTTACGATCACAATAACACATACCAAGGAATGGTATGCCATGGGATATTGTCACTTCTTGGGTCACTAAAGGCACTCAGTGTTGCCTCGTGCCATACACGGCTCCCAAGGGGTAATTCTATATCACACTCTGTCATGTATTAGTTATAAAAAGGCTTAGATCAAACAAGCAATCTGATTGGTCAAAACTGGTCACATGACCATGTGTTAATTTTATATTGTAAAATGGCAAGAAGTATTCCTGGGCTCTGATTGGTTAGTGCTGACCTTCAACATTGTTGTTATCCCATCAGATTACACTTGTTCAAAAAGCAACCAAAAATGTATTTAAAAAATGTATTATTTTGCCTCTTTCCTTTTTTATACGAGCAAGTCATTTTATAATTGCAGTAATGCATTCCAGGGAATGTGTCAGAGAGAAAACGCCACTTCTTGGGTGTTGGGCACACTACACAACTGCTGACAAGTGATGTTATCCCAGCACAACTTGCACCCTGTCATGCATTACTGCTTAATTACCACAGGTTCAGGGTTTACTTACTCTTTTCTTGGTTATTTTTTTTTTACTTTTAAAACCATTTATAAGTGCAGTAATACAACTCCAGTGTGTGTGTGTGTGTGTGTGTGTGTGTAGTAATGCCATAAAATACTACATTTACCAGGTGGTGGAAGGCACTCAGCTGCTCCTTGTGCCTCACAACCCTCCTGGAATGTGTTGTAATTTAGCATTACCACACACCCTGTTGTGCGTTATTGTTTACTTTAATCACTAGGGTGTACAGTTACTGTAAATCTGCTCCTGCTAGTCAACATGGATTGGTTGCCTCGTGGAAGGCACTGTAATCTTCATATTAACCAGCTCCCTGTCAAAACCGGTTTGTCAGTGCCATCACACTTTGACACTGGTCTGTTTTTTTGTGGCTCCATGGCATCCTTGCCTACACAATGGCTGGTGTTGCTGGTGCAGTGCTGACAGGACATCCAGGAAAAAAATATTTTGGTGGATTCCTGATCCTTTTCTCATTGTAATATTGTTTTGAAGTAATCTTTCATGTTTAAATTTGCATTGTTAGGCTCCTTAAGCATTTGGAAAGGTACCATAACAATAAGGGACCAGTCAGTCTTTCAGTCATAAAATTTCCTTCCAGCACTGAATATAGGTGGCACAAAGAAAAAAATCACTCACTGTAGTAATGTTGTTTCTTCTTAAGGGATCACTCACTACATTTACACTTTATAGAGCCATCTCGGCTGAGAGTGCTGCCCTGGAAATAGAACCTATGCAAATTGTAGAATTTAAAATGTAGGTTCAAACTCTGATCCGCACTCCACTCTGGGCATTGCTCAGATCTGTTTTCAAGTCGGAGTGGAGCAGTGGCTAGTGAAACTAGTTAAAGGCTATTAACAAATCTTCAGAAATGTTTTTTATATAATTTTTAAAACACCAAACAAATTGAAGCAGACTTATGGAATTTTACCATAAGGTTTATGAAATGTTGTCACATGGACAATAACAACAAGCTTACAATGATGTGGAACCTTTGTAAAAGAGCCTTGGCTCAAAGGTATTTGTAATCCTAGAACAAATAAATAAATAAAAATAAATAAAACAATTGTAGGAACTGCAATATTAATGCACAAGAAACCTCAACAGAAAAAAGGAACTGATTGTTGTGTGAACCTATTTCAGGTTCTGGGAGGGGAAGAAGGGTTAGGAGTGTAAACATAGTGAGTGATCCCTTAAGAAGAAACAATATTACTATGGTGAGTACTTTTTTTCTTCTACCCTCAGGAATCACTCACTTACCCTGCCGCCAACCCTGAACCTCTGCCCAGTCACGGACCTCTGACTTCCACCTCCAGAATGGCCGTGACTCTCCGATACCCCCTGACTTACCCCCCAGGGCGGGGTTACGGCACTATACCCCTGCAGTGCCACAGACGACGAGATAGGTCGGAGGGCCGGCCTGGAGGCTAATTGAAACCTAGGCAGGCATCATCTAGGGCAGGCAGCAGTGATTTTCCCTGCTGAATGAGGGCAGAGACATGCAGTGACATCCAGCGTACATCCCACCCTCTTGAACTGCTTGGCATCAGCATGCAATTGGTACAACCAGCCTCCGCTAGGTGTCCGTGTTGCACCAAAGGTTCTACCCCCTCCCCCCCGGAGAAGGAGAGTAGTCATTGGATGCTCGATCCTTCTTCCCTGGCCTGCCCTCCGATGACCTGGGTCCATTCCCGAACCCAGGTCACCGGCATCGCAGGCAGGCACCCTGCCCCTGCACCAGCGGGCTGGCCTTAATGTTTATACTTTATGAAGACTCAGTAACAGGACCCTGGAAGGCTGGGTTCAGAATCGAATTAGGAAAAAGGTTCTGCAAGACAGCAGTTCAAAAGGTGGCATCCCTTATGGACTCCATGTCCAAACAGATAGGAGTGTAGGTAACCAGACCCGAACCCATCCAAGGCCTGTTTACTCCTGTTTCAGTATTGCTAAAGAGTGTTGCCTCCTCTGTCCCCTTATTTCTTTATTTTAAACACTATATTGGTATATGTAGATGGATAATTTGCAGCATCTATGGATAAATGCTTAAACCTTAGATGTTATATACAACTGAGACGTCCCCTTTTATGTCTAGCTGATTAGGGACACATTATGGCAGACTGTCACAGTTGCTTTATCTTTAGGTCATTGTCATATATACTCTTAAAATAATGAACAGAAATTACATTTACCTACAACTTGATTGTAATTTTGTTGACCTTTTGCATATTCAAACCACTCGATGTTATATTCTAATTGGTACTGGACTTGAAAGTGTATGTATCTGAGAGTGGTCCTTAGAGATAACTTGTTATACAAACAGAACCCACTGCTGACTCTGTGATGTTTTTTACTAAGATATTATATGCATTTTAAAACTTTTGATATGACCGTACAAGTTGGTGCTATTTATGAATCTTGTATTTTACCCCTTTCAGAGTGTGCCCTTAAGCCTCTTGGTGGCATTTTTCTAGCTTTTTTATATCAGAATTGAATGCAAGAGACTATCTAGTGAGAGACAGATCTCTGCAAATGGTTTGGCTTTGCCAATCTCACCACAGGTGACAAAAAGCTATGTACCATGGGACCGGACATCTTTTGTCCATTCTGTGTAGATAGTCAGGACTCGCTTTAGGTCCAGGTTACGCAACATTTCCTCACATGGACTGGAATACTTTTGATAGCGTACAGGATGGCTCACTCACTGATTCAGGTGGAATTCAGATACCACCTTAGGGAGGTATTTTCTGTTGGTTCTAAGAACTACTTTATCCCTGTGGGGGGATTATGTAATTTGGCTCTGTGCAGAGGGATTGCAATTCACATACCCTCCTAGTAGCAGAGATCATTGCAACCAAGAATGTGGTTTTCTATAGGACATACTTCAGGTCAACAGTTTCCTTAGGCTTAAAGGGAGTCTCCCGCTGGGCAAGACATATGTTGAGGTCTCATATGGGACAGGGTTCCTCACTGATGGGTACAATTGGCTTAAGCCGTTAAAAAAAACTTTTGAAAACGGGTTGTGAGGCCAAAGACTTTCCCTTGCCAGCTGATATGTATGTTGATACTGCTGCTAAGTGCACCTTTAAAGTTGAGGGCCGTAGACTTAACAACTGTAGGTGTGCTAGGTATTGCAGAATTATAGGCAACCCTGCCTCTACCAGGTTTAGTTTTCTGGGGGCACACCAGCAAGAAAACCTTTTCCCTTTAGAGGAATAAGCTTTCCTGATAGCAGGTTTGCTCGAAACCTTGAGCACCTTCAGAATTTCTCCTGAGAGAGCCAGTCCAGAAAATTCTAACCCCTCAAGAACCATACTCTAGAGTGTACGATCCTGGGGTTCAGAAATGTTATTCTGCCCTGGGACAAAGTCAACAGATTGTGACTAAGTGGCAAGCTGATTTGATTCTTGTCAGACAGGACCAGGAGTATCAAGTACCAGGCCTGTCTAGCTCAGGCTGGAGCAATCATGATCATTGTTGCAGCTTCCCTCCTGAGTTTCAGGAGTACTTTCTGAACAAGTGGAAATGGTGGGAAGGCATACAGAAATGTCCCTGACCAGTCCAGTACCAGGGCATCCTCTTGGACTGTTCCTCTAGCTGGTGGTCTGCAACAAAACTGTGGGAGCTGGTGGTTCTTCCAAGATGCAAACAGGTCTATATTGGGAGTGCCCCACCTTCTGAACATTGTGGCCAGAACCTGATGATTTATGGTCCATTCATGATTCCCCTGGCTGATTCTGCTAAGGGAATCTGCTAGGGCATTGTCTTTGTTTAGCAGATGCACTGCAAATATGTTTGCTTCTAAGGAATATGCCAGGTCTCAGATCCTCATTGCCTCTGTACACAGTTTTGAGGACCTTGTTCCTCTCTACTTGTTTATGTAGTACATTGTTGTGGTGTTGTTTGTCCTGATTTGGGCAGTCTGAATCTGTAGCGGGAAGGGGAAAGACAGTCTGCCCTTGCCAGGAGCTGAAAACTATTCATACAATTTTTTGATGGTTCACAGGGTCTCTCTGACATATCAATTTGAGGGAAACTTGACATAATAAAACGGTTCCTAAAAAACGATGTGGTACAGAGCGCAATAGTAAAAAATGGCTCCTGTACTGAAGAAAATGTGCCAAATGTCAAACTGTGGCACCTGTAACAGAAACCGATAAAGGTGAAAGGGCACAGACAGAAAATGAAAGAGAAAATACTCCGTTCTCTGTAAACTGGATAGCTAAAAATAGTAAACCACTAACAATAGTGAAAATCAAAAGTGGCTTACCAGCCAAACTGTAAAAAATAACAATGGTAGCCAAGCAGGATATTCTCTAGTTCCTGGGAATCAAATGGGAACCAAAGAAACCATAATTTATAGAACAAACAAAATAACGCAGAGTAATCGATCAAGCTAACTTAAATAAACTTTCTGATATAAACTATATAGAGAATACGGAATGGGTAACCATGCAGAACCAGTGTGTTCTGCCACAGAGGGGTCGGATTCCCTTTGACCTCGAGATGTCCTTGGGAATCAGACCCCGAACAGCAGAACACATGGTTCGGCATGGGGTTACCCATTTGGTATTTTTTATAGTGTATAGTGTCCTTTTTTAGGCTTTTTAAAATCATTTTATTTATACTGAAAGAAATTGAGTCTGAGCGCTATGAAAGGGATTTGTGTGGTTGCTAGGGACTGGGCGTCCCTAACTTAGCATCGTACGCTGCCATTGGTTGATTCTTTTGTTTGGGAGGGATTTTCTAAAAAACAAAAAAAATGGCAGCCAGATATCTCGCTTAGCGAGAGAAGAAATAGACACCCTGCCAAAAATTGTAAGTAAAGTAGCATATCTGGTTGATCCTGCATTAAAATGAACAGTGAACTGCCACGTTAGTTTTTCATGCAGTTGTAAATAATGTTGATGCGTGGCGGTTTTCTGTTCATGATTTCAACCCGCGGCTCAAGTTTTCAAATCTAAATGAATGGAATGCTGTTCTGCAGGTACGGTCAGTACAGCATTCCATTCATTTTGCTGAATGAAGCTTTTCTGTGAGGTAGAATTTCTAGCGAAAACAATGTTCCACCATACACTATAAAATAAAAACCTCATTGAAGAACCAGCTGTTCCCAGACTTCACTATGGGGTGACTGCTCTCTTCAGGCAGAGAAACAGATCTGAGCAATTGCCAGTGGAGTGCAGATGCAGAGTTTGAACCTACATTTCAAATTCTACAGTTTGCACAGGTTCTAACTCCGGGGTGTCACTGTTGGCTGAGATGACTGCATAAAGTGTAAACATTAAGTGACTGATTCCTGGGGTTATAATAGTACAACTGAACATCTCCTGCTCTGACAGACACGGCAAATGAATGCAGCCTTTGGGAACTATGCAGCTGACATTGATGGCTCTCATGTTCCTGGAAAAAAAAAAAAAACAATAAACCACAGCAGCCGTCAAGAACCCATGCACCTGACAGCAAAATAACATACCTTATGTTTCTGCAGAATTGGTGAACAGATCCAGCGGGCAGCAACCTTCATATCTGAAGTCAGTGCTTCTTAGGACACAGAAGATCATCAGAAGGGGATAGCTGTGTATATCATAATGCAGTGTTTCTCTCATTCCTACAGACCGTGAACAGATGCAGTTATCAGTAGGTGTACCCCTGGAACTGACACCTCATTTGCTCCAGCAGGCTCTGTAAGTTTGAAGAATGTACACCTGAAGCTTCACTACTCTCTGCAGTGATCTTATTTCATGATCAGTACTGCAGCACACCAGTGTTACTGTTAAGCTTGATTTTTAAAGACAAAGGGAAATAAGATTATTCACATATTTTCTGTTGTTTAATTTGCCCCTGCCCCCTCACTCCATTGGTCTTAATACTATGGTCCATTTAATTGTCACTTACACTCTTTGGCCCTCACTCAGCTACCCTTCAGATAGCTCCACCTCCCATGTGTCTGGCCTGCCCCTCGGGGGGGGGGGGGCTGCAGGTGCAAAAAGAAAGAAGAGTGTATAACGGGGGGAGGGGCAAAGAGCATCAGAGACTAGATTATGTTGGAGGGAGGCATGGTGACCATCATATGATAGACCAGGCAAGCCTTTTCCATTTTCTCCTCAAGCCCCACCCACCTCACACTCAATCACAGCACCACATCCTACAGGCAGGGCCTTGGCTGACGTTGTATGATCATCACCCAAAACATTCTGCCACTGAGCCATTTTCCATAGATGGAAATGCAGTGGCAGATCCTACCTCAACCACCACACTGGACTCGGAGCATGTTACTTCCACGGCATGTACTGAACTCTAATTATTATTTTTTTTTATTCTTTGGTAACCAGGTAAGGCCCACTAGCCTCAAGGCCTGTTCTTAGGAGGAACCCGGGAGCACTGGGGAGGTTAAGTGACTTGCTCAGAGTCACACAGTATGCAACTGGAGGTTGTGGGAACCAAACCCGTGTTTGCTGGATGTACCAAGTTCATTTGTAGCTTGTAACTCTGAACCTCTAGGCTATACTTTTACCAGGAAAGCAAACAGAGTCCCGTAAAGTCTCACTCCCAGTTGTAACTTGGAGGGAGGGTCTACATGGGAAAAGCAGGAAATGTAATACACAAAACATGGCAATCAAAGTATATACAGTCAGATATATACAGACAACTAGATAACGACAGTGGAGCCAGACATAATGCAACGCAGCAACATGCAGTAAATGACTCGTCATAAAATACTATAGTAAAAAAAGAGCTTAATTGCCATTTAATTACACTGCTTCCTGAAGTATACTGCAACATGTTGCGATATACTGCAACATGTTGCGATATACTGCAACATGTTGTGATATACTGCAACATGTTGCGATATACTGCAACATGTTGTGATATACTGCAACATGTTACAGTGTATGGTGGAATGTTGTTAGGAATGGAAATCCATCCCTCGTAAAACCTTGTTATGCTGCACTAGCTACGTCAGCTAGTTTGTTATGCTACACTAGCTACGTAGTTAGTGCAGCATAACAACGTGGAACGCGATCGCTCATGCGCGATCTAGAGCCCTATGATTCTTAGGGAACTGCCACGGTGGTGAGAGATGGTCTGGGAGGCAAGTGCCAGCATAAAACATCAAAGGTAAGGACATCCTTCATTGTTAGGAGTCACCATACACTATAAAAGTTAGTGTACGATCCCTCATACATGCCAGTGATATTTTCAAACTCTCGAGGTTTCCATGGTAATGAGACCTCTCACGCTCTGCTCTTGAGGTCTCCGGATACCACTGAAACCTCTCGACTGGAAAATACCCCTGTTGTGTATAAGCAATCATATACTATCCTCTGTGATATACTGCAGTATTACTGCTTTGCATCCTGGCTGACGGTACTGCATACACATCAAAATATATATTTATCAAAAGGCCTTACATGCTGTAAAACCAGAACAGTAAGTGACTTTACATTCCAATTTTTTTCAGAAGGCATAGCAGCATCAGAGGTTAGAGGACAGGGAAGGATTTATCTTGTTGTCAGTGGCTGTGGAGGTCCTTCCCCTGCAACGGAACGGAGACCTGCAGTGAGCAATTTGCGACAGGGCTTTGCAGCATCGGAGATAAAAGGAAGGGAATAGGAACAGTACTTTCCAAGTTATAACCCTGCAGTGGAGTAGAGCAGTCATCTCCATACACAGTTCTGGACTTAAACTATATTGTGGATTATGAAACTGAAATTTACAGCAATAAGTAATCATTACTGTTTGTGTGGGGCACTAAGGAGCTACACGGGGCACTGGAGTTGTTTTTGGCCCACCCTCCACCTCACATATTAAATGCTCAGCTAAAAGGGGTGGAGCAATTAGATGCCACCTATAGGTGGTCCTTATAAATTCAAAAAATGATTTAAAGCTATAAGGGACTGTTTTTTAGGGATCTAAATTATATTCTGTAAATATTACATTGCAAAACTGTTTTTGGCTGGGCATACATTTTTGTGAGAAAAAGAAAAGGACAGTGAGATAAGAAATGTGCATGATCATAGATTTAAGAAAATATTAGTAACTTTTTAATTACAGTATAGCTCAAACAGATAGTACAGTATATACATATTTTTAGCTACAACAGTCATTGTACTGGTGGATATGAACAAAACTAGAAAGGAACAAAAGGAGGATGCATGGGGGTATGATGAGATTCCTTCTGAGAGTGTGGGGGACGCTGGTGGGTGAATAGAGAGATGGGTAGGGTGGTAGGCTGTAACGCCTGTGGAGCGCCAATCTTTCTTAGAATTTTGTGAAGAGTGGGAGGTTGTTTGGTGTGCAGACAAATAATGCACCTTAAAAATGAGATCAGAGGTTTACAGGAGGAGTTAAGGAGGGAACGGTGGGCTGCAGTGGATAACAACCCAAAAGGTGGAGTAAGTAGATGGAAAACTGAGGAGGAAGGGCAAATAGAACCACTGGGGGAAGGAGCGGGAATATGGTGGCGGATAGGGAACCGAGACAGGGGGACACAGGTCAAGGGTCAAAAGAGAGTATAAAAGGGGAAGAATGGAGGATGGGGGAGGGGGAGATAACGGACACAGAAGCAGTAGTGGGGGGGCTGGTAATAGGAAGGAGGAAGTATGTGGTAGTGAGGGGGCATCGAAAACTTGATTCGCAGTACTGGCAGGACCGGGTGATGTGATAGAAGGTGCGATCGGAGGAGGAACTAAAAATAGACCGGAGGAACATGGAATGGGCAGAACAACTGGGGATGATTCAACGGGGTGGAAGGGGGAACAATTGTGCTGGAGGATGAGGGGGAGTCCAGAGGAAGGGGTTGGGATGAAGGGAGACCAGGGATTGTGGCTCATGGAAAAGAGGATGGAATCCTAGTGTTGGGAGACACAGTACTAAGAGGAGTCAGATGGGGAAGCAAGGGAGAGAGGCATAGTTGCATATGCGTGGAGGCCATGCCAGGAATGACAGCGGAAAGGGTGGGTAACTCTGTTCTAAAGTTTTCTAGGAGGGGTAGGGTGAAACCACATATAGTTCTGCATGTGGAGTCAAATGACCTAGTGAGAGAGAGAGATGATAGAGATAGTTCAGGGGAGGTTTGAGGAGCTAACACCAATATGTGAGGAGGCAGGAAGATCTGTAGCTTTCTCGAAAGTACTTCCAGTGCCCAGGGTGGGCACTGCAAGGAAACTGAGGCTAGAGGAATTTAACAAATGGCTAAGAACCTGGTGCTAATCCAAATTATGGGCTGGAGGGTGAGTGAGGAGGGACCTGGGAGGACAGTGATCTCTACTGTAAGGACTGACTTCATCTAAATGAGGAGGGCAAGAAGGTACTGAAGCAGAGGATGGGGGAATACATAGCAAAAGAAGGGCGTTTAGACTAGGAGCGGGAGGTGGCAAGTGGGCAGAAGGCATGCAGAATCCATAGCAAGTGAAGTAAAATGAGCTTACCTCCATGCTAGAAGCAATGGAAAAAAGGGAGCACTAGAGGGGATGTTAGGAAGGGAGAGCAGTGGGGGGGGAAGGAAAAATGGTGGAGGGTGGTCACTTAAACACTAGGAGTGTAAGGCACAAAACAGCAGAGCTACAGGCTCTCATGGTAGAAGGGGAGGTGGACATGGCAGCCATCACTGAAACATGTGCCCCCCATTACCAGGACTGGGACCTGGCAGTGCCAGTGTATAAGATATTCTGCAGAGATACGGTAAATGGGAAGGGTGGCACTGTATGTGACAGAAGGAAACACAGAACCATAGACTTTGACGGCAGATAAGGACTGCTTGGCCCACCTAGTCTGTCCATTTACCTACCTACAGAATAAGCTGCAGATCCTAGTTACCCATTTCTTCCTACCCCCTACAAAAATTGCCTGTCTGTCCCATGCATTCTTGAATTCTCCCACAGTTTTAGACACCACAACCTCCTCAGGAAGGCTGTTCCATGCGTCCACCACTCTCTCTGTGAAAAAAATACTTCCTCACATTGCCCCTGAGCCATCCCCCCCTCTATCTTCAGATTGTGCCCCTTTGTTCTTCCACATCTCTTTTTCTGAAAGATGCTACCCTCTTGGACTTTGTTGATTCCACTGAGGTACTTAAAAGTTTCTAGCATGTCTCCCTCTCCCTCCTTTCCTCAAGGGTATACCTATTAAGCTCTTTTAGATTCTCCTCGTATGGCTTCTCTTGCAGACCCTGCACCAGTTTAGTTGCCCTCCTCTGGACTGCCTCCATCCAGTCTATGTCCTTGGGAAGATGGGGGCTCCAGAACTGGATGCAGTACTCCAGATGGGGTCTCACCAACTGTCCGTACAGAGGGATAACAACTTCATGTTTTCTGCTGGTGATGCCTCTCCTTATACATCCCAATATACCCCCCTGACCTCTCTACTGCCTTCTCACATTGTTTGCTAACCTTAAGGTCATCTGATATGATTACCCCCAGGTCCCTTTCCATTTTTGTTGTTGTTACTACCTAAAAGGACTGAAGTGTGTTCGTGAGGAGGGGGAGGAGGGTAGTACAGAGTCATTATGGATGCAAATCCAGGATTCCAAGAATAGGACTCTCAAGATGGGAGCAGCATACAGGCCACCATCTCAGACAGAGGAGTTAGACAGGGAACTAGTGGGGCAGGTCAGAAGGGCCTGCTGAGAGGGTAGCACAGTGACTGTGGGGGACTTCAACCTGCCGGGAGTGGATTGGAGTACCCCAGCCACCACGAATAGAAGGGAGCAGATACTTCTGGACATGTTCCAGAATAGCTTCCTAATGCAAATGGTCAGTGAGCGAACCAGGTTAGGGAACACCCTAGACCTTGTGCTGGCAAATGGGGAGTTTATGAGGGAGCTGGGGATGGAAGAACTGCTGGCAGGGAGTGACCACCACTCAGTGTGGTTCACAATGAAAATGGGTAAGAAGGGAGTAGAAACAGGTACAAGAGTATTGGACTTCAGGAGGGCCAACTTCGGGAGGATGGGGGACGTAGTTAAAGGGTTATCTAGCCAGAATCCAAACTAATATGGATACTAACCAGAGGTGGGAGGTCATAAAACTGGGGATTGAGAAGGCAGCCAAAACCTGCATCAGGGTCCAGAGTAAGAGAGCTAGGGCCAAGAAACTCAGCTGGTTGAGTAAGGGGGTCATGGAGAAAGTAAGAAATAAAAGAGCCGCCTTCAGGAGGTTAAAAAAAAAACAGGGAGAGGGGAGGACAGAGAGGATTACCTGAAGGAATCGAAGGAGGTGACGAAGGCAGTAAGGGCAGCCTAAGCATCTAAGGAGCTCAGGCTGGTGCAAGGTATCAAGAAGGGGGAGAAGGAATTCTTCAGGTACATCAGGGAGAAAAGGAGTTGTAGGGACAAAACAGTAAGGATTAAGAGGGATGGGGGTGGGTGGAAATGGGCAGAGCAGGCAGAAGCGCTTAATGAATACCTCTGCTTGGTGTTTACTATGGAGAAAGGAGGGCGCTACTAAGGGGAAGGAGGTCAGGCTCAGAGGGAGAGGAGGTGACAGATGGGGAAATCACAGAGGGCAGGGTACTGGAGGGCTTGAGGGCACTGAGGATGGACAAGGTACCAGGGCCATATGGCATTCACCCCAGGGTACTGAGAGAGTTGGCAGAAATCCTGTGGGGCACTTGGCAAACCTGTTCAATGCCTCCCTGGTATCAGGAAGTGTACCGCAGAACTGGGGGATGGCTCACGTGGTACCCCTCCATTAGAGTGGCCCCAAAGACGAACCAGGAAGCTACAGGCTGGTAAGCCTCACATCCATCGTGGGAAAACTGATGGAGACAATCCTGAAGGAGAGGCTGGTGTCCCTTCTGGAGACCAATGGGCTGCAGGATGTTAGGCAGCATGGATTTGCCATGGGCAGATCCTGTCAGACCAACCTGGTGGATTACTATGACTGGGTAAGTAGACAGCTGAACAACGGCCATGCAGTGGATGTCCTGTTTCTGGACTTCAAGGCATTCGACTGGGTGCCGCATGGGAGGCTGGGTACTAAGCTGGCAGGTACAGGTGCAGGAGCAAAAATGGTGGGATGGGTAGTAAACTGGTTACAGGGAAGTCAGCAGAGGGTGGTGGTGGGAGGGGAACTCTAATCTCCAAGGGCAGTGACAAGCAGAGTACCGCAGGGCTCAGTGTTGGGACCAGTGTTGTTTGGGTTGTTCATATCGGACATCTCAATGGATATCAAGAGCAAGATCAGTTTGTTTGCAGGTGACATCAAGATGGGAGCAGCAGTGAATGACCTAGGAGGGTGTCATGGGTGACAGGATGATCTGTCAAAATTGGAGACCTGATCGGACACCTGGCAGTTGGGGTTCAATGCCAAGAAGTGCAAGGTACTATATTTCAGGGAAAAAACCCAAGAAGGAACTGCCAGTTTGGGGGTTCAGCTAGCTGTGACTGAGGAGGAGAAGGATCTAGGGGTGATTATAATGGCTCAATGAACAACTCAGCACAATGCAGGAAGACAGCTGCAAAGGCCAACAAAATGCTGGGTTGTATTGCCAGGGGTATATCTTCAAGGAGAGGGGAGGTGATCCTGCCGTTGTATAGGTCACTGGTTAGGCCACACCTGGAGTACTGCGTGCAGTACTGGCGCCCATACCTGAAGAGGGACATTAAGTTACTTGAGAGGGTGCAGCGAAGGGCAACAAAGATGACCCAGGGACTAGGGGACATAACCTCCGTGAGCAGGCTGAGGGAGTTGAACATGTACTCACTGGAGAAGAGGAGAGATGGGGGGATATGATTGAAACCTTCAAGTACACAAAGGGAATAAACAAGACAGGCATGGAGGGACTATTCAAGTTAGGGATGGTAGGGACACTCAAGGTCACAATCTCAGATTGGAGGGGGGAAGGTTCAGGAGGGAATTGAGAAGACACTTTTTTAGAGAGAGTGGTGTCTGGGTGGAACATGTTGCCTGTGGAAGTGGTATCCTGTAGAACAGGGGACTGCTTCAAAAGGGGATGGGATAGGGTAAGAGGGACGGGCAGGGGAGGGAGGGAGGGGCAGCTGCAGTATAAAGGTTGTTAGCTGCACACTCAAGCAGACTCGACAGACCTTAAGTCTTTTATGTGCTGGTAAATTCATATGTTCGTACTTCATAAAGTTTTACAGTGAGGACAATTGTACAGGAACCAGTAGAAACAGAGGACAAATCACAGTACACAACATTTCAACATTTCTACCACCGCAGGTTGTGAGTCAGCCTTGAGCAGGGACCCTTGAGTCTCCAATATGGTAGCGCAGTGGGCTACTGCCAGTGCCTCTGAGTCAGGCCTTCTTCTATTGTGTTTTAAAACTGCATTTTTTTTGTTTTGTTGGTTCACACTGTCCATTTTCCCATTTTTTTTTCCTCTTGCCCCCTAGGCCCACCCTGCTTGGATGCCAATGTCACCTGGCAGGGATTGTAAGAATACCAGGCAGCCTGGACGCTTTCCTCTACCCACATATCGAGCAATTCACCTCCATGAAATTTGACCCTTTGAACACGGCTGCAAATTGACCTTCCAAGTACGGAAAGACTAAGCACCTGTTCTGACACAGGGCATCACGCCAGCAAAGCAGTATAGCCTAGGGGTTAGAGTAACAAGCTGTGAATGAGCTTGGTACATCCAGCAGACAAACCTGGGTTTGATTCCCACAACCTCCACTTACATACTGTGTGATGTTGAGCAAGTCACTTAACCTCCTCAGTGCTCCTGGGTCACCCCTGAAAACAGGGACCTGTGCCTAGTGGACCTTACCTAGTTAACAAATAAAATAAAATAAATGTTGGTGCTACATTCATCAGAAAGATGTGTTGACTTAAATGAGATGTTCTCGATTAATATTAGATTAGTGAGAAAAAGCACCGACAGCAGGTAGCACAAATCTGAGTCTTCTTTGGACATCATTTACCCTTAACTATGAAGCAGAAGTGCAATATATACTTGATGGGAACTGTGCGTTGGTTTATTGGCAGATTTTTAATTAGATTTCATATTAATCCCCCACTACAGCCACTTGACAAATCTGGATGGGAGTTGTGAGGACCCCACCACTGCGGACACCTGCTGTGCTCACCTTTATAATGCAGCATCCTTTTGCCAAACTGGAGCACTCTGGATTAAAACTTGCAATCCTCTAGCCGGTGTCAGATCCATGATTTTAAAAATGGTCCTGCAGCAGTAATTAATGGAGAGCTTGCTTGAATGATTAAGGGCCCCAGAAGAATACATTTTAATTCACCTGATCTCTGTACTGTTTGGACCTGTTCTTTGTGAACAGGCCTGATTTATTTTCTCTCCCTGGAGTGGTGGCTGATTCTGTCTCTGATCAGCAGTTTATGATTTGTAATAGGGCTAAATATCAAGGTAAAAGAATAGTTAATATGATTACATACCACTCCTATAAATATTTACATTATATTGGTGGCATGCTGGATGTTGAAAATATAAATTAGAAAAGAATGAATTTGCCCCCATGTGCCCTAGGATGATTAGAAATTCTTCAAAGACAAATTTGAGGCTGTCTGCAACAAGTATCAATCTTTAACCCTTGCAGGGCCACAGACTGATATATCAGTCCAAATTTCCTATACTTTCTAATTCTGTCGGCAGCCTAAGGGTTAAGAGCAGTTAGAAGAGTACATAGGGATAATGCCTCGTAGTTTACTTTGAGCTTTTTTAAACTGCACACACAAAGTGCTGCAAAAGGGGAGCGGTCAAAAATTCAAAATATGGCCCAAGCACGGTTGGATTTCAGGACTATTTGTGACAAATTTATAAAGGAAGTAAGGTATACGAAGGCCAATTTTTTTCCAAAAAGATTTAAATAACAGTATGCCTATGTCGCTTCAGATTTGCCTCCTTCTTTCAAAATCACTAAAAGAGCATTATTATTATTATTATTAATCTTATTTATAGTTCCTGTTGTATGACTGTTATTGTCTTACTGTTCAAGATACAAAAAAAATGATTGCACGAGCCGTTTTACATTACGTGGTTATTTGTGGCCAGAATCGGTAAATATGTCATGCATGTACTATGTTAATGACTTGAATAAAGACAAATTAAAAAAAAAAAAACAGACTTGTCTTCTTCCTTTATCATCAGGGGGACCTAGGAAAGCATGGCCACAAGGCGGTTGATGTGTTTAATACATTTTTAATGCTAGTAATTTATTCCATGACTATAAAGGGTCTGTACTGCTGCAGCGCATACTTGAAGGTTGCAGAAATGCTGTTCCTTCAAATTCAACTTTTCCTTTTACAACTATCGTTACAAACATACCGCAGCTGAAAGAATTATTAGCCATTAAGTCAACAAAAAGGGGGAGGGTTGGATAAAATGTAGAGAAGGATGTTCAGATATGCTACTCCAAAAATTTGTGCTGCTGCGCTGGAATTTTTTTTTTTAACTTATCTCTTTCCATGGGAGTCCCCCCCCCCCCACCAGTGGTTGGAAGGAAGGATAGTGGTACTGGTGTTTAAATCAGGGCAGAGAAACATCTTAAGCAACATTAGACCAATGTCCCTTTTGCCTGCAGATTCAAAGGTCCTGGAGAGATTAGTGGCTAGACAGTTAAGCCTGTATTTGAGAATAGAAGATCTTTTGAGCTGTAACCAGTTCTGCTTGTAGAGACCATCACAGTATGGCCATAGCTATAAATAATGTTGCCAGGCTATTCAGGCCACTATGGACAAAGGACTGGTGACAGGAGCAGTGTTTGTTTCTCTCTCCAGGGCCTCTGATACCACTGACCATGCGATTATGAATAACAAGCTGGGGGGAGGTTGAGATTGACTCTCTAGCATGGGATTTGAGTACAAATAATGTATCAGACCATATGCAGTTGGCAGTTGTACATAGGGCCAAGTCTAGCAGGGTAGGTGAAAGAAAGGGGTGCCCCAGGGTTCAGTGTTAGGACCAGCGTTGTTCTCCTTGAACATGAATGTCCTCGCAAGGGTACAGGAAGTTGACATTCATCTGTACACAGATTGGCACTGTAATATGTTGCACGGAAATCTTGGTACCCTACTATAAGTATCGGAGTATGGACTGATAACTGACTTAAATGGGACAGACATGTGGCATGTCTTAACAAATTAACTGGGCCCAAACTGTTATATAGGTATTGTGCCTCCCTGTCTCAGGCCACATGATTAAAGATTGAGGAAGCTATGATTCTTCTGATTATAGTAATATGAAGAGCTGGCTTAATTTAAATAAAGATTATTATACTGGGGCTGCTTCAAGTGTGCTGGGCTAGCTGGAGACCCTGGTAACTAGACTTGCCAGATACATCCTGGATGTGCCACATATATATGACCACATATGGGCTGTCTTTGTCAAACAGACTGTTGCTACATCTCAGCCACCTAATGTACAAGTGCGTCAAAGATGAGGTTCCTGGGTACTCCAGTGATCTTTTATATATGATAAATTCATCCAGGATCCTTTCTGCAGAGGCCTTGAATTTGCTGTTTCCCACTACAGGACTCTTAAGGGGATGACAGTCTTTTTCTCATAGTGCCATGTGGCTTGGAACAATATTCCTATAGAATTTATGCTGGTGTATGTTTTTTTTCCTTTAATAGGCCAAGTAAATGGTTAGTTCCCCCAGACCACCACATGCTCTCACTGCACTGTATGACACGATAATGCTGTATTTTATTTTTCCCACCATGCTTTCTTCCCTGTCCCACCTAGCTGCCATCCTTCTTCCTCGATTGTCCACCCCATCACCCACCATCTCAGGGACTTACCTGGGAAAGGTCCCCCACGGATCTACCCCAAGTGGCGGGGTTCCATCATCCCCACCCCAGAAGCACAATCCAGAAGTCCCCAGGGCCCTGTAGGTGGAACCTAGGGTTGCAACGATTGCGGAATCATCCTGAGGCTGGCATAGGTGTTTTCCATTTTTCTGACCATGTCCTCCACCCCATTAGGCCAAGCCCTGAGGTGGCCTCACATGCTCTAGCATGCCCTCACAGGACAGCCAAGCTCCCTGTCCAACTGCAGGGGTTGCCAGAGAGGCAGGATCTGACACCATCCCTCCCTGGCTGGGAGTGCTGCCTCGCGACAGCACCTACCCAGCCCTGAGGGTCACCGGACTTCCCGGGTTCACTTACGAACCTAGGTCACAGACGTGGGAGTGCGCAGTGGTAACCACTGGGCTATCGGTATCGGTTGGCCTGATAATGTTGTATTTTAAACTGTGAATTTTAATGGCCATATAATGAAAGTTAATGTGCTTTTAAACACTGTGAATTTATATATATATATATATATATATAACACACACATATGTGTGTGTGTGTGTGTGTGTGTGTGTGTGTAACCCACCCTCCCGATTTCAGGAGCTTATCTTGGGCCCCATGGTCATCCAGCCGTCTCTCGGATCTTGCGGCCAGCAAGCCTCTCACAGCTTCAAACCCCTGGCCCTTTCCTGAACTGATTCTAGGAAGCAGACTGAACAGTTTTTGGTACCTTCATGCGCCCGAAGTTGTGGCCGGCGAACCGCACACATGCTGTGCTTCCCTTCCCTCTCAGACTGCTGCACAGCAGGGCGGGAAGCAGGCCACATCTTTTTCTGGTGCCTCAGGGTGCCCAAGAATGCGGCAGAAGCACTGCTTGTAATTCCACCTCCCCAGCCCCATTAGGCACTAGCAGGAGGTGGGGGGGGGACTCAAACCAATAAAATAAGTACATGAAAAGGCTCCCCAACCCAAATTCAAGCCTCCAGTGGGTCGGGGAGTGAAGGTAACAAAATGGAGCTGGGACTACATGTCCCATGATCCTCTGTGGCATGGGAGCCACTTTTTACAGATTTGCTCCTGCTAGGGAGTCAGCAAAACTGAGCTTCTGACAGAGCTCCTGTCTCCTCAGTATGCCCCCTGGCCCTAGCAACTACCAGATGGGACCAGGAGGGTTCTGACCCTGCAGCCAGAAGCTGCCCAAATGTTTTACTTCAAATAATATTTAAAGAGCTGGTGACATGTTCAGAAAATCTTTAACAAAACATAATGTTTAGACTAAATTCAGTTTGTATTTCTCATTAAGTTTGCATTCCTCCTCCCCATTATTCATTACTGAGGTCATCTGAATGAAAACAGGTTCTTTGCTCCTGAAGAGTTCATCTGTTCCTGCTGCCTTCTCCCTACCTGAGGTCATAAAGCACTGCTTGTAACCTCACAGTTACTCCAATGACAACAGACTGTGATGTCACAACAGAAGATTATGACTTGGAGTAGGGAGTAAGCTACACAGTCTGATGAACTCAAAATGAACTCTAAGGAATAAAGATCATATATTCATACACATTTCTTAGTAATAAATTATGGGGAGCAGAAATATATCAAATATAAATGGACTACAAGAAGAATTGTACCTAATTATTATACATAGATACATAGATACATAGACAGTGTCGGCAGATAAGGGCCTATGGCCCACCTAGTCTGCCCATTTGAGCTTGTAAGTTCAGTTTGTTTTCCTAGAAGTCTATTTCCCCTTACCCCTGACCTCTAGAATTCCTTTATGTCTATCCCATGCATTCTAAACCTTGATTGTTTCAGCCCCCACCACTTCCTCTGGCAGGGTGTTCCACTTGTCCACCACCCGCTCTTAGAAGAAATTCTTTTCATGTTTCCTCTGAATCGTCCCTCCTCCAACTTCATCCCATGCCCTCTAGTCCTGAAACATCTTTTTCGCTTAAAATAGTGTTTTCCTGCACCCTGTTCCTCCCTGTAAGATACTTGTATGTCTCTATCATATCCCTCTCTCTCCTCCTCCTCCAGGGAGTACATGTTCAGTTCCTTCAACCTGTCTTCATAGGACTTGTGATGCAACCCATGCACCATCTTTGTTGCCCTCCTCTGAACCTTCTCTACCCTGTCTATGTCCCTACGTAGGTATGGTCTCCGAACTGTACACTGTACTCCAGGTGGGGCCTCACTAGTGTCTTGTATAGCGGAATTATGACCTCCCTTTTCCTGCTGTCTTTTAAAGTTTTCTTTGAGGCGCCAGTAGCTCTTTAACAGAGTTGAACAAGATTGTATGGGGGCGGCCATGTTGGATGTCATCTGCTTGAAGGACAGCAAAGACCCGATTGGAAGCTGCAGTAGTCCAATCAGGGTGGTGCTCGAGCCTCCCGTACAGCAAATGGGATGTCAAGACTTTCAGACAACATTCTAGGGTTTGACAGTTAAGCCTGAGAGACTCTGAAGTGTTTTCTGAAAAGAAAGAAACTGTTTTGACAGACAGCCTAAAACTTTGAAGTTCGTTGCTGAACAAACTTAAACTTTGGTGTTTATTGCTGAACAGACTGGTAAAACCCAGAAACAAGGGGATTTACCTCATCTTGAGTGGAATGCCAAGATTTTAGCAACAGAAAGAGCAGAGACTGCTGTGAGAGTTGTTTCGTGTTCTGTGGAGGTGAACAGCCACTGCCTCTCAGAGCCTGACAAAAAGACTGATTTTGACAGGGGGACCAGTGCTCTGAAGTCCTACCTGCCTTACTGCTGGCCCATCTTGTGAGGTGGGTGAAGACAAGTTCCTCTGTGGGATGAACATCCACTTCCTAACTGCTGGCCCATCTTTTGAGGTGGGTGAAGACAAATCCCTCTGTGGGGTGAAGATCCACTGCCCAACTACCGGCCTATTTGCTGAGGTGGGTGAAGATAAGTGTCTCTGTGGAGTGAAGATTCACTGGCTGCCTGCCCATAATTTAGGTGGGTGAAGACAAGTCCCTCTGTGGGGAGAAGATCCACTGCCTAACTGCTGGCCCATCTTTTGCGGTAAGTGAAGACAAGTCCCTCTGTGAGGTGAAGGCAACTGCCAGCCCATCTTTTAAGATGGGTAAAGACAAGTCACTCTGTGGGGTGAAGAGGATTGCCTTCATCATCATCATCTACACCAGCCTAACAGTTTCACCCAACTGCCAGACAGCGGAGACGTTCCCCAGTGCCTACACCACCTGGTCATCTAAAGGTTGTGAGTACTGGGTTTACCCAATCAGTTGCTATTCTAACTGTCCAGCTAGCTAGTTAATCACCTGGGCTTCCTGTGGTACCTTAACCTAAGCCCACAGCAACAGTTACAGCCAGGATCATCTGTGTGTTTACATCCACTGTTGTAATTTGTATTTAGCAGCTGCAGCTCCACTCTACTGTAATGGTGCTGCACCCAGTGTACATTCATCACAGGCCTGCAACTCCTCGTTGCGTGTACATTAGGACTGTTGGGACTATTATGAGCTCCCACAGGGACTGTGGGATTAACTGGTGCACCAATGGGGGGGAGAGGGAGTGGGACAGAGGTCATACTGTGCTGTGATTGTTACAGTGTTTTTATGCCTGATTGGTTGATGTTTTACTCCCTTTGTTTCCCCTTGTCCAACCATCTTATTTTCCAAACCCCTAAATAAACCCATCTGTTTATCTGCAACTGTTGAAGTATTTGTCATTATTGTGTTAGTGTAATATGTGCCTGTTTAGAGTGATAAATGGGGAAGGGATTGTGTTACTAATCTCCCTGTCACCAAGGGTGGGGGCTATATTCATTTCCTGTGGGGAAGCACGCTGCTATAAGGATCTCCACCGGTGGAGGCACCGTGCCATTTACAAATCCAATTCTAAACACGAACCCAGGCGATACCCTACATCTATTAGGCAGCACCACTTGAGGGTGGTTACGCACATAGTAGTAGTAGGAGTGGTTACAAAATTGGAGGCACCGCTGGGATGGAGATATATATATATAGTATTTATTTCATTTTGTTAAGCGGATAGGCCCACTAAGCCCAAATGGTCCCTTTTTCAGTGGCGACCCGAAATTAATTACATAGAAACCTGTTGGATACATTTCTATGATACAAGGCACAATCACAGTAATTCCAAAAGTCTTACACTTTAGAGGAACAGACCTAGACATTTTATAGACACATTTGTATAAACAGAAGGTGGCTACCAACGACAGTGTTAATACAAGTTGCTATGGTTACAGGTAACAGACGTCAAGCCATGCTAACCATTTTCACATTGTTTAGCTTATGTAGTTGTGCTTTTTGTGTATGATGGGGCTTTTTTCATCTTGGGCAGGAGAGGTTACTATGGGTCTAATTGCCAAAAATTATCCCTGGCACGTACATAGGTTGTTTTCCAACTAGTGCACTCTGAGCCCTTTTCTAAAGGAGAACAGTGAGCCAGCATTTTGCAGCTGGTCAGGGAGATTGTTCCAGAGGATCAGACCCACATGGGAGAAGGACAAATTTCTTCATAGAACAGGTGCCCGCCGCCATGTAAGGTTCATTAGCGCCAGGGCACCTGTTCTTATGGAGGAATTCTCATATTGCCTTTGTAACTCCTGTATATGGCAACTCATGTTGACGAAATAAATTGTGCAACTTGTTTGAAAGCAACTGTGCAGGTTTCCTTCATTGGAGTTGCCTAACTTCTGGCTTTGGAGTGCGAGTGCCTTCTGTTTGTTTCTTGTTGACTAGGGCCGTCACCCCGCACTTGCACCCTGCCCTAGTCCTGAGCGCAACATCACTGTTCTTTAGCTGATCGCTGAGGAACCTGGATCCATAGCCAAAGGAGCCCACAAACATGGAGCCCTGGCAAAAACCCTGGGTCTGGTCCTGGACAAAACAGGGCCCTTGCCTCTTCTTGACCACCCAAAAAGGGGAGTTTCCATCACCCATAAGAGGATTGGGTCTTCTCGATCCCTGTAAAGTCTTTGCCCAATTTCTTGAGCTCCTGCAGGAAGGGTTTTTCAAATAATAGGCCGTCTGCCTCCAGGCCTGCATCTTTGAATAATGAAAAATGAACTGCCGGCACTGGCTACTCACAGCTTGTACTTGCTTGTAAGTACAGTCCATATGCAATTCACGTGCCTCTGGTGGTTTGAAAAATGAAGCAGATCCACTGTTTCTTGAAAAAGTGCTTAATTCTATTTTCAGGTGCACAAAGTGGAGACTCCAAACAAACAAACCCCCTCCTTATCACATCAAGGATAGCTGTCTTACACGTTTCATACCCCCGGTGCTTAATCATAGGATAGCAGCCTAACCTCATAACCCACAATAATTAAAGTGACAGCGCTAATATACTAAAAAACATTACCTATGTAAAAATACTATATAGCAGCAATCAGAGATACTAGTATAAATATAATGTCTAGCAATAAAGTAATTATTAAAAAACAGTGCTGGTCAGTTATTCACATTCAATTGAGTGCAGCACATGAACTTTTTAGTGTTTTAAAATATTTTTCATAAATACATGTACATTTAGTTTTACTTTTACCACAGCTGGAAAGTCCACATAATAGTGTCCTCATCTTTTTTAACCGTGGTTTCCAATGAGGATCCACTAAAGTGACAGGATTCCAGAATAAGGACCTAAAGAACAGAACAGAAAAAAATATATCTATCAAACATACAGCTTATAGAACTATATATCGTACACCAACAATTGTACAAACACTTAGTACTGCTAGCGAGGCACGACATCCCAGAAGCAGGCCCAACCTGTTCAAAAACTCCCTGTATCTTTGGATTTCAGCTCTGAAGAGTCCAAGTGGAATTTCAAAAGGGCAATCTTTCTTCTTTCTGATGAAAGGACTGTTTGCATTGCCCAGAAAACAAATCACACTTTGGACCACATTCTGTAGGTAATCTGGATCAATCATGGTGCGATTCAGATGTGCCTCCTGGACCACATCACTGAGTAGCATCGGGGTGCCACTAGGTCCAGTAGTTTATCTTAGACCACTTTAAGGCTCTTGTCCAAACCTTTCTTAGGGTCTTTGCCTCCTTTGCTCAGACACGTTGAGAATCTTTTACTAAATTCCGGAGCTAGGGCGACCTTGTAAGGGAGGACAGGTCTCTGGCAGTCCCTCTGGAGTCTCCTGTGTGCTTAGGCTGGCAGCTGACCAGATAGTCTGTGACCTCAGGAAGAGAGGTCCATTCAAATAATGAGTTTCCGGGGGCATCTAGATCAAAAGGGGACTTCACACTCTCCTGGGGGGAGGGTGTCCTCTGTAAGTGGCTCCACAAGAAGTCTCGTGTAGGGTTTAGTGGGATGACCCATGTTGAATCAGGATCTGGGGAGGAATCGATCAGAATCCCTATCTGAAGCTGACTCCTGAGTGGAGGAATCAGAAATGTCCTTCCCATACCCACTCCCTTAGAACTTGGAGGAGGGGAGGCCTGTGGGAGCATGAGGGAAGAGGTGGTGGGTTACGTTTCCTTTTCTGAGAGGCCTTCTTCCTAAATAGATACTTTTGCTCAGTATTTACTGAAGAAAAGGTAGGGCAAGGCCCACAGCTCAGCACCATGGACACAGGGGGGAGGGAGGTGAGCACTACTCCCTTTACAAAAGAAAGGGCCCTACAAGAGCTCGCTAAGCTCAGGGTGGACAAGGCAATGGGACCTGATGGCATACATCCCAGGGTACTAAAGGAGCTAAAGGTGGAACTAGCAGAGCCATTAGCAGAACTGTTTAGTGAGTCTCTGAGCACAGGAGAGGTCCCAGATGACTGGAGAAGGGATCATGTGATCCTGCTCCACAAGAGTGGTGGCAGGGAACTACAGACCAGTCAGTCTTACCTCAGTAGTGGGCAAGATTATGGAGGCACTCCTTAAGGAAAGGATAGTGCAACACCTGGAATCCATAGGGGGCACAGGATCCAAGACAGCATGGGTTTACAAAAGGAAGGACCTGTCAAACTAATCTCATAGATTTCTTTGACTGGGTAACCAGAGTGGTGGACCAAGGGGGAGCAGTTGATGTCACCTACCTTGACTTCAGCAAAGTTTTTGACACTGTTCCACACAGAAGATTGATAAATAAGCTGGGTAGGCTCGGGGTGGGTCAGAAGTTGGTCAACTGGGTGGCAAACTGGTTGACGGGCAGAAAACAGAGAGTGGTGGTAAATGGTATACAGTCAAAAGAGATGCAAGTCACAAGTGAGGTACCTCAGGGATCAGTCCTTGGGCCAGTCCTCTTCAATGTCTTCATTAGTGACATTGCAGATGGACTAGAGGGTAAGGCTTGTTTGTTTGCAGATGGCACCAAATTCTGCAGAGTAGATGATCCAGATGGGGTGGGCAGAATGAGAAGAGATCTGGATAAACTAGCAAAATGGTCGGAAGAGTGGCAACCAGGATTTAATGCAAAGAAGTGCAAGATCATGCACATAGGGAAGTGAAACACTGAAGTTAGCTATAGGCTGGGAGGGGAGTTGCTGACAGTCACAAAAGAAGAAAGAGACTTGGGCATCATCATCACCAATGACCTGAAATCATCCAAGCAGACCTCTAAAGCAGTAGGTAAGACTAGGGGGATGTAAGGGTGTATTAGTAGGGGTATCACAAGTCGTAAGAGCGAGGTAATAATCCCTCTTTACAAGACACTGGTTAGGCTCCATCTGGAGTACTGCGTGCAGTACTGGAGGCCACACCTTCACAAGGAGATTAGCCAAATTGAGGCAGTCCAGAGAAGGGCAACCAAAATGGTGCAGGGACTGCATCAGAAGACATATGAGGACAGATTAACAGAGCTCAATATGTTTACCCTAGAGCAAAGGAGGGAGAGAGGTGATATGATCAAAACATTCAAACACCTTAAGGGCATTAACAAGGTGAAAGAGTCTAACATGTTTCAATATAAGAAAAATAGCAGGACGAGAGGACACAGCATGAGATTACAGGGAGGCAGATTAAGGGGTAATGTGAGGAAGTTCTTTTTCACAGAAAGGGTGGTGGATGCATGGAATGGCCTACCTCAGGAAGTGGTGGCTATGAATACAGTGCAGGGCTACAAACAGGCATGGGATAGGCATAAGGGAGCAATACAGATGAGTATGAATAGATAGGCCACTGACAGAGCGATGGCACATTTATAAGGTAGAGAAAGAAATGGGCAGACTGGATGTGCCTTACGGTCCTTATCTGCCATCAAGTTCTATGTTTCTTGGCTTGAGGGGTGTCTGAGGACTGTGGCTCCCCCTTAAGCCTTCTAAGCTCAGAATCGGTGTACCTACTGGATGTAGGATCAGTACCACCCTCAATGACATTTGGTGGGTCTAGTACTCCAGAATGCTCCTGTGGCATTATTCAGGCTGCTAATCACAGATCCTGTCAAGAGGAAAGGAAGTCCTTCCCTCACTGGGTAGCCTCAGTCGAAGAAATCCTTCTGGGAAGGTCTAGGGAGGAGCTAGTTAGGAACCCCCTGTGTGATCCTCGAGTCCCCTCCCCACAGTGGGGGCACCTCTAACCTGGGGAAAACGAGATTGTGATCCTCACCCACAGGATTGCATTAAAACTGGAGAACTTCATCTCATCTGGGGATGATGCACATTCTGTAGGTGTGCGCCACCAGGGCCTTCTCCTGCTCAGCTATCAGGCAGTTCTCTCCCCGCAGGTTCTCTTGGGCTAGGATCTCTTCATGGTCCACAAGATAAAGGCTATCAGTGCGACCGCACTCCTCCCGGAACTGCATTGTCAATCAGAGCTGCCAGACGCTTGGCAGCAACAGCAGGGCCCTCGTCGGGCATAGCAAGTGGAATAATATGTGCTATCAATCAACCCTAACTGCAAGCAAAACTAAGGAGTGGCCACCCCACCGTCGCCTACCATGCTTTATGTTGGTTAGCAGCAAAGAATAGGACAGTTTGGCACCTTCACCTTTCATAAGCGCCTAGAGGACTATGGGAGGGGCAGGGGACTCTGGGAGTGGTAATCAGACATGACCGTTAGTAAGGGCCGAACGGCCGTTTCTCTTGGTGCTTGGCTATGTATTTTCTTGCTGCTGGCCAACAGTAAAGAGAAGTGCTTGCCTGTAATACAAGCCTCCCTGTGTTGACCTAAAATCCTGCAGCCTGTCAGTGGAAGACTGCTGCTGACCAGTCAGTGCAAGGACAGTACTTTTCTACTTCAGTCTTTGTAAAGTTTATGGTTTTCTGTTCTCACTTAGGCCCTGTCCACACTACCCCTCTGTAACATTACAGAGTGCCCAAACCGTTACCACAATGGTTTGCGTTTACACCTGTAACTAAAGCTACCAACAGTCCCTATTTTCCCAGGACAGTCACTATTTTAGGCAGCATGTCCCAGTGTCCCCACAAGTTTTGCAAAATGTCACTTTTGTCCCTTTTTTGTGCTTACTTGTCCCAGTTTTGTCCCTTTTTTTTTTTTGCTGACTGCTAATCCGTGAGTGACAGTTATTTCAGCACCACTGTGGCACTGCTCTGGCTGGACAGCAGCTTGCAACTTCAACCCCTGTGCCTGTGCTGCACTGCAAGCATGACAGTGGGAGCACAGTAAAGCATGTCCCTTCCTGTTAGATTAGACTGGCTAGTAGTGCAAACAAGCGCATGTGGATGTCTGTCTGCCAGCAGCTTAGAGGGACTCCAGTCAGAGAAGAGACCGGCAGCAGGAAACTAAGGTACCCATACCTGATCAGCTGTAAGGAAGTGTCTGAAAACAATCTGGTGTGGTGGTGGGAGTCACTGAAGTGAAGTTTGCTCAGCAAATGAGGTGAATGTGAGCGGGTTGGATGGGACTGTCAGGAGGAACAGTACATGCAGCTTGAACGTCTGATCACAATTTAACACAGGTTTGCTTCTAATTAACTTTCTGTACATCATGATTTGGAACTTACTGCAGCAGAATGATGTATTGTTTTAATCTGAATGTTTGCTACTGGTGTTACTGTGGGGCGGCATGGCCAGCGTAAGCAGAAAAGTGTAACCGATTGTGCGCAGAGTTGTCTGTGGCGATGCCCACGGAAGTGATATAGTGGTGGGGGGCATACCTCTCAAGTGTCCCTCATTACGAGGGACATCCCTCATTTTGCCCCTTAAAATTGCTCTGTCCCTCATGGAAAAGGTGCTGCCCACACAGTGAATGTGCTGTAAATTCAGACTTTAAAGCAGAAACACTTAATATTCTAAAATACTAAATCCAAAATAAACGTTGTACAAGTAAACGCTATGGTTTTCACAGTGTTCTGAGCTTGTATCTCCACGTTTGAGGATGTGTTCCTCATTCTGAAGGTCTATGTCCCTCATTTTGAGTGCCCAAAAATGCCCGTGCCCCTCATTCTAGTGACAAAAGGTTGAGAGGTATGGTGGGGGGTCATGGTCAAGATGGACTGTCCCAGTTTTAGGCGTTGGAAAGTTGGTAGCTTTACCTGTAATGTTACAGAAGGTGTTTTCGTAACCGTTGTTGAAACCACATGAGGTGGTTTCAACAACGGTTATGAAACCGGTTACGCCGTAACGCTACCGGGCGTAGTGTGGGACGCATGGCCCGTCCCCAGTGCAGCGCAAGCTGCATTGTGGGATCAGGTGTTACAGTAACGGGTCACCCGCTCCCAAAGTGTGGACCGCGGGTGGCGGTCCAAGAACGGACACTGCACCGCTCCCCGGTTGTAACGGTTTCTATCCGCTACGGGGTCTGAGTGGTGCAGTGTGGACGGGGCCTTAGTGTAATCCAGGTGGTCTGTGAGTATACCGGCCGCCGTGACTTGACAGCCCCCCCCCAGGTCGCACCGTGAGACGAGCAACTTGTTGCTCTGCATGTCTTCCTGATGAAACATTTCAATAAATCAGCGATACCGGAGGATTAAGGTCCCCGCTTACGTGAAAAAGATATTTCTGTGCACTACGGTACTTAAGGTTCTAGCAACTTCACACACACACACACAGCCTCCACAGACTGAAATGGCATACAAAGACACTCCCAATTTTGCAACACCCTATGTATTGCACAGTCTAGTCACACACTTTGAAAAGTGCGAAATGCAGTATTGCACAAGCTGAAAAAAGTCTAAAACAAAGATATTCCGCGATTCTGCACTGTATTAGTCTCGGGTAAAATGTTTATCCAAAGGTGCGGGCAGAAGCTGCAGCCGGCAGTTATTCTAGATGCCCTACAGGGGGCATGCCTTAGACAACTAGTACTGGAGCCCACTCGAGAGGGAGCAATATTAGACTTGATTCTCTCAAATGGAGATGGAGAGAGGATTACAGATGTAGAAGTGGGTAGCCAACTGGGAACTAGTGACCATCGAACAGTATGGTTCACAATAAACACAGCAATAGAGTCAAGCCATACAAAGACAAAAGTACTGGACTTTAGGAGGGCTGACTTTGCCAAAATGGGTGAGTGCCTAAGGAATGCATTAGCAAATGGGCAGGAAGGAGGGGTGGAAGAACAATGGGGAATAATAAAAACTGCCATGACAGAGGTGACGAACCTTTTGTGTGAAGCAAATAAACAAAACAAGATGATGTAAGAAACCACTATGGTTCTCAAAGGAAGTGGCAGTGAAGGTTCAAGAGAAAAAGAAAGCATTCAGGAAGTACAAGGAATCGCAGAAGGAGCAGGACAGAACTGTATCAGTTAAAGCAAAAGGAGGCTGGGAAGGCAGTCAGAACAGCAAAGGCCCAAACTGAGGAAAAGATAGCCAACTCAGTTAAGAAGGGGGATAAAACCTTTTATAGGTACATCAGGGAGCGAAGGAAGACCAAGGGAGGGATAGTGAGGCTTAATAAAGGGAGGGAGGGTGGGCAGAGGGAGACTGTGAAAGGCAGAGATACTAAACAAATATTTTTGCTCAGTATTTACAAAGGAAGAGGGGGAGGTACATAAAACAAACAGTAGTAACATGCTGGATACAGAAGTTGATACCGCCCATTTACAGAAGAAAGGGTTCTAAAAGAACTCTTAAAACTGAAGGTGGACAAAGCAATGGGGCCTGATGGATTCATCCTAGAATTTAAAAGAACTAAGGTAGAACTAGTGACACCACTGACTACCCTTTTAACAAATCATGGGAGGATGGGTGGACCCGAGGACTGGAGGAGGGCAGATGTGATTCCTTCACAAAAGTGGGAGCAAGGCAGAAGCAGGAACTATAGACCTGTTAGTTTAAACTCAGTGATAGGGAAATGATGGAATCACTTCTAAAGGAAAGAATTGTCGAGTATCTAGAGGCCAGAGGGCACAGGACCCTAGGGCAGCATGGATTCACAGCGGGAAGGTCATGCCAGACGAATCTGATAGATTTCTTGACTGGGTGACCAAAGTAGTAGATCAGGAGGGCTGTGACATGGCCTACCTAGACTTTAGCAAGGCATTTGACACAGTCCCACACAAAAGATTAATATACAAGTTAGCCAGCCTGGGAGTGGGTCCCAAGATGACAGCCTGGGTAAAGAATTGGCTGGAGAATAGGACACAGATAGTAAATGGAGTCCACTCGGAAGAAATGAGGGTTACTAGTGGGGTACCGCAGGGTTCAGTATTAGGACCGGTCCTCTTCAATGTCTTTATAAGTGACATTGCAGAAGGACTGGAAGGAAAAGTATGTCCTCTGCAGATGACACTAAGATCTGCAACAGAGTTGATGCACAGGGTGGGGTGGAAAGGATGAGAAGGGACTTGGCAAGGTTAGAGGAATGGTCAAATGTATAGCAGCTTAGATTCAATGCTAAGAAGTGCAGGTAATGCACCTGGGAAACAAAACCCAGGGAAGAGTACACAATGGGGGTGAGATACTAACAACAACAAAAATGGAAAGGGACCTGGGGTAGTCATATCAGATGACCTAAAGGTGGGCAAGCAATGTGAGAGGGCAGCAAGGAGGGCTGGGGGGATACTGGGATGCATAGGGAGAGGCATCACCAGTAGAAAACAGGAAGTTATTATCCCTCTGTACAGACAGCTGGTGAGACCCCATCTGGAGTACTGTGTGCAGTTCTGGAGACCCAATCTCCGCAAAGACATAGACAGGATGGAAGCTGTCCAGAGGAGGGCAACTAAAATGGTGCAGGGTCTGCACCGGAAGACATATGAAGAGAGACTAAAGGAGCTTAATATGTATAGCCTCGAGGAAAGGAGGGAGAGGGGAGACATGATAGAAACTTTCAAGTACCTCAAGGGAATCAACAAAGTCCAAGAGGGTAGCATCTTTCAAAAAAAGAGGTGTGCAAGAACAAGAGGGCACAATTTGAAGATGGAGGGGATGGCTCAGAGGTAATTTAAGGAAGTATTTTTTCACAGAGAGGGTTGTGGATGCATGGAACGGCCTTCCGGAGGAGGTTGTGGAGTCAAAAATCAGTGGTGGAATTCAAGCATGCATGGGATAGTCATAAGGCAGTTCTGGGGGTGGGGGTAGGAAGAAGTAGGCTGCTGGTTAACTAGGATCTGCAGCTTATCCAGTAGGTAGGGAAATTGGCAGACTGGGTGGGCCAAGCGGTCCTTATCTGCCTCAAATTCTATGTTTCTATGTAAGTGTCTGTAAACTTTTCTTGTGGGTCGTAGACCTCCAAATATCTTGCTGCTAATTGCCAGAGAATTATAAAAAATGCTTTATGTGGGGGCGCATCAATGAAGTAGTTGTGCCCTTAAACATTATTTTATCGATTTGGTGGACTTTTTTTGTATTTTTTGCTATACATAGTTTCCTAGTTATTTCAACGTACCGGTCATGACGGGCGTGTACTGCCGACCTCGGACGCTGTGATGGGCGGCGCAGTGCTATGTGAGCGCATCTGAAACTGCCGTAATTATCCGCGAACGCAAGAGGGATCCTTAATGCTCCGGCATCTCCAATAAATAAAACAGTGAGAGGTTGCTGCTGAGCCTGTTTCTTTTGAAAACTGGCTCTAGGCTACTTTCTTTCCCAACCATACCTCTCAACTGTACCACATTACGAGGAACATTCATTTTACGTCACGAAAGCTCCCTGTTCCACATTGCGAGGACTTGTCCCACATTCAGTGTTAACATTTTAAAGCAAAAACTATAGTAAATGATGCAAAAATATATATTATTCAATTAATAACTGACTGTCTGAATATAGATGCAAACATTTTAAACGTGTTCTGAGCTCATTTTAAGAGACAACGTTCCACATTTGAGGGACAAAAGGTTGAGAGGTAGGTTTCCAACGCGAACTACAGCCCCCAAAAATGCCACTTCCGGTACTACCCCGTGACCCGGATGTTGTTCTCAGCAGTTCCGTCTATTGGATAGTTTACGATATGCGACTCTCCCGTGGAAACATATGGTGGGCCCGCTGTCCTGAGATCTCGTGAGAAACGTTTTTATTTGTAATTATTTTAATCAGAAGGATTGTACTTTGTAAACATTAAAAGGGACGGGCTACGAGGCGAGAACCCCTCGATTTGTAAATACAATCACAGAAATTGAAATCTCGGCCGCCACATTGTTTGGAAAATGTTCGGGGTGCAGGAGTGAATGAAAATCCCATGTTGCACACAGACGGCAGGAGAGGGGACTTTTGACAGTTGGAAACAGCGCAGCTAGAGGTATGGCCAAGTAGTCTTTAAACCGTTCAATGCGAGACTTTGTTCTCCAGCCTTTCATAGTTAACACCATGCTGAGCAGGGTTCGCAGGTTGCAAAACAGCCACCTGTGGCCCCTACTGGAGGAGCACGGATCCGCTTGTGCTGCTTGCTCACTTTTCCTCCAGTATGGCCCACCTGTGAATTGGATTGCGATGAGGGGGTTGCACGGTTCGCGCTGCTGAGGTCCGGAATGAATGACCACGTAGTACACGAGCTGTTGACTTGTCAAGGCTAAATTGCACACCACTTACCTGCAAAAGGAAAGAAATAGGTGTCCTACCATTGCTCTGTTGAGTTTTGGGGGAGTTGAATATGCTCCCACCCCTCTCTGTGATGTTCCCAACTTGGACACCTTGTTCTGCACAAGAGTCTGGGGACGGGGTCTTTTAAGTTCTGTATCCACAGTGCACCCTGGTTGGGTTAGTAAACATGTTCAGCTGGTGAGTGTTCAAAATAACTGACCTTACGGCATGCGAATGTGGGATGCATTTGGGTAAAAGAGACTAACGTGGGACATGTATTTCACAATGAAAATAAGAAATGATTTCAAATGATAAAGTTTATTGCTGATTGAACAACAAAAACATATGAATTTCATGCATTAACATTTCTGTAAAATATGGGACAGTCCCTGCTTTGTGACACTAAAGGCTTATGAGGTTTAAAATGAAGGACATATTGAGATGTCTGATTTCTCATACGGTCCTGCCAGTGACCCACTTTCAGCAGCAGATCCGGAAGTCTGGAGAGTGGTTGACCAGCTGGCGAGAGTCTGCTCCATGATCTGCTGCTTCAGCAGCCCCTCGATGGCGGGTTAGGAACTTTGCTTCACAGCAGGGTCTTGCTACATGTGTACGATGTCACTGTTATTCTGTATTCAGTGCTGGGGTGATGAAAGGGATTCGGGGTGAATTGTCATACTGGAGGAAATAAAATGGCAGCTGCTAGAATGATAGTTCTAATTCACTGTGCTAATCAAATCCCTAAACCTGATGCAGCTAATCCTGGAGCCTACCCGACCAAACCTAGTTATACAGAACCACAGCCTCCTTGACTGGATTATTTCCTCCCACCCCATTGGATAGTTGCAGCCAGCACCCTCCCTGACAGTTTCAGCGATCACCTTCTGTATTTGCAAACGTCAATACTGTCTGCTCACCCCCATCCTACAGATGGGTTTGCTCCCTCAGATCCCTAGACCCCGTAGCTCTCCTACGTAATCTCCACTCTATTGACTGGTCTCTAATGTACTCGGCTCCTGACATAGACTATGTCCTGTCTGTGTCCTCACACATTTCCTCCTAGGTGTGTGGAACCACCATGCTCCATTACAGAGATGCAGGGTTAAACATCATCAGCAGCCCTGGATCTCAGCTGACATCATACACCTATGTAGGTCTCAAGACCAAGTCTGGGCCATATTCAAAACCTCTAGTGCCCCCTCTGACCTACAACTGTACAGGACCTTGAGAAACACCTGTACCAAGAGTATAAGGTCTGCCAAAGCCTCATACTTCCGCTCCCACTTCAGTTAAACTATAACTCCCCTGCAAATGTCTGGCACACAATCCACTCCTCAATCCTCCCACCCCACAGTCCACCCCCACTCTTGTGGATGGCAAGCCAGTCTCTGATTCAGCCTCTGTTGTCTCTGCACGCAACTCCTTTTTTCGTAACCTGCGCACTTCCTTCCTACCCCTCCTTCCCACCCCCACCCCTCAACACCCCAAGCCGGCTTCGCTTTCCATTTAGTCTTCTGCCTTGAAGTCTATATTGCCCTCATAGCCCTCAGCTCCAAAAAGTCCAGCCCAGACAATCTTGACCCTTTCCTCCTTTGTATCTCAGCAGTTGTCATATATTTCCCACTTATCCACCTTCTAAACCACTCCTCCCTTTGCGAGGTTCCCCTGGCTTGGAAAATTGCAAATGTAATACCCCTCCACAATGGAGGGGACGCACGCACTCTGGGTAACTATCAACCCGTATCTCTTCTACCCACCCTGGCCAGACTTCAGGAATCCCTAGTCTTTTCTCATCTTGCAGACTTCCTCAGCTCCACAGACTAGCTCTCCCCTTTCCAATCTGGATTTTGAGCTAGTCGTTCTATAGTCACTTTTCTTTGTCACATCACTAACTCTATCCTTTCTGGCACTGACAAAGGCCATCTGTTGTCTACCATTTGTATAGACCTGGGCAAGGCCTTCGAATCGATCTCCCACACCCTCTTGCTAAAGAAGCTTAGCTCCACAGGACCCTCCGCTCAGTGATAAACTGGTTCCAGTCCTACCTCTCCAGCTGCTCCCAATGGATCAGAATCAGTGGCGCCCTCTCTTCCCCCCTCTCTGTCAGTGCTGGCGTCCCCCAAGGCTCAGTCCCGGGGCTGATGCTCGTTTCAGTATTTCTGAATGATCTTCTGTCAGCATGCTTTGCCTCAAACATACAAATGTATGCGGACGATACTATTCTGTGTGTCTTGGGTCCTTCCACTCCTGATGTTGAATCCCAGCTCCAAGACGGTTTTCACTCGGCATTACAGTGGTTTCGTGCCAATGACCACAAAGTTAATGTAAAAAAACACAAACATTTCAATGACTTGTGGTCACAAACTAACCAACCTCTCTGCCCTGCTCAAATTCTCAGCCTTGGATGGAGCCATACTGGAAGATATCCACTACTATAAATATTTGGGAGTTTGGCTCGATTGCCGCCTGGACTACTTAAAACACGTCCAGCATATCCACTCTAAGCCCCACCCCAGGCTAGGTGCTTTATATCGTTACAGAGACGCTGTCCCTCAGAACGCTCGCCATGCACTCCTCAGAAAAATTATCCTACCCACATTCGATTATGCTGACATTACCTACGGTACTGCCTCAGCCTCCTTTCTGGCTAGGCTCGACTTCCTCTACAATGCCTTCTGCTGCTTTGTTTCGTACGCCCCTCCCCACACTCTCCATTGCATCCTGTACTCCCAGCCTCTTCCCTCCCTCATTTCACTGTTGCTGAAACCTACACTTCTCTTTCTCCATCTCCAAATTATGGTTTGGTTCCCTCTCCTCCTACCTCTCTTCTCGCATGCAGCAGAGCTCTCCTGTCCCCTCCGGTCCAGGGACTCTCACACTTTCTTCCCGCTGTGCCCTTTATTCTGCGCTGGCTCTGCTGCCTTCACCTTCAGGCTTCCCCTTTCTCTGGAATTCTTCTCCTCTTCCCCATCTATCTATCCTCCTCTTCACTGGTCCTAAAAAGAGCCTTTGTGGAACACTCTTCTGTCACTGACACTTGCTCATGCTAGGTCCCTCCCCTAATGCTTTCACCACTTCTTACACCATGTGTATTCTCTTTTTTTTATTTTTCCTTCTTCTCTCTCTCTCTGCTAACTAACCTGAATGAAGCACTGCTTTTGTTTACCTTTTTGTTCAACCTAATTCATTACCTTTGTAACCAGCGGTGAAGTACCTGTAAAATAACTGTATTCAAGTTGTTGTGTAATTTTGTACAATTGTCTTATCTTTGTGTCTTGCTCCCTGTTCCCCCTTCCCCAGGTTGCACCTGGAAGCAAGTCTTCTCCTTGTGCCTCTCCCAGTCACCAACTTTTAAATAAATAAATGCACTCAAACGCTACACTCAGGGCTGCTCCATGTACCAGACCCATCTGCTGTGAGGGAGGAGAAGCACTGCCCTGAGTAGCCCGCTACCAGACAGAAGCTGTTGGGGAAGTAGGAGCAGATAAGGGGCTGTTCAGGCGGGGTGGTCAGCAGCAGAAGCCTGAGGTGAAACATCTGGCCAGGATAATACATTTATTAAAAAAAAAAAAATGAGGGACATCTCTCCTAATGTGGGATAGTTGAGAAATACGAATACCAACGCAGCAGTGTTTCAAGTGTTGCAAGAATGTTTTTCTCCATTGCCTTGTGTAAGCTATAGTAGCTGCTAAAGAATGAGAAGATAGGAGAGGCTAACTCCTGGAGGCTGGCATGCGAGACGCCGACCTAAGGTACAGGTGCATGCCACCGTTGCAGCTGTGTGTAGTATCCCATGATGTGTCAGGCGCATGCAGGAAGGGTTTTTTCATCGTGACTTCACTCTACTGGGCAGAGCCATCGTGCCCAAAGACTCTGAGAGGGCACTTGCCACCCCCCAATAATTATGGAAAGATGCAAAAACCTGTGAGAATAGGTACACAAGTAAGCTTCTGAATGCAGGATACATGGAAATGCAGTATAGTTCTTTGACAAGTAAATCTTTTTTTTTCACATGTGGCTCTTCTAGGCACAGACTGAAATCAAAATATTCTTTTTATTATAATTTTTTTCCCTTGTTCCCTGCCCGTACGGTAAGGGCTGCTGCGCCCTTCCTTCGACCGGGTGGGTGGCTGCCTTTAGCCAGTGCCTTTACTACTCCTTGATTAGCTAGCAAAGGCTCTGCAAATGTCAGGCATCCAGTGGTCACCCTCATAGGAGCTGAGCACCTCACCTAAGTGTATCCACTTAGCCCACGTTGACCCCAGATTTAGGGTGTCACAATATGAAACTTTTCTCGGTATGGTAACCTTGAAAACATTACCGTGGTTATCGAATTATCGCAATATTACAGCATCGTTTTGGTGGGCCAAGAGGTCCTTATCTGCTGTCAATTTCTGTGCATCTATATGTGTGTATGAGAGAGAGAGACTCAAATCCTAAATTATTGTTTTATTGGGGTTGGTGGTGGTATAGTAGAGAAACAGCATTTTTCATACTTTGTCATGCTATTCATTAGTCATTTTGACCAGGAAAGGCACACTAAGCTGTGATAGCTTGTTTCCAGGTGTGTCCTGAGCTGCGTTACATGGACCTGTTATTGACTGGGGAATGTTGGCCATGACACTGGAAAAACTCCCTCTACTGTTCGTCTTAAGTGCCATGGGATCTTGTAACTTCCACCTGGACAATGACCAAGAATGGGCAGAAGAACATTGGCTTAACATGTCTTCCAAATGTCAGTGTGTCGGCACCTCAACAGTGCATCACCCCCCCCCCCCAATGTGGTATTACAGTGTCAGTCATGGGTGTTATGCCAAGTACCTGGTGTGGTGCTAGAACCATGATCTTCTGATCTTCTGAGCCCAGTGTGAGCATGCAACCTGCTGAGCCACTGAGACTGATATGGTATTCAGTATCATGGTGTATCTTGAAACATGGTTATCGCGATATTGGAAAAAAGTCACAGTATTATTGTTGCCAATAAATTATTATGGGTATCGTGAGACATGATTATCATGACATTCCTCTCCCAGAGGCAGTTTGTGGCTTGCTTGCAAGCCCTGTTCTCAGGTGAGACTACAGTGTTCTTTTGTCAGCTGAAATAAGAATTTTCGAAAAACGTACTTTTTTAGAATTTATGCAAACCCCCAAATAAGTGCCCCTGAAAACCTGTTTTGTGCTTGAGACTTTTGATCGGAGTAGTAGGGGGTCCTTTGATGCACCATTTTCTCACTGTATAAGTGGCTCCTTGGGTTTCATGCTCACCACTAAATCTGGAAAGCGATGGTTATGGGTTCATGTCTTACACCAGGAACTTAGGCTAATACCCAGTATTGACACTGTAATGCAGTGTTAGAGGGGTGCTGCACTGTTCAGGTGCCACTCTGTAGATGAGATGTTAAACCAAGGTCCCTCCTACACATCTGTGATGGCTGTCCAGGCGTAAATGTAAGATCCCACAGCACTTGTTCAGACAGCAGGAGATTTTTCTTGGTATACTGACCAACATTTTCCCGGTTAATAACATTGATCAATGTAACCCCCAGGACACATCTGAAATGAAAAGAGCTCAGTGTGCCTTTCCTGGTCAAAAATAAGATAAATACAAACTCCCGTGTAGTATTTTATAACTTTATCGGGACAAGGATGCTAAAGGAGAGCAGTCACAGCACCCTAAGACTACAAATGAAGACACACAACCATAAAGAAAGGCCCCTACTGTCCCTGTAAACTTATTCTGGTCATTCTTTTTTTGGTAACTGGGTAAGGCCCACTGGGGCCGCAAGGCTTGTTTACAGGGACAACTAGGAGCACCGGGGTGGTTAAGTGACTCGCTCAGAGTCACACAGTATGCAGGTGGAGGTTGTGGGAATCAAACCCAGATCTGCTGGATGTACCAAGCTCCTTCACAGCTCATTACTCTAACCTCTAGGCTGTGCTGCCAGTCAGGTGATAATAAGGTTTGACGATGGGGAGAAACGTCTGGAGGACCTGAACAGGTTTGGCGGCTGGTCGGACTCTTGTAGTCTTAGATTCATTGTAACCAAATGCAGGGTGTTACATTTGGGGAGGAGAAACGGTGGCAAGACCTACACACTGTGTGTGTGTGTGGGGGGGGTACCTCCTCTTGCGGCAGGGGAGGAGGAAAAGGATCTTGGCGTTATACTTGACAAGGGGATAAAACATGATTGCTGTAAAGAAGTCTGGAGGAATGTTGGGTGTACATTATAAGGGGGGAGGATGAAATGCAGAGCAGTCAATTTATAAGACACCACTTGGGCCCCACCTGGAGTACTGTGTGTATTTCTGGGCTTTCTAACACAGAATGGACATTGTGGCTGTGAAGAGGGTGCAACATAAGGCCTTCAAAATAAGGAGTACGGAGGATAAAAACTATGGAGAATGGTGATGGCGCTGGGGGGGCGGGGACATGAGCGCAGGCTTCTGTATATTGAAGAGTAGAGACAAGGTTGAACAGATTGAAGTGTTTTATCTGGAGACTTCTCCAGCAGGAAGCAGGGTCACTCCCTGAAGCTTTAAGGTGGAACGTTTGGGAGTAACATTAGGAGGCACATTTTCTACCGTAGGGTGGCGAACCCATGCAACAGCCTACCAGCAGAGACGGTGGATATAAGGACAGTAGAGACTTTCAAGGTAAACTTGGACACATTTCTGCTTACCAAGGGAATCACTGTGTACCCTGGCTAGTAGGGCGGGTGGTAAATCTATATAATTTAGTCAGGGCTCCAGATAAGATTTTTTGGGATGAGTACCGTGCTCCTCATTTTGAAAGTTGGGTGAGTAAAGCCAAATTCAGATGCGTACGAATGTCTGAACGGAGTGGAGTGAGGAGTACATTTTTAAAAAGAATGTAGTTATTTTTTAGATATGAATTGACCAGGTGTCAACAGTGCACCAGCTACTCACCAGTTTTAAAATATAGTGAGTAAAACAAAATTGGGATGTGTACAAGTGTTGTAAATCTGGAACAAAATACTCCTTTTGAATCCCCAGTTATGTTCTAAAGCACTGTTCTGTGGAGCATAGTGCATTTCATATGTTGCGCGAGCACTGGTACTCATTAGAACTATTTTCTGAAGAGTATTTCCTAAAATAAGTCGGTACTCGCCTTATTTGGAGCCCTGAATTTAGTACTTACTTACATAGCATATATATTGGTCCCTGCTTAAGTTCATTGCAGACATATCATGGGACATCAAGAGCAAGATCAGTCTGTTTACTGATGATACCAAGGTAGGCGCGGTGGTGGATGACCTAGGGGGATGGCAGGGGTTGCAGGATGATCTGGCAAAGCTTGAAACCTGGTCAGACACCTGGCAACTGGGCTTTCATGCCAAAAAGTGCAAGGTGCTGCATTTTGGGATGAAGAACCCAAGGAGGAGCTACCAGCTAGGGGGAGTGCAGCTAGCCCAGACAGAGGAGGAGAAGGATCTGGGTGTGCTCATTACAGGGTCAATGAACAACTCGGCACAATGTAAAAAGGCAGCTGCAAAGGCCAACAAAATGCTGGGTTGTATTGCAAGGGGTGTATCCTCGAGGAGGGAGGAGGTGATTCTGCCACTGTATAGGTCATTAGTTAGACCACATCTGGAGTACTGCGTGCAGTACTGGCGTCCATATCTGCAGAGAGACATTAAGTTACTGGAGGGGGTGCAGCGCAGAGCGACAAAGATGATCAAGGGGCTGGGGGACTTATCATACGAGAGGAGGTTGAAGGAGTTGAATATGTACTCATTGGAGGAGAGGAGAGACAGGGGTGACATGATTGAAACCTTTAAATACATGAAAGGAATAAACAAGGCGGGTACAGAGGGGCTGTTCAAAGTAAGGGAGGGAAGGGCCACCAGGGGCCATGATATGAGACTGGAGCGAGGAAGGTTCAGGAGGGAGATGAGGAGACTTTTACAGAGAGGGTGGTGGCTGGGTGGAATGCGTTACCTGCTGAAGTGGTATGCAGTAGAACAGTGGACTGCTTCAAACGAGGATGGACAGGACAAGGGGAGGGTTAATGAAGGGAAGGGTGGGAGGGAGGGCAGCTGCAGAATAAGGGTGCTAGCTGCAGATTCGAGCAGACTTGATAGACCTCTAGGCCTTTATCTGCTGGCAAATTTCGTATGTTCGTAAGTTAAAATAAAAAAAATTAAAAGATGGACACCTCATTTGAAGAGGGGAACTTTCTACAGTTTCTAACAATGGACATGGGGCACTGTTTTCAGTTTTGAGGCAGGGATCTTGGGAACGCAGGTACCCCCATCCTTTACGCACATTTTGTACGTTGGGAAGCTCAAAATTATTATTATTTTTTTTTTTAAGTTCCCGAGATGCTCCTTCATCAAACCTTGCAAGTCCATAGACTGATCCGCCGCCCGCCTTGTAATGTGAAAATCAGTGGAGCGCAGGGTGCGCTTCATTGGTTTCTGTGGGCAGTGTTTAAACTAGAATGTTTAACGTTTAGAGTGATTCAACAATCAGTTACTGCTCACCAACAAGGGCCTTGTTAGGTGAGCGGTGGCTGTAATTTGTTTGAATTCACTCTCTAAAATATGAAAAATTCTAGTTTAAGACACATCCCCATTGAAACCAATGGGGTGTGCCCCCGTGCTCTACAGATTCTTATACTCTGAGACTTGTGAATGCAGAGGCGCGGCTCACATACATTTACATGGGGACCCCGGAAATTTACCAGAGACTCCCTTTTTTTGGGCTGTGGACCCTCCCCTTTTTTATATATGTAGAGAAAATCTTGACTCCCAACTTAAAAATCTTACCGAGAGCCTTGTTTGAGAGGGTCCTCTGTGTATGCAAATACCTAGTGTTGATTGGTTGACTCAGCCCTTAAGATTTGTAATATTAAGAAAGTATTAGTTCAGTATACCTTTCCTGGTAAATTGTTTGAAACAAATAAACAATAGATAACTATAATTTCCTTCAGTGGGGCTCTTGAAAGGGGGGAGTGAAAAAAATCTGCCAGGTAGGGGGTCCAGACTCCTCAGAAAAATTATATTTCAGAAGCTCTGATTCAGCAACATTTTCAGAATGTGACCCACATACTGGGTGAGGAAGTCCACTTCAGCTCTTGTGGCATCTCCATTTGGGCCACTGTACAACCTACTGGCTAATGCCACCATTTTCAGAAGTTCAACTTGTCCTTTTTTTTTTTTTTTTCCAGAAGTGAAAGATGAAAGATGTGAATCTAAAGCAGTCTATCCTGCTGGCCTGGAGGGAGCGATGGAGCGACTATCAGTGGGCCATCAACATCAAGAAATCCTTTCCCAAAGGGGCCACGTGGGACATGCAGAACCTGGCAGGTCAGAAAAAGTGCACGTTCAGAATGGGTCTCGTTTTTGTATTGACTGTGGTTCTGGGCAATTGAACAGATTCCCTCACCTCCCAAACCTGTAATACATTTTTCTTTGATGGAATTGACTAATTTGGATTCTTCTGGCATTGCCAAACAAGAACATTCCATTTGTGCTTTACTGTATTCCTACCAATGCTCTAACCTTTTTTTTTTTTTCCTGTCCTTAGCCAATAGCAACC
The DNA here is from genome assembly GCA_016271365.2 of Neoceratodus forsteri. Classification (NCBI taxonomy): domain Eukaryota; kingdom Metazoa; phylum Chordata; order Ceratodontiformes; family Ceratodontidae; genus Neoceratodus; species Neoceratodus forsteri. Next base: position 40,131,282 of record JADMNL010000032.1, read on the forward strand.
ACCTGATTAAAATTTGGACGTCACTTCTAATTTTTAGGAGCTAAATCAGTATTAAAAAAAATCCTAAAAGGATAGACAGGCATCACGGTCTCTGGTGTCAACTACCAAAATGTTGGCCTATCTTAAAAAATGTATTTATAAATATTTTTTTAAATCTCTGCTAAGATTTTGGTAATTTGTAGCAGAAACATACGAACCTACAACAAAGCCTGCAGAATGAGGCCATTAAGTCTGTTGATTCTACTCGTATTGCAGGGTCCTCAGTGTCAGCTACTGACCTTGCCCCCCTCTTCCTGACCAGCCCCTCCCTTCTGTCGACCTCCCTTTTGACCCTTATTTTCCCCTTAACTCTATCCCAGCCCCTCAGACTGTGATGCCCGGCATTATTTTAGGGATGCTAGTTATGTACGCTCGCGGTTCCGATTGCATGTTTCTATAGCTGCCTCCTGCTTATCTTCTCAGTATAGAAAAAGTAGCTTACCAAAAATAAAGAGGAGCTTCTGATGACTAAAACAATTTGCTTTTTAGTCACCAGACTCCATATCTTGTGTCATTTGTGATAAAAATGGTTGCTTTTTTAGATCCCTCTCTGCTCACTTGCTTTAGAAAATAACATAATGTTGGGCACGCGGCAGTTATATTGAGAAATGGCTCTCAGACCGTTACTGTGGCATGGCTGCCTCTACGTTTCTTCGTGAAATTGCAAATTTTTTGATTACTAGAGGCAAACAAATTCCATTGATTCAACAATAATGACAGAGAAGCCAGTAATTTCTGAGGGATTAATGACCTATTGGGGGGGGGGGGCACCTCCCTCCAGCTGGTCGTTAATCCTAGGAATGGTGGTCTGGTGCAAGCAGTGCGGCACAAGAACAGCCTGCTTAAGATTTTGCATGCCACACTGCGTCACTTGGCAGTTGGTAAGTGGTACATGCAGGGCTATTCAGGTTTAACAGTGAAATCTGTGATAGAGCCTTGAGTAGGTATCACAGTATTTCACACAGTGCTTTGAAGTGCAACAGGGCCTTATAACTGTTTTAAGAGGACTAGAAGAATTTGTCAGAAGAAATAGATTTTATTTTCAGAGCAGAAAATCCAATTAATTTGGAGCGTCTATAACTTAACACCTTTGTTATATTGCCAAGACTTTTAAAGAGGGGTGTGTGTGTGGGGGTGTATGCTGATGTACGGCTTGTGTTGACTAAATTAAATTTGGTTTTCTTCAAAAGTCTTTTTGCTGGTCTAAGAAGCATGAAATTATTTTATTGGAACCATTGAAAAATTGCGTTCTTGGTGGAGGAGGGGCAGAATTCCAAGCAGCCATCTCTTCAAAAAACATTGAACACTAGCTTTGGGTTTAGTAACATTTAAGATTTATAAGCAAACCTGATATTTTTTCTATGAAAAAGTATTGCCCAGTCGCCCAAGGCAGTGCAATATGCCCTAATACGGGTGACCCAGGTTTGGGAGTGAGCATGGGGCATCAGTGACTGGGCAGTCAAAGGTTGGGCTGTACTGCTGTTGGCTGTGCTTGCCCCTACCTGGGGAGGATAGTTCTGGGTTCTGTGGCCACATCAACCCCTGCAACAGGACCCTTACCGTAGAAAGAAGTTATGGCACATGAGGCCACCAATTGGCATGGCTCAGTGCTGTGACAGAGGTGTGAGAGGCACCAGGATTTAAAAAAATAGGGAACAGACATGCTGATTCTGTCTAGATGACTGCTGCCAGCACTCTCTGGCTGCATTGACTACCCCTCCCCCTTGGGCATAATGTTTTTTTGAGCTTGGATGACACTTTGCACACCAGCCTGAGTGCCAGAAAGATGATAAAAAAAAAAAAGGGGGAGGGAGAGGTAGTGGTAACTCTGTGGCTTGTAGGATACATTTTTTTTTTTTTTTATGGGATATGGGGTGATCCATTGCTGTGAGCTGGTAGAGTCTTGGAATGCTTCAAAGGCAGCACATTCAGACTCTGCAGAGAGCGAAGATACCTGCTACGGCACCTTCTGCTATGTTGGTGCCATGACCACGCATCATTTGCTGGGGCTCTGCCTAGTGGAATGCTGCTGGGTGTTCCATAGTACAGGAAGGTGGGTGGAGACTGGGTAGCCAAGAGAAAAGGGCTGGAAATGGGAGGGCCACCAGTCCCTTTATGTTACAGGGCCTCTGATGTCTCCGCTGCTATCTCCCCAGCAGGTTAATACCCCCCCACCCCCCGTGGTAGCAGATGGGCCCATAATGCAAGGACAAGCTGAAGGAGTCCTTTGATGGTGGAGATGTTGAGAGTGAAGAGGAGGCATGTCTGCTGGGATGTGTAATCTGCTGCTCTGCTTCATCATGTCTAGACAGTATGTTGTTTACAGAAAGAAAAAGAAGAAAAGGGAAGTTTAACTCTCTCCGGGAAAGCTGTTTTTAATAGAAGTCTCCTTACCTGTTTACTTTTGCTTTGACAGAAGCTCTTCTGGAACAAGCCTTGATTGGCCCATCGCCGAATCCTCTGCTGATGTCATACCTCACATATGCCATCAGCTCCCAGGTACAGTACAGTCAGATTATTTTTTAGTGGTGCTGTTTATTTACATACTATTTATATACTGTACATTCTCATTCATAAATACACAGTAGCACAAGGATACCATTTTGCATGATGCAATTCCAAATAAATTACTGAGCCTTCAGTGGGTGATGGTTTGGTAATATAAAACTGTGGCCAGGGCACACCGAGTTATGAAAGACGGTCTGCATTGCATGGAAATTACCCTGTAGTCTGAGCACCACAAAAGGCCTCTGGAGTGATAGTGTTCGTTTTTTTCTTTGGTAGAGTAAAGCAGCAGAACTTCCCTTGCAAGCTGGTAATGCTAGGAAGGGGATTCTTCATGGCCACCAAAGAAATACCAGGGAAAAAAAGTATTTCTTTGTTTTAATTTGCATGTAAATTTGGGGACAAGAGAGGAAAGAACATTTAATTATTTCTTTAAATATAAAGATTTTACTTTTAGGGCCTAATTGAAGGCTTTCAGTGAGTAAAGGTGTCAGCCATGTTGGTGATGTCAGTTTTATTTATTTATTTTATTTATGACTTTGTTAACCGGGTAGGTGCACTGATCCTGGAACAGTTTTCAGGCACGACCCGGGTAGCGTAAGGCGGTACAGAGTAGAAACATCAGAATAACAAGACAAGAGTAGGTAATACATACTGAAAGGTTACAGTTGTTACATTTGGCAATACGTGATGGCAGTAGTTGAGGGACAACAAATAACAAAGCAAAGTAAGGCTCATGGTGGGACAGTTTCAGTAAATGAGAGAACCTATTTGGCCCTACCCCTGGAACCTGTTTGGGGGGGAATGCTAGTTCTTAAAGCAGTAGCGGGTGGATGCCAACAGGAGCCAGTCTTTGAGGCGAGTCTTGAACTGACGGTGAGTGTTTATGGTGTGCAGTTCAGTGGGCAGTTTGTTCCATAGTGTGGGGGCTGCTACAGACAGGGCTTTAGTGCCCATGCTCATGGCTACCCTGGGATTTTCAGGGAAGGGATACTGGAGGAGCGTAGGCAGCTGTGTGAGGTTTGGACGGTGAGAAGGGGAGCAAGAGGGGATTTCTGGCCAATACAGATGGCAGAATCAATAAAATTGTACAGTGCAAGGTCAAAGCGGACTTGTAGTGGGAGCCACCCCAGTGTAGTGTAGAGTGTACAGTGGTATGTGGAGAAAGGGGCCAGCCGGGAGAAGCGGCAGGCACTGTTGTATGCTACTGATAGTTTTGCCATGTGGATGCGGAGGTCCTGGAGTAGATGGGAGAGCAGTAGGCAGCAGGTTTCCCTGGATGATGGCATGGCGGGCCTCGGGGTGAGGTATTGCCGGTATCTGTAGGCAGCCCCTAGTTTTTGATGAAATCTTAGAACCAGGGAGTTTGTGTGCTGTAATGGAAAGGGAGGGGTCAAGCACAACTCCTAGCTATTTGAAATGTTTGACGTCCTCTAGGGTATGGCCATCAGGGGACGTGATAGGGGTGGATTAGATTTGCATTTCGTTAGGAAAGGCTTAAATCCGAACAACATTGTTTTTGTTTTTTTGGCATTGACCAGAAGGAGATTGTCAGTGAACCAGTTGTAGGCTGCAGTGTAGTTTTGTGAGAGGGCTGCAGAGATGAGGGTAGGAGACATTCCGCTGGAGACGAGCACGAGGTTGTCGACATAAAGGATTGAGTGACAGTTGAGACTATCCACTGGAAGGGAGTTAATGAACAAGGAGAACAGGAGGGATCCCAGGATAGAGCCTTGGGGGACCCCGGTAGGGACAGGCAGGGCTGGCAAGCGGGCCGGGGCCAATGCACACAAACTGGGAGCGCCCTGTAAGGTAGCTTCCGAACCAGGTGGTGACCTTCAGAGAGCAGCCAAGGTGATGCAGTTTGAAGAAGAGGAGTGAGTGATTGACCAGGTTGAAGGCTTTGGAGAGGTCAATGAAGACTGTGCCAGTTGCATTTCCATGGTCCATGTTTGTGAGGATGTGGTCAATTAGGAGTGCGAGGGCAGTGGTGGTGGAGTGATTCTTGTGGAAGCCATGTTGTGGGCTACATAGTAGGTCATATTTACCTGTAGTCAGCAAGTTGGTGGTGGACAGCAATTTCCAGTAACTTGCTTAGGTGAGGAAGGATGGAGATTGGGTGATAGTTGTCTGTGTATTGTGGGTCCCGGGCTTTATGAATGGGAATGACTTTCACAGTTTTCCATGTATTGGGCATGGAGGAAGTGGTCAGGGCGAGGTTGAAAATGAACTTTAGGGGGTGACGGTGGCAGGGGAGATGAGTCTAAGGAAGACGGGATAAGTTAGGGATGAATAAAGTGGATCATGAATTCTGGATGTCCTTTACTCAGATTCCAACTTCCACTACCTAGTCTTGTTCCAACTTTGCTTTCGTGGAGATTATCATATGGGTTGTGGAATTAATCTTGCCAGTCAGGAAGCTGGAAATTTCCAACCCATTTTAGTCTACCACAGTATGGCGGTAATCTTATAATATTGTGGTATTCTAACTCCCGGAATCCCTCTGTATTACCCTTCATGGGTTATTCTACTGTGATAAATTTTATATCTCAAATTGCACTTAATCCTGCTTCAGAATTTACATTCTAGATGAAAGCATTGGGCAGCTGGTTATTGGATGTTATGCCCATTCAAAGCTGCGTACTGCCCTGCAGTATCATAGCCTGCATTTGTTGTAAATAGTAAGAGATAGAGGTCTGCTGTTTAGAGCACCAGTTTGTGAACCAGAGGATCCAATCCTGCTAGAATCAAATACTCACTGTATGACCTTAGATAATTCTTTTAACACCTCTGTGCTTCAGTACACATAGCTGGGGAACTGGGTAGAAGCAGGACCCTACTGAAAACGAGGTGCTGCATCTCAGCTGGGCTATCCTGGGTAAAGAATTGTAACAAAAACAAAATTGTTATACCGGGCTGGTAGCGTGGAGGGCTGAGGCGCTGGACCACCTTACCTTCTGCCACACTGGTGGCCAGGGTTTGGTAACAGGCCTGGAACACTGGGGGTGCCAAGGAGGGAAGACTGAGTATCACACGGATGAGTCTTCTTCCTCCTCTGGAGGGCAGAGTCTGAGTCACAAAGCTTGCCTGACAGCTGATGGAGGCCAGGTAGCAGCGCTGGTGGGACTAGCAGATGTGGGTGATGCCCAGTGAAGAAATGGAGGAAAATGCCCCGTCTGGCTTGGCATCCCCCGCAGGTACTGCACGACCCCACGTGGGAGGCCACCTGCCAGTATGGCTCTGTGTAAGTCACGTTAACTTGTAAGCGCATGAGACAGGTCAGCGATGGGGCTAGGTGGATGCCACTGAGACAGGGGAGAAAGGTAGAGAAAAAACTTGAGTACACAAAAAATTGTTATTCTGTGCAGCTGTGTTGTCTTAATCAGGATAATCATTCCTAAAAGCTTGAGTTTGATTTCTGCAAATTGTGTTCTGGCTACCCGCTGTCAGCGAAGACCTCTTTCACCCCAGACTATTTACGGTGTTATTTTCTCACAGATTGCTGTAATTTCCAAGCAATTTGTTTTCTCGAATCACTTTCTCTCGCGTACCATGGTTAATGGCTACTGCAGTGACTTGAGTGACTCTGCTGTAGTTGTGATGATGGGTGATATCAAAGGCAAACACAACAAGTATCCTTACATATAACCAGAATAGCAAGGACTACTTTTTTGATGGCATGCAACTAATTGTCTGATCATTACCTTTCAGAAGATGACCATAATAGCACAGTTTCTTTAACCACACTACTTAACCGTCATTTACAGCAGCTTATTTCCCGCTAGCTAGCAGTGATTTTGGAGCCCTGGTAATTAACTTTAAAGGGACACTGTCAACCTTTTTTACATTGTATCATTTCTGTGTAAAAACCCACATTTTATGATTGCTTACTTTCTTTAAAATTCATTGTTGTTGCTGGTTGTTGTATCTGCTTCCTTGCTTATTAGAATCAAAATGCATGGTAATGTATAGCTATACCCAGTTTTGTTTTGCTTCAAATTATTGAACTACTCTTAGTGCACACTTCCTGTACATTAGAAACACTCTCAAACAGTGCAGCCACTCATGTTACAGTAGTCTCCTCTACTCGCATTGCATAATGAGTGGCTAGATTGTGTTGGCGGTGTTCCTGAGTCCATGAAAGATGCAGTGGGAGCTGGTCAATAAATGTAAACAAATATGTTTTCGTGTGCTAACACCAGTCAGTTTTTCACTTTTTAAAAGGAAAACAGTGATCTGAATTAAGCTACCAGCTGCATCAATAGTCTCTTTACAATGTGAACAACCATTAAATGTGTTTTTTTTTTTTTTAAGAGATTCAGTAAGAAAGGCACTGCTCCCAACATTTATGTGCCTTATCGCCACAGAAGCCCAGCAGTGTGCAAATATCCAGATTTGATGCAGAAGTTAAAAAATTATTTGCTCCATAAAATTAATAAAACTGGGTCTCACGTACTTCCCGGTTACGAATTCCACCCCTGCATTCACGTATGTGATAGCTGAGATGTAAGTGAGAGCATGGGGCACTCTCCATTTTAGCAATGGCGGCTGTATTAAAGTTTTTTTATCCATGAGCACTTGACAAAACGTGGGCACTGGTTGACTAAGAAGGGCCTTCTTAGTTGACCGGTGCCCACTTTATTTTACCAAGTGCCCATGATAAGATAAAAACTTTAAGCAAAAGCCTCTGCCCATTGCTTATAATGGAGTGTGCCCCCACGCTCTCATTGGGCATCTTGTAAGTGAGCGCAGGGGCAGCACTCATAACTGGGAAGTCTGTGGAACCCGATTTTATTAATTTTACAGAGGAAATCATTTTGTAACTTCTGCATTAAATTTGGATATTTACAAACTGATGGACTTCTGTGGTGGTAAGGAACATAAATGTTGAGGGCAGTGGCTGACCCATTTATCTTGGTGGATCTCTTTAAACTAAGGACACTATGAGACCTAAGGGGGTTGACAGTGTCCCCTTAACATGGGGATCAGGTTACAGAAAAAAAAAAAGATAAGGTCTCCGTTGGCATTAGCTCAACTTCATTGTTGTCCATGTATTGAATTTTAATTCATTCCATTCAGTATCAGTAGGGTGTATTATTTCGATGCACTTCTAAAATGTTCTTATAATTTGTACTGTTCGTAACCACAGAGTTTATCAACTTTGTATATATTGACTTTGTACACCCTTTTTGGATTGAGCCCTGGCTACCTTAGTGACCTCGTGACTCCTGTCCATCCGGTGCGCTCGCTCCGCTCCTCAAGCGAGGGCCTTCTCCTGGTTCCCAGGGCCTGCCTGAAATCCTCTGAGGATCGTTCGTTTGAGGTGGTAGGCCTGGTATTGTGGAACTCACCTCCAAAATTCTTGAGGGAGGCCCCATCAGTGGAGGTTTTTAAGCGGGGTCTGAAGGCGCATCTTTTTAAAGAAGCATTCGTTGACTGCTTATGGTTTAGAATTAGAAAACTGCTGCATTGTGTTATCTTAATTTAGGATTTATTTAAGTTGAATTTTTTTTGTTGTTTTCATGTTTTTGTATTGATATTGTTTTAACTCCTGCCTTACTAGTACAGCACCCAGAGCCTCTGGGATGGGGCGCTAAACAAATAAATTTTGCTTCCTTCTAACCCCAGGAATCACTCATTATGACTAAACCAATGCAGCCAGCCTTCAGTTTTGTTCTGCTATGGAAAGGTGGAACATATGCAAATGATGAAATGCTTAACTAGCTCATGCCAGTTTCAAATTGCTGCCCCTAGTAACTGCTGCACTCTAAGTGCTTCAGATTCTTTACTCCACCTGCCAGTTAAGATGCCTCTGAGAATTCTCCTCGACTTTTCTGTCAGAACTTTTAGTTAGTTTACAAGTATCATTTATTTCCTAATATATTTCATTTTGCTGCCCCTATAGTATTGTTAGTTTGTTCGGTTATTTTACTTGTGTTTGTCGGTTCCTCATCGGTTCCATGGAACCGCAAGGAACCGCGGGGTTTAGTGGCTTTTCACTTTAAATTATACTTTCTTTTTGAGCGGTTCCCTTGGGTCCCGTAACTTTCTTTATTTGTTTTTATTCTTATTTGCATTTCCTTTTTCATGTCAGAAACCAAGCTGTTGTTGGTTTCCTTTGTATTCAGGAACCAATAGCGGTTATTTTTATTTAATTCTTAACGATACCAAGGAACCAACTGTTTGGTCTTTCAGCATTTAAAAGTTAGATTCTGACACCAATGGCTGAGGCTCCTAGACCAAAGAAAAAGACAGGGCCTACTGGGTTTAAGAATGGCTTTCGCTGTGGTCGCCTAGTTGCTAAAGCTGATGGGCATAACCTCTGTTTTTAGCTTGGGTCCCAGTCCCATTTTTGCAAAATGTGCTGTGTGTAAAACTTTTTGCCCTAAAACCATTAAGAAAAGGGTTAAGAAGCTAGAGAAAATGGCTACATCTGCTCCTCTTTCTAAAATCTCTGAAGAGGTAGCTTCCTCTACCTCTTCTTCTGCTTTTAGAAAAGATAAGGAAAGGTTTAAAGAGTCAGTGGATCCAAAATCCATGGATAAAGCTGACTGCCAGATCCAAAAGACCTGTGGACCCACCTGGTGAGTTGGTTCCAGCCAAGAAAAAACAGAGAAACATGTTGCTGCACCTCCAGCCGAGAAGGCTAAGGAGCTCTCAACAGATGGACCTGCTATACCCACAGCAGAGGAGATTGCTAGGGCCCTGCAGATTTTACAGGCACTTCAGGCAGTGGTACTGGTTCCTGCCCAGGTATAAACGGTTCAGGAACCTGCTTATATGTATGAAATACAAGCAGGAGAAGAGGAGGAGGTGGGTGAGCCTGTCGAACCTGAGGTGGCCCCTGAACAGGAGTTTGGTTCCCCACCTAGGAGTCCAAATGATTACACTTCACACTATTTGCTTGTGACGCAAATGGTGGACACCTTGAATCTCTCTATTCAGGAAACTAAAGAGGAGGAGGAAGAGGCAGATTTTCTAGAGATGATGGGATTAGCCCCCACGAAGAGACTGCTGCTACCTGTGCACACGTCTCTGAGGAGACGGGCACTGAAAACCCTACCACCATTCCAGGGGTTGAAAAGAAAATTAATAAAAAGTGTCAGTTGGACAGGTCCAGTGCTGCCTTCCTGTTTAACCACCCAGACCATGAAGAAGTGGTAGAGGCAGCAGCCTGTGATAAGGCCAGAATTCCTGTCTTCCCACCCTCCTGATAAGGAGTCAAGAAAACTGGATGCTATGGGGAAGAAGGGGTACCTGGCAGCTCCACTGCTAGTGAGGCAGGCCAGTTACATGGCATACACAGTGCAACAGCAAAAGGCCTTGTGGAACACTGTGCTGTCACTAACAGATGAAATCCCAGGTGAAGTGGCAGTGGTCCTGGCAGAGACTGCCAAGACAGCTTTGGATGCCACCAAGTACCAGTTCCACATGGCTGTGGACGCTAATGACAGTGCAGCAAGACTTATGGCCCTTACTGTCTCCATGAGGCAGTTTGCTTAGCTTAGGACAACAAACCTAACCCAGGATACGCAGACAGAGGCTATGGATTTCCCCTGTGAGGGTGCTTCCCTCTTCAGGGACAAGACAGAGACCTACATGAAGAAAGTGGAGGAGTATAAAGCAACTCACAGAAGAAATCCATCCAAAGAGTGACCCTCTACTTCTTACAGGTCCCAACACAGGGGAGGTGGGGATAGGGGCACCTACTCCAGACCATTCTTTCAAGTCCAGGCAACAACAGACTACCAGTAGCCCAGGGGCTATTTTAGGGGTAGAGGCAGAAGGCCCATGAGGGGGTCAGCCCAAGTGCCTCAGGCTCAGGCCCATCCAAAGCAGAATCCCTGACGGGCTAGTACAGGTCGCCTTCCCCCCTACCAGTAGGAGGCAGATTGACTCACTTCCTCCAAGCCTGGCATGCCATCCCCACAGACAAGTGGGTCTTGGAGGGTGTGAGCCAAGGGTTGTCTCTAAGTGTCAAATCCCTCCCCAAACTGAGAGCCAGAAATTTTGCCCCTGCAACATCTGCAGACAAACCTAATTCAGTTCTTTGATTGGGTGACTCAGATGATTGACTGGGGAGGGGGTGGGGGGGCGGTGGACGTGGCCTATCTTGACTTCAGTAAGGCCTTTGAGAGCATCCCCCATAGTTGCCTGAGAAACACCCCCTGCAGGGAGTCTAGGATGGTTCTGTTTCTAGCGGAGGCTGCAGCTGGGGGGCTCCAGTCTACTTCTGGTAGACTAAAGTCCCCAACCAGCAGCACTTCCGCTTTTTTGGCATCATACTGATGGCTTTCCCCAGTGCCTTATCCAATTGATGTCCCTGTGTTGGAGGTCTGTATATCACCCCAGTGCTAATTGTGACGTCGGCTCCTGTCTTGAGTGGCACACAGCACCTGCAACCCATCCTTTAGCTCTATACCCTCCCTCACATACAGCACAACCACACCACCCTTCCTCCCCTACTTATCCCTTCTGAACGTAGTGTAGCCTGATAGGGCCATGATCCTGTTGTGGTTCTTTGTACACCATGACAATGTTATGGCCACAAGATCCAGATCTGCCTCCGGCATGATGTCCTCCAATTCTGGAACTTTATTTCCAAGACACCTTGCTCTCATCCAGCCTACAACCCTTCCCCCTGCTTCCTGCCTTCCTGTTAGTAGTTGGCATCATTTTTATTTTGCATTAAAAGAGTAGTTCTTAATTCTAAATTTCGTAGTAAACAATATTGTAAAACCTTCAAAAAATAGACCGCAATGGGGGGGGGAGTGGGGGGGGCTGGATAGCAGTCTGATTCCAAAAGGATCTCTTTGTGCACTGCTGCTTTGAAGATAATGGGAACAGATCCTCCTGCTTTCCTTTTTGTGTCTGTTATATTCTGATATGTTGTGACATTTTTTGTTAAAGAGCTAGTAATTAACTGTTACCTCTTATCTGAAGTATTTGATTTCTTTGTTTTATTTTCCCTTTTGCTAATTAAGATTTGCTGCCTCACAATACTTTGTGATGTTTGGAACAGTACTGAACTTGGAGGCAGACATAACTTGTTTTGTTGCTTCTCATACATCATCAGCATTGTGACCTCACTGTCTGTAAGTCACAACTGACCAAAAGCCAGTCATCTGTTGCAAGACTGGTCACTTGTGATTTCACAGTAAGAGAGGTCACAGTGCTGATGAGGTCTAAAGAGGAGTACAACTAGATATGCCAGTTTCGTGGTAAAGTAATGCTGTTTATTAAATGGCAAGAAGAAATCTAGAAATTTCATTTGAGAGGCATCACCTGACCGTGCATTAAATCTCTATAAATGCATGGTCAGGTGCCAAATCTCATTTTCCTCCACCCAAAAACATACTTGGAGCCATTTTTATAAGTGTAATAAGACTCTCTAGGGTGTGTCTCGTAGGATTTTTTTTTTGCCTTGTTTTTTCACCTTCCTCGGCCCCCAGCCTGCCACTCATTTAGGCTGTACAAGTCTCTGCTGTGCACCAGTCTCAGTACTGCTAGACCTGTGTCCGAAGGGTTCCAGCTCTAACCCTACCAGAAGGGCCCCCCTCCTCTGCAAGGGGGGAGAACAGGGCTGAGGAGAAGCCTGAACGCTGCCCACCTGGAGCCTCAGGTATGGGGTATGGGAGTAGTGCGCTTTGGGGACTGCGGCGTGGCAGGATGGCAGCCGTCATCCAGCAGAGCTGGAACTGGCCATTTTTCCGTTTTTGGTCTGATTCCCCCCATTTAGGCATGCACCACAATAGCAGCCTGGGACGGGGACCTCCTGCAGCGTGTGGTTACCCATACCCCAAGGACATCATCACAGGTCACCACCAGGAACCTCTGAAAGAGTGGTGCTGTGCTGCCCCCCCCCCGGGAGGGAAGCATCCAAAGGATGCTCTTGTCTTCCTCCCCGCCGGCCTCCGCTCCTGGCGTACGAGCTCAGAGTATGAACCTGGATTGCCAGCATGCCGAATGAACACTCATTGCTTAGCGCCACGGGGCTGGCCGCATCATAGGATTTTTAAAGCACTTCTCAGAGGTGCAAGGACACGCGGCCTTCAGCCTTGTGCCTTACTACACCCCTGGGGTGTGCATTTAAATCCTATAATGCACACCCTGTCATGTCTTATCGCTTACTAATATCACACCTAGAACTATAAGATAAAAAGCCTTCTGAACAAATGGGAAAATAAAAAGTAATAAACTATTTTTAAAAAAATGAGTAATATTGCCTCCTATGCACCAGTAGCTCTTTAAAGCAATTATCACTTTCATTATTGTCTTTGTAATTACAGTACCTTGAATCCTTTTTGCCTTCACAAGTGCTGCCTTTTCTTGTCGTGCTGTCTGCACAGTTTGAGACACCCGTTGCACCATTCTGGGTAATCCAGATGAACAGCATGGAATGGTATAACTGATGTCATGGAATGTCTTGGAAATGTGAAAAAAAGAACAGTAGCTGCTGAGGGAAAGGACTCTGTGTAGATCTGAGGGTACCCCAAAGTTAGATTATCAAATATCGGCACAAGCATATCAGAATACATAACTGACATGGAAAGAAAAACAGGAACATTTAACAGCATGAAAAGGATTTTCTATCCCCTTTAAGCAGATTCTGTAATTCTGTATAAATGCACCACTGTGTTCACTTCTTTTAAAGTCAGTTTTATCTTTCTTCTTTCCAGATGGTCTCCTATGCCTCTGTGTTGACAGCCATTAGTAAGGTGAGCTCAGTTATATCCCGACTGTTGCCGAAAAGAACAATTTAACACCAAAACATGTTATAATTCATATTAGTTATAGTAACATTTGTTTCCCCTTGACTAAAATTGCACTGAGTTTTAATTGATGTTTACAAGTACAAAAAAATGACAGTAAGTATAGTTTATGAAAAAATCAGCTTTTTATTTCCTTTCGTTTTCTTGTTTAGTTTGATGATTTCTCCCGGGAGCTGTGTGTCAAGTCTTTATTGGAAATTTTGGATATGTTCTGTGATAAACTCAGGTAAGGACTGTGTGAAGATCACCTTTCGTTAGACTTCATCTGCTCTGACGGCTTGTCCCACCCGGCATCATAACCCTCTGCTTTCGGCCAGCACGTCAGCGTTGCAGCAGGGCTGCTGCTTATGACAACTGTGACCCAGGTTTGGGAACTAGCCTGGACTACTAGAGGGCTGGCCGAGGGAGGAATGCTAGGAGCAGTCCCAGAGGATGCTCCCCTCCTCTGGGATGGATGGGAGAGGATGTCTGCTTCCTCTGTACTGGTGGTGGCTGGGGTACCGCAGGTGGAATGGCAAGCGAGACAGCTGTAGAAAGGAAGAGATGCAGGTCCCCTGCTCTGCTCATGCCTCTTGTGGAAGCAGGTTGCAGCCTGCATGTCAGAGAGGGAGTTGCCATGGGACGTCCTGGGTGGCAGAGTGACATACTCTCTAGGCAATCTCAGGCCCGGTATCTTTCAGTCACCCAACATGGTAGGCCCTCCCGCCAACCAATTTGGACACCATAGGGGAGTGCCATCTCCAGCTGTCCCATTGTGAAGGGAAATTCCATGGGAGGTGAGGGGGCACCTGAACAGAGATAACGGGGATGAGAGATTGCTAATGGAAGAGAACAGATGGTGGCTAGCTTATGTACCGCTGTAATCTCCCAGGTCACACCTGAAAATAGGCACTTGGTTGTCTAGTGTGCTTACCTGGTAAACAAAAGCAAATAAATAAATAGGGAGAAACAGTAAAAATAGTTGTTTGCTTATGACATATGAACATACGAAGAAGCCAGCAGAAGAAGGCCATTTGGTCTATCAAGTCTGCTCATATTGTAGGGTCCACAGCTTAAGCTAATGTCTCTGCCCTCCCAACCCCCGACTCCTCCCATCCTCCCTACTCATGATCCTTACCTCCCCCCCATGCCTACCCCAGCCTCTATTAAAGCTGCCCACCGTCTTCAACGAGAGGACCTCTTCTGGCAGTGCTTTCCAAGAGTCCACCACCCTCTCTGTGAAGAAGTGCTTCCTGACCTCCCTCATAAACCTTCCACCCTACACTATTAGGTTTCATGATTAGAATTCGTACATCAACAGATTGTGAGGTCACAGGTAGCCGTGCAGCCTGAGCAGATGAAATTAAAGGGGTAGTGATTCTCATAGATATAACAAAAGCTAAATACAGAAAATTTGTGAAATTAAAGCTGACTTGCACATTGTTTTTTGTTCAGAATGTCCTTTGAGATTCCGGGGCACTATTTACATTTCCTGCATGAACATGTGAGAACAAGAAAGAAGGGGCACTTTGCAGCCACAGCCTGAAGAACTGTAAATTGAGGCACAAATAACTTCCCTATGCAGTAGTTACTAAGTGTTGAATTAGTGAGTTCCCTCCAGTGATGAAGTCAGAATGCAAATTAGGGTCACCATATGATAAAGTGATTTTTCTGATTTCTAGCCAAAAATCCACTCTTGATGTTTGCGGAACTCAGTTATACAGAATCCCCAATTTAAATTTCTACCCATTCGGTTTCTTTTTACTGAAGAAATTTTGAATAAAAAAATGACTTTTCGGCGTTATAGGCTTTCTGTCTGCCATCTGCTTTTCTTGCTTTGAAGTCTCAATCCTCTGCTTGTGACATCAGAATCATTTCCACAGCAACAGGATGTGATGTTACAGCAGAGGATTATGACTTAAGGAAGTGAAAATCAGCAGGACAGAGGAGGCCTGTAAGGTAGAGAGCCTTTAATGAAAAATGGAGTGTTAAGAAAGTCATAATTTTTTGAGTAGTGCTTTGATATTTGAGTCTTGTTGATGTAATACCTCAGTGTTTTGTAGAAATGGCGTTTGCTCCAATTAATGCTTGCTTTGCGACACCCTCGGTGTTCTGTTGATGGCACAGTGGCAGTCACATGGTGCTGTGCTGTTCACAGATGGCAGAGGGTCTACTGCCTGAGTCTCCATCCCACTCCCCAGCCTGTACCTTGAAGCCCATGTGCAGGTCGACATTGCAGTCATTTTTCGTTGGCCTGCCTGGCCCTCCTGCTGGTCCAGTGCCATCTCCCAACCCCTGTTTAAAAGGACACTGTCAACCTTTCTTGCATCATATCATTTCTAGGTAAAACCCCCACATTTTATGATTGCTTACCTTCTCTAAAGGTCATTGATGTTGATGGTTGTTTTATCTGCCTCCTTTCTTATTAGGACTAAAATGCATGGTAATATATAGGTATACCCAGTCTTATTTTGCTTCAAATCATCAAACTACTCTTATTGTATACTTCCTGAATGTTATAAGTGCCCTGAAACAGTGTAGCCACTCATGATATAGTAGTCTCCTCTACTCACACTGCACAGTGAGTGGCTAGACTGTGTTGGGGTGTTCCTGAGTCCAGGAAACATGCGGTGGGAGTTGGTCAAGAAATGTAGACAAACATGTTTTGGTGTGATAACACCAGAATGGTGGGCAGTCAGTTTTTCACTTTTTTTTGTCTCATGCCTTTATTGGTTTTAAATTGTGTAGATAACAATGACAGGCACCATAGACATACACATTTGATATATAGGTTCATGGAAGTGTACGAGCAATGAAGGCATATGTAAGGATGCCCATTGTATGCTCGCCACCCATATGTCCTATGGGTGGAAATCACATTTTTTGTTTCCCATATGTTTATCCTATCTTTGCTTAAAGATATTTAAATTATCACTATTAACGACACTTACAGGAAAGTTATTCCACAAACCCACAACTCTCTGTGTGAAAAATAGACTCCTTTTAGTGGATGTACATTTTTCTCCAGTGAGTTTATAACCATGACTCCTAGTTGAGTTGACGTTGGAGGCAGTAGTAAGTCCAATTGTGGTTCTTAAATAATCATTTTTTAAGGTTTGATATACCAATATTAAGTCACCCCTTATTTGTCTGTATTTTACAGAAAGTAGGTTGTTTTTTTAATCTATCTTCGTAACTATTACTATGTAAAGATGATACTTTTTTAGTGAACTTACGCTGAACACCCTCAGCGAGTTTTAAACCCCTTATAGAAGTTAGTGCACAAAATTGAGAGCAGTATTCCAAGTGGGGACGTACCAGACTGGTGTAGAGTGGCATAATAACCTTGGAGTCTCTACTTTTGATATTTCTTAAAATAGAGCCAATTATTTTATTACATTTTTTAACTTTAATTATATTATTTTTTTCAAAAGTTAAATTATCTGAGATTATGACACCCAAATCCTTTTTTTCCAAAATACTATTTAGATAAACATTGTTTAAGGAATAATTGAAGGGGATGTTATTTTTGCCCAAATGTAAGACCTTACATTTGTCAACATTAAAAAACATGCCATAAGCCTTTGCCCAGTTTGATAGGTTGTTTAAATGATTTTGTATGGAGCATTTATCATGAAAGGTGCTTACCAAACTACCCATTTTAAAGTCATCAGCATATTTTGCGACCCATATCTTATCAGTAGTAGGCAGTGTAGAGACCATAATATTAAACAGTATCGGACCCAGGACGGAGCCCTGGGGAACACCACTAGTTACCACACCCATCGCAGACAGGTGACCCTTGACTGATACCTGTTGAGTTCTGTTTTCCAACCATGACTGTATCCAGTTTATAATATTAGGTTGCAGCTTAATGTTGACCAATTCTTGTAGTAAGACTTTATGTGATACTTTATCAAAGGCTTTGGAAAAATCCAAAAATATTACATCTACCGGAATGCCCAAGTCCAAGGCAGCGCTTACTGGTTCAAAAAAATGTAGTAGGTTGGTCAAAACTGATCTTTCAGTCACAAAACCGTGTTGAAAGATATCTACTATTTTATTTCTTTCTAAATGATCTGTAATATGGGCTTTAAGCAATATTTCCATAATTTTGCCTATGATGGAAGTCAGGATTATGGGCCGATAATTGTTAGGGTCATGTCTGGATCCACCCTTATATATGGGTGTAACTATAGCCTCCCTCCAAGCCTGAACAACTTTACCTTCTCTGATTGATGAATTAAATAACATGGCTAGAGGACCAGAAATTGAATGACTAATTTTTTGTAAAAATCTGGGTGGAATGCCATCAGGACCAGGAGAGCTGTTTGATTTTAAAGATTTAATTTGTTTTGCAACCTCCATTTTTGTAAAAACAGGAAAACTAGAAGAGGCATATTTGCAGCTTCCTTAGTTTTGAAAACTTTTAGAAATGTCTCATTTAGAATTGTAGCAGTAGTTGTTTCATCTAAAATATGTACATCATTGATGTTAAAGGGTCCAATTGTATGATTTCTTTCTTTCATGGAACCAGTATAATTATAAAATTGTTTTTTGTTGTGTTTAACTTTAGTAACTAAGTTGAATTAAATTTTAGATTTAGATGATTTAATCATGTGTTTTAATTTTTTGGCTGCAATTTTGTATTTTTCCAGGAGACTGTTGGAATTAACTTTTTTATATTTTCTATATAGTTTTCTTTTTTTTTTTTTTTTGTAATTGTTTCTTAATTTTTGAGGACCACCAAAGAGGGACACGTTTATTGTTGCAGTACTTCATTCTATAAGGAACCCAATTTGAGAGACAAATATTGATTTTGTTATTAATTAAATCCCAAATTTGTAATAAATTTGGGTTATTTAGTTCCGTCTCCCAATTCCATTTAGATAAAAAATCATTTTTTTTTTATAGCTTGCTTTATTAAAGTTTTTGATTTTAGTAATGCCATTTGTGCTTGGAAAGTCTGCTATGTATTCATAATTGACCATGCAATGATCACCATCACCCAGAGGAGGAAGTATTTTGTTGTTATCAATTTTCTCATTAACATTGGTGAGTACAATGTCAAGGATATTTTGTTACCACGGGTAGGTTTATTAACTATTTGTTCTAGGTTAGATTCAAGAATCTATTCAATAGTGAATAAGAAATATAACACAAGCCATATTATTATTATTATTTTTAAGAAAAAAGGGATCTGAATCAAACTACCAGGTGTATAAACAGTCTCTATAGAATGTGAACAATCATAAAATGTGTTTTTTGAAACTAGGGACACTTTGAGGCCTAAAGGGGTTGACAGTATCCCTTTTAAGTCCTTGGTGTCCCATGCCTGCCCCCTCCCTAAGCTCAGTTCAGATCCCTGGTGTTCTGTGGTGTCCCCTCCCAAGTCCGAGTTCCCTGCATGTGGCTCTTAGTCCGGCCCATTGCCTATCTCTGTCCCATGGTGGCTTGGTCTCACTCTAGTGGCATCCTTTAGAACTTCCCATAGCAGTTCTACAGGCAGTGGGTGTCACTAAAGTTGTGATGAAGGTTGTGAAGGGCATCATCTTTTGTGAATGGCATGCAGTGTACACGGTGAACCGTGCCCCTTTTCTCGTGTGGTTGCATTGGAGTTAGGAACTCTTTTTGAACGTAACAGGGGTGTTGTCACATCATGAGACTCTTGCTAAATTGTTGTTGTTAACAGTACTGAGAATCAGGTTCAAAGACTTTTGGTTCATCCAGTTCTGCTACCCCTTCTAACTCAGTGGACATAACCATGTATTCCCCATCCCTCTAGACAGTGGCAGCACTTGGGTTAGAAAACATGGGTCAAATCAGACCCACTGGTATAAAAACTGTGACTCAAAATGAGACGTGGCTGGATCAGAAACTAACCAAAAGTACAACTTTCACCAGCACAGGAGCTGACAATTGTCAGGGAAAAATACTTTTTGTTGTGTTTCATCTTTTAGCTGTTATAGACGAGGTGCACTATTGAGGAGCCACTGTCAAGTGAAATGTGGTCATTTCTGGGGAGGCGGCAACTTTTTTGGTTTGGGTACCTGGTAACGCTGTCTCTGCCTCTAGGTTCTGATCTAGTCTTAGTCTAAAGACACAAGACTCTTTCTGCTGCCACTACTTAAGATGGAAGTTTGTTCCAGAAATCCACAGTTCTCTCCGTGAATTAATATTTCCCAATACTGTTTCTGAATCTTTTCACTGTTGATAGCCAATGTTTTTATAAAACGTGTGAGAGAAATACTGCGGGTGATTGGTGAAATGCAGTCACATGACTGTGGGGGTCAGTAGAACTGTTCAGGTCGGTTAAGATGTTTTTTATGTTGAGCTTTACAAAGCTGCTGACACTTCTTGGAGAGCTTTAGAAAACAACATATTTAGCAGAGGTTTGTTAATTCTTCTGTAGATTTTGCCTCCCCCATATTTATTGTTTAAGAAATCTGCTCAAAAGCAGGATCCTTATCCCTTAGAATTCAGCTGTCCCTCCCTGTTCCTCACACGAAGTCCTAATTCTCTGTTGTGACATCACTCTGCTGTTATGAGAATAACTGATGTCACAAGAAGAGTATTATAGCATCAGGTGGGGAGCAAGTAGGAGCAGCTGATGAACTTTCGAGGATTAAATCTCCTTTTTTAATACATATGTTGATAGTGGGGAGAAGAAATAAATTTGGGCTGGCAGTATAGCCTGGAGGTTAGAGTAATGAGTTGTGAGTGACCTCGGTACATGCAGCTGGGTTTGTGATTCCCACAACCTCTAACTTGCATACTTTCTGACCCTGGGCAACCCACGTAACCTCCCCAGTGCTCCTGGGGCATGGCTAAAAGCAGGCATTGTGCCTATTGGGCCTTATCTGGTGACTAAAGAATTAAAAAAAACAAAACAAAAAAAAAAAAAACGCTGATGTGAAATATATGTGTCAGAGTCAGTGGCTCAGCAGGTAGCACACTCACCTCTGAGGCCTGGAGATCAGAAGGCTGTGGGTTCTATCCCCAGACCAGGCACTTGGGTTAATATCCCAATACTGACACTGCAGTGCAGCATGAGGGTGACGTTAAACCATGGTCCCATCTGCCTGTTCTGGTGGTAGTTCAGGTGGATGTTAAAGATCCCATGGCACTTCTCAAAGAGTAGGGAATTTCCCCAGTGCCTTGGCCAAATTTCCCCCCATTCACTAAAATACCACCAACAGTTTAATCTGGTTCAAAGTCAGTTGGCATTCATCTGTATCCCCCTCCCCTGGGTCGTGCCTGAAAATCAGCAGAATTTGTCTAGTGCACGTACCTGGTCAAGAAAAACTAGATAAATAAAATAAATTGGGCACAATTGTTACATTTTCCAAACTTTCTGAAGGTGTCTGCTACCAGTCACTGGCTTATTGTGCCTTGTATAAGTTCAGTAGCGTATTCCAGGTTGTGCTGGGTAGGGCTTTAATAACCAAACATTGCCGGTGCTTGGAGGCACTCGCTTCACCTTATGCCTCACAGCCCACCTGGGGCATGCAGTTATTTAAGGGATGGCAGTTAGCCGGAATATACGAAGGAAAAAACGACTGCTGTGGGTGAGTAAATGCTGATGCCAAAGACTAACATGTTTAATCAACCACAGAAGCTGGTCATTCTGAGTATACTCTGCCTAACTGAATGTTATTACTATTATTCGAGTAGGAATTTTGAGTCAGGATTTTAAAAGTTCTGTGGTAAAGTGGTACATGCCTCTTCTTTTCTTCGGTGGCCTAAATGGATAATCTACTGTGGGCGTCTCCAAAATGTGGATAACCTACTGTGGGCATCTCCAAAATGTGGATAACCTACTGTAGGCGTCTCCAGAAATGTGGATAACCTACTGTGTGGGGTCTCCAGAATGTGAATAACCTACTGTGGCATCTCCAGAATGTGGATAACCTACTGTAGGCATCTCCAGAAGGTGGATAATCTACTGTAGGCATCTCCGGAATGTGGATAACCTACTGTGGGCGTCTCCAGAATGTGGATAAACCTACTGTGAGTGTCTCTAGAATGTGGATAAACCTACTGTGGGTGTCTCTAGAATGTGGATAAACCTACTGTGGGAGGATTCAGAATGTGGTTGTAGTAGTTTTGGAGGTATTAAATGATAGTTTTCATGTGTTCTGATTGGCTTACATAAGATACCTGTCGCATAATACAGCATGACTGTACAACCTATCATGTGTTATTGTGTGTTTATGTCTTATAGTACTCTCATTATTTGAAATATTTAGTAACTTCATTTGAGCATTTGATGTTACTTTAACATGTTCAAAATATTGCCATAATTCCTCTTTTTTGTTTGTTAAACAAGCTTTTCCTTCTGTCCCCTGGCGTTCCCCGTCAGGCCCCGTCTCTGACCTTCTGAAGGACTTACTGTCCCACCACTTATCCAGGACTGCAGTTGTGGTGGGTGGTCTGCCCTGACAATCATGTGAGAGGTTGCGGGGTGTACCGACGTCGTACAAGATTTTTCTCCTCCCCATTTTCTCCTCTGAGGGTACCTGTATGCAGTGACTTGCACACATACACCCCGGCATTTGGTGGCTGTCCCCCTTCCTTCTGTGTACACCCACCGTGCTTCCACCTGGCCTCCATCAGGTGGCAGTCTCTGAGCAGGATGCCATGTCCCCCTTCCCAAGGGAGGACCTTGGGCTGCCCCGATGCTCGCTCCTTCCCTCCTCTGTGCGACTGGAGTTCGTTCCTGAACTCGGGTCACCAGCGCAGCACTGCTGTGCTATCACAGCTCCTCCTAATCTTCTTTTTTGCATTAAGAACAAACCCATGATTGACAGTCCGTCCTCAAAATGTAAAGTTTAACACAGTATCGTTCTCTTAATTTAACTATTCAGCTGCCATGGAAAGGCCGAAGAGTGCTTTGTCCTGTGCCGCGCCCTGATAAACACACTGAACTGGATGCTGCATTGCACAGCCTTTTATGTGGAAACGTTCAAGGAGGCTGTTGACCCGTCAGCAGCTGAGAACCAGCTGAGCATGTGTGTCGATAGACTGGAGAGGATTCTTAGCAGCACCAAGAATCGAGCTCTGATTCACATAGCTAGGATGGATGAACAAGGTGAGGGGCTGGTCCCATTTGGGATTTTATTTGAACTGCTCTTTCAGAATTCTGTTACTTTTCTGTTAATCACCAATGCTTAAAATCAAGAGGGGTGGGAAGTGTTGGTTCTGTGCAATTTGTATAATAATTCTGCTGTTGCAGAACCTCCATTTAGTTATGGTAACATGGGGGGGGGGGTGCATCGCAAAGGCCCCCAAACATTGCTCATGAAATCCCTACCAGGGAAGGCAGTGACAGGGCACTGAGAAACCCAGGGCATGCAATATGTATATTCCCTTTGCCTCCTGGCAGGGGCTGCTGCACGGAGGTGGTCTGGAGGTGTCTGTTAACTGTATTAAAGGTACGGGGTAGAAATCGAGTGTCAGTGGGTGGGGTTGGTAATCTTTTTCTCCCTCTACCGGACAGCCCCCATCTGCCAGACATCCCAGTCCCAAAACCTGATGTTCAGCGGGATTTCTCTTTGACAGCCTGTCCCCCCGCCCCCCGGGGCTTGCTCCCTCCCAGCAGGGTTGATGAAGTTCCCCAACCCCTGTTGGGAACAGGATTCAGTTCTCGACTGGTGGGGGCAGCTGGTTGGGTGCGAGGCCTGCAGGTGTCCTGGTGCCATCCTGCTGCAAGTAGTTTTTCCTGTTTTCTTCACCCCCAGTAGGCATGCAGTGATGTCATGACATGTGTCGGGTACTCCCGTACATTATACATCTGTGTCTGCCATGCCTGCTCTTGCTGTCTAAGGGCCAGGCAGTCACTAGGCTCTTCAGACCCCCTCCCCAGAGGGGGACAGCAGTCCTGCAGATGCTCGATCCACCTCCCACCAGCTGGCCCTCTTGACACCCTGAGTTTGCTTCCGAATCCAGGTCGTCGGCACCACAGACGGTAGCGTTACTGCTGGACTGGCAGGATGGTCTGGAACACTCTCTTTAAGCATCTCAGCTGGGCTATCCTGGGAAAATAAACTGTTTAAAATAAATAAATAAATGAATCTGGAGAAGTCAGCGGTCATTTGTTGAGAAAGGCATGTAGTGTAAGAAAAAATGTATGTGGTCTGTGTACGTATTGCTGTGTGTGCGTCTTAAGTAGTGCGATGTGCATGCATCTATACATGTAGCTCTGTGTGTGTGCATCTGTATGTAGTGCTTTGTGTGCCCATCTGTGTATGTATTAAAGGAACTGGCTGAGGAGCTGGCAGGGCCACTGGCAGAGCTGTTTAAGCACTATAGTCATTCATGGTACCGCAGGACTGGAGAACAGCACATGTAGTGCCCCTCCACAAAAGCGGTCCCAAGGATGACCCAGGGAATTACAGACCAGTTAGTCTGACCTCCATTGTGGGCAAGCTCATGGAGACAATACTAAAGGAAAGGTTGGTGGAATATCTAGAGGAGCACGGTCTCCAGGATGCGAGGCAGCATAGGTTCATTGGGCTGGCGGGGGTGGAGAGATCTTGTCAAACGAATCTGATTGATTTCTTTGACTGTGTCACTAAGACAGTGGACAGGGGCCAAGTGGTAGACATCCTCTGTCTTGATTTCAGCAAAGCCTTTGACTCTGTGCCCCACAAAAGGTTGGTCAAGAAGTTGGTGGATCTCGGGGTTGGGGAAAAGATGGCCAGATGGGTGGAACACTGGCTGAGGGACAGAACCCAGAGGGTGGCAGTGGGGGGAGAGGTATCTGGCACCAGAGAGGTAACCAGTGGGGTCCCGCAGGGCTCGGTGCTAGGGCCGGTGTTGTTCAGTGTCTTCATCAGTGGCATTGGGGATGGCATTAAGGGCAAAATGTGCTTATTCGCAGATGACACCAAGCTCTGTGGGAGAGTGGACACAGCTGAAGGGATACAGGACCTACAGGAAGCTCTGGAAAAGCTGGGGAAGTGGTCCAGGATCTGGCAGCTTGGCTTCAATGTCAAGAAATGCAAAGTTATGCATATTGTAGCCAAGAATCCTAGGACAGAGTACTACCTGGGTGGAGTCCGAGTATCTGCATTAGAGGAGGAGAAGGACCTGGGAGTGATGATCACTAGTGACCTGAAGCACTCCACGCAGTGTAAGAAAGCAGCAGCAAAGGCGAACAAGATGCTGGGATGCATATCTAGGGGCATCAGTAGTAGGAGAGAGGAGGTTATACTGCCCTTGTACAGGTCACTGGTAAGGCCACATCTAGAGTATGGCGTTCGGTACTGGTGCCCACACCTCAAAAAGGACATTATCCTGCTGGAGAAGGTCCACAGGAGGGCTACAAAGATGATAGTGGATCAGCAGGGTAAGGCATATGAGGAGTGGTTGAGGGCACTGAACATGTGCTCGCTGGAAGAGAGGAGAGAGAGAGAGAGAGAGGGGACATGGTTGAGTCTTTCAAGAGGATAAATAAGGTTGATAAGGAGAATCTCTAAGCTGAGTGGCAACCATCACCTGAGGGGACACAGTCTTAAGCTGGAGGGTGGGAGGTTTAGCAGGGAGGTCAGGAAGCATATCTTCACAGAGAGGGTGCTGGACACTTGGAATGCGATGCCGGAAGAGGTCATCTCGTTGAAGACAGTAGGCAGCTTTAAGAGAGACTGGGATAGGCACAGGGGTAAGGTAAGGATCATGGGTAGGGAGGATGGGAGAAGTGGGGAGGGAGGGCAGGGACATTAGCTCAAGCTGTGGTCCCTGCAGTATGAGCAGACTTGATAGACCAAATGGCCTTCTGCTGTCTTCTTCGTATGTGCGTATGCTCCAAGCAGGAAAAATGTTAAATAACTAGAAATTTATTATAGGAAGAGAAACATCAAAAAACACCAAAGCATGTTGTTTTCATTTTCTCAGTCCTATCCCTTGCCAGGTCTACCATACGATTTCTGAGCCAAATGTGGCTGCCAGTTTTCTCGACAAAAAAACTAAATTAAAACATTTTATAAAATACTTTTATTTTGATGGAACTAGGAATTTTTACCATCAAATAAAGCTAGAAGAGGTAGGGTCAGATTCTTTTGCCCAGTTTCATTGCTGTTCTTTTGTAAGATAATTTTTCAAGGGCAAGTGAGGCAAGCGTTGGCAGTTCCCCTGGAGGCCTGAGGATGAGACAAGAGCTGGCCCCAGCAATGTGACAGCTGCTCCCAGAGACTTAAGTGCGGTTAGCCGAGGAGCGACTGTAGTCATTGAAAATAGAAACAAGGCAGCTCCAAACCAGTGATGTCAGTCTTTGAGTGTTCTGAGTGGTGACAAGAAACAACCAAGGCAACAGCTTTACCCCATGTTTTCTGTTGACCTGAACCAGAGAGGGCATTTCAAGGTATGTCAGGACTTTCAGATCCGTTTGACATAGAAGGACAAGGGAGGAACCATTTTTTTTCCCTCTGTTCTCTGTCTCATTAGAGCACCCTGTCCCCACCCCCAGGGTTGGGGTTCTTACAGCTGCATCCTTTTTGGTGGGGGGGGGGGTCAGTAGCTAGCTTCGCAGGTGGTGCCAGTGCCAATTCTTGGCTGGCAGTCAGGGAACTCGGCAATAGCGAGTGACTTCACTCTCCATCCCTGATAGCTGAGCTCCTCATGTCTGTGATGTGCCTTGTCTGCAGCCTGCCCCAATGTGGGATTCCAGGCTGGAACATGAACCCTAGTCTCCCACGTGGTCATGAAACATGCTGATGCCACATCACCCAGTTGGACTTAAAGAAATGTTTTTAAACAGGGTCCGAGGTGTTTGTTGCCTTCTGCTATTCATCAGAATCGTGTTTGGTGGTGGTTTGCTTTAAGCTGTATGTACTAGTAGGTGTATTTAATTCTGTTTTGGAAAAAATATGTAACTGACTAAAAGGAACAAATTGAATATAATGCATATTACTTTCAGTTGCCATGTTGTGGACCAGTGTCGAACAAACTGTAGTAAAAGTGTCCGAAAATCTCAACAACCTGACCACCCAGCTGCTGAGAACCAGAATAGAAGAGTGTATTGCTTTAGTCAAGAGGTAAGCTGTACAGTCTCTTTTAAGAGTATCACGGTCATGTTTGAAATCTAAGGCAACCTGTTAACTCAAAGATTATTATTTTTTTTTAATTTTTTTTTCCTTTCTAGGCCGTTAAGTGATCCTCACCTTTTGTTTCTTCGGATAGCTGCTTCTTCTGCCCAGCAGGCTCAGTCCTGTGTGAATGCACCACCAATCATGACACCAGGTCTGGGTCTATCCCTTCCTGGGGTTCCCCTCTCTGAGGCCACTGAATGGGGGAGAGAGAAGGGCCTTGAAAACTGATGCCAAGGCTGGGTGACTGGCAGGCTGCAGTAGGTGGTTGGTTGGCATGGGGAAGAATGCACAAAGGCTGCCATCCGGGACCTCTTGGCTGATCCAGTCTGTTGTGTCCACCCACATAAGCATGTACACCATGGCTGGCCTGATCCGAGTGGCTGTTGGCGTGTGGTCACCCATGCTGCTGAGGACAGTGCCACTGCCAGGATCTGCTGCATCACCTTGCCCCCACCCCCGAAGGAGATCCTTCATGCTGGCATTCGCTCCTGTCATCTTGGAATCGGGACACCACAGAGCTAGCCATCATTCAAGATTTTTAATAAGGGGACAGGTGTATTTAATCTCAATACCCCCCACCTCCTATCTTTCAGGGGGTTGCCATGGTAACTTGAGTCCAGTAGTGATGCCACACAAAAATTGCATCATCTTCATGCTGAGATGTTGCTTCAGAGATTTGAGCTGGTGCTGTGGAATCAGGACTACATTCAGATGTTGCTGTGTGCTGAGGCTCCCTCTAGTGTTCCAGCCTCAGATTTGTTTTCTCCACTGAAGAGAACAGTCTCCTTGGAGCCCTTTCCATTGGCTAAGTCCTTAATTATTGTATTTTCACAAAAACTCCTGTTATTTTTTTCCTATTTGGTTTTTGATCTTTGCATTGGTTAGAGAAGTTATTTTATGTAACGTGTGTATTTTAGCTGTGTTTGCTGGTTCCTGATCAGTTTCTTGGAACCGGAGAGTAGTCTAACTTTGTGGCTCCCGCTTTAATGCGGTAACATTTATTTTCATTAAAATCATAAAAATGACTGTTTTTTTATATATCTTTGCTTAGTGGGTTACAAATTTATAATCTAAGGAAACAGCAGTACTTTTTTGGTTCTGTTCCGTTGATTGGTATCACCGAAAAGCCTGAGAAAAGAGGAAATAGGCAAGTTACAAACCTCTGCGTAAGGCAGGCGAGCAAAAGGAGATCACTGTGGTTCTCTAAGGAAGTAGCAGAAAAGGTAAGAGCAAAAAAAGGGCATTTAGAACGTATAAAAAAGAAACACAGAAGGAGGGGGATAGGGAGGCTTACCAGAAGAAACAAAGGGAGGCAGGGAAGGCAGTTAGAAGTGCAAATGCAGAAGACAGAAGCAAGGATTGCTAAGTCAGTGACAAAGGGAGCTAAAACATTTTTTTAGATATGCAAGTGAAAAAAAAATGACAAGGGGGGATGGTAAGACTGAAAGGGGAAGAATTGTGCAGTGTGGAAGAGGACCACCAAAAAGTGGATTTATTAAACAACTATTTCTGTTGAGTATTTACAGAGCAGGGCGAAGGAAACTGGGCAAGGGTAAAGGGCAAGGGTATAAAGGGATGGGAAGTGGACACAAAACCATTTACAGAAGAAAGAGTGCTCAGGGAACTATCAAAGATTAAAGTAGAGAAAGCAATGGGGCCAGACGGAGTGCACCCCAGGATGCTGAGGGACCTGAAAGAGCTGCTGGTTGCATCTCTGACAGCCCTTTTCGGTATTAAAACAGGGGAGGTACCAGGGGACTGGAGGAGGGAGCTGTAGTCCCACTCCACAAAAGTGGAAATAGGGAGGAGGAGGCAGGAAATTACAGGTCAGTCAGCCTGACATTGGTGGTAGGTAAGGTAATGGAAACACTATTATAGGAAAGAATTGGGGAATACCTAGTTACTGGTAACCTTCAGGATCAGAGGCAACATGGGTTCACGGGGGAGGTCCTGCCAGACAAACCTTATCGAGTTCTTTGATTGGGTGACCAGGGAAGTGGATCAGTGCCAAGAAATGCAAAGTTATGCACACTGGAGCCAAGAATCCCAGGACAGAGTACTACCTGGGTTGAGTCCAGGTATCTGCATCAGAGGAGGAGGAGAAGGACCTGGAAATGATTATCACTAGTGACCTGCAGCATTCCATGCAGTGCAAGAAAGCAGCAGCAAGGGCAAACAAAATGCTGGGATGCATAGCTAGGGGGATCAGTATTAGGAGAGAGAAGGTTATACTACCCTTGTACAAGTCACTGGTGAGGCCGCATCTAGAGTATGGAGGTTAGTACTGGTGCCCACACCGCAAAAATGCCAACTTGCTGGAGAAGGTCCAGAGGAGGGCTGCAAAGATGATACTGGGTCAGTGGGGTAAGGCATAAGAGGAGAGGTTGAGGGCACTGAACATGTACTCCCTGGAGGAAAGGAGAGAAAGAGAGGGGACATGATTGGAACCTTCAAGTACTTGAAAGGGATAAGGAGGGTCTCTTTAAGCTGAGTGTCAACCGTAACACGAAGGAGCACAGTCTTAAGCTGGTATGGGGGAGGTTTTGAAGGGAGGTCAGGAAGCACCTCTTCACAGGGAGGGTGGTGGACACTTGGAATGTGCTGCCAGAAGAGGTGGTCTCGTTGAAAACAGTAGGCAGTTTCAAGAGATACTGGGAAAGGCATGGGGGAAGGTAAGGATCGTGGGTAGGGAGGATGGGAAGAGTGAGGAGGGGGGGCAGGGACAGTAGCTCAAGCTGTGGACCCTGCAGTACGAGCAGACTAGATGGACCAAATGGCCTTCTCCTGGCTTCTTCGTATGTTCGTATGATCAAGGGCGAGTGGTGGACGTTGTCTACCTGGATTTCAACAAGACCTTCGACACCATTCCACATAGAAGGCAGTTAAACAAGCTGGGAAGCCTAGGAGTAGGTCTTAAGCTAGTAAAATGGGTGGAAAATTGGTTGGGCAATAAGAATCAGAGTGTGGTAGTTAATGGCAGTCACTCCAGAGTAGGCAAAGTGACCAGTGGAGTACCACAGGGATCAGTACTAGGGCCATTCCTCTTCAGTGTCTTCATCAGTGACATTGCAAAAGGGCTGGAAGGGAAATTATGCTTGTTCGCAGATGACACAAACCTCTGCAGCAGAGCAGACACACCAGTAGGAGTAGAAGAAATGAGAAGTGATCTAGAAAAGTTGTAAGAACGGTCACGGGCTTAGCAGCTGGGTTTTAATGCCAAGAAGTGCAAATGAATGCACTTGAGGCATAAGAACCCAGGGCTACATACCAACTGAGAGGAGAGGAGAGGTATTGACAGTTACAAAGTGGGAAAGGGACCTGGGGGTGATCATGTCTGATGACTTGAAGGTATCGAAGCAGTGTGACAAAGCAGGAGGGGGAAGGCTGGAAGGATGCTGGGTTGCATAGAAAGGGGAATCACCAGCAGAAGGAGGAACATAATTATAGCCCTATACAGATCACTGGTTAGGCCGCACCTCGAGTACTGTGTACAGTTCTGGAGGTCCAACCTCCATAAAGACATACAGAGGGTGGAGGCAGTACAAAGGAGGGCAACCACAGTGATGCATGGCCTACATCAAAAGCCCTTTGGGGTAAGGCTTAAGGAACTTAATATGTACTCCCTGGAGGAAAGGTGGGAAAGGGGAGATATGATAGAGACATTCAGATACCTCACAGGTAAAAACAAGGTACAGGAGGGAAGCATTTTCCACAGAAAAAGATGCTTAAGCACAAGGGGTCATACTATAAAGTTAGAAGGGGTGAGGCTCAGAGGACATGTGAGGAAGTACTTCACAGAGAGAGTGGTGGACACATGGAACAGCTTACCAGCAGAAGTGGTGGGGGCAGAAACGGTGACAGGGTTCAAGAACGCATCTGGATAGACACAGAGGGATATTTTTTTTGGGGGGGGAGAGACCGGAGACCAAGTAGGGTCTGCAGTGAAACTATAGATAGGGAAAATAGGGCAGACTAGGAGGGCCATCACATCCTTATCTGCTGACAGATTTTGTGTTTCTAAAAGAAGAAGGCTTATAGGATTTAAAAATTGTGAATCCTGTCACAAGATCTTGGTGAAGGCAGACCATCGCAGTCTGTGTTTTGACTGTTTGGGCTCTGACCACGACCATGTAAATTGTGACTTGTGTAATGGTTTTTGCCCTACAATACAAAAGAAAGGGGCAAAACTCAGAGAGTCACAGTCTGCCATTGAGTCACTTAACAGCTCTCCTAAAAGAACAATGGAGGAAAGTACCACAGATGGTGGAAAGCATGCATCTTTAAGTACATCTTCTTAAAACAAATCAGAGGTGACAGAAAAGCAGCACTCTCTGATCAAAGAAACAAAAAAGGCTGACAAGCCATCATCTAGCTCAGGAAAAAGAGCACAGGGTGTACGATAGGGGGAACCTTGATGTCAAGGATGGCAAAACCAAAAAAAAAAGTTACAGATACTCTGGTGTTATTAACAATGGCCAATTAAAAAGCAGAATGTATATGATGGCATCTCCCCCTCCCACCACCACAGAAAGGGACCAGGCGCCAGCAGCAGAACATAGAGTTATGCCCTCCGCAGTGGACATCACGGAAATGTGACAGTTTTTACAGGTTTTTCAGGCCACGGGAAGCAGTGCTGCTATTCCTGACACCCCCCTCCCTCCGATTCAGGAATTTTTTGAACCTATGCTTGTGGAACACGAGGACGACGACGATGACGATGATGATGAACCAGTTGAACCTGAAATATCCACTGAACAGGATTTTGGTTTCCAACCAAGAGTGAATGAGGATGTTTCCTCATATTCCACTTTTGTAAGCCACTCTGGTGCTTCTAACAGTGACAAAGACTTTATCAAGCAGAGAAGCAGGGCATAGACTTTTGTTTTTTGTTTGGGCGACATTGTCTCCCATTAGCTGGCTCCTCAGCAGTCACCAGTGCATTGGCTGGGGAGTGCACCTTATTTAAAACAAGCCAGTCAGGCAGTGCACTATGTTTTAAAGAGAGCCAACTCTGGCTTTTGCATTTTAGAATTGGGTCTCAGCCGATTGGAGGTCCACCTTGACAACTAGTAGCTAAGCTGACTTTCACTCCAGATCTCTGAATTGAACACCAAGAGAACCCTCACTCCCTTTTGGAATATAAGTGAGTAGCCATTTGAGACAGAAAGCACGTTGTAACAGAGTAATGATTTGCCATGGAGGGGGGCACCGGGTCTTTTGTTTTGACTTGTATGCCACAGATGGTTGCACTCCAGTGAGAAAAGCAGTTTAAAGTTTGTTAAAGCTCATGGATTGAGCTGTTAATTCTGGATTTGTAGAATTTTTATATTCTTACCCTCATCATGCGGGATTTGTGCAAGCTCTGCGTCCGAGAAATCGAAGGTGTCAGTAGCATCCATGCTACCAGACCAGGATTCCAGAAAACTGGATTATATGGCAAGGAAAGGGTACATGTCCGCTACCTTGCAGTTAAGGTAAATTGTTTACATGGCATACAGTGCACAGTACCAGAAAGCCTGCTGGAGTACTGTGCAAGTTTTCAGTGAAAAGGTGGGCCATAACATTGGCAGTGGTCTAGCAAAACTGCCAAGGATGCACTGGAAGCCTCTAAATATCAGTTGTGTATGGATGCAGATGCAAATGATACACCTTCAAGGGTACCAGCACATGCAGTAGCTCTGAGGAGATTTGCTTGGTTCAAGGTAACCATTCTGCCGGAGAACACAAAATCAAAGGCTGAGGACTTTACAGTTGTGTTAACTTCCCTCTCTGGGTACAAAACAGAAGCTTACATGAAACAGCTGGTGAATAAAAAACATCCTACAAAAACCTGACTCAAAAGGAAACAGTTTCTACTTCAAGTCATATGGTAGGGGAAGTAGGGACAGGGCCTGCTGTCAAAGGCCCTACTCTGGTTGTGGCTAGCTTTCTCAAATGGGTGCTCCAAGAGGAAGGGGCAGGAGGGGTACAAGACAGAAGCAGACACCAGCTCCTAAACCACAAGAAAAACAAAATCCTTGACTCTCCAAGGCGCCATCCCTCACTGTGGGGACGAGGCCTCTTCTCAAGGTACTTTTTCACAAGAAAGAAAAATGGGCGTTGGTGGCCCATTCTGGACTTAAAGTTCCTGAATAGGCACATAAAAAGGGAACA
The DNA here is from genome assembly GCA_016271365.2 of Neoceratodus forsteri. Lineage (NCBI taxonomy): Eukaryota > Metazoa > Chordata > Ceratodontiformes > Ceratodontidae > Neoceratodus > Neoceratodus forsteri. Next base: position 40,163,818 of record JADMNL010000032.1, read on the forward strand.
TTCAAAGTGGTAACACTGGGTACAGTTATACAGTCTCTGCAGAAAGGGGAGTGGTTGGGATCACTGCATCTGAAAGATGCATACTTCCACATCACTGTGAGACACTCCCATATAGAATACCTAAGATTCAGACAGGGAAAAAGAGCAGTATAGAAACATAGAAATGAGCTGGCCCGTCAGCACAGCAGTTGGATTTCCACCTGTAATACTGGCGACCCGGGTTCGGGAGCAGACTCGGGTCGCTGGAGGGCCGGCCGGAGGGAGTAGGCTTGACCGTCCCATGACAGCTCGCCTTCTCCAGGGGAAGGGTGGGGAATCAGCCCGGCATATGCTGACCTCTGGCGGAGGCCAGAGGCTTAGCATTATGGTGGGCTCCTCAGGGTCTGATTGGCCTCGGACGTAGGTCGGAGGATCAGCACACCTCTGAGGCTAGGGGAGGACGTCACGGACGTTGGCGCTCACGCCTTGACGTCACAGGCACTTGAGACGCCCACAGAAACTCAGAAAAAATGTCTCCCAGCTCCGAAGGAGACTGAGCCCTGGAACGTGCCCTCGATGTGCTGCTGCCACCTACCTGGTCGCCTTCCCACCGACGAAACCAGAAAGTTCGGGGTGCTTGGGGGGGGGCCTACTGCCCCTGCTCCGGGGTTAACCGCTGCTCCATGGGGTGACGGGAGCGATCCAGGTAAGGCGGACAGCAGAGGGATGACTTCTGGGGTTCTCGAGGAAGTCGGAGCTGGGAGGATGTAGGGGCCAAAAAGAGAAAGTGTAAAAAAAATAAATAAATTGTTGGCAGATAAGGACCGCTAGGCCCATCTAGTCTGCTCATAAACCCTCCCCCTGTTTACAGCCTCTGACCCTACTTGATCAATGGCTTTCTCCTTTCCTTCCCACTTCTAGGGTTCCCCTATGCCTGTCCCATGCATATTTAAATCCTTCCACTGTGTTTGCTCCCACCACTCCATGTGGCAGACTGTTCCAAATGTCCAGCACCCTCTCCGTGAAGAAAAACGTCCTCGCATTTCCCCTCAACCTGCTACCTTCCAATTTCATATCATGCCCCCTTGTTCTTGTATTCCTCCTATACTGGAAGATGTCTCCCTTCTGCACCTTGTTTATACTCTTGAGGTACTTGAATGTTTCTGTCCTGTCACTCCGATGCCTCCTCTCCTCCGAGTACATATTAAGATCTTTTAATCTCTCTTTATATGTTTTCTGGTGCAAGCCCTGTACCATCTTTGTCGCCCTTCTCTGGACCGCCTCCACCCTGTCAGTGCCCTTATGAAGATGCGGCCTCCAGAACTGCACACGGTACTATGGGTGAGGCCTCATAAGTGTTGTATACAGTGGCATTGCCACCTCTCTCCTTCTGCTTGCGATACCTCTGCCTGTGCACTCCAGCATACCACTGGCTCTCCCTGTCGCCTTTGTACTTTGCTTAGACACCTTGAGGTCATCTGAGATGATAACCCCTAGATTTCTTTCTTCTGTGTGACCGACAGCAACTCCACCCCCACCCCGTCCTGTAGGTTTCTCCACGGTTCCTTCATCTCAGGTGCATTGTTTTGCACTTCTTTGAATTGAACCTCAGCTGCCACACCTAGGACCATTTCTCAAGCTTCCACAGATCTCTCCCCTCATTTTCTTCACCCCATCTGGAGTATCCACCCTGTTGCAGATCTTGGTGTCATCTGCAAACCGGCAGACCTTCCCCTTCTGCTATGTCACTAATGAATACATTAAACAGGACTGGCCTCAGGACTGATCCGTTGGGTACCCCACTGGTCATCCCCCCCCCCTCTCCGGATTGGATCCCATTTACCACAATCCTCTGACACCTGTCCAGTAACCAGTTCCTAACACAGTTTACCACCTTGTGGCCCATGCCCAGACTACCTATCTTGTTAACCAGCCTTTTACGTAGGACAGTGTTGAAGGTTTTGCTGAAATTGAGGTAGGCTTTGTCCACTGCTACCCTCTGATTTACCTCCTTTGTCACCCGGTCAAAAAAAATCTATCAGATTTGTTTGACACGATCTGCTGTGAATCCGTGTTGCCTGGGATCCTGGGCACTGCTGGATTCCAAGTGTCCCACTGTTTTTTCTTTAAGCAGTGCCTCCATGATCTTACCCACCACTGAGGTTAGGCTGACTGGCCTATAGTTCCCTGCCACCACTTTTGTGTAGAGGAACTACATGTGCCATCCATTAGTCCTCTGTAACCACTCCTATGTTAAGTGACTCAGTGAACATGGCTGCCAGAGGTGCTGCTAGCTCCCTCCACAGTTCCCTTAATATCCTCTGGTGTATGCCATCTGACCCCATTGCTTTGTCCGCTTTCAATTTTGTGAGTTCCTCCAGGACTCTTTCCTCCATGAATTAGTTTGTCACACTATCTTTTGGTTAAACCTCAGCTCCACGAGTGTGTACAAAGTGTCTAGCAGCAGTGGCTGCATTTCTAAGAAGAAAAGGGATAATCGTGTATCCCTGTGTGGACGACTGACTAGTCACAGGAAGGACAAAACAAGAGACACTGAGCTCCATTGCAGTGGTGAAAACACTCTGGAAAGTCTGGGCTTTCTACTGGATATAGAAAAATCCCAGCTGGAACACAACCAAGTGCTGTTTTTTTATAGGAGCAGAGTTGGACACTACTCTGGGGAAAGCATTCTTGCTAAAGGTAAGGGTGGAAAATATGTTGTCCTGTGCAAGATCTTACATGTCATCCGAACCAAGGCCAGCAAGGGACTTCTAGTAGCTGCTAGGGTAACATGTCAGCAGCAGCAGGTGTGGTGCCCGTGGGCCCGCTTACAGATGAGATGTATAGTACCATTTAAGAAGGAAGCAAAAGTAACACGTCATAGGGAAGTCGGGTGGTGCAGGCAAGAGGAAGCTAGCCCCACATAATACAAAGACAAATGAGAGACTGCACTTAGGAGTACAAAAAGCTCACAGAGTCAAATAAATGATGCCACAAATGTATTGCTTTGTGCAAGAAGGGCAGATAGCCCCAGCGCTTCGACTTTACTTGGTCATCATCATTTAAGAAGGCTCTGGCATCAAGGTTCAAACCCACTGAGCCAGCTAGTACCAGTCACAGCTTGGCCAGGGCTGCAGCGTGATGGAAAGAAGTGGACAGTTTCACATAAGGAATCCAGTTCCAAAAGGTGTCCACAACACTCACTCTGGTAACGGATGCCTTCCTATTAGGATGGGAGGGCATCTGAACAATTAAACAGTAAGTGGGATCTGGTCCTCTCAAGAACAGCAGGGGCACATAAAACTGCGGGAGCTCAGGGCTGTAGTCCTGTCCTTCCAGTACTTCTCAGACGTGGTCCAAGACCAGTCAGTTCTGATCAGAACAGACAGTACCATCACAGTGTACTACAAAAATAAGCAGTGCAGTACTAGACCTGCAGAACTATGCACAGAGGCGATGAGGATCTGGAATCTGGCTTACTCCCCAAATACAGAAATCGCTGCTGTATAACTGCCAGGAAAAGATTATGTTCTGGCAGACTCGCAAAGCAGGGTAAGTCAGGGAAAGAAACCATGAGTGGTCACTAAACCACTTGGTGGTTCAAACCCTCTTCAGGAGATAGGGCACACCAGAGGTGGACTTGTTTGCCTCATGGGAGAATCACAGGTTACCACATTTCTTCTGCGGGCCACTCCACAGTAAGACTCTACCACAGGATACTCTGACTCTCAATCGTGAGAACAAGTTCCTTTATGCATTGCCCCATTCCCTCTGGTTCACATACTGCTTTGGAAATCGAGGAAGGAGTCAGCAAAAATGATTCTGGAGACAGCAGATTGGGTGAGACAGCTGTAGTTCTCCCTCACTGTCCCTGTCAGACAAGAACCCCTCTCTGTCCTCATGAGACACGACCTTCTGACTGTCCCAGAGAAGGATAAAATTCCCAGTCCTAAGAACACTGAGGCTGAATACTTGGTACTTAAAGACCTGGAAGTTTCAAGGAGACAGTCCACAAGAAAATAGTGTTCCTCTGAATGAAAAAGATTTTCACTCTGCTGTTCAAGTAAGGCTGATTCTTCCCTGGAAACTGGTTTAACTTGTATAATGGATAGCTTAGAACAGTAACACACAAGTGGATTAAGAACTTCATTATAGAAAATCAACTTGTTAGCAGTATCAACTTTCCATTCTGTAGGGAAATGAAAATCTGTAGCTCCGCATCCTGAGTTCAAAGAGATTTTTCAAAGGCCTCCTTCACCTGTAACCCTGTTAGGGAACCTGTTTCCCCAGGGATCTAAATATCTGTTTGCACAACCAGTGCATGCCTCCTTCGAGCCAATGGCCTTAATTGACTTGGAGTTTGTAACATGGAAAACACTCTTCCTCATAGCTATGACCTCTGCTGGAAGAGTCAAGTGAGCTCCAAGCCTTGTGCACACAGCCGAACTACATTATTATACACAGGGACAAAGTTGTCGTGAGGGCAAACAGAAAATTACTCCCAAAAGTAGCATCAGAATTTCACCTTAACCAGATAATAACTCTGTCTGTACTTTTCCCATTACATTTCTAGTACAGGTGAACAAAAATTGCACTATTTGGATGTCAAGAGAGCCTGCAGCTACTCTCTTGACAGAACAGAAGATTTAACTTGTTGTGTCTGGGTGGCCATTTTGGTCAAGAACCAGCTGTTTGTCACCTATGGGGAGGTTGGAAAAGGGAAACCTGCCACATGAAAGACCACGTCAGAGTGATTGGTCTCTTGCATACAATTCTGCTATGAAAAAGCAGGTAAGCAGCCCCCTGTTGGGCTTAGAGCACGTTCCACAAGGCATGACCAGTTTTAGACCTAATGGTGCCCTAAGCAGACATACTTGTGCTGCCCCCTTCACCTTCCCACTGCTTCCTCCTTCTGCCCCACCCTACATCCAGATAGTAATAAAAGTTTAAAATACAAGGGTGACAACAATTATTTTTGGGTTTTTATGTGAACTTCTTTTGCGTTTCAAGCTGATCTCTGCTTATAATTTCTGCTTTTGTGGGCCCCTTCTGTGCTGGCATTCCAGTCGACTGCTTGGTTCACTTTTGCCTAACACTGCCTCTGCCACAAGGGGCACTGGAGCCTGAGCAGCAGCCTCAACAAGCATTCAATTGGCAGGCCTCTAGACATCGGCAGAGCAGCTACCTGGAAAACTGTACACATTTGATGAACAAAGCACTACTGTCTAGACATTCTCTCCAGAAGAGATGCCAAGTTTAGGACAGCAGTCTTGCAGAACCTTTTTCCTAAATAGGTTCCAGACTTCCCAGCCACCCAAGGTACTGCTGTGTCGTCTACAGTTTTTGCATAGCATCACTGTTGGCTTTATGTTGTTGTTATAAGAAAACAATTATTGACACTATTATTAGTGATGATGTTTCTTCTAATGGGTTCGGTAGTTAACCAATATAATCCTATTCCTGCCTTCACTTCTAGAACCTAATCAGAAGAAGGTGCTTAAGTATAATTTTAAATATTCATATTTAAGTATGTTTACATACTTTATGTTTCAAGTAGATCTTTTAAAACATTGGGTATGGTTATTTAAAAAAAAAAAACTGCTTTTTTTTATTTTGTTTTGTTTGCTGTTTAGCTTGTTACAGTCATTGTAGTTTATTAGTTAGTACTGCTCTATTTTTCTCTTTAGCACAAATCTGATGGTAAAGCAGCAGTACGAGATAACCAGGAAGTAATTATCAAAATTGTGTTTTTTGGCTGGAAGCATGCAGCCATAGTTCAGGTTTCCATATCTGTAAATATTTTTCTAGGAGTGTGGATATATTGTTCATCCACACTCTTTAGCATGTCCCTTTCCCTTTAAATCTCGCCGGAAAGTCTTCAAGCTGGCTCCTCCCACCCACCCGGGAGGTAAATACCTTGGCTCCGCCCCATGACGCCAGATCTTCCTTTCTGCTGGAAGGTTCAGGTTCCCTAGTGTTAACTCTAGCCATCGTAGGCCCTGGATTCGTATCGTCTGCTTTTACTGAATTTAACTGTCAAACTCGTCAGAGTTTTCGATTCCGATAATAGCGCATCGGATATGGAGGACAAGTCGTCCCCCCGCTGGTGTACGTGCGGCCAGAAAATGTCACGCACCGATCCCCACCTCACCTGTGTGTACTGCCTAGGTGTCGGTTATGACACCACCACCTGTACCTTTTGCTTGGCTTTCCATCCCAACGTCCTTGACGACCGCATGGCGCACCTTAAGCTGGGGAGACCGGAGAAAAGGAACCTGCCGGTGAAATCGAAAGAAGTGATGTGGGCGGTTTCCGCGGCCGCGGGATCCGCTGAACATCTCGAGCAGATGAAGGCCTTCAAAGAAGAAGCTGCCCAAGCTTCGGCCAGCCGAAGTTTCTTTGTGCCCTTCAACCTCGGTTCTTCCTTCACAGGTTCCTTCAGGGAGATGTGCCAGTCTCTCCCCACCAGGGGTGAGGCGCCCTCAGGCTCGCACTCCTCCCGCCCTCGGAAGAGGGACAAGGATCCAATGTCTTGGAAAAGGAGACGTTCCTGGGACCGAGAGAGGTCCGAGTCCCAGGACACTGCGACCTTGACTTCGGTCGAGATCGCCTCCTTGGCCGCCGGGTTCACAGATCTCCGTCTGGCCAGGCGGAGACCGAGGGATTGGCTGATCCGGCCGAGATTGTTCTCGAGCCGATCGAGCCGATTTTGCCGACTCCGGTCGACGATTCTCTAGAGAGGACCCCGGTCCTTTCTTTTCCCGATGTCGAGACACTTCCTTCGGGTGTCCTCATCCAGGGAATTGATCTGGAGCCTCGATTCTTACCGAGCCCAGTTTCGCCCGATCCTGGTCGACCCTGTCGGTCTCGATCGAGGACTCTGTCTCCTTCAGCGAGAAAACCGAAGAAAGGCCACCGACATTCAAAAAAAGAGGCGCCGCCACAGGTCCTCATCCTCCTCGGATGAGGAGAGGCTTCGACGGAAACTCCGACGCTGTGAGGAGCTTATGTGACAACAGCTGATTTGGGCCGGACAGAAGCCGGCTACGCCATCAACCCCAGCCATTACTTGGCCTGCGCCTCAAGGGCCAACGCCGACCTCTTCGGACCCGAAATCTTCGGTTCCTCCACCTGTGGGGCCAGCTGTTATTCCTAAGCCCATACCGGTCTCACCACCTATTAGAATGGAACCACTGCCTAAACGGCCTATCTCGGGGGCTTCTTCAAAAGGGGACCATCCAGGCACCAAACTTCCCCGACGCCTGTCCATTACGGTTACCCAGCCTGCCCTCGGCATATCGAGGGGGACATAGGTGGGGGACCGCTGTACCCCGACTCTTCAGATTCGGATGCCACTGGTTTGCTCTCCCATCCGGGTGATGAGGAGCCACTCTCGGCGGGCCTGGAGGAAGGTCCTTCCTCCTTTCAGGGCATCCTCCGCCTCATTTCCGATTCCACCGGAATGCCCCTAGAGTCTATCCAGAAAAAGGAGGAGTACCCCCTTACGGATATCCTTAAGAGGGGGGATACCCCGATGGAGGCCTTCCCAGTGGCTGAAACCATTACTGGTCCAGCTGGTGAGCTTTGGCAGCATCCAGCCTCCTGCCCAGCACCGTCTGCCTGTATGGCCCGTAAGTATGCGGTGCCTATGGGATCCCTGCCGGGATTCACGGAATATCCCTCGGCTGAGAGCCTGGTGACTGCTTCTGTCTTTAGACGTACTGGTAGCTTGGCCAACACCGACTGACCTCAGGACAAGGAGTCCAAGAACATGGACCACTCTGCCCGTAAGGTCTACGCAGCCTCTTCCTTGGGCCTTCATCAGGCCAGTTCGGCTGTAATCATTGCCACACTTCTCCCATGCTCTCCTAGGGTCATTGGATGAAGTACTTCCTCACCTCCCCGTGGACATGCAGACCACGGTCAAGCAAGTCCATGATCAGGGCTGTGCTGTTGCCAAACAGCAGCTCCAGACGGCCCTGGACATCTGGGATTCTTGTGCCCGCTCTTTAACAGCTGCAGTGGCCACCTGCCATAGGGCTTGGCTGCGGTTATCCTCCTTCTGGCGGATACCCAACACAAGTTAGCTGATGTGCCTTTCCTTGGTACTGACTTGTTCGGCCCAGGAGTGGCAGGCCACCTTCAGCGTATTGAACAGTCCAGTGCCACCTTGGACCCCACTTCTGGTAAGGGTTCCTCGGGCAAGAACCAGCAGCAGAGGAAGAGGAAGCCTTTTCGGCAGTCCTCCGCTGCGGTCAGGCAGCCCTCCTATCAAGGAGGTCAGCAGCACCAACAGCAGCAGCAGGCTCAAGCTTGGCACCCTGGGCCCAAGCAGGGCCCTCAACAGCCCCGTAAAGGAGGCCAAGGCGTTGGTCGAGGAGCTTCCTCCTCCTCCTCTAAGCCTGCTCAATGACGGGTTGGGGGTTGCCACCCCTACTCCAGTCACGCCTGCCCTGGGTCCTCCCTTGGGGGGTCGACTCCGCCACTTTCTTTCCGCCTGGTCCGATATCATTTTGGATAGGTGGGTTCTAGAAGTGGTCGGGCAGGGACTGCCTCTGGAATTCGAGCAGTACCCACCCAGCCGAGCCCGCGCCTCTCGGGAGGAAAAGATCTCAGCTCGCACGCAGTCAGCCCTTCGGGACGACATAGCTCAGCTCCTCCCCAAGGAGGCGGCAGCTTCAGTGCTGGATCCGCCTGTAGACCCAAGCTTCGTATCCAGGTACTTCCTGGTGCCCAAGCGGACGGGGGGGGGGTTGGTGCCCCATCCTAGATCTCCACGACCTGAATCAGTATCTCAGGTCTTGCACCTTCTGGATGGTAACTCTGAACCAGATCATACCGTCCCTGGAGCGAAACATGTGGTTTTGTTATCTGGATCTGCAGGACGCGTTCTTTCATGTCCCAATCCGTCCGTCTCACCAGCGGTTCCTCCGCTTCAGGGTCGAGGGGAACCTGTACGAGTTCTGAGCCATGCTGTTCGGCCTGTCATCAGCCCCGTGGTCTTCACCAAGTGAATTGCAGTGGTGGCAGCCCATCTTCGGCGTCGAGGAGTCCGAATGTACCCTTATCTCGACGACTGGCTTCTGGCAGGTTCCTCCCTTCAGGAAGTGGAGAGATCCAGGGATCTGGCTCTCAGAACCTGCTCTCAGCTTGGCCTCCTGATCAACGAGGCCAAGTCGGAACGCGTGCCGTCTCAGGTGATGGGCTTCATTGGGGCAGAGCTCGACTCTTGTCAAGCTAGAGCCCGGCCCCCGGTGGACAGGGCAGAGGTTCTTTCCTCCTTTGCCCGAACATTTCTGGTTGGGCTCTTTTGCCCTGCCCGGGACTTTCTGCGCCTTCTTGGTTACATGGCGGCGTGCACCTCAGTAGTCCATTTGGCCAGGTGGCACATGCGCCCCCTCCAATGGGAGCTGGCCACCCAGTGAACTCAGCGCCATGGTCAATTTGACCAGCTGATCACGGTAACCCAGAAGATGTGAGACGCTCTCTAATGGTGGACCATCCCAGAACGGTTGCTGGAAGGGATCCCGTTTGTCTGCACCGAGCCGACGGTCGTCCTCACGACCGATGCCTCTCTCATGGGCTGGGGAGTCCACATGGGGGACAACAGGGCCCATGGGTTCTGGACCCCTGAGGAGTCCCGATGCCACATCAACCTGTTGGAGCTCAGAGCAGTCAGACTGGCACTGTCAGCATTCGCTCCTCAGCTCCGAGATCAAGTGGTTCAAGTCCAGACGGACAATACCATGACCATGTACTACCTCAACAAACAGGGCGGCACGCACTCCCGTCTGCTGTGCAAGGAGGCACTCCGCATCTGGACCCTCGTCAGCCAGTTGGAGGCGGATCTCCTGGCCATCCATGTGGCAGGAGTCTCGAACCAACTGGCAGATGCCCTCAGCCGCCTAGGCCAGACATCCCACGAGTGGTCCCTCCATCCAGAGGTAGCTTACAATCTGTTCTCCCATTGGGGCAAACCGTTGGTGGACCTCTTTGCCTCCAGGGAGAATGCCAAGCTGAGTCTGTCCCATGCCCGCCCCCCTCAGCAGGGTTCGCTGCAGGGGATGCCTTTTCGAGGCCATGGACCCCAGGCCTCCTCTACGCCTTTCCTCCATTTCCCTTGATCCACAAGGTGTTACTCAAGGTGAGGAGGGACAAGGCGAAGGTGATTCTGGTAGCCCCGGATTGTCCACGCCAATTCTGGTACTCAGATCTCCTCAGCCTCAGCTGCAGGCCTCTGGAGCGGCTTTGCACACGCCTGGACCTGATATCATTAAACCAGGGGAAGGTCTTCCATCCGGACCTTCAATCCCTGCACCTCACAGCCTGGTACCTGAGCGGCTAGAGTTCCAGGCTCTGGGTCTTTCCGAGGATGTCTACACTGTGGTGGAGGCTTCTCGCAAGGAATCGACCAGGAAATGTTATGCCTTCGCATGGAAGAGATTTTCCATTTGGTGTCAGGGTAAGAGTCTGGACCCCTTATCCTGCTCTGTGGCTAACATTCTAGACTACCTTTAGTCTCTCTCCAAAGGGGGTCTGCGGTCCTCGACCCTCAGGGTGCACCGGGCAGCCATTTCTGCTTGTTCCACTCATAAGTCTCTCCGGGTTCCTTTTTTTTTTTTTTTTTTTTGAAAACTTTTTTTTTATTATTATAAATAAAGAAACTAGGGAGTAAGACTATACGGATAATTGTAACTGTTCAAAAAAATAAGTCTCACTCTGCCCAAACGACCTTGAAAAAATATATGCTCAGAAGAAAAAATGTTTTTATTTCTTGTTGTCTTTTATTATTTATTTTATTTTCCAGGTTTCAAAATCACATAATCCTGTGTATTCTTTTGTGTATCCAAGTTTCAGAATTCACATGCTCCTGAAATTGCTCTTATAAGTAACGTTTCAGAACTTTGGTTTTGTTTCTTCATCAGACTTGGAGCTTTGACTAAAAATGTTCTAAATAAAGAAAAAATAAAATTTATAAATGCTTTATCATGATTTATATATTTTTTGAAATCTTAATAAGAACAAATGTAGTTTAATGTTAATTGTTTATATATGAGTACATTCAACTCAATATCAGGTGGAACAAACCTGCTTTTGGACCTTTTCTTATAATTTTCTAATTCTGGTTAGCCTGCTATGGGGCGGGGACGCAGTGCTCTCTCTTTGCCTTATAAATGCTCTTTGGCATCAGTTTCTATCTAAAATGATAAATAAGCCCAAGTTATTCCTTTATTTCGTCTGAAATTCTAAAAGGAGTATTGAATCACTGGTTTTATGTTTCGCTTACTTTGTAATTCCAAAGAGTAAAATTCTATCTTGAAAACTTAAATATTTCATGCTCAAAGGCATTCATGAGTCACTATGAAAAGAAAAATGTTTTGTTTCAACAACGCTTCCAATAAACATTCAGACTTTAATTCAAGCATAGTATTAGTTTATATCATTTGTTTTATCTGAGCTTGTAGTTTATAGATACTCGATAATTAATCCAAAAAGACAAAGACGCTGTTGCTCCCAGCGCCATTACACGCCAGCGCATTGTATTGCAAACTGAATTCACCTTCCAGGTGAACAAGAAGGGCCGAGCTAAACGAGTACACACCTGTAGGTGTGTTGATGTCATAAATGACGTCACCTATGCGGCCCAGTCATTTACGAAACTAAATGGAGTAAATACACCTCCATGAAGTCCCCTTCTGTTAGTTTAATGTATAGAAATTAAAAGAGTCATCCTTTTTGTTTAACATTGTCTGTTTTAAAAAATATTGTTTCATTAGTGCTGCGGGTTCTACTCCCACCTAAGTAGATTTTAGTTTATAAGTCATTTTAAAAATGTGCTCCTCCAGTTTCTTCAAGTACATCCCATCTCATTATTTTATTTCAATAAGTGTGGTTATTGTTGTACTTCACATTCTGTATCAGTTTTGTATCGAGGTTGGTTCTAATTTCTGTGATTCGAATTGTAAGATAAACATTGGTCTTGTATATGACCAATAAGATATTTGAAAAGTGCACCTGATACTTTGGGGATATGTGGTCATTGTTGTTATGATTAAACTATCATAGGCATTCTGGCAATGATTAAATTCACATAAAAACTTGCAGAAAGGGACTTAAATATTTATTTGCAATGTATATAAGAATGTGAGAGAGCTATATTTAGCCACCTCACTGGGTGGTATACCAGTTTCTTTATGAAATAATGCCAGAATGTTGAATGTTGATTCTGTCTTGTTAACCAGTTTTGGGAATTACATTTTTTGCTGTTGATGCTTACCTGTCATTTGAACACTGCAAACCTAATTCTGGCTTTTATTTGTACCCCCTGCACTCTGGTAGTGTCTGGGCTGTCCTCTGTAAGCCCAATGTCCTCTCCCTTGCAGGGTAACCTCTCCATCTTCCAGGGGCCCTGCTGGCCCACCTCTTAGCCTCTGCAGGTTTTCCTTCAGGAAGTGGGACCCAGCTGGCGCCTCAGGCCACACTATCAAATGATCAGGGATCTTGGTTTTGTGGGGGGGGGGGGTAAGAGCACTGTGTGGTGAAGGGGGGAAGCACCCTGAGGTGGAGAGGTCGAAACAGCCCTGGTGGATGTGTGGAACATAGCTGTGTTCTCCACTTGGGCCAGTCTCTGTATTTCTATTGTTTTCTCCCTTCTCTGCCCCCACCGCGCCTACTCCAGAGCCTTCCGTATTGTAGTATTCATGCTGCCTGTCTGTACTATGCTCCCTTGGACACCAGGGGGCAGTGTTGTTTCCAACCCAACATGTACTCAGATTGGGGGGGGGGGCAAGATAAGGGGTACTATCAAAAATCATGACTTCTCAGAGAGGGCGATCAGTATAACTTGCCAGATTCCTGTGGGAGAATGGCATCAAGCGTTGCAGAGAGCATGAGTGGGATAATACTGTGGCAAGTCAAGCGTAGATGTGTGTCCATATTCCAGAAAATGAGTTTTAGTCACTGCTGTGCAGCAGGAGGGGTGGAAAAGATGAATTCCAAGTCTTTTCCGTTACCCCAGTACTATGTTACAACCCCATCCGGAAGAGGGAAGAGTCTTATGAGGGGATGCTCAGTCTTGCTCTGCAAGTCTGCTGTGTCGTTCCAGGCTGGGGCTGCCTGCAGACCCGGAACCCCACCACAACAAGCAGCTGCACTATTTGACCAGTGACTTGGGCATTTTGATGCTCCTCAAAATGGAAAAGATACTGAAAGCAGTTTGAGCCTCTTGCTTGCTTGTCTGATTCAGTGCTGAGCTCTTTAACACTTGTCTGATTGCACTAAATTTGCGTTATTTTCCCATTAGCATTCCCGTGATGCTTTCACTCCATCAGGAACAGCTGAGTAGTACGGAGTTTCCTACAGTTCACGCTGTTATAATGCTGGAGGGGACAATGAACCTTACTGGAGAGATGCAGCCTTTGGTGGACCAGCTTATGATGGTCAAAAGAATGCAGGTACATTAGCTAAAAGCAGCATATGATATATATTTTTTATAAATGTTACACACCAGGATATCCTCAGTTAAGTGCATCACCTATTTTCCAAGAGGGGGCCAGGGAGACTTTTTTTTTTTCTGCCAATTTTCATTAACTCCTTCAGGAGGTATCACACAGTACAATAAACGGGCAAAAAACAATAACAAACACAACCAGAACAATGGATTATAACATTCTGAAGATAAGAAATGCAAAGAAGCATGTATTTCAACATAGGATTGGCATGGCTATTTTACTTATAAAGTAAAATTTGATAAAGATTAACCTTTCAGGAGAACCTGCTTATGAATTCTATCGGAAGCCATTACTGTACTATTATTCTTCAGTTAACATGTTCCCACTTTGTAGATCTTGATGAACTCAAATAAAGGTCCCAAGAAGGATGGTTGCTAAAGGGGTGGGGTGGGGGAGAGAGTGTTTGGAAACATGGGAGAGGATAGAAAAGAGAAAGGGGAAGAGGAAAAGAGAAGCGTAGGAGTTATTTATTTTTTTTGTATACTTTGTTTATATTCTGTACCAACTGGGAACTTTCTCAGGCATCCACCGCACACCGAGAGCTCTGCCTCCCACCTGAAGCTCTCTCTCCTCACCCCGTACCAGCCTGAAAGATCCCCCAGTTCTGCACCCCCTGGGGTGGGGCTGCCCAATCTGCCCAGGGTGCTCTATCTGAAATCCATTGTACCGGCTGGGTGGTGGGGTGGAGGGAAAGCCTGGTGCTGGAGTGTGGCTTGGCAGGGCGAGGTGCTTTCGCCTATCCCCGAGGACGGGGATTTTCTTAGTTTCCTCCCCTAGGAGTGTGGCGTGCAGTGACGGCTGTGCATGGCTGCCCTGCTGGTGTCTGCTGCACTCTGCCCCTTATGTCGGCTGGTGTACCTGCAGTGCCCCCGATCTCCATTGGGAGCCGCTAGGACACCGGCAACCCTGGATCCCTCCCCAGGGAGAGGAGAGCTGTCCTCTGGACTCTCCATCCTCTCCCTCCCCTGCCGACCTCCGGCCACCCGAGTCATCACCGAACCCAGGTCATTGGCGTGGCGTCCAGTGCCTCAACCATCAGCGCCACCGGGCCAGCTAGAAGCATAGGAGTTTGTGGAAGAATACATCAGTAACAGCTAGAGTCACCTGTCTGGTTGTTTACCTTAATTTAATGATGCTTCAGTATACCGAGATCCCATATGCCAAAGGGCGGGTTGATTTGTTATTCTGGGGGGATCAGATACAGCAGAAGCGCTGGTGACTTCCTAGTGAAAGTGTTTCATTCTAAGACATGAAGGATGAACAAAAACAAATATATACAGTAATCACAGAAGTTAGGAATGCCAGGTACAGTGGCGAGTACATACATGGTGCCCCCTTATTTCCTCGTTTATGCTGTATCTGCCCTGGTTTTATTTGCTGCCAATATTATGTATAACATACTGTTGTTGTGCCAGTCTGTATTATGGATCGCTGCATATCGATTACTGTTTTACTTCTGATTGTTTGTATTCAGTGTTTGTTTATTGTTGTAATTATCACCCATGTCGACTCCAGAGTGTGAGGTTTGGGTGAGAGGACCGTGACACAGTGTGAGGTTTGGGTGAGAGGACCGTGACACAGTGTGAGGTTTGGGTGAGAGGTCCGTGACACAGTGTGAGGTTTGGGTGAGAGGTCCGTGACACAGTGTGAGGTTTGGGTGAGAGGTCCGTGACACAGTGTGAGGTTTGGGTGAGAGGTCCGTGACACATTGTGAGGTTTGGGTGAGAGGTCCGTGACACAGTGTGAGGTTTGGGTGAGAGGTCCGTGACACAGTGTGAGGTTTGGGTGAGAGGTCCGTGACACAGTGTGAGGTTTGGGTGAGAGGTCCGTGACACAGTTTGAGGTTTGGATGAGAGAATCGTGACACAGCGTGAAGTTTGAGTGAGAGGTCCATGACACAGTGTGAGGTTTAGGTTAGAGGACCGTGACCGAGCGTGAAGTTTGGGTGAGAGGGCCGTGACACAGTGTGATGTTTGGGTGAGAGGACTGTGACACAGTGTGATGTTTGGGTGAGAGGACCATGACACAGTGTGAGGTTTGGGTGAGAGAACCGTGACACAGTGTGAGGTTTGGGTGAGAGGACTGTGACATAGTGCGAGGTTTAGGTGAGAGGTCCCTGACGCAGTGTGAGGTTTAGGTGAGAGGTCCATGACAAAGTTTGAGGTTTGAGTGAGAGGCCCGTGACAGTGTGGGGATTGCTTGAGAGGTCCATGACACAGTGTGAGGTTTGAGTGAGAGGTCCGTGACACAGTGTGACGTTTGCATGAGAGGTCAGTGACACAGTGCAAGGTTTGTGTGAAAGGTCCGTGACACAGTGTGAGGTTTGGGTGAAAGGTCCTTGACTGAGCGTGAGATCTGGGTGAGAGGACCATGACACAGTGTGAGATTTAGGTGAGAGGTCTGTGACCGAGCGTGAGGTTTAGGTGAGAGGTCCGTGACCGAGTCTGAGGTTTGGTTGAGAGGTCCGTGACCGAGCGTGAGGTTTGGGTGAGAAGACCGCAGATTAAAGCTGAGCGATTCTGGCTACCCAGACTGCACAAGAGGTTTCTTATACCATGAGAGACATCCTGTGGAGGCCCTAGTAACTTATTATAAATCACTTGAGTTGGAGTGATTTTTAATGAGAGTAAAGCTTCTTTTTTTTTTTTTTTTAATTTAACTGCAAAAATAAAATAAAGTGAAGTTGCCCTCCCCCTGACTGTGAAGTGGAACACTCAAGTCCTTTCATTCCTGCATGAGTGACCCCTGCATGCAGGATTAAAGGTACAGTGGCTCTCTGTACTGACTGGATGAAATAACACCTGTGATTTATAATTCCTCAAAAAAGACCAACAAGTTAGATGGGCACAATTTCCCCTTATTGAACCTATACTGATTCTTCTTTAACAGCTGGAATCTACCAGGATGATTCTGGATCAATTGATATATGTGTGTGTATTCTGTGCTAGCAATAACAACTAAAAGGGTGGGTGGTATTGGGGTATACCCACCTGCCTAGGGGGCGTAATGAGCCCAAACGCTTCATAGTCCCTGGATGGGATGGGAGGGGGTGTACCCTGTACTGCCCATCCTGTCTAGTATTGTTGCAATAGGAAAATGAGTTACTGGTGTCAGTTTTAATAATCTTTAAAAAAAAAAAAAAAAAAAAAAAGTAACCATTCTACGGTGATTAAAAGTTAATACAAATCTGTTGTCCTGTAAAGTAATGCCTGTGCTGGTACAATTGCCAGTACGTGGCGCGGCTGGTTTAAAAATACTTTTTCTACACAGCCATTTTGATTTTCTGTTGTGTTTAACCCCCCCGCCCCCATGCTACTACCCGTCCACCAAAGAAAAATGCTGATAGGGAATGGTACAGGCAGTAAGTAAAATCAGATCCTGATTAACATTATATTTGGAAAAATCCTGGTGTATGGTCGACTGCGAGTGGGTGTGGTCAGACTATGCTGAGTGCAGTTGGTGTTGATGGCTGGCATGATACCGCAGTTCCATACTTTTATGGTGTTGTGGGTAAGATCGGGGACTGTTTGCTGTAGGAGAGAGGTCTGAGAAAGAAAAAAGAATGAAGATCTAAATATTGGTGCTGACAGTGCATCAATGGCAAAATGGGGGGGGAGAGCTTGCTCGCTAAATGAGGGGGGGAAGTGATAGTAGTTTTACATTTTAAAATTCTGAGAATGGCTTGGTGAATTTGTGGATAAAAAGTCTGGGTGGCACTGAACTTATTTATACCCGGTCTCTGGCACATAACTGTACCCCTAAGTAAGGGGCTCAGCCAATTGGAGATCGGGATTTTTTCAACCCTTTTTCTAGTGTGTGCATGGGGTTTTAAAAAGTCCTTCTTAACACATAATTGTTGTGAACAACTTTCTAAACCCAGATCTGTCCGTCAGTTCAAGAAAATCATTAAGAATGACATTTTCCCCTTAAATCTGTCCGTCAAAACTGTCATTACAGCCCGAGTGTTCACGGCTACAGTTTTAAACCACAACTGAATATTTTTTTATGTTGTTGCGCTTGCGCAGCCAACATCTTGCGGTAGTGCAGCTTTGGAGGCGCGGTCGCTGTTGAGCGAATGCAGGGCACCTTCATTTCCCAATCAGCCTGCATGCTAGCGCCACACCATGCATACTAATGTGGCGAGCACATCTAAGGAAAGGTCTGCTGCAGTGCAAGCAAAGTCGCCAGCTAGTAACATGGCGGCGCAATGGCTGCTAAACTGCCGACTTCGAGAGTGCCCAATCCCCCGGTCGGCTTACCCTGCCCCTCAAAGTATGTGCTGACGGAGAGCCCACTCCCCATCAGCAGAATGTATCTCCCCGTTTTCGTTGTGTGCCGATGGGGGTGCCCAATCCCTGTTGGCATCCGCCCCCCCCCTTAATGTGCCGACGGGGGAGCCCACTCTCTGTCGGGATGGTGTCCCCCCCTTCTTCTGTGCTGATGGAGGTGCCCAGTCCTTCATCGGCTACTGTACCCCCCAAAAATAAATCCACCTGTAAAAAAGAAAACTGTCTGCAATGTTTTCTTTTTTTTTTTTTTTTGTACCTGTAAACTGAAAACTGTCCCTCGTAGTCTCCCTACCCACTACCCAAACCCACCCACTGCACACCCTGCCTCCCCACACCCCCCACCCCATACTTGCCTCCGGAGCTTGGCGCGACGATCTTCGGTGGACCGGGAACACGTCTGCACTCTTCAAAGCCAACCGCGAACTGAGGAAATGCCGGTAAGCTGTATAATGGAATAAATAGGGTTTTTTCAACTTTGATGCATATCTCGGGCATTTTGTGGAATTTTTGCACCAAATTTTCAACATGGGGTTTTTGGGACCCTTCCTCATGAATTCTGTCACAGTTATGATGTTACTCGGTCCCGAAAGGTGATTTCACAGTCACTGCGCGGAATCACCTTTTGGGACTGATTAATGCAAGGACAGTGACAGTGTTCATGAGGTGGGCTCTCAAAAAGTCTGTGTTGCAAATTTGGTGGAAAAAATCCAAAGAAAATGGCTGTTTTACGAGCGTGCGTTGTGCAGTTGCTACACACGCTCCGTAACTTCGCCAATCTGCAATATTTTCCATGCCAGATTTTCAACATTGTCATTTTTCTACACCTCCTTGTGAACAGTACAGCTGTCATTTTTCACATCCTGGCCGAAATGTGTTTCCGTACTTCCGGTGCACAATACCACGGTCGCTGTGGGAAATCAGTGTTCGGGGCAGATCATGAAAATGACAGTGACATTGTTCATGAGCAGAGGTCCTAAAATGCGTGTATTGAAAATTTGGTGATGATACTCCATAAAACGACTGTGTACAAGTGTGCGTTGCGCATTTCCCAGGCACCCTTGTAACTTCGCAAATTTGCAGTACTTACATGCCACATTTTCACCACTGCCATTTTTTTACACCTCCTTATGAACAGTACAGCTGTAATTTTTCAGATCCTGCCAAAAATGTTTCTGCACTGCACTACCAAAGCCAATACCAGCGCGACAGCATTCGGCATTGACAAATGCTTGTTTTTTTTTTTACTTCACTAACTGTTGGCCATGATTTTCCCTAGTCTTTGAAACAGTATCTTTATTTACTCTCCAATTCAGTTTTGAAAACAAGAGGGTAACTCTTGTATTATATAAAATAAATGACCCCCACATTTTCAGAACCAGGCAATTCTTAATCCCCTTGTGGGTTCTGTGACATCAGGAGCTGTCGAGCTCACATGATGTCACAAAGCCACTCACTGTTAAGTTCTTAACACTTGGATGGGGGTTAATTATTCTGTGTTTTGTGCTAACTCACTGGGCCCTGTTTCCAAAATAATTCTTCCCAACACACAGAATGAGATGGAAGCACCTTTCTGACATTAGGGTCTAGACATGATCTCTCCATGAAGCCAGCTGTTTGAGAGATAACCTTCGTTGTTCAAACTCTGTTCTGTTTTTTTTTTTTTGTTTTTTTTTGCAATTCTGTTTCTGTTTGTTCACACTTGTCTCCCTTTTACCTCTGGCGTAATATCCGCCCACATTCTTGTCGATAGGACATAATTTCAAAGTGGGCTTGGAGGTATTAAACAAAAACATACAAAAAATACTGTAAGGAAAATCTTGATTTTAAAGGGAAACGCCCATGTTTTTGTACCCCACACCTCAGTGTGGGCACCCCTTCCCTCAATTAGCATTTTCACCCACTGTTTAAAATGTATTTATTTATTTGAAAAATGTCACCAGGAAAGACATCAAGAGCTTCAAAGAGCTCATTTCCAGAAGTGTCCCGGGGAGAGGGGAGAATGGGATACATTATACGTAGCAAGTACAGAGTAACATGAATTTGAGTAGTGTAACAAAATTGCGTAAGATACAGTTGAACAACAAAAGGGTATAACAATACTAAATGTAAATGAAACTATGCAGTAAGCCAGAATGAACACAGCACATATATGCTTACAAACATCTATCTAAATATATATGTGCGTGTGTGTGTGTGTGTGTGTGTGTGTGTGTGTGTGTATACACATATATGTATATATAATTTATATATAGTGAAGTACGTACACAGATGTATATGTAATAAAGAAGATACTGCATGCACATAATCATGTACAGCCACTTAAAACATTATTGGGGGGACGGTAGCAGGATTAAAAATAAGGGAAGGAGGCAGGATCGTAAGGAAATTAGGAAGGAGAGCAAGAAAAAGGGATGAAGTATTGAAATGTACACTTGCATGCTTTTATTGTAATTATATTTTATATGGTTGATCCCACCATCCCTCCCGTCAACATTTTGTGTAAAGCACCTCTAGCGGTGCATCCCACAGTCTCTTGCAGGTGATGTCAGGGCCAGGGAGCAGCTGTGGGAGTGTGTGTATAGTGTAACTCTATGGACGGAGCTATTAATAGGTCAAGTATGCGACTTAGAGGTCTTGGTGCTATACCAAGATCAAATATAGACTGGCAGTCTATACTTGGTGTCAGTTTAGCACTAAGACCTCCTAGTCTCAAACCGGATCTGATAATAACGCCGTCTATGGCATACAATATACAGTAGATGCTCCTGTGACTGCTCTCTGGCTCTGACGTCAGCCGTGGGAGATTGTGGGATGCACCAATAGAGGCGCTGCAGTCAGAATGCTGGCGGGAGGGATAGCGGGATCAACTAGATAAAGTAAAACATAATTGCAACAAAAGCGAGAAAGTGGAAATCTAAAACAGTGGGCAGAAATGCTAATGGGGGGAGAGGTGCCACCACACTGTTTCCCTTTTAAGATGAGCATTGGGTTGTGGCGTTGGAGAAAACTAGACAAATGAGCTATGAGATCCAATCACAAGCAGTGTGGCCAACATTTGTCCTCAGCCGGCCCATGATCTTTACTGAAATGCATTTGATTCAGTTGCCGCCTTCTTCCTCCTGTTTTTGTTTCTGATGGAGTCCTTCCTTCCAGTCATTCATTCACTTCTCAATGTTTGGGGTTTGTCTTCCTCCCCACAGAGAATTCCCTCTCCACTCTTTGTGCTAGAGGTCTGGAAAGCCTGTTTTGTTGGTCTGATTGAATCCCCAGAAGGAACCGAGGAGTTAAAGTGGACGGCCTTTACCTTTCTGAAGGTAACTGCAGAGTTCTGTTTTTACATATATAAGCAGTGGTTTATGGAAAGATCACTTGAGGTGCATCCTGTAAGTATAAACAAATATCGACTGTTTTCTGCATGCAGGTTTTTTTTTTTCTTTATAAAGCTGCTGACTGCAGAGGTATATGCTGTGTAGACCAATTTTGTATGTCAACATTGAAAATAGGAAGCCGGCCTGGTGGCACTGAGGGTTGAGAAGCTGGATGCCACATCTCGCGCCTTGCCGGTGACCCGGGTTCGGGAACGAGCCCGGGCCATCGGAGCTCAGCAGGGGAGGAGAGAATTGAGCGTCTGATGACAGCTTTCCTCTCCTGGGAGGGTGGATTAATGATTCCCCGGCTCTAGCGACTCCCAACGGAGGCGGGGGGTGCAGCAGCCAGGGATCACATCAGTAACTGGGACGAGCAGTGGCGTGTGTCCACGGAAGGGGTGTGGGAGCGTTCTCAGCCTGCACTGGACATCATTACCTGTCTGTTTTCCTGGGGGGGGGTCACGAATAAGGAAACCATCTGTTGGCTGGGAGGAAGACGTCACATGCCCCCACCTCCAACACTGGATCCTGCCTGTCGGATCTTGTCAGACCTATCACTTCCGCCTGAGGAGCATTAGAAGAGGGAGCGCCGAGGAGCAGAAAGCAGCCCCGCTCTGGGGGCATGAACCCGGGGATTCCCCAGAGGTGTGCCATGGGTGAAGGGAAGATGGAGAACTCAGTCCAGGAGGGGAACAGGCAGGATGACTGATGGTACCCCAGCCAGCGGTGACAGGAGGGAAAATAGTTGTTTAAAAAAAAAAATACATTGAAAATAGGATTTGCTCCTTGAGTTTAAAGTGCATTTATTTTAACTACACAAATTGGGCTCCAAAGCTCAGACTAAATGAAGGCACTAAAGTTAAAACAAACTTAGCCCACCTTCTTGTGCCATTCTAGTTTTTGGGTTTGCACAGCTTCTGAACCTCTTCATACCTGCTTCTTTTTGATACAAGGTAGCGGGTTCATGTCCTATACCGGGCAACTGAGCTCACACCGAGCAGTCACCCTGCAGTACTAGCAGCTGCTCCACAATTGGACTTGCCATCTTTCAGCAGATACTGTACAGAAGTGCTTTCTGCCCAGTCTGGTGGCTGGTTGAGGTGGAAGTTAAAGATAACACAGTACTTTTTGAAAAGAGTAAGGGATAGCCACAGTGCCCTGGCTGACATTCCCTCTTGATAGCATAAGATCTGATGATGTTATCTATAGGTGTATAAAAGGGCCTTCTGTTTCTTTGTGTAGACAGTAGCATTTGCAATTTGAGTATCTCATTCACTGGTTTGTACAGCGCTTTGGGGTATTTTGTAGAATGGTATTGTAATAGTGGAAAGGACTTGAGGTACATCTTGTCTGCACCCTCTGCTGCAATGCAGTAACTTAACCCTAATTTGAGTGTTGATGGACAACCAAGTTTAAAGAGCAGCTGACATGTTCTGGGCTGGCAGCTCATACTAAGAAGTTGTCTGTCTGAGGAGCAAATTTTGCCATAATTCAAATTGTTGAGCCAGTTGTAAAAGAAAGATTTACCTTTAAAATGCTCCTCCCATAACTTCCATGTATTAGCCATTCGGCAGAACAGTGCTGCAGCCCAGCCCCTAAAATAAGCTTTTTGGTGATGCAGGATAGGGAACAGGGCTGCAGGCTTCTGTATTCATACTAATAGGATCAGGGAAGGGGGACTGTCTAAAGGTAGTATAGTATCTTTGCTGGCAGTTCTACATGTAAGGGTTAATGTACAGTATAATCACACACACTCTCACATTTTGAGATGTATGAATCAAAAAGTCAGATTGCCTGAGGGTAAAAAATGTACCTAGTGAGGATTTATAATTCTTGAATCCATTAACTTTTAAGTAATCTCTCTGAGAAATGCCACTGTTTGAAAGTTTTATGTTTTGTTTATTTTTGCCTTGTAGATTCCACAGGTGTTGGTCAGGCTTAAAAAATACCCCCAAGGAGACAAGGTGAGATTTCGAGTGAATTCCCGTTCCCATGGGTTGGGTGGAGAGTGTTGTGGCATTTTGACTTCTCATGAACCTGTCATCATCGAGGGACTGGATGCTCATAGATAGAGGGTCATGGTTTATGGATCCTTTCATCCCTCTAATCTGGCCTTGGTTGACAATGGTCAGAAGCCAGCATGGACTGTTCAGTGGTCTCTGCTCTTCTCATCCGTCGGGGGGGGGGGGGCAAAGATGTAAAGGGCAGACACCAAGGAGAGAGAGTGCAAAGGGATCTGGGGAAACTAGCGGACTGCTCTAGGGTGTGGCAGCTGGGTTTCAGTGGCAAAAAGGCAAAGTCATACACCTGGGGTGGGGAAACCTGGGGCCTATCTATAGGATGGGGGGGGGGTTACTTACAGTCACCAAGCAAGAACGGGACCTGGCGGTAGTCATATGTGATGGTCTTAAGGTGACAAGCCAGTGGGCAAGGCTAGCTGGATGCTGGGTTGCATAGTAAGGAGGATTTCTAGCAGGAGAAGAGAGGTGGTGTTGCCACTGTATTTCTCACTAGTGAGACCCACCTGGAGTACCTTGTCCAGTTCTGGAGGCCGCAGCTCCGCAAGGATGTTGACAGGGTGGAGATGGGGTGGTCCAGAGGAGGGTACCAAAATGTTGTGGGGGCTGCACAAGAAACCATACGGGGAGAGGCTGCAGACGCTCTAATACTCTCTGGAAGACAGGAAAGCAAGAAGGGACATGACTGAGACCTGTAAGTACCTCAGGAATGGGTGAACAGAGTGCTGAATGGGAGTCTTTTTCAGAGGAGGAGCACCGGAACATGGGGGCATGCTGTGAAGCTTGAGGGGGGAAGTTAAGAGGGAGGTGAGGAAATATATATTCAGGGTGCCTGCAACAGCCTGCCAGAAGCGGTGGTGGGGGGCAAAGATGGGGTAGCTTCAAACATGCGTGGGATAGGCATATGGGCATAATAGGCAGAGTAAAGGGAGAAGGGAGGGATTCCTGAGACTGCATAGGGGCCAGGGTGTAGAAATTGGGACAATAAGGCAGATTAGAAGGGCCTGGCAGTCCTTTTCTGCCATCACGTTTTCTGATTTTATAATTCTGTGATTCTAGATGACCAGTGATGAAAATTGAAAAAGTCTTATTTTTTGCAATATTCATTCCAAAATGCCCCATTAATTTAATTATTATTCCTTGTTATGAGTTTCTGTATTTAAAATATTGTTTTATATTGATTTTGCATACATGATTAGAGTGGGAATAAAGTACTGGAAACTGCATTCTACAACTATTACCAGTAGAGGGTAGCTGTTGTCATCACTGCCACCAAAAGTTCCATAACTGTATATGTGGCGGAAGTGAAGTCCTGTGCAGCTGCCTACTGGTAAACTGGCAGAGCGTAGTATCCTACCATTTTTTTTCATTTTAAAAGATAAACGTGGGAAAGCCATCTCTACTGTTTGTGGCTGCTGATGGATGAAGTTGTTGCCCCGTGGCCCGCAAAGGGTTCTAGAAATCACCAGCTGCTGGAAAAAAATAAATACCATTTTCCACACAGACTGGTGACTTTTGAGCACAAGTGTTTTGAAAATTTGAACCCTGTTGTTTAATTCCAGGTGAAAAGGTTGGTTCAGTTCTTCAGTCACTCACATTCTGAAAGCTAATGAAAAGATCTTTCAGACAAGGCAAAGGTCTTAACTGTAGGTGTCAGGAGTCCTGAGACATAAATATAGAAATCATCTATAAATTCAGTTAAGGTGATTTCATGGAGTGTGGAGGAATATAGATTGCTGTACCTTCAAATAGCTCCGGTTTGGAGCCTCCGTGTGTCCATGC
Source organism: Neoceratodus forsteri (assembly GCA_016271365.2). Taxonomy (NCBI): domain Eukaryota; kingdom Metazoa; phylum Chordata; order Ceratodontiformes; family Ceratodontidae; genus Neoceratodus; species Neoceratodus forsteri. Next base: position 40,188,765 of record JADMNL010000032.1, read on the forward strand.
TATACCGAGACCAGGCACAGGCTGACAGGCACCCTGGCAGTTTGTACCTGCTCTAGGTATATCAAGGAGGACCATAGGCTCCCAGCCAGAGCTTTTTGAAAGTACTGCCATACATTAGTTCTATAGATGTGCCTCAACTGCTCCCCGCAGGTATTGTCATACTGGGGACAGCCGCGGATGGTTGTGGGCGCGCCAGGGAGAGCTCCTGTTTGTAAAATGCCGGCGGGGAGGGTGCAGGATCAACCAGATAAGATTTAAAATATAATATGGCCCGGTAAGTGTTTATAATTGTAATACTTATTAAACTCCTAATCGGGCCCTGCTTCACATGGAGGTGGAGCCCGCTGCGACGTGGACGTTTCCCTTTAACTAGCCCTGCGGGCTTGTGCTGGAGAAGGTAACATTTCAGTAAATAAACCAGCTAGGACAGTGGGCATTGGGAGACATTATGTTGTTGTTCCGAGGAGTATCATCTACGATTCTTTATGCCCTCCCCACTGGTTGCCTGAACTCTTCGTGAGGTCTCTCTGCCCGCCCTGCATACCTGAAGTCCCCAGCCGCACACCTGGTTTGGGCCTGTCTCCTCTCGAACTCCACTGGCCGCCCAACTCCCCGGCTCTGAGCCCCCTGGGGTGGGACCACCGACTCCTACTGGTGCGCTGTCTAGAATCTAACAGAGTGACCAGGGAGTGGAGGGAGAACCAGGAGTCGGCTGGGAGGTCCTGGTGTTGTGCATGGGGGCCTTCCACTGGACCCACCTTCACCTGTCGAGCAACCAGGGCTTTCCCATTTTCTATCCCTCCCTATTGGCTCGGCCATGCAGTGTGCACCAGCATGAGCGTGCACGCTCCTGCACATGCTCACAGGAGCGCCGCCACAGCCAGTACCCTTGCTAGGGATCCCGACAGCTGCTGCACCTCCAGTCTCCACTGGGAGTTGCCAAGCGCTGGCTTCTGCAGCCCCCCTCCCTCCCAGGAAAGGAGAGCAGTCCTCCAGGTGCTCAACCTTTCCTCCGCTGACCCCTCGATGACCCGAAGTCTGCTTCCTAACCTGGATCTCCGGCTGTGTGAGGTGGAAGCGCCCAGCTTTCAACCCTCGGCGCCACTGGGCCGGCCACATGGTGATTCTTGTTAGAGTTATTTATTTGTTAACCGTTAAGTACATTGGTCCAAGGGACCTTTTTTAGGAATGAACTGGGCCTAGGTAGCAAAGAAAAGGATGGAGATGAGAGAAATATTATTATAAACAAGTGGGGAAATACTTTTTCCAGAGTAAATGAAAGTCACAGTAAAAACATAGAATCAGAATTTGTCGGCAGAAAAGGACTGGTATGCCCATCTAGTCTGCCCTCTTTCCCCTGCCTGTTACTACACCCTGGACCCTGGTTACAGGTGTCCCTCATCTCCTCCCTTTCCTCTCTCTGTTATGCTCCTCCACCTATCCCACACATGCTTGAAGTGCCTCACTATCTTCACCCCCCCACCTCTTTTGACAGACTGTTCCAGGCATCCACCACCCTTTCTGTGAAGTATTTCCTCAAATAAATAAATGTATATAATTTCACTTTTTAAGAATGCAATACTGGTGGCAGTATAGCATAATGAGTACAAGCGGTGCTAACATGGCACATATAAACTGACAAGAGATTGGGGAGATAAAATCAAAAATTCTTGAGATAATTGAACACTATATACCTAGGCGTAAAAACAAAAACACTAAAGGTGTTATCCCCTTATGGTTCAGTAAGGCAATTAAGTGCCAAATAAAAAAAAAAAAAAGGAAAGCCTTCAGAAAACAGAAGTCAAAACCATCACATATCAACTTAAGTTCAGAATCCAACAGAGATTGTTGAAATCACTAATAAAGAGAGAAAATAAAGCTTGAGAATAAATTAGCCTCCAACAAAAATCATAAGGCCTTTTATGCATATATCAATAATAATAAGCAAACTAATAATATAATCAACTCCATCACTGTTAATGGTATAACTAAGAATAATAATGAGATTGGCAATAGTTTTAACACTTATTTTGCCTCAGTCTATAAAGTAAATAACTCTAATGTAACCGCTCCTAGAGTGGAGAATTCAAAAGTATTTAGAGTCACCTAAGATATGGTCATTAAAGAGTTATACAACATACGCACATCTTCTTAATTTGGACCAGATAATATTGACGCTATAATTTGGAAACAACTGGCTGATGTGGTTGTTGGACCCTTGACTATTCTGTTTAACAAATCCATTCTAACTGGTGAAGTACCATTAGATTGGCATAATGCAGTTGTGGTCCCAATACATAAAAAGGGTAATAAATCAAATGTTGCCAACTATAGGCCTATCAGCCTTACGTCAGTCTGCTGTAAGACTTTAGAACAACTGATTAAAAGTGAAATTGAAAAAGATAAAGAGTTGTATTAGGTTTACAGGATATCTCTCAACATGGTTTCAGGGAAGGACTTTCGTGTATGATTATATAAACAACAGCTTATTAGTTAGATATATGAAACCCATAGAAAAGACTGCTCTGTCTCACTTATTTGTAAAACTGCCGTATGCCGTGTGCCCATAACCTGTATATGTATCACTGTCTACTATTTCATGTACTGTTATTCCCGGGTCACCCCTGAAAAAGGGACCTACGGGGCCCAGTGGGCCTACCCGGTCATCAAAATTCAATAAATAAATAAATAACACAAATTTGTTATTCTATAGTTTTCTTAGTAGCAATTTAGGCAAAGGAATACCTATTGATTTTATCTTATTGGACTTAGGGAAAGCATTTGATACAGTACCACATAACAAATTAATACAAAAATTAGGTGATTTAGGACTAAATAAATACATTGTAAGATGGATTGGAAACTAGTTAACAAACAGAAAACAGACAGTAAGAATTAATTCAGTCCTCTCAGATGAAGGTGTAGTATGTAGTGGGGTCCCTCAGGGGTCTGTATTGGGTCCGGTTCTGTTCGGTTTATTTATAAGTGATCTGGGTGTAGGGATTGATTCAGCCATTACTAAGTTTGCGGATGACACAAAAATAGGTGGGGATGTTTCATCATGGTTAGACTTTCACATAATTGCTTATATTTTGACAAAAATTGAAAAATGGGGAGAAATTAACAATATGAAGTTTAATGAAACTAAATGCGCAGTAATACATTTTGGCAAAAAAAAAATCTGAAATACCAATATAGTCTTAATGGAATAACAATCAAAAATAGTAAATGTGAAAAAGACCTAGGAGTATGGATTAACTTTCAGTTATCTTCGGGTTCACTTATAGTTAAAACTGTTGGGAAATGTAATAGTATCATTCGTTCTATAAAAAAAGCCTTTATTTCCAGAAACACAACATGTATTATGAAATTATACAAGACTTATGTAATACCGAACTTAGACTATGGATCGCCCATTTGGAGTCCTTATCTTAAAAAGGATATAAAACAGATAGAAAGAGTACAAAGACGACTGACTAAATCCATTAAAGGATTAAAAACCATGGAATATGGCAAAAGATGAGAGTGTTTAAATCTCTTTTCCCTGGAAACCAGAACAACTATGGGTGACTTGTTATTAATGTATCAAATTATGAGAGACCCAATTATAATGGAACAATGTAATTTAAACAGACTTCAAAAAACAGTAAATTTAAGATCACATGACAAATTGTCATTAATAGAGTACAGACTGTTAGACACCAAAACTTGTTTAACGTACGTACTGCAAAGTTATGGAATAAATTACCAAAAGACATTGTGGAGGCAGCCACAATACAAACCTTTAAAAAAATTAGATGAATATTTAATATTCAGAAGTGTTGACTGTGTGTGGGAGACAATTGGGCATTTAGCCTACTCTGTCTATATGTACCAAGTTAAGCCAAGTTAAGTAGCATCTGCTGTTTTTTAATGAATATTTTAACTGCGTTTCCCTTGCCATTAGCATTATTCCCATATCGGCAGGGTGGAGTAGCCCTCATCACGGTGCTGCTGAAAACATAACTTTTTTTTTTGTTACTGTGGTATCAAACAACTGTCTGTTTCACAGCTAGAAATAGGTCCCATCTTTTTAAATTCTTCAAAACTAAACTGCCTTTTCTGGTGTAATGTGAAATTTTTTCAGACACCTGGTAACTTTGTGAACTGTCCTAATGGCGGCCATCTCCATTCTAGCTGTGTTGCTTTTCTGTGCGCTGAGAATTCTCTTAAGTGGGCAGTGCTCGTTAAGGTATTGTAAATGTTACAAACCAAGGAGATGGCAGCCAGGAAGAGCAGCCCTGAGCCACAGATGAAAATTAGCAACCAAGACCGAAACGAGCCGGGCTGCAGAGCCTACTGCACAGAGATAACCAAAATTACAGGCGTGTAGGTAGTGAGAGAGAGCTGGCGTCATATTTTTTCAATAAACTTTGTGATATTAACTTCAAACCAAGATTTTTGGTCTCTCTCAGTGTGGTGGGCTATGTTGCATGGCGCCTTTCTATCTTTTTTTTTTATAAATGTAGATTTCAGTGGGAGTGGCTCTGCAGATTACATGCTCGCCTTTGAGCTGGAAGTTCCTAAGGTCGTGGGTTAGCACCACACCAGGAATTTGGGCTAGTACCCATTACTGTGCATGGGTGGGGGTTCAGGTTGCCCGTCCTCTAGTAGAAGTCAGTCTTTTCTTGGTTGGGTCATCCAACGAGAACCGAGAATCAAATTCAGTTTAAAGTTTTGGATGAACACCACTCTCGCACAGATTTACTTGTAGTAATTATTCCTTTTTATTCATTTCAAAATACTCACATCATAGGGGAACATTTTGTGGATTATCTACTTCCACAGCCCCTTGTGTTTTACCTAAATAAATTGTATAAAAACAAATTACTATCACATTTCTTACTGCTTTTTATACAATTTATCTGACAATCAACGATCAGAAAACCACAGCCCTCCTTCCTGTTATCCATTATGGGCCATTTTTCAATAATCTACTTTATCATTTATATATATAAAATGAATTGGCTACTGGTGTTATATTATTTATTATATCATCACCATGTTTTTATCTTAACAAGCTAAAATATTATATTTTGCAGTATCAGACTCTTATTGAATTCCTATTTCACGTAGGTGTTCCCCTTTTATTTCTCTCACCTTTTCCTTGGAACTCCTTTGTCCCTGTTTTTTTATTTCAGTTGATTTCATTATGCCACTTTGCTTCCCTCTGCATAAGAGATATAAACAGCATGTATCAAAATACTCGGTTCCTCTTATTAAGTTTCATCCTATAATTAATGCTAATAATATCATCTCCTAACCTATCCTGTGGTGGTGTTACTCTCTTCCACCATTTGTAAAGGCTGTATACTACAATTCTGTTTTCATCTGTATAAAAGCATTAGAATATAAGTAGCTGTCCCTTTATTTGTATTCTAATTCCATGTATACTAATTTTCTCTCACCTCTTAAGTTACCTTCAAAAACGACTTTATATTAATTCCCTTGTTTTCACCACATTTAACCACCTTTACACCCATGTGTATGTATCTATCTACTTGAAATATTGCATGTCTATTAGAGGTTTCTCACCATTTCATGAGTGCTTCTTTAAGTTTTCTGTTTTGCAGTTTGCTGAAACGGCGCTTTTCTGAAACAGTGAAACAGAATCCTAAGTGTCTTTACACCCCCATATTTTGGAACACAAACCTTCTATTTAACAAAACATGAATAAAGAACTTACTTTCAGTGTTTCTCATGTGGTGTGGCTGTCCAGCGGCTCTCAAAATGTAAGGCCGCCACCGCTCATTGCTATGCAGTTTGAATACTGCCTGGGGCTGGGGGGAGCCAGACGTCACAACTGACGTCTCTACACTGATTCCACCTTCAGAGTAGGCTATCTGTGCGGCACACCCGCATCAACAAACCAATCCAGTGGCGCTGTGGACTAATGGAAGGGTGGAAATGAACAGCGCCACGTCAGTCTGTGAGATAGCGATTCGCCCCCCCCCACACAGGGTTCCGAACCCTAATCAATATTTTTATTTGAAATTCACCACAAACATTATATTACTGAATTATAAACCAATCCTGTGGCCCAATCTGGGTATGGAAGAGCATGGAAGTGGGGCCATCAGATGGATACAGAGAGCACCAGTTATAATGCTCTTATTTAAGAAAACTTTTTAAGAAGTACCTTGGATTAAGGGAACGTTATTGTAATGAAGGGGGGAGGGGGGCTGACCATGAAAAAAACAACAGCAAAGGAAACGAGTGTCTAACATTTAAAAGTATATACTCGCTTCACTTCTCATAGTACAAAATGTACATGAAAAATATACATTTCTCATAAGTCTTTGTTAATGTCCTGCTGATATAAATACCAGTCGCATTCCTCATTTAAGCCAAATCTATGGCTCATGCTGTCCAGAGTAAAAATCCAAAAGACTTTCCTTTTGCGTAGGACATCATCCCATTTCATGTTCTTTTGCTGTGGTTCTTAGGCATATTCTAGTCCCCAAAATCTGAGGCTCGATACTGAATGTCCTGCTGAAGTGAAATGTCTCACTACCAATGAGCCTTCATCATGTGTTCGGATTTTGCTCTTACTTTCGTTTATTCTGGTCCTCAAATCTCTGGATGTTTTGCCCACATAAATTCTGTCACATGGGCCGAGGATGACATAGACCACATGATCTGTTGCGTGCAAAATGTGGTGTTTCATATAATACTTCTTATTCGTGAAAAGGGATGTTCAAAAAAGTTTTGTTCCTTGTATTCCCACACTGGAAACAGCGGCCACATTGGAAGCTTCCATTTTTTAAAGGTCCCAATAATAGTTGTTTCAGTTGCCTAGTTTCTGTTCTAGTGCAGTGTGCACTAACAAATCTCTTATGGTCTTATTTTTCTTGTATGCTATCAAGGGAATCTCCCAGAATCTGCAGTTCCCAGTGTAATTAGCCTGGATAATATGCCAGTTGCTCCTTATAATATTGCTTATTCTGTCTTTCAAATGAGTGTAATTTGTGGAAAACACACTCCTACCACCCACATCTTGTTTATTGCCTCCTGAAAGTAAATGTCCTCTCTGCATACTATCCACTTCTTCCCGTGCATTATTGGCCCGAGGTGTTGTGTATCCCCTATTGACAAATCTGTGGGCCATGTCTCCTGCCACCCTTTGGTATTCTGTCTCCTCACTGCAGTTATGCCTGGCTCTTATGATTTGTGCCTTTGGGATACTATTCTTCAAAATGGGGTCATGAAAACTAGTGAAATGTAAAGTTGTATTCCTATCAGTTGGTTTCCTATGTAATGTGGTGGCTATCCCTGACTCTGTATTATAGATTTCCAGATCCAAAAGAGGAATTCTAGTACTGTTAGCTGTCATAGTAAATGTTAGAGTTCTGTTTCTGCTGTTTAAATATCTTTCAAATCTGTCTGTCTTCTCTTGTTCCTCTCCATATCAATAGGATGTCGTTAATAAAATACTTCCAAAATAGAATATTTTGGAAGAAGGGATTATTGACAACATCCAAGACGTGAGTTTTCTCGAACTCCCACATAAAGATGTTTTCATAGGATGGAGCCATCATGCTCCCCATTGCAGTTCCTCTTTCCTGAAGGTAAAACTTGTTTTCAGATGTGAAGTAGTTTTTTCTAACACAATTTCTGCCAGTTGTTTCAAAAATTCACTTGGAGGGAGGGTGCATCCTGCCTGCCATTCAGTGCTCCCAATAATGCTTCCAAACCCTCAGTATGTTGTGTACTTCTATACAAATCCTTTATATCAAAGGTGACTAAAATAATGTTTTCCCACTCCCAGTGATTATTGTTAACCTCCCCCAACATCTGAATTACATGTCCCATATCTTTAATGTATGTTGCCATTTTCTCAATCTCCGGTTGAATGTGATAGTTCACAGATTTTGATAATGGTTCCCAAATGGAATTCAGTCTAGAAACAATCGGCCGTCCAGGTGGTTTGAGTGGCTCCTTATGGATCTTGGGCAGCACATAAAATAAAGGGATTCTAGGATTCGTGTTAATTAGCATGTTTCTCTCTTCTTCTGCTATCCAACCAATATTTACGCCGATGTTAACCAATTCCTCCATTTCTTCCTTAATTTAATCTGTTGGATCTGACTTTATAGGTAGGTATCTCTCACAGTCTATTAATTGGCTCATGCACTCATCCTTGTAATCCTCATATTTCCAAAGTACAACTCCTCCCCCTTGTCTGCTGGTCTAATAATAATACTTGTATCCTTTTCCAGTTCTGTGAGTATTTCCCTTTCTTTTTTGTAAGATTATTCCATTTAGGTTTATTGTCTTGCTCTACACACATTTTCCTTATCTCTTGTTCTACCACTTGAATGTAACTCTCTATTAAATTTGCCCCGCGCGGCCCGGCCCTGGTGGCGCTGAGGGTTGAGGCGCTGGACGCCACACCTCGCGCCACACCGGTGACCCGGGTTCAGCAGGGGATGTAGAGGATTGAGCGTCCAAAGGACAGCTCTCCTTTCCCGGAGGGAGGGGAGTACATGCTCGGCGCCTGACTGGCCTCTGATGGAAGCCGGAGGCGTAGCAAGCACATGAGCGTAAAGAGAGGGTTGGGAGTGGAAGACATCAGTGGAGACACCTTGATGTTGGGGCACGCGTCACTCCCACAGAAAATGGGAAAAACACCCTGCAGTTCTCCCAGTTGACGGAGCACCAGGCCCCGATCCCCGGTGCCCCTGCCTGACCCGGTATCAGCATCCTCACGAGAACAAGAAGGACTTCGGGGGTGGCCCAACCCCCTGCCCGCCTGGGGGACATAGCCATGGCTACACGGGGGATGGACTGCACTGGGCTCCAGGTAAGAGGGCAGGGACTAGAAGGCCATAGGTGTGTCCCGAAGAGTGGGAGCGCTGCGGGCAGGGGGAGTATTAAAAATAAATAAATAAATAAATAAATAATTGGACCCCCTTGGAGAGCTAAAGGTAGATTTAATTCCCAAAACTTGTTAAATTGTTGTTTTTTATTGTCTGGTTCCTCCGGTCTATTGCCAAACCAGTCTGCCAGATGTATTTTTCGGTAACATTTTTGCAAATCTGTTTCTAACTGAAAAGCATCAAAATTTTGGATTGGTGAAAATAAGCCCTTTTCAAGTACTTGAATTTCCATTTCAGTAATTTTTCCTTCCACTCAAGTTAAAAATCACCTGTTACTCCTCTGTCATCCTCTGTAGTCCCCTCCGCTGCCTCTTCCTGTGCATACGCCACCACTCCCTTCTCTTGGTCCCCTGTAAGTATCTCTGTACTGGGGCAGAGCTTGGGGTTCTTGTTGCGACCCTCTGTTCCTGAGTTTGTATCCCTGTTCTTGTTGATTTATACTGTGTCTTCTTGTATGTTGTCCTTGTGCCTGTGTTTCCTCGTCTGAAAAAGGACCTTGGTCTCCTTGTCTCTGTCTAGTGGAACTGTATGGTGTGGTGACCATACTATCTCCACTATCAGAATCTGTTTGATACTGAGAAGTATGTGAATAATATGTACCAATGTTCTGTCCCTATGTTGTCCCTATAGTCTACTATATCCCATTTAATTTTTGTTGTTTAATATAATCCTCATGCTTGTCTAGTGCCCCTTTTTTTTTTTTAGATTATTTCTTTATGCTCCACGGCAGGGGGGAGGTTGTGCCTTTGGTTCCTCCCCCCACCATCCAGCCAGCTGGGCCTGCAGCTGCCCCGGTCCTGGACAGAGCTCTAACCTCCCATTTGTACCCGGGAGGGAGCTGACTTGCACGGGACAGTGGCTGCGCTGGCGAGCAGCCTTCATGCTGCTGGGGGTTTTCTTGTTGGTGTGGTTCCCTTGCTGGAGGAGGCATGCAGTGACGTCAAGGGATGGCGTGCGCACACTTCCGTACGCGCTCCTCCCACCCCTTGTTACTGCAGCGTCGGTGGTGCTGCCCCCCGGCTGCCACCAAGGGGCAGCCACACGCTGACTACTGATGTGCTCTCCTGGGAAGGAGAGCAGTCCTCCGGACGCTGAATCCTTCCCCAACCCTGCTGACCCTTGGCGACCCATGCTCATTCCCGAACTCGGGTCCCAGTGTGGCGGGAGGTATGTCATCCATCGCCTCAACCCTCAGTGTCACCTGGCCAGCTAACCTGTAGTTCCTTTTTAATTTTTTCCTGAGTGGTAGTGAATTCTTGGTTAGCTACCAGTGTCTTATAATCCTCTTTTACATCTTGTATTTCTGTGATCAAAACATTTCTTTCTTTTACTATGACTTCAGTGAGAGCCAGCATGAAATCCGTAGAACGTTTATTACAGATACCATTCATTTCTCATTCAATTCAGTAGTCCTAAACCCCAGATTGGGTTCAGTTAGGACCCTAAGGCCCAGAGGTATCCTTTTATATTTTATGTATTCTTCCAAGGAGAGAGCATGCTACTCCAATCGTACGTCACATTGTTCCAAATGTTGGATCTTGTTCAATAAAGTTTTATAATTACTGGGTAGCGCTTTTTCCTATAGGAAAATCCAGTTATAATTTACCGTTATAACCAGCTGGTTATAACAGCACATTATAACTGTGTTTCCCTTGGATCACGCATGTGCCAGTTGTGCCGTCTTCCTTCAGCGCGTGCAAGGGTTGGAACATCGTCCCGTTGCAGTTGACACTGAATGTTTTTTAATTAAAAAAAAAAAAAAGTTTCTTCCTGTAGTCACTTGCAGGGAAAACCAAACACACAATATTTAAACATGTGTCTGGTTTTGGTTACCCTGCCAGCACGCAAGACCCAGCAGATCTGCACACCTCTTCCTACTGGAAACACTCCACAACTCTGCAACTGCCGTTCACCGATAAGTTTAAAAATAAATAAATAATAATAATAAAAAAAATACTTGCTCCACAGAAGTAGACATATGTTACTTGGCAAATAAGTAAATAAGTGGCTCACTGTAAGTTGGCAGACCACGGACCAGGACAGCACAGAATCCTAACTAGTCCGTGGCTGCCTGAACGCCAGTCTGTTTAAGTGAATTTTTTTTTTTTTTTTTTTTTTACAATTGCAGCAATTATAAAAATAAAAATATGGGGTGTGTAAACACAGTTTTACACACACCCTTGTTGTGGGATGCATTTCATAAACCCGAGGGCGAAAACATCCCACAACTTGGGTATGTGTAAAATTTCATTACACACACCACCCCATATATTATTCTATATATGTTAGTCGTTTCTGTCCATGTTTTAGTCTGTGTTAGTAAACCTTACACTTCTGCCTGTCATTCTGCTGAGAACTGATAAGAGAAAGGCGTCGTTTCTGGTGTTTGTTGAATCCCTGAAGCGGGTGTATGTCTTATCCCAGTATTACTGGTATGTCCTATATTTGCTATTAGCAGCATTTATGTCTTAAATAGGGGAGGAAATTGAGATGAGTAGGATGTGTGTGGCATGCAAAAAAAAGGGGGTAGGGCTATGCACTATTGTGGTGGTCTCTCTCCGATGAGTTGTTACACTGAGGCCCCTACCTCCCACCTCTGGTGGCTGTCTGAGTGGAAGTTAAGGGTTCTGTAGCTTTTATCATAAGAAATGGGAGTTTTCCCAGATAAAATAAAAATAAATACATTTTCCTACAGGCTCTGTTTTATTTCAGCCATGTGGTACAAGGTCTGTAGAAAAGAAAACTTGTTGTTACTATTGTTATTAGTTTACTCTGTGCTTGGAGTGCCTGTACTTTCCTAGCATTCTGTATCACAATAAAGTTGGGGTGGGAAGTCCCCCTCCCCAAAAAATGCAGATTGGAAGGTGGAGTGTTTGAAACTTAATTTTGTTTTCAGCCATAATCTTTGGTGTTATAAGGGCCTAAAGAAACCATGCTAAAAAAAATAAAATTGCGGAGAATTAACTCATTGAAAAGGTATTTAAGTCAAAACATCTGCATGGTAAATCTGGTATTCCGTTTAGAAGTGTGGTTTACAGAATGGAGGACCACCTTTAATTTCAAGCCTGGGAAAGCTTACCAATGTTCTTTAATAGGCGTCTGTGTTTCAGCAGTAGTTCATGCACAGATTTACAGACATCATGCCAGCCAATCCAGGAAGCCTACAGTAAAGGCTTTTGATGAGAATGTTCTGACTTCTTTCTTTGATTATGGCATCAGAGTTCTTTCCATGACTGCAAACTGTGATGTCACAACTCAAGCAGTCGTGAGGTTGGCTGTACTAGAAGAGCAGTAATGGGACAAAGTCAGAAACCGAGAAAAATAAATTAATTGGTTGTAAATAAGGGCAAGAATTTCAACACATTTGTGCATGTAATTTGGTTGTTACATCAAATTTTAAAACACCTTTTTGTGGGGGGCACTGGTTGCCCGCAATTTCTGTGGAAACAAGCTATAGATTCTTGAGATGACCCTAGTAGTTTTGGGCAGGTAGATCCCCCATACCTTTTATTTTTGCCCTTGTTGCCCTCCCAGTAGCAGATCAGACCTTCCGTGACCTCCCAATCCCAGCAACAGCACTCGTAGGGAGGTAGGGAGGAGCTGTGTTGGCAGCATGGGGCCAGAGAATGCCAGTGGTCGCCATTGAGAAGGCAGTAAGCCCCCCCCCAACCCCGGTTTGATCCTTGACCTTCTGTCATAGCCAGCCTTCTGCAAATGTGTGTCCCCAGTGGATGAGTATGCTCCTTGTTCCACCATTGCAAGGGGGGGGGGTTACAGTGGCAGTGCAACACCCTACCAGTCCACTCCATGCTGGGATGTGCTGGCACGGGCAGTGCACTTTTCAGCTGACCACCTGATTGCTAGACGTTGGGTCCCAAAAGGCAGGCAGTTGTCTTCCAAAAAAAGTGTTTTAAAATTTGCCAGAGTAACTAAATTGTTCATGCAGATGGTTTGAAAATCTGACTTTTCTCTTTTCCGTTGGTAGATAAATACACTTAAAATGTGATCTGTTGTAGGCCCAGTAGTGTAGAATTAGCCTGCACTATCTCTCACTACGTCAGCAGCTTGAGTTCGGAAGTGAACTGGAGTCATTGGGGGGCAGTGAGGGAGGGAGGATGAAGTGTCCTGTTGACTGCTCTCCTCCCTCAGGTGGGGAGGTATGTTTGCATTGTGCCTGAAGAACCCAGGCAAAGCTAGGTGTTCTGGCAGTCAGGAGGCACCAGAGTGGGAGGGATGCAGGCAGATGTGTCTGTCTCATGGCATACCGGATGTCCCAGTGTCTGAGTAAATATTTCTCGGCTGTAGCAACTTTGTGGACAGTCTTCCTGCAGGCCCGGCACAATTGACCAGGCATCTCAGAACCTAGATCCAGCTCCAGAGGGGCTTGGCCAGCCGCTCCAGCCCTGCCATGAGGGTCAGGTCATTAGGATGTGGGTGATTGGGCTGAGGGGACCATCCGGAGAAAGGGCCAGTTAGTTTTCTTCATTAAGCTTCAGAATATCTTTGTTACTTGGTTGGCAATACATTATTTCCTTATCCAGATTTGTTCTTCATACATAGCTTACAGTATCGGATATTGTTGTTCAACTACATCTATATGAATGGAAAAATAGAAATAAAAGGTTAGCTGAAATGCTTTGTAAAAGGACTGGGATTTATTAACGGAACAAGAGGTGTGTGTGTAAGTGTGTGTGTGTATGTATGTATGTATATGTATATATATATATATATATATATATATATGTGTGTATATATATGTATGTGTATATATGTGTGTATATATATGTATGTGTGTGTGTGTGTGTGTATATATATATATATGTATGTGTGTGTATATATATATATATATATATATATGTATATGTATGTGTGTATGTATATATATATATATATGTGTGTGTGTGTGTATGTGTGTGTATATATATATATATATATAACCTTGTCCTTGGTAGAAAAAGATGCTCCCCTATTCATATTATGTTCATTTACAAATATACCAAACTGAGTTTGAGGCACATACTCTGTAAGTCGGAGGTAGAAGTCCAGTAAATAAACTAGTTGGGGGGGGGGGGGTTGCAGAACACCAAAATCCTAAATTTGGTATTACATCTCAATATCTGGTATTCCACCTTTCCGAAAGAGCTGTGCAACAGATTTAACTGCAGAATGGCAGCGTGGAGAAGTGGTATTCCAGTTGGATCGCCAGTGTAATGAAAATGGTATTCCACTTTGAAAACTGATATGCAAAACTGGGTGGAATACCATTAATTTCTAGCAATGAAAGGGATCTCTTACTGAACCTGGAGAAGAGTATGATCGCTTCTCTTTTTCAACCAAAAAAAGGTAATACAGACACTACTCGTTTGATTATTAGGGTGCTGCATCACAGGCTCCTGGAGCTTAATCTGCTTTATATCGCTATGCAGAATGGCTGGGAAATCAAGTGTAATAGTTTGTTCAAAGACAAAAGGTCCATCAGTAGATAGCCAAAGAAAATCACAGGCAATTTGCTTACCTTAACATGGATTTATTAAATGCGGTAATGGCATGCACACAGAGCCCAGATGAAGGTGCGTACGTAAATGCGGTGAAACATCAGCTGGTGTGTGCGAGTGCATGTTAGCATGCACACGCTTACATTTCACCTTGCGGTCAACTTCACTTTGGTGGTACCTCGTGAAAAGTGATCTGCATTTGGCCCTTGTATTTTGCCATGATGCTGCACTGAGTCAAGCTTTTTCGTGTGTGTGTGTGACATTACTGCATTACTATATCTGGATTGAGGTAAGTGAACCCCTGTGATTTTCTTTGTCTGCGGGCTGATGGACTTACTGTGTTTGGACAAATTAATCTTTGCAACCACTTGTTTTATATCCATTTTATGAGCTTAAAAATGTTCTGTCACTTCCCCAGAGAAATACTATCTTGTCACAAGGCCTCTAGGTCTTTAATTTCGGCAGTGGCTAAATTAATTATAGTAAGACACTGGTTAGATCTGACCAAACCCTCTTTAAGACAGTGGCACTCAGAAGTTCTCCAAGCTCTCGAAATGGAGAGACACATTGCCACAAGAATGAATTGACAGGAGGCTTTTGGCAGGAAATGGGACCCTTTATTGGCCCTTCTCCCTGTTGTGAACTGTCATTAGAACAGCTCAAACTCGGGTGGAAGGGCGGGGGTCCGTACGTGTGCCTGTATTATGGGGATATAAGGAAAAAAAAGCTGCTGGTCCAGCCCCCGTCTGTCTAGCCGTTCGGCGATTTCATCGGTGCTCCGGGGGGTTGGGGGGGTAGTTAGGATTTTGACAAGTTGTGCTGATTAGGCCACTTCAGTTGTGTATACTAGAACTTGCAGTTGTATTGTCCCAGTTTCACATGCTCTTATATGATTCTTTTTCTTCTTCCTGATGGGCAGGGAAGCTTCTGGTTGAATGTTTGTGTTTGTGCTTTTAAAATGTTTAATAAAGTCTATTAAATTGAAAAAAAAAATCTGTTTTACTTTCTCAGTTAAAATGGGTTACCTTAACTGTGTGCTTGTGGAGTTTTGGTGTAATCCATGATAAGTGGAATAAGCCGTGTACTAACATTCTGTTCCCCTAGGATTTTGCTGAAGATGTCAACTGTGCTTTTGAATATTTGTTAAAATTAACACCGCTGCTCGACAAGGCTGATCAGAGATGCAAGTAAGCTGGAGCTCCCTGTTTACATTTTACATTACAATACATATATAAAGTTGACAAGAAATATCCTGCCATTTGATTGGTCAGGCTGGATCTTTGCACATGAGTAAATCTAACAACGCACACATGAGTAAAGTCCCATCTGTTAGTTTTAATATTTATGAATGTTTCGGGGCCCATTTTATACTTGCAGTAATGCACTCCAGGGCGTGTGTTGTTGGATTTACTCACTTCCTGTGTGGTTTACAGCACTCTGCTATGTCTCGTGCCACACCACACCACACCACACAGTGGTGGGTAAATCCCACAGTAAGACAAGCCGTGTTGTGGATTATTGCTTAATTAGATAATGGCCTTAGGTGCGATTCCCCTCACTAGGGGGATCAATAGCTTAAAGAGATTTTCTAAAACATAGAAACATAGAATTTGTCAGCAGATGAGGACCACTTGGCCCACCCAGTCTGCCCATCTTTGTCCCTCCCTATACTGTCACCGTACACCCTACCTGCTCTTTGGCTACTTCACATATAGTAGACAGACTGATAGATTAAGGAAAGGAGAGGGGGAGAGGTTGGGATATAGGGAAGAGAGAGAGAGATTGGCTCATTGCATTCTTTCACCCTACAAAACTGAGTGAGAATACAGGTCACCCCTTTTTCTTCAAGGTACAGCATTTAATCTAGTTTAAGCTTGAAGGAATATCTGTTCCAAGTGTCCACCTCTGCATCTCCTTACACCTTCTGAATGCCACCTATTTAGTCTTTACCTTTTCCGCCACCTCTTTCGAGCACCGTAGCAGTCTTTTTCCTCTTGCTTTTGCTCGCTTGTTTGACGCAGAGGTTTGTCGCCTTCACTGTGACTTGGCCTTGTCCACTGTTCCTTCACCCCACCTAGGTCATCCCCTCCTGCCAGGTGATCCCGGAGGCATTCACCCATCGTTATAAAAATATAATCTCCTGAAGTCCAGACCCCTCGCCCTTGTGTAGCTCGATTCAGCAGCCATCCTTATATTGAATGGTATGTATGGTGATCACTGGTTCCCCAAGTGGCCTCCCATCTTGACATCTGCAACACTGTTCCTGTTAGTGAGTACCAGGTCCAGTATTGCCCCATCATGAGTGGCTCACTGACTGGTTGCCTAAGAAACACCCCCTGCAGTGAGTCCAGGATGTCCTTGCTCCTACATGAAGCAGCAACTGTGAGGCTCCAGTCTGCATCTGGCAGATTGAAGTCTCTCACCGGCAGCTCCTCCCTCTTTTCTGCCATCTTGCCAGTGGCTTCCGCCAGTACCTTAGCTAACACCCCTCCTTGTGCTGGAGGTCTGTAGATCACTCCAATGTGAATAGTGGCTCTGTTCCCCATATCCAGGGTGACCCACAGTACCTCTGCTCCCCCCATTCCCAGTATCTCCTCCGTCACTTTTCTGCTTTCCCCTTACATAAAGCACCACACTCCCTCCTTTCCTCCCCACCCTGCCCTTATTGAGCAGAATATTGCCTGGTATGGCCATGCCCCAGTCTTGGTTTTCAGTGCACCATAACTTGGTAATAGCCACAATATCCAGGTCGTCCTCTGCCATGATGGCCTGTAGGTCCAAAATCTTATTTTGTAGTCTTATAGCATTCACACACAGCCTTCCAGATTTTTGTTACCACTCTGCTTGTCCCCCCCTTTTTACCTTTTTGCCCTCCCTCCTTCCCCGCTTTCTTTCTAATGCTCCCGTTCTCATCCCCCTTCATTTCTACTACCCTGCTTCCTTTATTAATTTGCAGCCTGAGGGATTCCTCTCCACTCGGGTTCCCCCTACTTTCTGCTGCAGCCTGGGGGTGGAGGGGGGCAGTTTCTGCCTTCCCAATTCTTTCCGCCACCCCATTCAGCTAGTTTAGATGTTCATAGAAGTTACGTTTAAACCATCCTCTGAGGACTGCGGTTCCCTTCCCAGTGGGATGCAGACCATCACCCCTGTAAAGGCCCTTATCTGTCCAGGTGGATCCCCAGTCCCCAATGTAGGTGAACCCCTCCTCTCTGCACCATTTCTTCAGACATGAAGCTTCTGGTTTCCTTTCCCCTGCTGTAGACAGGCAGCACATCAGCAAAAGTCACTGAATACACTACCTGCCTAAGACCCTGCCAACAACTCTCTGCACTGTCCCAGGCCCATCCCTAGCCAGGTCATTAGTCCCAAGGTGGACAGTGACATCCAGCTTCCCCTCCAGTCCTGCTGCCATAGTGATCCGCCGTGCTGTGGTGCCGCATAGGCACCTAATCTCCTTCTCCCTGCCCTTCCTATTCTCAGATCTGTCCCCCTCACAGTCAAGTGCCCCACCAGAAGGTGCATCCTCCTTTAAGGTACTCTACCACCCGTCTTTGGGTCTCCACTACAGAGGACCCTCACATCCTCCCTTGTCACTTCCACAGGGTCCTCCTCCTGGCACTCCCACCCCATCAATGTGGTGTAGGAATTACGTAGTGGTACCGGTTGAGGAATGTGCCTTTGACTTGCCACCCCAGCCTCTTCAGAGCCTACCATAGTCCAGCCGTTCTTCCTCCCAGATATCCTCTGAGGTAGCGATGGCAGACTTGGGAGGACCCTATGTTAGGGAAGCGGTCCCCCGAATCCTAGCCAGCTCTGCTTGGAATCTTGCGACCTCCTCTCTCAATCCAGAGAGGTGCAAGCAAATGGGGCAGAACCGCAGTCTCTGGAAGATCTCCCTGAAAATTGCCACCCCACAGCCACTGCACTGCACCACTTCCAACATTCCCAGTTCCTACTGCTCTTGTGGTTTGTACTTGGAAATACTTCTGATAGGATGTTTCTAGTTTTTCCCTTTTTTTGTTTTGTTTTGTTTGTTTGGTATTCCTTTCTTCCTCCTGCGGACACCTGCCAATGTGTAAGATTCCAGTCTCATACCTGTTCCACTCCTGTGCTGTTCCGCTCACTTGCTGGGACATGAATGTGTGTGGGGACATGTTAGGAGTGAGTCCTTTCAGAACCTCCCCCAGGCAGGACTTCTTGTTGTAGCTGGTGCTTCTTATTGGTCCTTTAACCTGCCACATCAGTCCCGCTTCTTCACTCTGACCCCCGATTTTGAGTGCAAGTGACTGGGGTGGGGGGGAGAGGGAGAGAAGAGGGGATGCAGCTGCAGTCCAGACAAACCAATATTACTCACACAGCCAGGTTAGTACAAAAGGCAGCAACTCTGTTTTCAAACAAACTCCTCCCTCTGTCAAGACGTCATTTTCAGTGGTAATTTCCTACAGTAGTTTCCCCTCTAAAGAGAGCCCTAGTTACTTGTGTACTTCAGTTGTATAGCCAAAAACCCTCCTGTTTGCCTCCAAGTGCTGTACACCTGCTTTTTTTAAAAATTTGAAACCCTCTCATCCTGCTAAATCCCCTAGCAGCCCGAGAAAAAATACTTCCCAACTGATCTCATAAATGTGCTTTAGCAGCCCAACCTGACTTGCAATCCCTTCACCTTGGGTTGTTAGTAAATCTCTTACCTGAAAGTAAATTAGGATGGCAGCTTACCAGATTAGCATGCCCAAAAAGCCTCCTTGTTGGTCATCGTCCTCCTGCTTCCTTCAACCACGGTGGGCTATTTACACCTGGCGCTGATCCCCATAATGTGGCCACTGATGGATGGGCTTGTTCTTGCCAGCATATTCTGAGCCATAAAGCAAGCCTTGTGATACAGGAGTAACGTGGTAATGAAATGAGGCCAGATGGTAGCAATGGGACTGTCTCATGCTTGTTTTTCTGCTCTTGTGTTTTATTGAAACACAGAGGCAGAAATTAGCAGCAACTCAAGTTCTCTTGTGCTGATGTTGTACTCCCTCTGTGTCTGAATAAACTGGAATCCCATGGAGATGTGATTTGTTTCTGTTTTGACTGTAGCCTTTTTTGGGGAATTCCCTTCCCATAACATGCCCCCCAAATACCTCCCAGTCTGTTATCAACTAGCTATAGGATACCAAGTGGTATACCGAGTCAGAATGTGGGAGACCGTGCAGTATAGTGGAAATAGGAATACAGCATAGTGTGGAAGTAAATGCTTTTTTGTCCAATGTTTGTGTTACTTGAACAGCAGGGATTACAGTGAATTTCTGTTTTGCATCTTCATGCACAGTGAAGGGTTGGCACCTTCTTCATGTGGGACACGAGAGCTTCTGACTGGTAAAAATGAGAGATGTACCTTGTAACAGTATGCCCCACATATGGCGACACCAACACAGCAAACTGCAACCCTGTTGGCAACATTGACACTTTGCTGACAAGTCGCTGTGTTGGTGTGCCGAGATAGGGACACCTGTGTCCCAGTCCTGCACCCCGATCAACTCAGACTGGAGCAAAATAAAAAAGGACTGAGATTTGACAGGAATCAGGTTAACCGCAACTTGCGGTCAACATGATTCCTGTCGGCAAGATGCTGGTTGACAAAAGGGTTGTCAAACCGGCATCGTAGAGTCCCTTGTAATGAAGGGCAATTGGGAGCTACACCCTCAACTTTTAGTGGCATCAAAACCTCACCTTTCCTGTGGCTTGATGGGAAAATGGGGCCTTCCTCTTCCATGGGGATTTGAGCAGACCCCCCCCCCCCACAACAGCACAGCAAAACACACTTCCACTGACCTTGTAACCTAGGACTTTTAAGTCTGATTTTGCACTAAGATCTCCTAGATGGTGAGACAGAGGGATTGTGACCACTCATCTGAGCCAACAGCGTGTTAGTGTGTGGCGCTGGGGGCATGACTGGTGGGAAAGGTTCCTTGATGCGGTTTTTCGTGTCTCCAGCAAAGCAACCTTGGCTGCCGTACTTTGGATGACAACCTCCAGTGCACAGGCTATCCCCACCAGATATCCAGAAGGGCTGCAGGCTGGGCTTAAAGCTCAGCTGAGCATTTTTTAAATTTATTTACAATTTTGACCAGGTAAGGCACACTGAGCTCTGATACCTTCTTTCCAGGTGCGTCCTGGGGGTGGGTTACATGGACCTGTTTTATTGACGGGGGAATGTTGCCCATGACAACGGGGATGCTTTCCTAGTCTTCTTCAATAAGTTCAATGGGATCTTTTACTTCCACGTGGACAGTGACCAGAGATGGGCAGAAGAGACCTCGGTGTAACTTCTCATCTGATCAGGAGATCAGATAAATACTTGCTGAACTAAAGGGAAGGTTGGTCCCACTAACGTGGGTGGACAGACTCAGTGTGCCTTACTAGTCTTTCTCTGTTCACCCAGTGTAACACTAAACCCAGCTTGTGGCCAAGTGTTGCATGTTATATCTGGGCCAGCCACAGTGGTGGGTGCGTCCTTCAGTGCCTTTTTTGAAAGGAGGAACATTGGGGTTTGCGGCATTTGAGCCAAGTCAGACTTCTCCAACTCTGTGGACATGAGACCCCAATCCACTTAACTTTTCATGCAGAGTTAACTTTTACTCCCACTTCTAAGTCTACCAGAGCACCCCGGGCTAACATTAAAACCTTGACTTCCTTGGAAGCACATCTGCCGTACCATTAGTTGATCTAAACCCATACATAGTCCCTTTTCAAAATCATTTTCCCATGGTAGGGAATGAACATCAGCATTCTTACATCAGCATTCATTCTTTGGGGACTCAGGGCAGCAGACACTGGGAGAAGAATGGGGGGGGGGATTAGATAGGGAGGGCTAGGACTCTGGAGGGACAGAAAGTGCCAAGGCTAAATAGGGAGCTTGGCAGACTGGATGTCCCACTGGTGTTTTTCTGCCATCATTGTCCATGTTTCTGTAACTTAAAACCCTGTATTGTCAGTTTAGAAAATAATACAGAGCTGGCTTTACCTGCTGCCAGTGCATTGCTGAAGGCGTATTGCAGTTGGAGCAGCATTGTGTTTGTATAGTTATGCAAAACCAAATTCCTTTCCTTCATTTAAGGTTTATATTAAGCCCATACCCTTTCTTAAGGATAGTTACTCGGTTTATTTTGGAGCTTATTCCGTAATAACTAAAATCATTGCCTAGCTTTTCATGAAGAACTAACTTTTACTCCTATGTTTAAGTCCACCAGAGAGCTCCAGGCTAGAATCAGAACCTTGCCTTCCCGGGAGCACATTTGCTGTACCATTAGTTGATCTGAATTCATGCATTGTTTCTCTTTACAGTTTTAAAGTCATTTGCCTATGACACGGAATGAACATCAGCTTTTTTTTTTCCCCCTTATTCCATAAAAGTTTTCACTATGCTGTGAGTTGGCTCTTTCTTTGCTTTATTCTGTTTTTACTTATTTTTTTTGTTAAAGTAGTTTTCAAACTCCAGGAATCCCTCACTTATGTTTAACAACTGCAGTCATTCACCTGTTATTAAGTATAGTGACTGATCCCTTGGAAGAAACAACATTACTACGGTGAGTAATTTTATTTTTCCTCCTTACCCTATATCTTCTCCAGTCAGAACCTGCCTCTTTCTAGCCTTGTTGCCTTCTGCCTGGTCTCAAAGCTTGGTCCCAACACCTCTTGGGGCTCCAGGACACCACTCCACAATGCCGCTCTGCTCAGAATGCCTCCAGAGGTGGGACCCTCCTTTTTCAGCACCTTGGATGCCCCTATATCTGATCATGGGGAGGGGGTATGAGGCCATCCCAGGTGGTGGGGTAGCAAAGTCCAAAGTGGGCAGAGTAGGACTTCATGCCTGTGCTTGGAGGCTGCCCTTTACCCATTTTTCTACCCTCCCCAAGGGTGTGCAACTGTTGAAGGGTGTCGACATGCCTGAGCACGTCAGTGTCTGCACACCCCCCAAAAAAGTTGCCTTTGCAGAGCACGGTGCACTGCCTCTTGAGATCACCCAGATGACAATGAAGCAGTGGTATAGGATCCCCTCTCTCCCCAGAGGAGGCAAGCATCCTGTGGGTCCGATCAATCCTCTTCATGCTGGCCCTCCTGCACACCTGGGCTTGGGTTACGATCCCAGAGCACTGGCACCATGAGTGAATGCCCTGTGGCTGCTCTGGCGGGCCTTCCTTTGCTTTATTTTGAAGATGTTATTGTGGGGGATGGGGCTTTCTTGAACCCCAGGTGTGAATACAGCACAAGTAGACAGTACTGGCATTGTTTCATTTCCTCTGTTTAACACCGCCAGTCCTCTGGATCACTTCAGTAAACACTCATACACTTAATTGCTTCTGGTGGCCCCAAGTTAGGACTGACCTAGCTGAGAACCTCCTTGGAGCTGGATGGCCACCCCTGAGTCATCGGCAAGTGCTCCAGCTTCTGCGGTGTGGAGTTAACTGGCACCTACCTGTTCCTCATCCTGGGTGATAACTTGAGTCTTCCCCTTCTGAACGTCAGCCTGTGCCCCTCTTTGCCACCTGGTATAGGTGAGATTAGGAAATCCGTGACGTCGGTACTTGAAGTTGGATTCTAGCCCCAGTGGTTAGGAGATTAAGATGCACTACTAAATGAAGAGGGATGAGCCAGTTGTGATACAGTGGTGCAATGGACTGGGAGCAAGCAGTTGATGATAGTGAAAGCCTGAGCAGTTGTGTGGAGGTCTTTCTGGTTGAGCACTCAGTATTTTTATTCTATTCTAGCTGCGACTGCATGAGTTTGCTACTACAGGAGTGTAGCAAACAGGGACTGCTGTCAGAGGCCAATATGAAAAACCTGGTAGACAAACGGTAAGAAACCATTTTTTTATTATGCTTTTTACCCTGCTGCAGAGCCACTTAAGCAGTTTTCTGACTGAGTTGGATTAGGGGTGTTCTCCAGCCCCCCCAAAATAAAAAAACCAAAAACTCTTAAGGCAACCTCCCAGCCACATTACTGATTAATGGTGAGTAGCCAGACAGTGCTGGGGGTGGGGCTGTCAATCATGCAGCTCTGGGGTGCTGTTACCTCTGTTTTCTCACTCACCTCCCTCCTTCCTTCCATGTTGAGCAGTGCCACCCTCTGGTCCCGCCCACACGCCAGGTACCCTGAGCATGGAAGTAAGTCCACCACAAGGGTCTTTGGCTGCGCCACCCCTTCCTGTCAGTGAAGCACTGCAGTTGGCACACTTCCTGACCTGGCAGCCCCTTCTGCAGCGTGGAGTTGATTGCCATCTTGTCTGCAGCTAGGCTTGCTCTTGAACTCTGGTTGCCAGCGTGGCAGCGCACCGTGCTGCTGATGGGCCATGGTGAAGCCCATGGTATATCATCTTTACTAAACTTTAAACATTAACAAATTGAACGTTGACCCTGTGGGGCAGTGGCTGCCACCTGGGAGACCCAGATTCACGTGTACGGAGTCAACTCTCCTGTCCTGGATGCTCGACTCCTGAAGAGGGAAGGTGTTGGCTGCACAGCATTCCTGTACCGCTTGCTGGCCAGCCAAGAAACAGCAATGTAACTGGCAGCAAAGGCTGTCTCTCACCAGCCCTCGTCTTGGGGTTCAGGTGCAGCCACAGCAATCCCAACATTATGGTGGCAGACTAGGGGAAATGAGGGAGGGGTGCTTATGTGACCATTTTAAATCAATGAGTTTAGGATCAGGAATAAGCCAGTGGGCCAGATCTGTTAACTCCGTAGTTTCAGATAGAGGAAGTGAGCCGGGGAGAAACAGGATACAGATGCCTTGTGCGTGCTTATGTGGAGAGTAGTTACCGCCTAGGATTGGGAGGGGGCAAACCCAGTGGGTGTCTGGGGTCAGCGATTGAGTTTAGTATGGAGACACCCACAGTTTCTTGAGCCTCCTTGTAATATTTTATTTTGCCCTTTTGCTTCATGACAGGAACGCAGACAGAGAACAAGCCCCTCGCTTAAAATCTTCCGAAAACGCAAACATCCAGCCTAACCCTGGACTTATTCTGAGAGCTGAGCCCACAGTTACAAATATCCTTAAGGTATGACGACCACAACAGATCGATTTATTTAGTTTTTGTTGACAGAGTAAGTGCACTAGACAAATTCTATTTTCAGGCAGGACCTGGGGGGGGGGGGCATACAGATGAATGCCAATTGACTTTGAACCAGATTAAGCTGTTGGTGGTATTTTTAGTGAATGGGGGACATTTGGCCAGAGCACCGAGGAAATTCCCCTATTCACCACAGGGGGAGATTCTGGCTGTCAGGCAAGATGGCTGCCACAGTGAACCCAGGAGGAGGATGGGAAGGGAAAGAGCTATGGAGACAGGGGAGATGGCCTCCTCCCTTGTCTCCCCTTTCTTAGAGGCTACACAGGGAGACTCTGCAGGAAAAATAAGTGATAGTGCAAAATGAAGACAATACAGATGTGTCTATGGATTGGACTTTAAATGAATCAGAGGCTACATAAACTGAGAAGGTGTGGCATAAAGGAACTATGTGTGAGATTCAAGAAAAGAAACACAAATTAAAGGAACTAGCTGCACAAGAACAGAAGGCACATCTAGATGAAGAAGCTTTACAAGCAGAACTGTCAGATTTGCAGAAGACCGCTCAAATGATGCAGAGTAAAGAACTGAAGGACAGTGACTCACCAGGTATGTGGAACGATGACGTGACACGTCAGCAAAGCTGGCATCCGATCCTGAGCCTAACGCTATGGTGGATAGCAGGGCAAATTAAACAGATTTGTGTCTAGAGCTGCAGCCAGAGAAAAATGTTAGCGAAGCTGCCACAGCGCAAAAAAAAAAAAAGAATTGGTTGCTGATATTTGCATAACAGAAAGACAGAGAACAGAATCGCAACCTGGGTGATGGCGACAAAATAGCAGAAATCACTACTGCTCCACAAAATCCCAAGTCCTTCCACAAATGACTAGATGCAATGGTAACGTCTCCAAAAACTGTGAGTACAGCAAATATACTGTTACAAACAGATAAACCAATAGCATCAGAGGTTTTGGGACCAAGAAAGGAGAGGGCAACTGATTCCCAGTCAACTACAACAGCATAAATACCCCCACTGCCTAAAACATTAGAAACATCGCTTAAACAGGCTGGGTGGATGCAGAATAGTGCTAAGAAGTGGATTCCTGATGTAACACATAGCCCAATACCGGGAGCGTCCAGTAATACAGAACGCACAATGAAACTAACAGATACAGGGATGCAGCAACAAACAAATAACTTTATAACTGATTCAGACATAGATTTGCATGCAGATGATGTTACCTGTAATACTTGCTCCTAAGAAGACCTCCTCTGCACTCTTCTTCTGACTCAGAGAATGAACAACCCAGAACATAGAACTGGGGAGATAGGATGGATGCATGCAACCCCTTCCCCCCCCAGAATAACGGAAGTGCAACTAACATGGGCAGACTTACAAAAAAAAAAGATAATTTTCAGCAACAACCATTGCCTGTGCAAAGACTAAATGCTGTGAGACTTCAGTATTTAGGTGGACTAGACTTAAATCCTGATAGAATCTACGTGAGAAAGAAACTAATAAAGGAAGCCATGAGATTTTTCTCTAATGAGATTTATGCTTTGATCCATGCTTCAGGAGACCTGTTATTTGATGTAAGTTTTAAAACACCACAAGGTCTGGACAGATTTTGGACAAAATATGAAAAGTTGCGTTATACTGCATTATGGCTCCCATTCAGGGCCATACCCCTAACAAAACCAGCCATAAAAAATGTTACTGTCTTATTTAGAAATGAAAGGATTGCAGTTCATGACATTATCCACTGGCTTCAACAACGTTGTAAGGTTTTGGGGATGCCTTAACCAATATTTGACACTGAACCTATCTGGACTGGAGGATGGTGGTATAAAGTCAAATTATGTAGCACAAATTCAGGTCCACAACATTTGCAGAGTAGTTTGTTTCTAGGAAGGGATAGAGGTCATTGTTTTTATCCAGGGCAGTCGAAGACATGTTTCAAATACGGGTCACACATGCATCTTAGCTCAGGCTGTGACCATATTAAAATGTAATGCACGTTTTGAATATGGGCATCAAAGTACAAATTGTACCGGGGGTCAAATGTAATTTTATTTTGGATAATATTTTCATTGGTTTTATCTTTTAGGCATAAGAAAAAAAAAAAAAACACATTCCTGTAAGTCTGAGTACCTACATTTATCACATATATAACTTTGGAATAGCATGTCAGCTAAAAATTCCAGTCCATACAAGTCGGTCTTTTCTGCTGGTCACTAGATCCAGGGTTTGACCAGCTCTCCTACAGTATTAATTGTTCACTTGGAGTGGAACTGGATTCTCAGTTAGTGATAAAGTAATTAACTCTCTAAACTTTAAGACAGAAGAATAAACTAAAAATCAGAACATGAACAGTGCAGCTCAGTTCATATTTGAAGCACAGCAATATTACCTAATAGTTAATACATGTCATTATAATCATATAATCTTCTCTTAATACCATAAAACCTAGAGTGGTGAAAGGTTATTTCCTGGAACCCAGAAAATCATACTATTCCCCCAAATCCTTCTGAGAAAATTAGTACCTCTGCTGGAGAGAGCGCTGCTATAGGCTGTGCCCATATTCTGGAGAACAAATCCATGTTCCCCTTCAGTGCAAATGTTAGTTGTTCCATTGCTAGTGTGGATAGCATGAGATTCCTCCACATATGGGTTGTGGGTACTGTGCATGAGACCCAAGCGTTTAATAGAATTTGTCAGGCCAAAATGAGTAGCACCCTCACCCATCTGGGATGTAGGGACCAATCCCCCCTCCCATCCCTTTCAAGTCCAAATAGAAGCGCGATCGGGGACATTTCTGTAAAACGTAATTTGTATGAAGAACCTGGTCACTCTTATCGTGCTTATCCGTAGGCCACCCATAATTGGGATGATAGGCTTGACCAAGTGACTGTATTAAAGGGAAACTGTCATAATCCCCATTTTCCTCCCATTGTGTACTCACCTGCCAACTTGTAGTGAGAGATTGATATTTCTGTTGTAGGGCATGGCTTTTATTAGTAATACTTATTTTATGTTCCAGGGTGGGTGGCGCCATCTCACAGAGGGTAGTGGCCAAAGCCGTAACTGATATGCAAATTACCATCTGAACTTCCTACTGTGTGCCGGAACGCTTGTTCTTGAAGAGCAGGGCACATTTTCACCGGGTGAAAATAAATAGCGTGGCACTTAGAGGTAATCCAGCTGTACCTCTAGAAATCTAGCGCTACTGCGCATGCCTGAACCTTGGAGCTGGAACTTCATTCTGAATTTAACTTGCCTACACTGCTCAGTTTTTAATGGGGATTGTTTCTAGAGATATAGCTGGATTACCTCTACATGCCATGCTGTTTATTTTCACCTGGTGAAAATGTGCCCCGCTCATCAAGAACAAGCGTTCTGGCACACAGCAGGAAGGTCAGGGAGTTATGCAGGTCACAGTCTGTCTTCCGGTGCGGTGGCAATATCCAAATGGTGCACCAGGGACAGTAGAGGAAACCACCATACGGGCAAGAAACATAACAAATTACTTAGCAAAGGTCAGCTGCTATCATATTTAAATACTAAGGTTGTGCTAATTGGGCGTTTTTGCAGCCATGGTAATTGCCAGCACTGTTCTGGACAGTTTTCCTTTAACTGTAGCACAAAAAAAGACATAACGGTAGCACATAAGGTAGCAGAACAAAATGCTGACCCCCGCTGATGTTACGCTCCCTGAGGTTTCCCAAACTTGTGAAAAAGACACCCCTGATATAGGAATTCTGAACCAGAACCATACAGAGCTGAATGGCCCACCGCTTGAGCCCTCAGATGGGGTGCAGACCCCAACACAAAGGAACCAGTACTCTGAACTATGAGAAGAATCCCCTATGGATGTAAAGGAAGAAACCTTGCCACAAGACACTTCCTTAGCCCCAGAAGTGGTGACCCCCCCCCCCCACAGAGATGACTGCGGTGTCAAAAAAAGAACACTTAAGACAACAGACATCTAAATCAAAAATGTTTAAACCTACTACCTCCCCTTTTTCTTTCATATAAATTTGAAGCATTAGCTCACAGAAACAATAACAGAGACCCCAGTGAAGACACAGACTCTTCATCCACAATTTCCCAAAATGTTCAAACCTCTGACTCTGAGGAAAATGACCCCCCCCCCCCTCGACCACTGATTGTGGGGAAAAGGAAAGGGCACCAGGGAACACGGACCAGGAGAAGTGCACGCTTAGGTCTTACCTCCTAATTAATTTAATCCCTCAATGTTGCATAGTGCCCCTCTCTCTCTTGCCACAATAAACAGTATTAAAAATGCAAAAAGAAGGTTAATAACCTTTTCTGTATTGCAAGATCTAAAGTGTGATGTATGTTTTTTACAGGACACAAAAATAAACACTATCTCTCTAGTATCTATAGCACAAAAGCTGTGGATCAGAGGGCCTTCATATTTTACATATGGAATTGAAGCCTGTGATGGTGTAGGGGTACTATTTAATGGACAAGATTTCAGGATCTATAGAATTATAGATATACAGCCAGGTAGAGCTTTACTGGTTGATTTTTTTTTTTTTTTTTAATGACAGTGTAGCATGGAGAGCCTTTAATATAAATGCTCGGCAGACAAAAAAAAGGCAGGGTTGATTTATTTAATGTGGTAAAACCATATTTACACACAACAAAACATGTATTATGGGGGGAGATTTTAATTGTGTTTTGTCAAAGATGACAGAGGAGCAAAAACATATAAAGAATGTTGCGATACAAACTGCAACGTATATTAAACATAGCAGAATTGCTTCATATAAAATAAAATAAAAAAGGTGGTCATACATGCTTCAGAGGGAAACATGTGACAAGAATACATTTTCTATTTATATCCAAATATTTGGAGGTTGTAAATGCTGAAACTGCACCATTAGACATATCAGACCACACTATTTTAACAGTCACATTGGATTTAACTGAAAAAGTACCTGTAGGAAAACGCTATTGGACATTAAATAAAACCATTTTAAAGAATGAAGAGATAGTTGCCCAAATACAAGACATACTACGGGCAAGAATGACAGTAGCAGGATAACAAAGGACCTTAGTATTTGGTGGTTCAAAACAAAACAAATGATGAAAACTCGTATCATACAGTATGCACAAACAGAAAATAGTATAACATACAAAAATACCTAACTTTAAGGGGACACCTCACAAAATTATATTCCCTAGTAAACACAGGTTATACAGCCTTTTTGTCTCAAATTCCCAAAATAAAGAAATGGAGAAATTACAGTACAGTAGAGCCATATCTTCATTAGTAGAGCACAGAATGTGCTCACCGGGGGAAATAGTTGTAGGGGATATATTTTCTAGCTGCAAAAAAAGAGTACAAGATAGAACTATGACAAATTTATGGTCAGAAATTGGGAGACTGGCTAATACAACCCCTGCAATACTACAGATAGTATATAATCACCTTAACAAACTATATACAGTGCTTCCTATAGACGAAGAGAAAATAGTACAATATTTAAATTGCATCTGTTTAAAAAAAAAAATTACCACAAAATATACAAAATGAAATTATGTTACCTATCACAAAAGAAGAGATTAGACAAGCTATAAGAAATCTGAAAAATAATATAGTTCCTGGTCTAGATGGGCTTACATCAGAATTCTACAAAAAATTTAATACAGAATTAATAGACATATTATTTGTAGTCTATAATCGAATACTACTTTCTGATACATTTGATTTTCATTTTTGTGTTGCAGTTCAAATATTTATATTTAAGAAAAATGATAGGGCAGATCTCAATAACTGCAGACCCCTGAGTATCCTAAATACCGATTTTTAAACTACTAATAAAAATATTAACAGCGCTCTTAGTAAAAGCAGCCCCTTTTCTGATTTCATTATCACGAACATGCTCTGTCCCGGGAACAAAAATTGCACAGAATCTGCTGCTAGTCAGGGAACTAGTGGAACAAGGAAAATGAAATAAAATACATGAGTATATTATGTCGATGGTCCAGGAAAGGGCCTTTGACAAAATAACACACTCCTTCCTAATTACAGTTTTACAAAGTTATGGTATTCCACAGATATTTTGCAAATGGATTGAAAAAATATATGATAGCGTTGTTTTGATCCCACTAGTCAATGGATATATGGGGTCATAGACATCAAATAAGCGTGGGTAAGACAGGGAGACCCCATGAGCCCGGTATTGTATATTTTCTGTCTAGATCCAGTACTCAGATGTAGTCAAGAAGATGCACTAATCAGAGGGCCAACCCCATATAAAGGAAATAGCCCTGTAAAAGTAATGGCGTATGCAGATGATGTTTGTCTATTCCTAACAAATACTGAATCTGGGAACAGAACAGTGGCACATTTTGGTAAATATGCAGAAGTAGCAACTGCATCATTAAACATAAATAAATGTCAAGGGTATATACTAAGTAACTCCACAGAAAAGGTGGTAACCATAGCTAATGTACCTGTATCAGAAGACCCAATCTCAATATTGGGTATAAAATATAGGAGCAGAGACAATGGGGCACTAAATTGGGAAGATAAATTAGAAATAGGGAAACAAAAACAGCTGAAAGGAAACAGTGGCAACAGACAAAGAAAAAAAGTAATGATAATTAAAACATTTTTATACCTATATTTTTATGCTTAAGTATGGTGTACCCTATACCAAAAAATAATGAAATATCACTCCTGAGTCTAATATTTCAGGTTGTGTGGGGGAGCAGACTCAGCCATGCAAAAAGGAAAGTACTGTGTTTGCCATTTAAGCAAGGAGGACTTAATCTCAGTAATCCCATAGTATTTTATTTAAAGGGAAACATCCACATACAGTCGGGCCCCACCTCCACGTGAAGTAGGGCCCGATTAGCAGATGCGATAAAAAAGAAGTTAAAATAAACTTACTCACTTCACATTTATTTGAAAGTATATCTGGTTGATCCTCGCCCCTATTTGCCCGACATTTCGATGCAGAACCCTCCCGTCAGCGCCCACAAGCACCCTTGGCTGTCCCGTGATAGCGTTTCAGGCGAGGGACGGCGAAGCATCTATATACCGATAAGAGACTCCTTTTAAAAATAGCTCCGGTTTGGACCTGGACATTAATGGGCAGGTGTCTTATAAGCAGATGATGACCAGTACCATGCCAGTTGATACGTGGTCTTGGTGTAGCCGGAGATGCATAGATTCTAAACCGGCTCCGTTTAGAATCTATGCATCTCCGGGCTACACCGAGACCACGTATCAACTGGCATGGTACTGGTCATCATCTGCTTATAAGACACCTGCCCACGAATGTCCAGGCTCCAAACCGGAGCTATTTTAAAAAGGAGTCTCATATCAAGTATATAGATGCCCCGCTGCTCCCCGCCTGAAACGTCATCACGGGACAGCCGCGGGTGCTTGTGGGCGCGACGGGGAGGGTTCTGCATCATAAAATGCCGGGGCAACAGGGGCGCAGGATCAACCAGATATACTTTCAAATAAATGTGAAGTGAGTAAGTTTATTTTAACTTCTTTTTTATCGCATTTGCTAATCGGGCCCTACTTCACGTGGAGGTGGGGCCCGACTGTATGTGGACATTTCCCTTTAAGTATTTTTATCAAATATAACATAGTAGATAATATAAAACCTTCCTCTACATGATGGATTACATATGCTGAAGGCTGGCTATTTCCATTTCTTGAATATTGGAAAGCTCATACAGTCATACCACAGAGTTATAAAAGAATACTTACATTTTTTGAATCTATTATACAAAAGATTAAAAGATGGAAATTAGAACCAATGCATGTAATCTGGGTAGATTGAAAGCTATTGTATAATAATATGCAAACCAGTAGGTATTATGTGCCACCTAATTTTAAAGGGATAGGTGAACAATATACAAAAAAAGTGATTTCACTGTTAAACAATGTAAGAATACCACCCAGAATGTGGGATATTACATGGTTGTGCTGCCACGGGAGGTTACAAATTAAAGGAAATGCAAAACATGAGCAGCAAGGAGAGAGAATGTGTCCCAGACAAATGTGTGAAAGAGAAGAAGAATCAGTGGAGCATTTCTTTATTAGTTGTCCATTTGTGAAATCTTTTTGGGAAAAGTTAGCTTTTAAATGGAATATGCAGATTTGGAAAAATTTAAAATATGAAGAAATAGGAGTTTTTTTCATAAACAATACAGTAATAGAAGAGGGGACACTTAGAATTATTTTTTTCAGTTATAAAATGTATATTATAGCAAACAAGATGTGAATAAATGCATTTTTCAACAACAATATATATCACCTGAACAAGTAATTCAGAATGTGGAAGTGTTGGTCCAGGAACAATGTCAATATGAGAAAAAAACAGATGTCCTTTATGGTATGGAAACAACAATGGAATTCGGTACCATTTCTGAAAGAAAGTATTGGATGAAAAATATTGCTGTTTTATAGTCCACCTGGGAAATAAATTTGAATTGAATCTGGGAAATATTCTTAATAAGGCTTTGTAAGCAAATATTATAAATAAGGATTTGCAATGTATTTACTCTCTGTTTAATTTTTGATGCATTCTGATTTGTGTAGCTGCTGTATTTATTCCTTACAATAAAAAATTCCCCTACTCTTTTTCAAGAAGTGCCATGGGATCTTTAACATCCACCTGAACTACCACCAGAACAGTCAGATGGGACCTCGGTTTAACGTCTCATCCGAAAAGACAGCACCTCAAGAGTGCAGCACCCCCCCTCATGCTACACTACAGTGTCATTATTGGGATTCAACCCAAGTGCCTGGTGTGGGGATAGAACCCACAGCTTTCTGATCTCCCAACCTCAAAGGCGAGTGTGCTATCTTCTGAGCCACTGACACTGAGTAAGATAGCTGTTTTGTCCCTACTGGTGCTGTATAAAAAGTGTTATGTAGTTACCCAGCTAACAAGATATCACGTTTTATTAAACGGATTTGGAGAGAGATGCCTGAGAGTAAGACTGATATTTTTGGACCCTCTTGGCAAGCTAAGATAACATCTCAGTACACAAGTGGCAAGGCCTTCATTTTTTTTTTGGCTTTGTTTTTCCTCTCACTCCTGGCCAGGCAGGAACCTCCTTCCAGCTTCAGCAAGTGCACCCTTATGTCATCCGTCGATAAACTGCCACATGTCCAGCGGGACTGCCAGCTCACCCGTGACACACGGCTGTGCTGCCCCACTGGCTTTACCTCTTGGGGCCAGGTACGTCTTCAGCTCCATGGCACTTCTTCCTCACTTTCGATCAGGCCACCAGCGGTGGAAGTGAAGATTGGCGGCATACTCCAGTGGAAGGTGGCTCAGTTCTGGCATTGTACATGGTGGGCAGGCTGAGGATTCATCCTCCCTGCCTGCGCCTGTGTTTTTCTGGTTTTCTTCGCCTGCCCATTCCTCTAGAACTGCAGTGTGATTGGTGCACCGGTTGAGCCAGTCCTACCAATCAATCCTAGTGCACTGACCAAGGGTCCCTCCTCGTTGGTTGCTGTACCCTTGCACCGCCACCCGTGGTCACCCAGGTGGTGGTAGAGCAACATGTCGCAACTCCTTCCTTCCCCAGAGGAGGAGAGCGTCCTGTGAGATGTTCAGTTCTTCTTCCCCCAGCCGAGCCTCCAATGTCCTGGGCTTGTTCCCGAACCTGGGTCATCTGCGCAGCAAGCACTAGCTCTACCGTTATGCTGGCACGTGGTAAGGCCTTCATAACTAACTTGTTGCTTCATCACTCGTGAGTTAGGCCTTGGCACTCATTAGTGAAGATAAATGTGTCATTCCACTGCAACTGATTATGTATTCCCTGTATCTTGTATTTAGGAGAATGTTACAGTTCTAGGGACATGGATATGTTGTTCATCCACACTCATTGGCAGGTATCCTTGCCGCTTTAAATCTTGCCGGAAGGTCTTCAAGCTTGCTCCTCCCACCCACCCGGGTGGTATAACTCTCGGCTCCGCCCCATGACGCCAGATCTTCCTTACCGCTTGGAAGCTCAGGTTCCCTCCTTAACGCTCTGCGTTTGTGACTGGTTCCTATTCTCCGTTTGCGGATTTATAAATAAATTTTGCAAAAAAGACTTCAGTCTTCTATCCCTCGCGGCTGCGATGGACAATCGACTCCAGTTTGGAGATGCCCATGCGGGCAGAAGATGTCTCGGACGGATCCACACCCACGATGTCTACTGTTAGGCCTTGAGTACGACCCGCAGGCTTGCTGACCTGTGCTCATCTTTTCTCGGCCTACGCCCGAAGACCGGCTGCCCGATTGCAACTGGGCCGCCCCGAGAAGCCGCTTCCTCCGTGAAGTCCAAGGAGGCCCGGTTATGTGTCGCGCGCGGTCGCTGATCAGCTCGAGCGGATGGTTGCCCTCAAGAGGAGGCGGCGCTGGCCGTATTCTTCCTCGGCCGCGGCATTTATCCCGCCTCTGGGTTCTTCCTACACGGCTTTTTATGAGCTTTGTCTGTCCTCTCCACTAAAGGAGAAGGCCTGTGTCTGCTGGACCTTATTCTCGGTCCAAAAGAGGACAGGGTAAGTCCCTGCCGACGCTCTTGGGAGCGGAAGGTCCTCTCCCGGCCGGCGTTTATCGGCTTGCCGACCGGCTCGGGCCGCCACTGGCCTCACGGTGTCCCCCGGCCAGGTCAGTTGGACCGAGACTCCCACCGATGAAGTCGAGATTTTTCGACCATTGACGGGCTGTCGCTTTAGCAGCTTAGATTCCCTCTCTGCTCCCCGGAGGAGTTGAGGATCCGTGGCTCGCTATGCCTCCGTTCCGGAGCCCTCGGATGGACCATCCGAGCCGGCGGAGTGCCGTTCCGCCGACACCTCCCGCACCGACCTCGAAATTCCGGGACTCGGTCTCGGTCTCGACCTCTTCATGGTCCAGCCGATCCCCCGTAGGCGGTCTCGGTCTCGGCACCGCGGTAAGCGGCGTCGCCGCTCGTCCTCGTCCTCCTCCTCGGATGAGGGGAGGCTTCGGCGTAAATTACGTCGACGGTACGAGGACCTTATGTTGCAACAGCTCCTCCTGGCCGGGAATAAGCCGACCCCGTCGCCTTCCCCGGCCATTAAGTGGCTGTCACCGGAACGGCCGACACAACCCCTCGACTTATCCGAGGAGCCTATACCCAGGCCGGTTGTTCGCCCAAAACCAGCTGCTCCACCGATTCTCGTGGAACTCCGTCCCACAGCCACCACATTGGGGCTCCACCAAGGATTCTCGGTCGGCTAAGGTCTACCCCATCGGCTGTCAGTTACCCTCACTCCCGACCGACCTCGGCAGGTGAAGGGTGGCTCAGGCCAGAGGCAGCTCTTCGAGGATTCTTCCGAGTCCGAAGATGATTCCTCCTTTTTCTCCAAGCGACTGGACTTGGAGTCTTCAGGAGGTCAGTCAATGGACGATAGCCCGTCGTCCTTCCTAGGACTGCTTCGCTCATCTCGAGTCTACCGGATGGAGCTCGAACCCGCTTCCAACGGGCCAGGTATCCCCTCACGAGATTCTGGACCGAGGGATTCTCCGACGGAGGCCTTTCCGTGGCCGAGGCCATAGTGGGTCCGGCACTGGAGCTTTGGCAGCGCCCTGCTTCCTGCCCCTGCGCCCGGCCAGGATGGCCAGGAAGTATCGGTCCCTACCGGTTCCTTGTCCGGTTTTTCGGAACACCCCTCTGCTGAGGGGTTGGTTACCGACAGCGTTTTCCGGCGCGCCGGCAACGCCAGGGATGTGGACAAACCTCCTGACAAGGAGTCCAAGAAATTGGACTATGTCGGGCGAAAAGTCTACGCTGCGTCCTCTCTCGGCCTTCGTCAGGCCAGTTCGGCCGTCCTCATGGCACATTTTTCTCATGCCCTGTTGGGCTCCCTGGATGAGGTCATCCCTCATCTTCCCGCCGATCTGCAGACTACGGTTAAGCAGGTGCGGGACCAGGGCAGGGCAGTGGCCAAACAGCAGCTCCAGACTGCTTTGGATGTAGGGGACTCATGTGCCAGATCGGTGGCGGCCGCAGTGGCTATGCTAGGTCGTGGCTTGGCTGAGGATATCCACCTTTACTGGATACCCAGCACAAGTTGGCGGATGTTCCCTTTTGGGGACTGACCTCTTCGCCCTGGGGTGGAAGGTCACCTGCAGAGGATCGAGAAGTCCAATGCCACCTTGACTCGGTCTCTTCCGCTCAGAAGGACAAAGGCCTGCAAACCACAGCCTAAGCCCTTTCGTCCTTCTGTGCCCCGCGCGCCCGCCCAGCAACGCAGGGCCAGCAGGCTCGGCCTTGGCATCCCAAACCCAAGCCGCCGGCTTCCTCTAACAGGAGGCAGGGAGGAAAGGGCCCAGGAGGTCCTCGGCGGTCCCTCCTCCAAGCCTGCCCAGTGACGGGCTGAGGGGTGTCGCCCCATCCCGCCACCTACCACTGGGTCCCCTGGGGACGGCCCGCATCTGCTCCGCCTTGGTCCGCTGTTACCACGGACAGGTGGGTCTTGAGGTGGTGGGAAGAGGCCTGCCTCTGGAATTGAGCAGGCACCACCCTTCAGAGCCGCCGCCTCGGGGCTTCGGGATCCCCAGCTCACTGGCGGCTCGTCGAGCCGACATCGCTCTCCTCCTCCAGAAGGAGGTGGTAAGAGAGTGGTGGACCCTCCTTCAGACCCAGGGTTTGTGTCCAGGTACTTCCTGGTTCCGAACGACGGGGCTGGCGCCCATTCTCGACCCTACGCACCCAAACAAGTTCCTAAGATCTCGAACCTTCAGGATGGTCACTCTGGCTCAGATAATACCATCCTTGGAGCGCTGGGTGTGGTTCTGCTCTCTGGACATGCAGGACGCTTTCCACGCCCCTATCCGTCTGCCCCACCAGAGATTCCTTCGCCGAGCGGAAGGATCCTCTTCGAGTTCCAAGCCATGCCCTTCGGCTTGTCTCCAGCTCCCAGGGTCTTCACCAAATGCATGGCAGTGGTGACAGCATTCTCTGCGCCGAGGGGTCCGGGTGTACCCTTACCTGGACGACTGGCTGATAGCTCCCTCCAGGAAGGAGGCGGAGTGGTCCAGAGATCTGGCCCTCCAGGTCTGCTCTCAACTGGGCCTCCTTATCAACGAGGCCAAGTCGGAACTCGAGCCGAAGCAGGTGATTCTATTCATCGGGCGCAGCTCGACTCTCTTGAGCCAGAGCGCTGCTCCCGCGGACAGGGCCGAGTTCTTTCCTCCTTTGCCCGATCATTTCTGGTTGGGCAACTCGCCCCTGCCCGGGACTTCCTCGCGCTCCTGGGTCTCATGGCGGCCTGCACCAGCGTGGGTCCGCTGGGCCCGCTGGAACACGCGTCCCCTTCAGTGGGGACTGGCCAGCCAGTGGTCACAACGCTGCGATCCCTTGACCAGCTTGTCGGTGACACAGGGATGTGGAACTCTCCAGTGGTGGACCGCTCCAGATCATTTGCAGGAGGGCATCCTGCTTGTCCGCCCGAGCCGACGGCTCTCTCATCGACCGATGCCTCTCTGATGGGTTGGGGTGCCCATCTGGGGAACACCGGGCTCATGGCCTCTGGTCCCCTGAGAGTCCCGATGCCACATCAACCTGCTGGAGCTCCGGCGTCCGCTCTAGCTCTCACCGCCTTTGCTCCGTTCCTCCGGGTCAAGTGGTCCGAGTCAGGCGGACAATACCACGACCATGTACTATCTAAACCGCCAGGGCGAGCCGCGCTCCATGCTTCTCTGCAGGAAGCTCTCCGCGTTGGTCACTCGTGCGCAGCCTGGAGGCGGATCTCCTAGCCATTCACGTGGCAGGAGCCTCCAACACCCTGGCCGATGCCCTGAGCCGGATAGGGACTGCATCCCACGAGTGGTCTCTCCTGCCGGAGGTAGTACAGTATCTGTTCTCCCTTTGGGGCACACCTCAGGTGGACCTGTTTGCCTCCATGGAGAACGCGAAGCTGAGTCTGTTCCATGCCCGCCCCCCTCAGCAGGGCTCGCTGCAGGGGGATGCCTTCTCGAGGCAATGGACCCCGGGCCTCTTTTACGCCTTTCCCCATTTCCCTTGATCCACAAGGTGCTTCTCAAGGCGAGGAGGGACAAGGCGCAGGTGATTCTGATAGCCCCAGACTGGCCTCGCCAGTTCTGGTACCCAGATCTCCTCAGTCTCAGCTCCAGGACTCCGCGGCAGCTTCCAGCTCGCCCGGACCTGCTCTCAGTCAATCAGGGGAAGGTGTTCCATCCGGACCTTCAATCCCTGCACCTGACGGCCTGGTTCCTGAGCGGCTAGAGTTCCAGGCCTTGGGTCTTTCCGACGAGGTCCTCAATGTAGTTGAGGCGTCCCGTAAGGAGTCGACCAGAAAATGCTATGCCTTCAAATGGAAAAGCTTTTCCATTTGGTGTCAGGGCAAGGGCTTGGACCCTTCCTCCTGTTCCTGGCAAGCATCTTGGACTATTTATGGTCCTTTCTAGTCAAGGGCTTAGGTCGACGACCCTAAGGGTGCACCTGGCAGCCATCTCTGCTTACCGGGCGCGGGCCGGGAAGCAGTCGGTGGCGCAGGAGAAGGTGGTCTGGCGCTTTTTCAAAGGCCTTGATCACATTTCCCCTCCAGTGCGGGAACCCCCACCTCCGTGGGATCTACTGCTGGTACTGGCAAAGCTCATGGGCAAGCCATTCGAACCTATGCACAGGTGTGCTCTCTCTCACCTGTCGTGGAAGACCGCCTTCTTGGTGGCTATCACGTCAGCCAGAAGGATGGGAGAGCTCCAGGCGCTTTCCATCGAGTCCCTACCTGGTCTTCCACAGGGACAAGGTTGTCCGCGCCCCCCCAAATTCCTTCCGAAGGTGGTGTGCGGAGTTCCACCTTAACCAGGTGTTGACTCTGCCGGTGTTCTACCCCAATCACACCTCGGAGGCCGAATATGGGCTCCATACTCTGGACCCTAGAAGAGCTCGCTTATTATAAGGCGCACGGCTGAAATTCGGGAGAGGTTGCTAGCTGTTTGTCACCTACGCTGCAGGCGCATCTGGCAGACCTGCAGCCAAGCGGACGATAAGCAGGTGGGTAACCTCCTGCATAGATCTCTGCTATAAGTTGGCGGGCATGGAGCCTCCCAGAGGATAAGAGCTCATTCTACCCGCCATACTGCTGCAACGGTGGCTGCTTCCAGGACGCCCTCATCCAGGAAATCTGCAGGGCTGCTACCTGGAAGTCAGCAAACACCTTCATTACCCACTACCACATCGACCTTGAGTCCGCCTGGATGCTGGTTTTGGGGCCTCGGTTTTCAGTCTCTTCCCAAGTAAGCATTGGGTGTGCGTCAGTTCTCCTCCGGAGAACTGCTAGAGTCTGCCAATGAGTGTGGATGAACAACATATCCATGTCTAGAAATACAGGTTTCTCACCTGTAACAGGAGTTCTAGGAATGGTATAGTTGTTCATCCACCACGACCCACCCGACCTCCCCTGGCGTACAACCTGAGCTTCCAGCGGGCCAGATCTAGCGTCATGGGGCGGAGCCGAGAGTTATACCACCCGGGTGGGTGGGAGGAGCAAGCTTGAAGACCTTCCGGCAAGATTTAAAGCGGCAAGGATACCTGCCAATGAGTGTGGATGAACAACATATACCATTCCTAGAACTCCTGTTACAGGTGAGTAACCTGTATTTGTAACCTAGAATAGATGGGTACATCATAATGGAATAGTGAATCAGAGAGCAGCTGTCACAGTGTTGATGACAGCACAGTTGCCATGTGCAACACTGAAGCCATCAGTTGGAATCATGTTAAATCTTCATACAAACAGAAGATGTAAAAGCTGTAACAAGTAGAATGATGTTGCATTAATCGAATATGCAACAGGTTGACTACAATATGCCGTTTATCATCACCTTTGAGGGGGCAGGTCTTTTATGACTTATGGCTCTGCCACTCATAAGTTATGGTTGTGCCCTTCCAGGTTTGTAAAGATAAATTGTATATTTTGAGTCAGCCTGTTGCATGACCCCTATTTATTTGGGCAAATTTGTTTACACTGCCATTGCATAAATATCGAATACAGAATATGTTACAGTGGAAAAACACATTTATCCCTACTTGAGCGATAATACCTAAATAATTAACTTGTGGCATCATTATTCATGATGAGGTTTGGATCTCATCACTTACATTGCAAATGTTATGTATTCCTTATTTATTTCTGCTCATAACAAGGCAACTGAAAGAATAATTCGATTATTCTCTTAGTTAATCTGTCATCTCCTTTTTATTGTCACAGTTGACCTGTCTCAGCATCTATATTCTCAGGTGACCTGGCATCATTTGTAAATAAAAAAAAAAAAAAAAAAAAAATACATTTCAACTGGCCCATGACTTAGGTATCCAGCCGTTCAAACACTCATAGGCTGATTCTGAACATTGTATATTAATATTCCAACTTATAAAATGGGCTAAAGAAATCAACCATCCTGATTGGCTGACAGATGTTTTCAGCCGTGTCCTTATCGGGATGTATCATGCCAACCGCCATTGGTTGTGCCAAGCAAACTGCAGCACATCAAAGAATCCATCCATGCCACCACTCTTCCTAGCCATTGCAGCTCCTCACCACTAAACTGTGATTCCCCGCCAAACGAAACCTCAACCGCAGCAGACAGAGACACAATCACACGAATGCAGAACCCATGCTAGCAGTGAGTATCTATAATACGGTATCTCTTCCTACACAAGCAGTAATGAAAAAAAAAATCAAATCCTCACTGCTTGTTTCCATCTGCATTGCAGACCATAGCTTTCAGTCCCGCTCGCTGTGCCACTACTTAAAAGTCTCCACAATCCATGCTTCCTCAGCCCCCCAGCTACTCTCCTTACTTTAAAACCTGCAACAGTCCATAACTCCATAAGTGTAACCGCGAAATAAAATAAAAAAAATAAACAAAAAAAAAGGTTTCTTTATCTTCCTTGCTCTAATACTTCTGGGACCACGAAGCACAAAACGTATGGCACCCACTAATGGACACGCACACTACAAGCTAGCTAGTCACCCAGCTGTTTAAAAACATTAATTTTCTGTACAAAAAAAAAAAAAGACGACAAATGTTACACAGGAGAACAACCTCACCTACTGTTTCGCACATAAATTTCCAACACGCTAGCTCGATTGTCGTTAACTGAAACACAAAGTGTGTGTGTGTGGGGCGGAGACAGGCAGATAAATTACGAAATATTTCATCACAACGAAATGCTTTTAAAACTTGTTTATTTTATAAATGGCATTGCTAGCTACTGCACATACATCACAGACAGCATAGCCTGTACCAACTTTTAATTAAACCGCTCTATACCAAAACAGTAACAGGGACTACTTTTTCCTTCTTTTCTGCTTCATAATCATACATTTTACTATTTTTATCTACTTTTTATGTGTATTTTTAAATAACTTCCTTACTGAATGAGCCAATTTTATAAGCATGCAACATATCCGAGGTGTTACGTTTGATAAGAGCACCCAGGGGCATAAGGCACTCGCGCATCCATGCCTTAGTACACCCCGGCGTGCTCTTATCAGCACGTAACCCACACCTCGTCGTGTGTTATTGCTTGCTTGTACCATGACAACCACAACAGACAACAGTAAATCAGTGTTGGGGAAGGGGAATGACAGTACACTTCCAAAGTACAACTGGTACAGTACAAAACTTTATAAAATAAAATTGACTACTTACCAAGCTTTGAAAGGCCTGCATTTGTACCAGTACTCAGACAGTGAAAAATTAAGGGCATTGTGTAACTCAAAACTGTCTTGGCTACACTGAAATTATCCGTTTTTATTTTCATTTGTACTTTCAGAACCCATTGACCTCCCTTGTGGCTGTGCCACTTGAGAGATCACTGAGTTCTGAAAGCACTCATGAAAAGAAATTTTATATCTTCAGTGCAGCTGTGACTTATTAACTATATCTGTTTATCAGAGTAAATGGAATGATGACCAAGCCAGTTGAACTGAAGTTCATTTATAATTACTTCCTGGTTACAGAAATAAAACTGCAATTAATTAAACATAAAAATGTACTGCTGCCTTTCTAATAAGCATAAAAAACATATTACAAGATTCAGACAGCACCCATAATATACAGATAAATGGCAGAACTATCTGCATGCTAGACTCTTTTGTGGATTGCACAGTTATACCAGGAGTGGGGTTAATTACCTGTTCCACATGTCATCGAGCAATGCCTTATAATTGGTTACAAAGGATGTGACTCAGACCATGCTTTGGTCCAAGAGAGATGAGGAGCACTTCAAGACTTTTGTTTCATTTATCGCACATGCGTGATGTGCTTTTGGTATACAGAGTGTCATACTCCTCTATGTCAGCTGTCAGTCTAATTCTAGGCTATATAAGGAGCTCAGGAATGTATATGTTTACTTATAGTTTAGCGGCAGAACCGATCCAGGGTCAGTTTAAGAGCTTAACCAATTCAGGATCAGTTTAACCGATCCAGGATTCTTTTAGAAGCCAACCATACCTAGGATGAGATTGTGTCAGAAATGTGTTAACCACAAGCTTGCAGAACAGCAGCCATCCCAGAATAGTGGTCAGGGCATAGGACTGTGGACCAGGACATCGGGATATGAATCCTGATCTCTCGGTTTCACCAGAGTGGTGATTGTGGCGGTGTTAGAATAAATAAATCTACGTAAAAGGAGTTTACTGCAAGAAAGAAAAGCTGTTTACAGAAAGTAGTCTCACAGTAAACTGATTTCAGATCAGTCTGACTGATAAGCTGATCCTGGAGCAGTCTCTACGTGATCAGTGCGACTTCAGCTTTTTTTCCGTCTACCACCCCAGGCTGTCTTCTTCAGCCATGTGAGCCTCGGTCAGCGATATGGTGCCTGCGGAGCAGGACTAGCGTCACACTGCCACAGTTGGGATTTTTTTCTTTCCCATTTCGCCTGTCCCCAAGAATGCCTACATATGGGCGTAGCACACCCACAGAAGCGTACGTTGGTGCATGTTGCAGCCCTGTTGGCATCCTCCCTCCCTGAACTCCAGCTGTTACGTGCACTACCAACTTTGGTCACCAAGGTGGTGGTAGTGTAGCAGACGCTGCAGGCCCTCCCTTCGTCCTTGGGGAGGAGAGCATACTCTAGAATGCTCAGTCCTCTCCTCATCACCAGCTCTTCAATTTAGGGTCATTTCTGAAACTGGGTTGCTGGTGCCATGAACGATAGCACTTTCACTGTGCCAACAAGCTGGCCAGCGTACCAACTAGAGCTTTTACTTTATGCGTCTTATAGATGCTGCATCTCGGTGTTTAAAGCCTTTAACTGCTTCAGCAACAATCGGGCAATTAGATAGATGCATGGAAAATGAGAGAGGATGTCTAACACAGGGAGGGTACGTATTGTAACTTTTT
This sequence comes from Neoceratodus forsteri, assembly GCA_016271365.2. Classification (NCBI taxonomy): domain Eukaryota; kingdom Metazoa; phylum Chordata; order Ceratodontiformes; family Ceratodontidae; genus Neoceratodus; species Neoceratodus forsteri. The sequence continues at coordinate 40,232,618 of JADMNL010000032.1, forward strand.
CAAGGTCATGCAGTTAGTTGAGGTAGTGAGATTCAAACTCTGGTCTCCATTCATACAGCTAAATGCTTTCAGTACTTTCTCACTTTAGTTCCCCCTTAGGGTCAGTCACAGTGTCTGAGAAAGTTTACCTTTACAGATGAGGTTAAACAAAAGTTATTTTCCTTCTGGACCATCAGGTAGTGTGAGACATTGACACAGGCCAGATGTAAGCAGTAATATATTTTTATTCACAAGGGTGCAATGTGCACATACGTGGAACACAAACAGAAAAGAGAAAGTAGTACTTTACTTGGTAGTAGTAATATATGACATTGTGCACTAAGTTATTTGTAATGCACATCTGTGGCATCACAGATGCTTTAATACAGTGAAATGTATGTTTGTGCTTATAAAATGGATTTGGTGTGAAGATTTTTTTTTTTTTGCGCTTTAAAAGAAGATCAGACACTGAACTGCATCTATAGAGATTTACAGGTATATCATGGGTAAGATCATTCAGGACACCCAGCTGGTTAAAAGAAACATACAAGAGTGTCATTATAAGTCATAACTCTTAAGTGTTCTGGCTCCCCCTGCCGACTTGACTAGGTACTGAGCCCTTTGTAGTGCCTGTACCAGAGCTACTGGGCTTGCCAAGGCTGACTGCTTTGCCTCCACCTTCCAGAACAACCTTAACCACCCCTCCCACGTTCTGAAAGGTTATCCACACCCTCTTCTCCCCCCCAACCCAGTCCTCCCCCTGTCCTCAAGGTGGTGACATCCCCATCTCTGACCCCCTCTTTGTTGCTTCGAGTTCAACTCATTCTTTACCTCCTGTGCCTTCTCCCTTCTCTCTTCCCTCCCCACATTTCTCCCCCTACTGCATCACCCCATCCTACCACCCCTACCTTCTCCTTCTCTCCTATCTTCCTGAAGGCTATGTTGGCTCCTAACCCCCTTAAGGGCAGGAGCTCTGACTGGCTTGACCACAAAGTCCTCCATCTATCCACTCCTGCCATTGCTCTACCTATCACCTCCCTTCTCAACTTCTCTTTCTCCCTTGCCTCTGTCCCTGACTTCTAGAAACGTGTGCAACCGTCATGCCTCTTCCCAAAGGAGGTGACTCTGCCTCACCTGGCAGCTACCACCATATCTTCCTGCTCCCCACTCTAGCCAAACTGCAAGAGTACCTTGTGCTGTCCCAGCTCTCCACCTTCCTTGACTCTTTCTCTTTTTTCACCCCTTTTCAGTCTGGCTTCGGTAAATTTCACTCCACCTCCTCCTCCCTGCTCTGGTTTACTGACTCCATTCTCTCAGGCATGGATCAGGGCCTTATCACCTCCACCATCTTTGTTGACTTGGCCAAAGTCTTCAGAATTGTATCTCATCCCCGTCTCCTTGACGAGCTTAAAGCAGCAGGGCTCTCCGACTCCTCTACTAATTGGTCCTGCTCCTACCTTGAGGGTAGATCTCAGTCCTAGCAAATAGGCGATTCCATATCCCCTCCTCTTCTCGTCAACGCTGGGGTCCCACAAGGTTCCATCCTTGGCCCAGTACTCTCTTCGGTCTTCCTGAATGACCTCCCTGCTGCCTGCTCCTCTTGCTTCCATCCACATTTACGCAGATGACACTGTTAGGTTTGCCTCTGGTTCCTCCCCCTCTGATCTCACAGCCAGGCTTCAGCTGGACTTCTACAACATTCAGCACTGGTTCTGTTTGAACCTGTTGTCCCTCAATGCCAAGAAAATGGTTTTAATGACCTTATGCGCTAGGCAGAAACTTGCGAGGCTTACTGCCTTCCCCTCCTTCCACAGCCTAGAAGGGGCCACTGTCAATGATGTTCCATCGTGTAAGGACCTCTGGATCTGGCTCGACCAGCACCTTGACTTTTCTATGCATGTGGATGCCATGCACATAAACTGCACCCCAAGCTAGGAGCGTTATACAGGAACAGGTTGCATTCCTCCTCCTGCTGGCCGTGCAGTTGTCCTGAAGATTATCCTGGCAACATTGTCTGCTGTGCTGCTCCTAAGACCACACTAGCCAGACTGGATTCCCTCTCTCACTCCTTCTGTTGCTTTGCTCTGGTCTATCTGCCCTGAACCCACCACTGCTCCTTACAGTTTTCCCTCTCCCTGTCCCTCCCCTCCCTCAAAGCCAGACGCCTCACTCGCTGTGTCTCTTTTGCTTCCAAATACTGGCATGGCTCACTCCCCTCGTACCTTACATCTCTCATCCCCCCCCCCCACATCCTTCATAGCTCTGGTTAGCGCACCCTCGATCTCCCTTCTAGGAAATCCTCACCTGGCCAGGCTGCTTTCTCCTGTTGTTTCCCCAAACTATGGAATTCCGTCCCCATGTCTATCTGCTCTGCCACTTCTCAATGCTCTCTCTCTCCTCCTCTCCTCCCTTCTCTTCTCCATGACTTCACCCTGCACTCCTGCAATTGTACCTGATACCTTACTCTGTTCCTCTACCCCATGCTTTCCACTCACCCTACTCTCCCCCTCCTCCTAAACCATGCTTCCCACCCCAGCTCATACTGTTGCTCCCCGCTGCAGCTTTACTATAATATATATTTCTTTGATGCTCATTGAATTAACTTTGCCTGTCCTGCCCCTGCATAACTGCACTTTGTATCTCAAATTAATGCTCCTTGCTATCCACTGGAGTACATGCTGTGCCTTATTTTGTATAATTATCATTGTTTGGCATTTTTGTTCTATACAGTGATTGCATGCGATATATATTTTACTAGTAATCCTTTGCCCTCCTTTACCCCTTCCCCCCAGGACGCATCTGGAAAATGCTGTCGGCTCAGTATGTCTTTCCTGGTGGAACTTTTGAAATAAATAAATCAATAATCTGGCAGTAATCACACTCTGTACTTGTTTTAGCCTGTGCACCAGATTTGGCTACAGTATCAATACGGTTCAACTTTGTTGTCTACTCATATTTCATACAGAAAACTGAAATTTTGTATTACAATTCATGAAACCCCTTTTTAGCATTTTTAAGTAGATCCCATGTTATAAATAAGACACTTCAGTGATGTGCAATTCTGGTCAATAATCACACTTTCTTTTTTTTTTGTTTGTTGATGCTTTCTCCCCCTGGCCCCCCCGGTTGGCTCCTCTGACCTGGCATCCTCCTGGAATCTCTGGCTGTCGTCCGTCCCGTGCCATCCTCCACCTTTGGGCCATCACCGAGCTACCCCCATGGCTTACCCCCTGTGGCAGGGTGCCTCCAACTCCCCAACAGGAACAGATCCAGTGTGTGGTGATGCCCTCTGCAGGTGGTGTGTTCCCGACGGACGGCCATCAAGCCACACAACCAGGGCTGCCAATTTCCATTTTTCTGTCGGCAGAGCGTGCAGTGCCGACGGGGACGTGCCATGCGCGCATCACACGCAGCATGCTCCGCCTCCATGCTCCACTGTACAGTGCCAGGCGTGCCAACACCAAGCCTCCGCTAGGTTTCAGGCAATCGCCGGCCTCTGTTGCCCTCTCCCCCCCGCAGGAGAGGAGAGCTGTCCTCTGGATACTTGATCCTCTCCCACCCTGGCCGGCCCCCGATGACCCGCTTGCACCACGAATACAGGTTGCTGGCGTGGCAGGAGGTAAGGCATTGCTGCCTCAGCCCTCCACGCCACTGGACCAGCAATAATCACACTTTCTCCATTTGATTATTGACCCATAATTACACACCCTGACACATATTATTGCATACTTGATGCACGGGCAGGTGAACTGTTTTAACCGATGGTGTTTCTGAACTCTTGCCATTCTATAAAATGCTAAATATGCCATTATCCATGCCAGTAAATTTGTTATTAAATATTAAGTATATGTTATTTTTTTAAACTTCTGTTGCTCTACCCCTTGCTTCCTTCTCAAGACGATGGATGCGGACCATTCAAAATCACCCGAGGGACTGCTGGGTGTTTTGGGCCACATGTTATCAGGGAAGAGCCTGGACCTCCTGCTTGCCGCTGCAGCAGCTACGGGGAAACTAAAATCCTTTGCACAGAAATTCATCAAGTAGGTATTTGTTAGTATGAGGAGGAGAAAAAAGTGTTTGTTTCTAGGGACATGGATATAGTTCATTATCTAGACATTGGCAGTTCCACTGGAAGTGCTGATTCTTGGGAACGTCTTCAAATTAAGCTCCTCCCACCATCCAGGTGTTATATGCTCCGTCTCCAACTCTCTGCCCTGTGTTGTCAGACCTTCCTTTCTGCTGGAAGAGCCCCATTTCCTATTTCGCAGCTCTGCAGCATTGTAGGCTATCAGGTGAGCTTTTGACGAAATTGTTTGAAAAATGACTGTTTCAGAGTTCTAGTGTTTCTTATGGCTTTCTTCTCCCTCGTTTCAGCTCTGCCTCATCGATGGAAAATGGACTGCGAGGAAGCAAAGCTGGTTTGCAGCTTCTGATTCTGCATCGCATATTGGCAGAAAATGCAGAAGACAGATCCACACATGTCTTGCCTCGTATGCTTAGGGACTATGAACGATGTTGCTGGCTGTGGCCTATGTCCGGCTCGACTGGGAGGTGCTGCCATTGACATTCCTCAACCTTGTCTTTTCTGTATAGGAGAGGTGCCCATGCTGGATGTGCCAGCACTATGAGGAACTCCTGAGGCAGCAGTGAACCATTGCAGGGTGGGGTAGGGCTGTACCTCCCCTGGCCTGATAGCCAGCTGGTGGATGCCAGTACCATGCACGTTGGTCCACCCTCAGCAGATGTTCTCGGTGTCTGCTTCTCCTTCCTTTCGGGTGGAGTCACCTCTACCACAGCCTTTGGTGGGAGCTCTGACCAAGAACTCCCATGCTGCAGCTAACTAACGCAGCTGGCTGTCAGTGGAAATCACCCCGTCAGAGGATTCTCGGGTGGTCAGAAGCAGCACATGACCATGGGCTGTCTTTGAAGAGTCCTTGGGCAGGTTGTTTATGCTGTCTTCGAGGACCCACACCTTCAACCGTGTCTCGGTCGAGGACCTGTCCACAGATTATGGTCCATTGTTATTTGGGACTCTCCTCCAGCATGTGTCCTTGGAGCCAATCCAGAAGTGGGCTAAATGGACACGGGCAAATCCCTGGGTGATTGCCTTCCCCATGAGTGAAGCCATTTTGGGTCTAACTTGGCGCTTTGGCAGCATCCATCATCCTCTCTGGCCACCCATATGATCTGAAAGTATGTGGGCCCTACTGGGTCCCTCTTGGGGTTCTTGGACCATCCCTTGGCCAAGGGACTGGTCTCAGACGTGGCCTTGTGGAAGTCCGGTCAAAGGGACATGGACAAGCCTTCCCCCCAACAAGGAGTTTAAGAAGCTTGACCCTGCAGACAAGAAGGTCTGTGCTGTTTCTTAGTCTCCATTAGGTGAGCTACACCATCATGATGGCCAACTTTGGTCACTCCCTGATGGGAGTGTTGGATGAAGTTCTCCCTCACCTTCTGCTGACAAGCAGCTGCCAATGAAGTTGGTCAGAGACCAGGGTCCTGCGCTGGCTAAATACTAGCTTCAAATGCCTTGGATGTAGGTGACTTCAGTACCCGTGCCATGGCAGCAGCCATTGCGATGCGTCGCATGGACTTGCTGAGGTTGTCCACCTTCACCACGGACACTCAGTACAGCCTGGCTGATGTCCCCTTCTTGGGCACCGTCCTCCTTGACCTGGGGGTGTAGGGACATCTCATGAGGGTTGAGAAGTCCAGTACTGTCTTGGACTCAGTGGAATAATCTCAAAAGGACCTTGAGGACCAAAAACCTAAAAAGAAGCCCTTTCAGTTTCATTACTTTCAGCCGCAGTATCCCTGAGCAGCAGCCCCAGCAGGGGCAGTACCAAATCTGGCGTCCCGAGACCAAGTTCTCTGATTAGAGGGCCAAAAAGAGGTGGGGGTAGGGGAAGTGGTGCTCAGCCCAAGTGGCTGGTGCCCCTGCAAAGCTGCTCAGTGATGGGTCTGGGAGTCTCAACCTCCCGCCTGTCTATTCTCTGACCCAGCTTCTTGTGGGTGGTCTTCCTCACCACTTCTGGCCACGTGGGTCTGTCATTACCACAGACAAGTGGGTCCTAGAGGTGGTGGGCAGTGGATTGACTCTAGATTTCGAGGCTCTCCCACCTTACCGATCTCACACTCCTGGGGAGTGCTCATTGTCTTTGGACTTGCTGTCTGCCGTAAGGGAGGCCATTGATCAGCTACTTGTCTAAGGGGCTATAGCCTGTGTCCCGGATGCCCTGGCAAGTCAAGGTTACGTGTCCAGGTACCTCCTGATTCTGAACAGACGGAGCTGGTGCTCTGTACTGAATCTGCACGATCTCAACCAGTTTATGCAGGAGCACAAGTTCCAGGTGGTCACTCTGAATCATATAATACCATTCCTGGAGCAGGGCATGTGGTTCTGCTCCTTGAATCTCCAGGATGCATAGTTCCACATCCCAGTCCATCCATCCCACTGGTGATACCTTTGGTTCCATGCAGAAGGGGTGCTGTATTTGTTCCCGGTCATGCCCTTCTGTCTCTCGTCTGCACACCGTATCTTTACTAAGTGCATTGTAATGGTGGTGCTCTTCCTTCAGCACAAGGGCATCAGGGTGTATCCCTGCCTGGAAGGCTGACTGATGCCTGGCTGTCCAAGGAGGCCGTGGAGCGGTCCAGGGATCTGTCTTTCCAGACCTGCAGAGACTTGGGCCTACTTTTCAACCTGGCAAACTGATCCCCTTACAGGTGATCCAGTTCATCGGGATAAAACTGGACTACCTGCGGGCCAAGGCCTGCCTCCCTGCAAACTGGGCACTGGATCTTACATCCTTTGCCGAGTCGTTTCAGGTTGGGTGCTCATGTCCTGCTCGGAACTTTCTGTGGCTGCTGGGGTACATGGCGTCCTGCACCAGTATGGTCCATTGCGCCAACTGGCTGATCTGTTGCTTTCAGTAGGAGTTGGGCTGTCAGTGGTACCAGTGCCTAGGACACTTGGACCAGCCAGTTACAGTGACTTTGTCGATGTGGGATGCCATCCAGTGATGACTGATCCCCACACATCTGGAGGAAGGAGTTCTGTTTGTTTGCCTGGAACTGTCTGTCACACTTACAACAGACTCATCTCCAGTGGGGTGGGGAACACACCTGAGAGACCACAGAACTCACAGGTTCAGGTCACTCAGCGAGTCCCATCACCACATAAACCTGCTGGAGCTCAGTGCAGTGCGGTTAGCTCTGATGATATTCTCTCCTCTAGTCAGGAATCAGGTCATGCAGATCCACACAGACAACACCATGACCGTGTTCTATTTGAACAGGCAGGGTGCGCACGCATCCCCTTCCCTTGTATTGGGAGGCCCTCCGTACCTGGGCCCTCATGTGCAGACTCTGTGCAGATCTCCTGAGAATCCGTATCGCCAGAGCAAACAGCTGGCAGATGCTCTCATCCGAGTGGGAGAGATGTCGCACAAGTGGTCCCTGCATCAGGAGGTGGTATGCTACCTGCTCTCCCAGTGGGACAGTCCTCTGGTGGATCTGTTTTCCTCCTGGAAGAGTGCTAAACTGAGGCTGTTTTGTGCCTGCCTGCCACAGTATGGGACACTGCTGGGGGATGCCTTTGCAAGGCCCTGGACCCTAGGCCTTGTGTACACCTTTTTCTCTTTTCCCCTTGATCCTGGTGGTGGTCAAGGCTCGGAAAGACAAGGTGTGGTTGATCCTGATTTACTTCATATGGGGCACAGCAGTTCTGGTACCCAGATCTCCTTATCCTTAACATCAGGCATCCGTGGCGGTTGCATTTTTTTCATATGGACCTGCTGACCAGGCACGAGGGGAAGGTCCTGCACCCAGATCTTCCATCCCTGCACCTCACAGCCTGCTTCCTGAGCCGCTGGAGTTCCAAGCTTTGGTTCCGTGAGAAGCTGTGCTCCACATTGTGTAGGCCTCTTGGAAAGAGTCAACTAACTGGTGCTACGCCTTTCAGTGAAAAAGATTTTCCATTTAGTGGCAGGGCAAGAAGCTTTATCCAATTGCCTGTCCTGGGGTTAGTGTCCTTGCATACCATTGGTCCCTCTCTCAATAAGAACTGTGAACGATGACCTTTAAGGTACACCTGGCAGACCGTGCATACTGGGCGTAGTCTGATTTGCTGACGGTGGCCCAGGAGAAGATGGTTGGGTGCTTCTTCAAGGGCCTTGACCACCTGTCCCCTCCAGTGCAAGAACCACCACCTTGGGACTTATTGCTGGGTCTGGATATGCCTATGGGCAAGCCATTTGAGCCTGTGCACAGGTGTATCATGTTACATCTGTCATGGAAGATGGCCTTCTTGGTGGCCATTATATCAGCCAGAGGGATCAGTGAGCTCTAGGCAGAAGATACGCTGAAGACGCACTTGGCAAACTTTCAGCAAAGCAGACGATTGGCTGGTGGATAACATCCTCCATTGACCTCTGCTATAGATTGGCTGGTAGAGAGCCTCCCGTAAGGCTTAGGGCTTATTCCACCAGATATATGGCTGCCTTGTTCACTGCTTCCAGGGACGTCCCCTTCCAGGAGATCTTCAGGGCTGCCACCTTGTAAGCTGACAGGCTGACAGCACACACCTTCATTTCTCCATGACAGCATTAACCTTGGGTCTTATTGGGATGCTGCTTTTGGGACCTTGGTTCTCCAGTCTTTGTTCACCAAATAAGTGTGTGTGCCTTGCCTCCACCTCCCATCGAACTGCTGGATGTCTACCAGTGTGTCAGTAGTGACCTATATCAATGCCCCTAGAAAATAGTTTACTCTCTTGTAACCGTCGTTCTAGGAGTGGTATATAATTCACATCCACACTACCCAACAGGCTTCCACTGGCAGGTGGCACACAGATCCCTGCTTCCAGCGTGCAAGTTCTTGCATCATGGGGCAGAGCCAGATGATATACCACCTGGGTGGTGGAAGGAGCTTGGCTTGAAGATGTTCCAGTGAATCAGCACTGCCAGTGTAACTGCCGATGTGTGGACATGAACTGTACACCACTCCTAGAACTATGGTTACTATAACCTTAATAATAAAATGGCTGTGTCTAGTTTTGGGTCCTCTAATGACAGACTGTAGTGAGAAAGAAATAATGTGACCTACTGGGAATTGAACCTGGGTTGGTGGAATATTGTCCTGGTACTCTTAACTACTGAGCTACAGGGAATTTTTAGCCTTATTGTTCTGTAACAAAGCTTCAAATTTACAAAAAGTGGGGATAGTGCAGCACAGTGACCTTCTACTTATTATGAAGGTTTTTGTCCAAAGACGGGGATTCAAATCTAGCTATTGTACTGCATTGATGTTCCCATCACAACATTGTTTAACAGGAAGTCTGAAAACACTGTAGCATTTTGGCTGTCAACAGAACATTTTAGCCAAGTGACAAAATTCTTAGCCCAACCTTAAAAAAAATTACAGCAAAGGAAAAAGAAATCACGGCCCTCACCACATAATTTTAAAGCTGTCCAGAGTCCCTTGAAAAAGCACAAACAAGTAAAACATTGGGAAGAATCACCAGTGGGTTGCCTTTATGCATCTGAGTGTGTTTTTGTGTCATATCAACTTTGTTAATTGCAGTCTGTGGTGTTTCAGGTACATGTGGTAACTGCTGTGATTTCTTTTGATTTTGCTGTGGTGCTGATTTATCATGAGCACAGTTATTTCCTGCAGCGTCCCTTCTTCTGTTTGGTTGTCTACAAAAAAAAAGTTGATCTTCAGCTTGTGAAACTGCATAAACAATTTGGCTACTTGAACAATATTATTTGTAGCTGAAGGCAAACATTCTTAAAATGTTATTTAGCTATTGGCAGTTTGTACAAAACCATTTGTCGCTGGTCTTTGCCAGGTCTTTTACTGGTGTTTTCCTCGTTTTTTTTTTTTTTTTTTTTGTTTAATAATCTAGGCCCTGTCCACACTACCCCTCTGTAACGTTACAGAGTGCCCAAACCATTACTGCAACGGTTTGCATTTACACCTGTAACGTTACAGAAGGCGTTTTCATGACTGTTGTTGAAACCACATATGAGGCGTTTCAACAACGGTTATGAAACCAGTTACGCCTCGTAACGCTATTCCGGCGAGGTGGACGTGGTGGCACTAGTCCCCCAGCGCAGTGCGAGCTGCGTTGTGGGATCGAGTGCCATGGTAACGGTCGCCCGGCTCCCCAAGTGTGGACACACTGCACTGCTCCCTGGTTGTAACGGTTTCTATCCATTACGGGGTCTGAGCAGTGCTGTGTGGACAGGGCCCTAGAGATCTGTTTGGTTGAAATCAAAGCCACCCTGTCAGCTTACAAGGCTCTTGTAAGTTGAGCAGTGGCTTTGATTTTAAACAAAGGGACCTCTCAATTACAAAAAAAAAAAAAAAACAAGGAACAAAAATGCTCCCGTTGTCCAAACTAAGATGTCTGAAACCATCTGGGCACAGGGGTGGGGTGCTCACTTCAGGAAGGGGAAGGAATCTGTCAGTCAGCTCCTTTGAGCTAAATTGTGATCCCTTCCATTTCTAAATGCCCTGCAGAGAAAAAGTTTGACAATCCGACTGCCGGAATCCTATGGAGGCAAACCAGGGCTAGGGGGCCTTTTGGGGTCATCAAAATTGGTTCTTTTAATATTCTAATACAAGGGGTGCATTTTGAAGGTTGGGTGACTGAGCAAAGGTCTAAGTAAAACTAATGGTAACCCCGTAGTTTCTCTGACAGATTCTGCTTTTTGTCATAGCAGTGGATATTATTCAGGGCAAGTTTGTGAATGCAGTATCTTTAAAAACGAGGAATCTGTTTTTTTTTTTATTGTGTGTGTACTGAAATAATTCTAAAAAAAAACGATGTTTATTTGGGGAAAAAGTCTGGTACCTCTGTTTTTGGAATTCAAGCTTTGTCAGAATTATCAGCGGTGACTAAACTAGCATTGCTATGGTAGCTTTGTACTGTAGTGCGGGGCTAGCTTTAAAATCGAGAACCATGCAGGGAGAGTTTACTGTTCTTAAACGGACATTACCAGATTTGTACCCCCTCTCCCCACCCTCACACACACTCTCTCTCAGCCAACTGTAACACTTTAAATCTAAAGTAAGAGGTTTGCTACATTTTTTTCATTTATCTTTTTGTCCTCTTGTTGCCTAGTTCAGGGGCTGATCCCCCAGCGACATCACAGTCCTGTTTGCTGCTATCCCATGAGATCAAGCCCAGAGGGGTCCATGGTGCATGACCTGAAAGTGCTAGCAGTCATCATCCAAACTGCCCAGTGTTTTTTCCTCACCTTTATTGCCCCCCCAGCCCAGTCACCCTCCTCCCACTAGATGGTGCTGCCTGTATCTGCGGATGGCCTCGGACACTGTTGCCATCCTCTGGAGGAGCAAGCTCTCTAAACCGCCAGTGGGGTTGCTGCAGTGCAGGAATTGATCCCATTTCTGCCCTGGGCAGAAAAGTCACTTGCACTTAGAATACTTAACCTGCCAGTGTGGCCAAAGGTCTTGTGTAGCTGACCAAATAGTCTCCAGCGAGCGAGTCTGCTTTCAGTGACTAGTTGCAACACTTTAGAATGAAACTCTCGCTCTGAGTTTCTGTTGGTTAAAAACTCCTTTAATGAAGTCACTAAGTCTTCATACTAGGTGGCACAAACGCTGAGCGGAACCAGACTGAAAGCAGCAGGAGCTCTGAAGTACTGAGATTTTTGGAGACAGATATAGAATGATCCTGAGAAAGGACTGTAACAATAAGAACCACCTCTCACTTGACTGGTGGTGATGAACCACGAAGCATTGAGGTTAAAGGTGACTAACGGGAAAGAAGAGTTCAACTTGGTTAAATAATTTTTTAAGCAGCGGATATAGAGTGGGCTTTTCTTTTTCAGGTGTTGCATCTTAAATTAGAATTGCCATTTAAGTGATCTGTAAGACAGAATCCTAACCCTTTGGTCTCTGTTTGTTTCTTTTTTTGATGGCATACAGGCTGAATGAATTTACCAAGCACAATAGCGGAGAAGGCTGTAAGTGTCTCTTCCTCTGGTTGTATTGCTTTAAAAGTTTACTGCTGTTACTGTTTGAAATTGAATTTGGTTTACTGGCCTGCTCCCCAGTGTGTTCTGAGACCATGGTGAACATGCTGGGATAAGACGCTGCTTTATCCACCATAATCTTGTAGAGGCAGAAAGTACCCATAATTCAGTAAATAACAAAAATGCAAGATTTGTTGTTTCCCATCTGCCATACCTATTTTTATTTGTAAATGGGAGTAAGTGAGGCAGACCCGTTGACTTGAATGTTGCCAGCTTCCCCGATGTCCAGCATATGACAACCTCTACATATGGAAAGTGCTTCCAGTCAATCAGGTTGCTGGATTCCCACTCTCTGTTTTATAGTATCTTAATGAACTATGTCTGTATAAAGACATTTTTTTTTATGTTTTAGGGTGTTTTATCCCAATGTCTTGGGATGAAGTTACCACTGGTAGTAATGGGTCCCCTGTCTGCTCCAGTACTGCCTCTTCCATGGTGTCTTCGAGCTTACTTTATCACTTGGTTGGACCCCCTGCAGATATCCCCTCGCAACAGGGCATGTTCTGTCACTCCCTCATGACCCAGTGCGGCAGACAGAGGGGTGTCCTGAGGAGATGGCAGCCAGTTGGTGCGAGGGCGGGTCTTCCAGCATTATCCTGCCTGCCTCTACTGCATTTTGTTTCATATTGGCCCACCCGCCTCCCCTGATGTGCACCGCCCTGTTCGTGCTATGCCTTGTTGGAAGGGGAAGGTCACTGACCACCCTTGTTCTGTGCTGCTCCACGGCGCTCAAGGGGAGGCAGTGGTAGTGCGTGGAGTGGAACTGACCCCCCCATCGCTCCAGAAGTAGGAGCATGCTGCCTGGGCAGCACTGTCCGGGCTCTTCTGGTCCAGTGGAAGGAGTTTGGTCCGCTCTGCATCTGGGTCACCCTCCTGATAGCACAGTGCTCTGTACTAGTGGGAGTGACCCAGACAGAAAGACATTCAAGTACATTTTAAAAAAAGAAACAGTGAAACTGCTTCCCAGCATGACAGTGAACACATCTGTTGTGGTACTGTACTACCAGAAGTTCAAACACCAGTGGGATATTTATGAAAAATACAAATATATCTGGTTTAGTGTATATTAAGTTTCTGTACCCTGACATGTTGTCACTGGGTTACACATTTACTACTGGGTTACACATTTATTACTGGGTTACACATGCTCACCTACTAGGAACCAACACACTCCAACAAAACTGTGACATCATTATAGACACTTGGCTTCACCCCATTCTGAGTCTGTTCATTAAGAATTCTCAGTGTGTTGACCGAAGGGGCAGGCACTATAGGTAAGAGCCCTCCTGCATGAAAACTTTCTTTGGAAGACCTTTGTTTTTTTCCTGTTGTGGTCCGAATTTTGCCTGGTGCCTAGGGAACCCTTTTTTGTAGTATTTCCTTTTAGAATAGTTTTCTGTGCCTCTTCTGTCTTCTGTCCACCACTCCCGGCCCCGTGCATGCTTGCTCAGGTTGGGTTTATTCCTTTCTGTGAATGTTGGGCAACCGTCTGGGGTCCTTCGCTGTTTTTTGGAGTTGACCTTTTTGTTCACTATTAACCTCCTTCTGATCACCATCACAGCATTTTTTTTTTTTGGCTTACTTTTTTCCCCCTGGCTGGTTGGCTCCTTTTCATGGCATCCAACATCCATCTCGCACCCATCCTCCAACATCGGGCCGTCACCTTTCTACTCGCACAGCTTACCCCCCTCCCGTGGCAGGATGGTGGGGATTCCCCTAACTCGACCACCAGGACCAGATCCGGTACAGGTGATGCCCTCTGGAGGATAGGGTGATGTCTTGGACAACCATCAAGCTGCTCGACCCGGCCACCATTTTTCTGTTTTTTTCCATCAGCAGAAGGTGCAGTGCCAACAGTGGGCATTTCACGTGTACGTCCACATGCAGCACACCCACTGGCTGCTCCCTCCTCTGTGCCCCATACTGTATTGGGCCAGGTGTGGCAACACCTAGCCTCTGCTTGGTGTCAGGCAAATGTCGGCCTCAGTTCCCCACCCTTCCCGGGAGAGGAGAGCTGTCCTCCAGATGCTCGATCCTTTCCCACCCCGGCTGGCCCCCAGTGACCCGCTTGCACCGCGAACAGGGTCGCCGGCATGGCAGGAAGTAAGGCATCGCTGCCTCAGCCCTTCGCGCCACAGGGCCGGCGGACCATCACAGCACTTTGATGAAATTGCAACATCCCCTGCCTTGAGTTGTGGCATTTTGGGGAGTTTCACATGATTTGGGTCTTAACTGATGCAGCTGTGCAAAGATTTGATGCAAGTGTTGAAGAAAATTGACAGTAGTGTCTAAAGCTTCTAATGTAGATCTCCTTTTCATAGTCTTTCATGGAGGGGAAAGAAAAGAAGGCACGGTTGAGTTCTGCAGGCTCTTAATAAGAATGTAAAGCATGTTCTAAGATCTTGAGACAATTTCCATATGGGATGTTCTGTCTGTTTTGTACTGAGTAGACCAGGGTTAATTTTGTAGCTCAGGTGCCCAAACTACTGGTGGTCCTGATGAAGGTACCATAAGAGAACACAATAACTATATATATATATTTTTTTTTTTTTTTTTTTTTTTTAGGAGGCAATATAGCACAGTGGTTTAAGGCTCAGAGCTGCAAATCTGGAGACATGGATTTGAATCCCAGCAAGTCACTTAACTTCCTCGTGCTCCCAGGTCGCATCTGTAAACAAAGTTTCAGCTTAGTGTGTCTCACCTGGTTGAAAAGAAAGAAAAAAAAAAATATATATATATATATATATAATAAATATACTCTGTAATACTAGGCAAATGTGCCCTTGTTTTCCCTCCCCATGTCATGCCTTGAAACAAGGTCTGGCTTACCAAACCTTTCTCTGGTACCAATGAGAAAGGCGATTTATCCTCCCCCTAGGGGTGGGGTGCCCGTTGCTCCAGTACGGAAAGACCCTCTAGTGTTTTTTTGGCTTTTCAGATATTTTTTTCAGGCTCCTCCCATGTACAGTCAAGCCCCCTCTTTTCCTTGAAAACCCTACAGTACATCTACAAAAGGTCAACATTATGTTTGGTGACCACTGGACAGCTGGGCTAGTTGCTTGGAAAAGCTACTGGTCCCCACAGGCGTATTCCACTGTTCCACCTTGTGTACTCATTAAAATACCACCTCACCAATGCAAGTCGTGGTGTAGTAAAGGAAAATGTTACTGTCTAATTTTGGGCACCAGTGTGTTAACGAAACGATGCACAATCTTGCCTTCCTTTGCACAGACCAATTTGTAACAGTCTCCCATTACTGAGCAAGTGTTGCTCTTCTAAAAAAAAAATGGCAAAGACAGCAAAAAGAGAGAGACTTTTGAGCAACTGTGTGTTGGACCATTAGCCTTCTTGTCTATGCGTGCCCATACATGATTTTGTATAGTGCATGTTTATTTGCTTTCCTTCTAACTCTGTCTTGAACTGTGATCAAATAAACAGAAAATGGAGCAAACTACAGGATAAGGTTAAGACATTTAGTTTGATTTAAGTAATAGCTGCATGCGCTGGCAACATTTCTTCTGCTTCATCTTTTAACAAATCATTTACTTGGGGTCTTTTCAGTATTATTGATATCTTGAAAACTCAGCTGTGAAAGACTACACACTAAACCGACTGCCAGTTAAGGTGCCACCGTCATTATATGCACACAAAAAAAACGGGCAAGAACGGCGCACACACTGCAGCTAGAGTACTGTGATTTTTATTAAGAGCAAAGCTTCAACTCTCAAACACGCCTTCTTATTGCCAATGCATGGCTAAATCAGGTGGCTCCCTGATGAAGCCATGTGTTGGCATTACGTGGAGGTGTTTGGGAGGTGAAACTTTGCTGCTGATAAAATCGCAGTAACCCTGCTGTGGTGTGTGCGCCATTCTTACCTGTTTCTTCTTTTGCAGATACCTTTGTTGTGAGGGAATCAGCAGTGCAGGTAAGCATAAGGAATCGTAACAGACACAAGATTCTGTGCTGTTGTACCACAGCAGCGACACAGCTGCTGTGGTACAACAGCATTCTGACATCACCACTGTGTTGCAACAGCTTCTGGAAGGGTACTGATTTCCATATATGCCTGTAGTGTTGAAACAGTCAACTTCTGTGATGATGGGACCTGAAATTCTTTTCAAAGCATAATACCTGTAATATGTTCTTTTCCAGCAAAAGCAGCCTCCGTGAGAGCTTTGCTGTTTGATATTTCGTTCTTAATGTTGTGCCACGTTGCTCAAACCTATGGATCAGAGGTTAGTGCTGCTTTTAAAGTTGGTTCTGAGCCTCATGCGGAGTTGTTCAAGCTAGTCTTATACTGGCATCCATTTGTAGACCTGTGCTTTGACACTGTAGAGTCTGAGTTAAAGCTTATGTTTCAGTAATCCTATTTCCTTTGCCATAGAGTTTACAGAGAATAATCCCCGAAGAACAATCTGGTGACTTCACGCCGAGGAGTTAGTGGTGACCTCACACGGGCATGAAAGCAAAGCTCGAATGTTCTTATGATGTTATCACTCTAGCGAGGTGTGATGTTACCTGTAGAGTTTCTCAAGGAGGTGGGCTTATGTGATGGAGACCAGGGGTAGAAATTTATTTGTTCTAGTACTTGTACCACAGTGCACGTAGTCGGATCTTTACATGCACCAGAGACAGGTTACCTACACTAGTTAAAAAAAAAAAAAAAAAAAAAAATGAAATTAAACTAGGAAAGCAGAAAAATACCAAAAAGTGTAGCACTCTGCTTCACACACTTAATCTTCTCTGCCTAGTTTAACCAGTAAGAATATTACCCATCCTCCTGGACACACTTTTCTTCTCTATAAGACCTCTATATGAACTGCACCAGTGATCTGTGCTTTACGTTTCTCTTATCAAGACTCCACCCCCATCCTCAATTCTGGGCTCTGACTGATGAACAGCATCCGTCACATGTTACCAAAATTGACAGATTCTCTTCACAGAAAGAGAAAATACCCTTTTGATTATCCACCCAAGATTGACTTCTCAGCAGTCGCACGATCACCTGCTGCAAGTCACGCGAGTTTACATATTTTCAGGGACAGGGACAGTGACAGTACTCTCACAGTCGGTTGCTAGAGAGCCTCCCCGTTCTCACATATACAATGTCTAGCAGTGCCAGTCACAGTGATAAATAACCCAGAGACTTAGACTCTATCCATCAGTGTGAGGTGATTGATTGACTGATAGCAGGTACTCCTAGTCTGAATCCTCCCCCACCCCATTTCTATGACTGGAGCTGGCACGTTATGATTCCTCCTCCTTTGCTGTCCCTCACTGCTCACACTGAGTGACTCGTACAAGCAGCGCAAGCAGTCAAACAAACAAACCACAGCTGATGCTCACTCCTGGCTTGGCCACACCACCCCCTCCCCAGGCGCCGACTGCAACTTACAGTGTGGCATTATTCCACAAGTCTGTGTGATTTAACAAACAAAACTAACAACAAACAAATGTCTTCTCCCACTTAGTCCCGCATTCTCCCAGGCAATGGATTATCTGTCAGCAGTGCCTCCCAAGTCTTGGACACCAGGCTTAGTGTTATGTGTACTGACGTGCATGCAAGGGACACAACTACATGTACGATCCTGTTCCCACCTGCACAAGGAACAGGTTTTGTATGTTTAGTTCAACCCTGATGGAGACCTATACATGACCTGCAGAAGTGAATAAGATACAGCAGGGGGGAGTATTTTTTTCATAGGAGAAGGTGCATGAGAACTAGGGGCCATGTAATGAAACTGGAAGGGGGAGTTTAGGAGGGATGTGAGGAAGTACTTCACTGAAAGGGCGGTGTATGCCTGGAACAGTCTTCCAGTGGAAGTGGTGGGGGCAAAAACCGGTGGGATTTAAGCATGCATGGCATTGGCACAAAGGAATCTTGATAGAGAAGCAATGGGGGGGGTAGACTGAGATTAGATGGGGTCTGCGGAAACGGTATACGCAGGAAGAATGGTCAGAGTCGGTGGGCCAAGCAGTCCTTATCTGTTGACAAATTCTGTGTTTTTCTTTGTTTCCATATGATATAAAATCAGCCTGTTTCATAACTTCGTACTTTTTGTGCGATGCATCTTATTTTTTGTTTTGCTGTTTAGAGAAAGTGCTTGTGAAGTTGGCTTACTCTAAGCTGCCTTAATCGGCTCATGCTCCAAGCCATGTGTCTGGATGGCTGGAGCTTGACTCTTATTAGGCAGCTGTGTGGAGAAAGGATTCACGTTCTGAACTGTGAATTATTTCTCCGAACATTCTAAAATGTGGATTATCGGTTTTCAAAAAATACTGATGAAACAGGCTGATCATGTATTATATTGCTCTAATCACTTGACCATCTGCCTTCCATTTTCTTTGAGGCTGCAGTATCTTGGGGTTGAAACATCTGGTACAATACAGTGTATTTGTTTTCCATAGACTAGTTCAGCTGAGCGGTAACACCTTGTTTTCAGTGGGATCCTACTCTCACCTGTTTTTACAGCTGGGTGAATTGAAGTACTGAGATACTGTGACTTGCTCAGGGTCACATGATGAGGAAGTGGCTGTGGTGGGATTTGAACCAGGGCTTTTAAGGAGCTGGATTTTCAAAGCCATGTATCCGCCCTGTGGCCTGGGCATATTTTCAAAGGGATGTGCCCACCACACTGTACACAGGGGTAAGTTTTAAAGGGCAGATACTGGAGGTGCAGAATAAAGTCCATCTATCCATTTTGGGGACACGGTGCCAGGCACAATCTTTAGGTAGTCTTGCAGACTTCTTCCCAAATGGCAGTTGCTTCGAGTCTGGATACATACTGTTGTAAACAACATTTGATTGCTGCAGACGCAGTTTCAAAAAAGCCGATGGAACCTCTAACATGCACTGCAAGCTATTGAATCTCCCACTGCTGTAATGTCAACTGCAGTGGACTCTGGGATTAGTAGTAACTAAAGGTGTCTGCCTAGAACTAAGCAAAATTACTCTGACACAGTCTGCCATACTACAGTAAACAGTAAGCCAGCCAGAATGTTTTTGCACACAAAGTGCACATCACCCGAGTGTTGGACCCTTAGTGTTAACTGTTCCTCTTTAAAAAAAAAAAAAAAAGGCAAAATAAGTTGACCACCAGGTGGCACCATTGTAATATACATAGTTTATTGTATATTTAAACTGTGACCATAGAGATACAAGGTTCAGACTTTTTTATTTACGCGTTTTTAGAGGTGGGCCTTTATTAGGGACTGGTGATGATACAAGCACATGTTGTTAGCTCAGCATGTCACAGTACTCTCAAGGAACTGTCACTTGTGAAAATTACTTCAGAAATAAGCTGGGATCCATTATGGATGCAGAATTCAACAGAGTGGCCAGTAGATGGTGCTGCTGCTTCACTGTAACCAGACTGCTTCAGGAACTATTTAAGGTGTCCAGTGCAGTGGGAAGAAACATTCCCTGGGTTTCACAATTTTACACAGATTGAGACAGCTGTCGCATGAGCCATTTCACTGTACTGCAGTATGTCTCTTTTCCTTTCCTCCCCACTAACTCTTTCCATCCACTCTAAAATCTGAGTGGGCTACAGGCTAAAGCAAAAGTAGTGGAGGAAGCAAAATTCATTTAGAAAGTGGAGCAGACAGAACCATTGGGCAGCTTTGTCAGGGGAGTTTACTCTCTTCCCTGTGGCAGGGTGGCCCCTGACATTTGATTTCATTTGTGTCTCTATTCCCTCAGGCATGGATCAGGACCGTACCTCCTCCGACATCGTTGTTGACTTGGTCAAAGCCTTTGACAGTGTAGCCCACTCTCTTCTCCTTGACAGACCTACAGCAGCGGGGCTTTCCATATCTGCTACTAACTGGTTCCGTTCCTACCTTGGTGGTTGTACTCAGTTGGTTAGAATTGGTGATTCCTTACCCCCTCCACTGATTATCATCACTGGTGTCCCCCAAGGCTCTGTCCTTGTCCCAGTCCTCTTTTCAGTTTTACTGAATGACCTCCCTGCTGCCTGCATTTCTGCCTCCATTACTATGTATGCAGATGACACAGTTCTTTACTCCTCTGCCCCGATTTGATGGCCAAGCTCCAGCAGGACTTCGACAATGTCCAGCACTGGTTCCAATCAAATCAGCTGTCCTTCAGGGCCAAAAAAATGGTTTCCATGACCTTTGGCACTAGACAGAAGTTCTCAAAGCTTACTGACCTCCCCTCCTTTCACACCCTAGATGGAACCACGATCAATGATGTTCCCACCTTCAATTCCTTGGGGTCTGGCTCGATTGACACCTTGACTTTTCTGGACATGAGGATGCCATCCACAAAAAAATGACACCCTAAACTAGATGCATTGTGCAAGAACCATGGTTGCATCCTCTGTTGGCTTGTAGAGCCATAGTCCAGCAAATGATTTTCCCCATTTTTGACTGTGGAGACATTGTCTGTTCTACGATTCTTTGTGATAGTTAGCATGTTTTTCCCTGTTTTGCAATTCAGCTTGATGTTGCTTGTTCTGTGATTCGTTGTGATGGTTAGTATGTTTTTTCCTGTTTTGTAATTCAGCTCTCATGACCCTACCCCCTGGATGCATCTGAAAACGAGTTGTTACCTGCTCAGTATGTCTTTCTTGATGAAACTTTTGAAATAAATAAATACAATTATAAATAAGGGCCCAGAGTTATCAGTTGTAAAAATTACTGCCATGACAAAGGCAGTAGTTAATAAGCATAGGAAGCATTGCCTTAGTTTAGGAACCTGTTTCTGAAGAAAAATAATCAAAACTCATACACACCTTTTCTTTATCTTTTTATCTGCACAGCTTCTGTTTTGTCTGTCTGTATTTCTTACTGCTCTCCTGGACTGATCGCCCAGGAGAGCTCCCTTTTCCTTAACCCCCTTTCTCTTCGCTGTTTTTCAAGTCCCTCCAAAAGTGCATTCTGAATGGCTCAAAATGTTAAATATGTAATAGATAGCTAACTAGCACAGTGTCATTTTCCAGATATAAAAACAGATACCCTTGTCAGTGCCATTTGCTATTGTAAAATTGCACAAAGCATGAACTGTTGTTTGCTGCACTGTTGTTATGCAGCACTTACAATATAAAATATGTAGGCAATAACCCACGACAGGGTGTGCGGTTATTGGGGATTAATCAACACCCCGGGTGCGATTGTAAGGCACGAGTCCGCAGGATGAGTGTCCTCACAGTACCCAGGGTGTTCATTAATCCCAAATTACCACACACCCTGGAGTGGGTTATTGCGTTTATAACATGGGGTATGTTTAAACAACAAAAAAATCACGAAAGGTGTTTTTTTTGCTTTTTAAACAGCAAGAAAGGTGCTGTATCGTGCCACCTTGTAAAATAGTCCTCATCAAGTAATGCATTCTGCAGCGCTCTTATCACACTCACATCCACACTGTGCATTGGAGTGTACAAGGACGCTACATGACTACATCCTCACGCTGACAAGAAGACACTCACTGTCACTGTCTCCCTGTGTCTGTCATGCGTGGGGGGGGGGAATTGGCACTGCAAGCTAAGGGGAAACTTGAAACAGTACACAGCATGTCATGCTCTCGTATGGAGCACTGTATTACAGTGACAGCGAGTTAAACCTTTCTCTTCTGCATATTCGGCCTGCTGTTTACAACATCAATGCTTTTCACTGTTCCCATGGGGAGAGAGACAGAGAAAAACACACAGCGTTGCACGCAGCAGGTGTCCTTAGTGAAATCTCCTGCTGTGTATTATACAGACAGGAATGACTGTGGCAGGGAGACAGTACCGCTGACTGCTGCTCTCTCACTCTCTCCCTTTCTTTCCTGCACCGACCCTAATGTCACTTGTCTGTTGATCTCCTGCTGGCAGCAGCTCTTTCTGGGTTTCTCTCCTGCAGCGACCCTGTCACCTAGTGATCTCTCACTGGTGGCTGCTGCTGGTGCTCTCTCTCTCTCTCCTGCACCGACCCTGCTGTGTGTGCAACTAGCTCCTTGTCCACTCCTCAGCGGGGGAGGGGGTGTCATGGAGTCATGACTTGGGAGACTGCTTCTGGAGAGGGGAAGAGAGACTACAGAAGGAAACTGCACTGCAGAGCAAAGACTCAGATCACGTGTGCTCCCTTGCACTCTCTCTGCCTGCTGTCAGCTGCTTCTCTCTGTGTCCGCAACATCAGTGGACACTCGGGTGTAGGGGGGATGTGGTGTGAGTTGGGGGACATTGTGTGCATGGTTCTTGGAGGTCTGCAGAGCTGGGGGGGGTGGGTGCAGAGGGAGAGAGTGCAGAGCCGGGAGAATACTTGTAACATGTTGACAGGACTCCTACATGCCTGCAGGGACAATTCAAAGTTTGACGGGCCACATGAGTGGGAAAGTTGCTAGAGAGAGGGCACAGCACACACACAGACCTAAAACAGCACAGCCACCAAGGAAGACAGACGTGCATACATCTGTCAGTATGTGCCGCAGACCGAGCACTGATTCTGACTTTCGCTGACTGCACGACGAGGAGCGCTCTGCGTAGGAAAATCTCTAGAACTACTTGGTCGAAATGCAGTTCTTGGCATCATGGTATCTCACTGCAAAATCAAGTGGTGAAACTAATTCACAGACAGACCTACTGTACAATTGTAACACGGGGTTCAGAAAGACAGGCTGGCACTGTATCACCTGTATGCTCCCTCTGGCTCTCTTAGTGAGGAAATTAATGATTGCCACACACACTGCATTTAGAATAATGAGATTGGCAGCGCTGACTGATTTGTATTTTTTTTTTTTTTCTGGAGATATTTAACCACTTGCTGTGCATATATCATGGATTATACCATGGACATCCAAGAACAGCCAATCGGAGCAGCAGGCTGGCACCTTACCTGTGTTGTAAATTTCCCGATAAGCACCGCAAAAGGTGCCCGCCAGCTGCATCTCTTAAAAATCATCTGACCCGTGAAATTCAAACCAGAGCTCCGCCATATTGAAACAGTCGCTAACTGGCAGTCTGCGACTCCCCTCACATCTTACTCAGTAAAGCACACAGTGTCAGTAACACAACCCAAACAAGAAAGTGGATCTGCACTTAAAAAAAAACCCCAAAAAAACATTTTTTTTTGCAGCCGGAGCAGGGGATGTTGGATGGTGTCCTGTCCACCAGAGGGAGCCTTTTCTTTCTTTTAACCAGTTATTATGGATCCTTCGATGGAGCTTTTATCATTAAACATTAATGGAATTAATAACCCTATTAAGTGCTGTAGATTGTAGCAGTACCTACACCAGCAGAGAGTGGACCTTATTTTTTATTTATTTATTTATTTTTTTACAAGAGACACACTTGTCTCCTTGAGAACACCAGAAACTTTCTGCTGGTCACAGGTACTCTGTAATAGCTTCTTCCAGTAAGACTGGCAAGCGTAGGGACACCGCCATATTGATCCCCGCTGGGACGCCCTTTCTGAAAGAAGCTGAGAGGATTGACTCTAATGGCTATTTCACGATTGCTCAAGGATGTCTCTGTGACTTAGCTGTTACATTGACGAGTGTATATTTTCCCCCAGGGGCCCCCTGGTCCATATGAAAAGATTCATTAACCAGCTTTTAGATATACAGCGGGGTATAATTATAATAGGGGGAGATTTAAATATCACCCTGTCCCCCCATTTGGATGCCTCTCATACCCATAAGCATCAAACTAGTCCTTCTCAGAAATGTCTCAAAGTTCAGCTGTCTGTAATGGGTCTGACAGATGTATGGCAGCAATTTTTCCCTACAAAAGCAAGTTTTACTTATTTTTCCCCTAGACATCATACCTCTTCTCGCCTAGACTACTTTTTTCTCTCCATAGAGCATGTTGAAAAAACTAGAGACATTAGGTTTGGAGCCCGTCTCCTATCTGATTACACCCCAATTATATTAAAATTAGAAATTGCAGCATCTAAGGCCAACACCCATTGGAGGCTGAACACCTCTATCTTGAAAGACCCAGAGTTTAAGACGATGGAGGACAGGTTCCCCCAGATAATTCGAGAAAATCAATCCCCAGAGATTTCCCCAGCAGTGTTGTGGGGTACAGTTAAGGCTGTCCTTAGGGGTGAGATAATTTCGTATACAACCCGACAGAGGAGAATTAGAGAAGCCACATACAGACAGCTGCAAGATAGGCTAGCAGAGCTTCAAAAAGCTACAGAGGAGGGGCACACAATTCAGCCTACAGAATTGCAGGAAGTGCAGGCTGAGCTCCAAAACATTCTGGACCTGAGGGTACAGGCTGCACTTTTATATACTAAAAGCACTTTTTATGTTGGAGGACCCAGGGAAGTCAGACATTTAGCCAGATGAACCAGAATGTTCAAGCAGAAAGCTACAATCACTGCAGTATAGGATCCTAGATCTGGTATCCTTCTCCATCGAAGCCCTGAGGTAGAACAAGCTTTTCAAAAATGTTATACAGACTTATATTCTGAAAGGCACCCCACCCCCCGGGATTAGAACCTTTCTGAGTAAATTACATATTCCCAAACTCTCTGCGACACAACAAGCCTCATTACTGAGTCCGATCACTAGACAGGAAATCCAATTGGCCATTAAAAATACCAAAAACCATGAAATCTCCAGGGCCTGATGGCTACTCTGCTGAGTGGTACAAAGCCTTTTCACCCTTATTAAGCCCCTTGCTGCTACAGGTTTTCCAGGATGTTCAGAATGGCGACCACCTCCAGATTCCTGGCACTGTGCCGTGCTTTCAGCCATACCAAAACCGGGAAGAGATCTTCAATCCCCAGAATCATGCAGACCCATATCTGTACTCAGCTGTGATTACAAGATATACATGTCAGTCAATCAAAATCTTTATTTATCCAGGCAGGCACCATTGCGCAAGTCTCATTTGCAAGGTGGACCTGGTCATTAGTACATCAAAGTACAGTACAGAAGCAGATATACAAAAAGCAATAATATACAAGGAAGAAAAAGTATATACACTGTATACAGTACAAGGTTGAAATAAATAAAAAAAAAAACAGCATTATTTTACAATTGAAGAAGTCAGCAGATGTACAATCAACCATAGGCATACAGGGGTTATAAGCAAAGATCTTTTGAGTGAGGCAGCCAGCAACTACACATATAGGGGAAAGAGGCCGTGTATGGGGTGGCAGGTTAGAGAGGTAAAGAAGAGGAGGGATATATAAATAAATAAATAAAACATAAAATAGGGTAAGAGTGAGAGCCAGGGGTAGAAACATGTCGAGCGTCAGGATGGAAAGGGGGAGTTGCGGAATTAGTGGGCTAGCGGTGAGGAAAACATTTGCAAGGTGCTTTCATGTAGTGATCGTAGAGCGCCTTGAAGATATTCAGGCTAACAGGGCAGCTCAGCTTCAAGTTCCTTTGTAAACCATTACACAGTGTAGGTAAAGAAGCTTAGAGCAGCTTTGCTGAAATGAGTTTTGACCCTTGGAACTTGGAGGGCTATTAGGGAATAGCTCCTTAGAGCGTAGGTGCCTAACACACTCCAGGGAGTTGGTCACCGCTCTGAAGGCCCATAGGGTGGCGTTCCTGTTCCTTCTATAGTGAAGGGAAGTCCAGCCTAACGATGAGTACAGGGAGCAATGGTGTGTGGAAAGTGGAATGCCAGTAATGAACCTGATAGCTCTGTGGTAGAGGGTGTCCAGCTTAGCCAGTGCAGAGGCAGTGCAGTGGCTATAGAGCAGGTCCGCGTAATCTATTAAAGATGGGAAGGTAGCTTGAACCAGTTGAATCTTGGTCTCCTTTGTGAGCAGGTGGTTAATCCTGTAGAATAGTCCTAATATTTGCCTTAGTTTATTCTGTAGTTCTTCGAGATGATCGCCGAAGGAAAGTTTATGCTTGAGCCAAACTCCTTGATATTTGAATTTAGCTACATACTCTAGTGATTCTCCAAGAACGGTGGTAATTTGTGGGATAGCACCCCCCCCAGCAGGAATTGCCGCATGCAAGGAAGGGGAGAAGAGCATGCCTTTTGTCTTTCGCATTGAGCAAAAGCTTTTTGTTTATGAGCTGGTATAGAAGGTTAAATTCAGCTTGGAATCTTCTCAGGCTGCTTCAGCGTGGGGCGACTCAATTACAGTACAGTGTCGTCCGCGAATAAGTGGATGTTGGCTTTTTTGATGGGGTCATTGATTGTTAATGTAGACTGCAAAGAGGAGAGGACCAAGGATAGAGCCCTGGGGCTCACCCCTCAGCAGAGGTTTTAATGGAGAAAGATCACCTTCAGCTTTAACCTTCTGTTTCCGTTCTCCGAGGTAGTCTGCAAACCAGCACACAGATTTATGGTCCAGGCCTAAGGTGCTCAGGGAGGAAAGAAGCAGGCTGTGATCGACTGTGTCGAATGCCTTACTAAGATCCAAGAAAACGGCACAGACATGCTTCTTGTTGTCAAGGTCTAGGAGCCAATCATTGGTCACCTTAGCTAGGGCTGTTATGGTGCTGTGCTTTGCTCTGAATCCAGACTGAACCGGGTTTAATAGGTTTCTGATTCTGAGTGTACCCTAGCTGACCACACATATTTTTTCTAGTAATTTAGACAGGATGGGAGGAGGGAGATCGGTCTGTAATTATTTAGATCATAGGGGTCACCTGCTTTTAATAGAGGGATGACATGGGCTATTTTCCATTGAGGGAGGCTACCCTGGGAGAGTGACATGTTGAATAGGTGGGTGACTGGCACCATAAGCACATGGTAGGCACATTTCAGATAGTATGGCTCTATGAAGTCGGAGCCTGCTCCTTCCTGTTGTCCAGTTGCAGCAGTAGGTCTTCCACCTCTTTTAGAGAGACAGGCAGGAGGGAAGGCCTCCTCGGTAGAGGAGACTCGTGGGTTGGTGTGCCTGAGCTGTGCGGAGGTCATTGGCAGGAGAAGTATCAAATGCTAGCCCTGCCGTTGCAAAATGATTATTGAGGGCTTCAATATCTCCGATTGGTTAGAAGACCGCGCTGCTGCCGACGACTTAATTTGCTGGAATGGAATTACCAGGTGCATGTCCAGACATGTCTTTTAATATTTCCAGAGCTTTGAAGGATTTCTTGAGGCAGATGCTAGCTCCGAACGATAGTAGGTGGCCTTGACTGCTCTGACCAACTTGGTGCACTTGTTACGTGCTCTCTTAAAAAGACACCAGTCCGAGTTGTTCTTGCGTCTTCTGGCTTTCTTCTATAAAGTTTCCCTTTGTAACAGGGAAGCTTTGAGCTCAGGTGAGAACCAATGGCAGGTGCTGCTCCTGACCCGCACCTTAACCAAGGGTGCATGCTTATTTAAAGCCTCACTTAAAATATTGTAAAAAAATAGTATATGCCCTGTTAACCGTTTTGGTTAGGAAGAATTCCTGCCATCGCAGTGAATATTTCAAGTGATGGACATAAGCAAATAAATCAAAGTTGCGTTTGCACCTCTTGATAGAGAACTTTGCCACAAACTGTGGGTTGTGCATGGATGTGATGGTGGTGATTATACAATGATCGCTAATGTCTGAGAAAAATGTTCTGACATGTCTATATGGGCCTAGCATCTTGATCATATATTACCAGAAGTAATCCATATGGACCAGGCAGGCTTCTTACGACAGAGACAAACTGCAGATGATACCCGCAGAACATTCCACCTGATGGACCATATGACCCGTAGTTCTCTTTCTTCAGGATTAGTGAGTTTAGATGCCTTTAAGGCTTTTGATAGGGTCTGTTGGGATTTTCTCTGGAGAGTCTTGAAGGTGTTTGGATTCCCAGGGCAATTTGTTAC
Source organism: Neoceratodus forsteri (assembly GCA_016271365.2). Classification (NCBI taxonomy): domain Eukaryota; kingdom Metazoa; phylum Chordata; order Ceratodontiformes; family Ceratodontidae; genus Neoceratodus; species Neoceratodus forsteri. Next base: position 40,260,388 of record JADMNL010000032.1, read on the forward strand.
ATGGCTCAGTCATATATATTCTGCTCCCAAAGCCTTTTTATAAAAATAAACGGAGCAATTTCCACCCCGATTCCCTTAGAGCGGGACACCCATTAGGGATGCCTCTCTCCACATTACTATTTGCAGTTTATATTGAGCCTTTAGCTCTGTCGGTCTGGCAAGCGGATGATATAAAGGGAGTAAAAATGGGAGAGGATACCTTCACAATAGCCCTATATGCAGACAATGTTCTACTGTCTCTGTCAGATCCAGAACATTCTCTTTGAGCCCTCTGGAATAATATTACTCAGTTTTCATTAATTTCAGGATATAAAATAAATTCTACAAAAACAGAGGTTTTGACTTTATGCTTTTCCCCCTTCTCCTCCCCTTCGAGCTTCCTTACCCTTTAAGTGGCGAGGGACAGAGCTGTAATATCTGGGTATACAGTTACCTCAAAATATTGATCGTACTGTCTTGATAAATTATGAACCTCTCTCAGACAATAGAGAATGACCTTCACACATGGTCTCAACTGCGTTTCTCCTTCTATTCAAGGATTGACCGAATTCAAATAAAAATATTGCCCAGACTACTGTATTTGTTTCAAACCATTCGTGTCTTGCCCCACCTTCTGTATTTTATATCCATGAATAGGGCCTTAGCTCGATTTGTCTGGGCTGGCATGAAACCTCACATCTGATGGTCCATCCTACAACTCTCAAGAGACAAAGGAGGGTTGGGATTATCTGATCTGGGTAAATATGCACAAGCTGCAACCCTGGACAGGATACTGGGGTGAATTGATCCAAATTACAGAATACCTTGGAAAAAGCTAGATATTACACTAAATAATATTCAAGATATTAAAAATGTTCTGTTTGATCCGGGGGAGCCCTTCCCAAGGCAGAATGGTTATCACAGGGGAATGCAGAGCAGTTTAACAGTCTGGGACAAACTTAGAGCCTCCCAGGAACTTGCCGCGGTCTTTTATTTTCTACGACAACTTAGGTTAGAGACAAAGAATTTTCAGGTCCCCCTAACTGAGACTCTAAATGGCTGGCATAATAGACGCCTAACTTTTATTTTTCAGATACTACAGAATCAGGGTATGTTACTCTTTTCCACATTAAGAGACACCTGTGGGCTATTGCCCAGAAACTAATGTAGCTTATCGGCAGATACAAGCTTATCTGGTGAATAAGGCTTCTCAGTGGAACCACCTCCCATCTCCATCTCCACAACTATTGATACTGATTATCTTCTCCATAAAGGGAATAACCTCCCCAACCTGATTGGATCACTATATAAGGGATTACAGGAGGTTACTAAAGACTCAACTTTGGGGTTCCTGGCTGCCTGGAATCTGGAATTATTGGTACTGGTCTCAGAAGACCTCTGGTTTAAACATGTCAAGTTAGCTTGTGGAATATCTCTAGCACCATGCTGGCAGAAATTTGCCTGGAAAGTCAGGCTTAGATCTATCAATACACCAGCAAAACTGGCAAAATTTGCAGTTGGACCAGTAGGAAGTTGCTGGAGATCTTGTGGGGAAAAGCTGGCTGGACATGTCCATATTTTCTGGTCACGTCCAGAGCTCCGGCCATTTTGGGGAGAGGTGGCGGAAACCCTGGGGGAGTTGGTGGGAGAGGAGGCAGTCCTTACTCCTGAAATGGTCTTGCTTTCAATACCTCCTGCATACTTTCATATTCCGAGGGTCTCTCTCTTGATTACTTATGTATTAATAGCTAAGAAAGCAATCACCAGATTATGGGTCCGGACCTCGCCTCCGACCTTAAGTGACTGGTTTATGGCCATGAAAGAAGTATACTATCTGGAAAGACAGGCGGCCAGTCATTTAAATAGAAAAGATAAATTTGAACTCCATTGGAGGAAATGGGTCCTCTATATGTCTGTACAAGATCCTCACTTTGTCTCATAATGTGTGACAAGAGAAGTGACCTGATGTTGAGCAAGGCGAGGAGGATGGAGAGATTTAGGGGGAAGACTTATCATTTTAGTAGTAGTGTACAAGGATCTTTATCAGGATGGCTTTATCTATGGCTGTATATGACTTATGGTCTTGTGCGCATAACTGTAATGCACTGTGTGCTGCTTGAGCTGTGCTTGATTGTATTATGTGATCTTTATAATGTACCGTATCCCATATGTCTCTTACATATTTTAAAATGAATAAAAATACATGACTGCTGCACCCTGACAAATACCATGTCATGCTTTATTCTGTTTTTTTTTTATTTATTATTTCCTTGTGATTTTTCATTTTTGGAACCTTGGTGAATAAAACCATGCAGTAAGCGTGTTGCACTTCATATGGACGGAATCAGTGTCTGTTACACTCATGCCCTGGGACACGTGTTACCAGTGGGAGTCTGATTAATGGCCAGGGGAACGTTAGCCAGCAGATACCAGCCCTGATATCATGATAGACCTAAGGTATATGTGTGAAGACCAGAAAGATTGCCTTGGAGAAGCAGCAAGTACCCAGGGGGTACAAACAAAGGCTGTGGCTGAAGAAATTGGGGAAGGACCACTGCCTGGTCTGGATCTTGGAGCCAGAAGGAAGATGGTGAACTGTGAGACGGAGTTTGCAAGGTCCATTGCAGAGCTGCAAAGTGGATCAAAAGAGACAATGACTGATAAACAGATCCTAATAGCCTTGATAGTGGTGGTTTGTCAGCTATCCGAGAGCCATAATGAGATGCAGGATTGGATGTTGGCAGCAGAGGAGCAGATTTGGCAACTAGCGCAAACAGTCTAGAGGACATCAGAGATGACTCAGGAGCATGAACCAAAGGTCCCATCTACAGAGCAGTCGAAAGTCCCTGACCACGCTATCACAGACTGTAGTAGTAACCAGGAGGGTGATGTGGCTAAAAGGGGTACTGGTTGAGAAGACATCACAGAAGCTGGTAAGAAGGAGCCTGTACAGAAGGAGGAGACACACTTGTCTGAGATCCTGATGGAAAGAGCTATGGGAGCAGGTACTCCTAAAAGACTAAATGACTGGTTACAAACAGGCCCAGAAAATAGCTGAAGGACTTAGACACTGGGAAGTCACTGGGTTCTTGTTTGAACGTTAGAGTGTACTATACAGTGTGTTAACCAAATTGTTTCTCCTGTGGGGGCTCAAAAGGTTACTGTTCCTAGTGCTGGGGACTTGGGTTTCATCTGGCCATATTACATCCACAAGAGTGATGAGTTTTGGCGGAGGCATGAAAATCCCCATATGCACCAGATGGTGGAGCAGTTGGTAGTGCCCAGTGCACTGCAGCCACAGGTGCTGGAGGCAGCACATGTAGGTTCCCAAAAGGGACACTTAAAGAGGTGAAGGATGTTAGCCTGCATAGCATCAGAGTGGTATTGGTCAGGTATTTACAGGCAGGTGGCAAAGTACTGTAAATCCTGTGAGGTTCGTTATGGAGAGGTGCATATGGCCATGGTTGTTGCCCTGCGCAAAGAAAGTGCTGCCCATAGTGAAGAAAGGAGTAATAGGTTGGCACATGTAAATTATTTACCTGTCTATCAAGAGGAGAGCCCCAGTTTACAGACTCTGGCTGTATAGTTTGGACTAGGTGGATTTGTGAAGGTTGGATAGCCTCCTTAGTGGGACACTAACTGTATTTTTTTTTTTTTCTCTCTTTTGGATATTTCCTGAAGAAGACCTAAGGTCGAAACGTAGATTTTTAACTCTATTTTCAGCGTGCAATTAATATAACCATTTTGTTTTGCTTTTAGACCACATGCTGATGCAGCACCTTGTTTTTGTTTTTTACAATCCTTAGTGGGAGTCTATCCCAGAGGGAATTTTAAATAAAATCATAAGCTGAAGTATGGAAGTAAACTGGAGAAATGTGTGTAAATTAAAATAACTGTTTGGCAAGGGCAGGTTAGCTGTCTTGCTGGGTCAAAGGTTAATAAGTGTTTTGGGGGAAAAAAAGGCATTTTAGGATGTGACCTGGAAGGAGACGACTTAGCAGAGGACCAGACTATGGTACTGAGCAATGATCACAAAGCTTACTTATTTATAGCTACTGAATCTAGAGAAACTTGATCCCTGATGGACACAAAAAAGGGGAAATGTGGACAAATGGCCAATGGTTGGTGGGCAGTCGGGGGGCCTCCTCTCTGGGGGGATCTTCCTTCAGAGCCTGTTATAAACTCAGCCAGTAAGTCGCCCTCCGGCTCCACTGCCGGGTGCCCAGCCTAGGTCATCCTGCCTGACTCCCAGCATCCCAGCTGTTGTTGTTCCAGCCTCTCCCTGTAAGTCGTATGTCTGCTCCTCCAACGCCCGCCAGGTTGACACCGTTAAGTCAGTTGCCGGTTCACCCAACGTTCACTCGGCAGTGGCCCTCCCATCGGATACCAGTATGGCCTCCGACGTCATGCAGAGCGAGCTTCCAAGCTCCCCTCGGTCCTGTGAGGGTTCTTCCTCCCAGGCCCCACTGACCCTACCTGATGTCCCCCCCCCCGGCCTCCGAGGGATTCGAGTGTTGCTGTCCAAGAGAATTCTCCTACGTCAGGTTTTCTTTCTGAGACTCCTGCCTCCTTACAGACCCGTCGACGGGGGTGCCTGTCACCTAACCCCCCTCGCCCATCTCAGATCTGACGTCTGGCACCCCAGGCCCCTGACGCCGGGCCATTCCCTGGTCCACTCTTCCTCTGATATGGATTTGGACCAGGGACTTTTCGCTCCAATGCTGGTGCCCCCTACTGGCCCTTCAGGGGCTCCTGCCACGACACCAGGCCGGCCTATGGACCCGTCTGCCCCAAGTAGTCCCTTGGCACTGCCACTCCCTGGGCCCTCTATCCCGGCCTGGTGGAAGAATGTTAAGTCCCAACTTTTGCTAGAGTTGGGCCAGCCACAACCAGTTGTGGTGTCTAGCTCGACCCACAGGATGAGAAGCCCATCCCCTATGGACTGGACATCCGATGGATATTTGGACAGGAGTCCGATGGTGGTTCCTTTGGGCATCAGGGTCATGGAGGCGGCCCCAGATGTTACTCCATTACCCAGCAGACCGGAGTCCTCTGACCTGGCGGGCCAGTCTAAGCCTCATTCACCAATAGAGCCTTAACCCAAAGAGTCGCCAGAATCTCCTCCGGTCCATTTAACAGGCATGTGGTCGGGCGTCCCAGGAGATGGACTTCAAGAGAAAGAGGGTGGCGGAACATCTGGACTTCACCAATGTGGATCCCCTCCCAATTCCACCTTGGACGGGACCGCACAAGGACCTAACCTCTATCATGTGGCAACTGCTGTCATCTATTCCTGCATGACACGGCAGATACGGCAGTCAGGGCAGCCGCTTCCGGGGTGTGCCTACGGCACCACGCCTGGTTCTTGCACACCTTGGATGTGCATAGGATTCTGAGATACTATATTTCTAGGACCAAAGAGGACTGAAAGTCTATCCAGGTGTTTGTCGCCTTCGTTCCCAAATGTCAAGGCAAGGCCATTTCCAAACCGGGTTTGTCAAAATGGTTGGCTAGTTGCATCTTGTACATCTACACCAAGTACAAGAAGCCCCTTCCAGGGGACATAAAAGGCCATTAGATTCGGGGCATGGCTGCTTCAATGGCCTTCCTGAGAAATGTGTCCACAGTGGACATTTGTGCAGCGGCCACTTGGTCTTCCGTACATACTTTCACCAAGCACTACAGTCTGGACATTGCCTCTAGGTGCAGAGCCAGTTTTGGCCTCTCTGTCCTAAGTAGGCCTCTAGTTGGTAGACACTTCCTCCTCCCAGAACCTAGTCTTCGACATTCTTTCTCTTTGACTGCTTGGTACTCAGCCTTATTCTGTAAAGATCTACTGCATGAACCCTCTCAAAGTAAGATATAGCAGTTACGTAAGACCATACTGTAACAGTAGATCTTTGAGAGGTTCCTGCAGTAGGTCTCGATTTCCCTCCACCCTCCCCTAGCTCCTGTTTCTTTCCTCTTTTCCTTTCCCAGGGCTTTGTTTTTTTTAGCAGCTCAGGGCTAATGGCATTGTACTTCTTCAAGGTAGTTTCTGAAGATAGACATCTTTTGTATAGTGTGTTTATCCGGTCAGCAAAAACGTAATAAATTATTAAATAACTTGGTTCCGCGAGGTTTGAATCCCTCCCAAGCCACTGACTGAGTGACTTTAAGAAAATCACTTTGTCACCTCTGTACCTAAGTCCTTAATTGGGTGGCGTAAAATCTTACCATTCAAGATGTGCTATCCTGGGTAAATTAAACAAAAATGTAAACATTTATTACATTGTAGATTTTTAGCTGCAACCCACAATTTGCTAAAGTGGCAGAGGAATTCTTCACATTTAACACCAGCTGGAATAGATGCATATCTTTCACTGTATCAAAAGTCTTAAACAAAATATTAATCTTGTATTTGCATTTTGATTTCCAGGTGATCATTTCAGAGTCGAGTGCAACAGGGGAGGTTCCGTTTTTTGAAACTTGGATGCAGACATGTATGCCTGAGGAAGGGAAGATCCTTAACCCCGATCATCCATGCTTCCGGCCAGACTCTACCAAAGTGGAGGCCCTCGTCACCCTTCTCAACAGCTCCTCGGAGATGAAGTTGGTGTATGTAACAGAAGGATTTGTTTTTTTACCTGTTTATTCATTATTTGTGCCCCCTTTTCCCCTGCCTAAATAGTTGGGGTCCCCATGGCAGCATATTACCTCTGGCCAAGAGGGGAGGCAAGGAGCTGCCCGCACCAGTGTTGCCCTGTTTCTTGACCAGCAGAGGGTGCTCAGATGGCCCAGGCACTCTTGCATTGCACTGGAGCAGAGTACCTCACCTCTGTGACATACCGACCCCTAGGCCCCTCCTCCTGAGCGGAATTCCAGGTAGATCCCAAAACTGGCTTGGGGGGTTCAAGAAGAATGCCAGGAAGAAGCTCCTAGAGGAGGTCATATGGGTGGAAACAGTGGGAGGGTTCAAAAAGGGATGGGATAGGCACATATGAATAATGCGTAAGGGGGCAGACTGAAGGGGGGGCAGGAAGGACTGACAAGGGCACAGTCTCAGAATTGGACAGTCTTGGACAGACTGGATAGACTGACAGGCCGCTTTCTGCTGTCATTTTCTGTCTTCTTCCTTGTCATGGATGGGCTACCACAGTGTTTGCTGAATGAATGAACAAACAAACAAGTAATTACCAACAGAGAAGTCACGGCACTCACCTCAAGTCTGTGGATTGCTCCAAAAAGACACTGAATCCTTGTTTTCCATTTGCCATACATTCATTTAACTTCATTTGACTTTTATTGATAAAAGTGCAGCATGCAGCTTACAGCTGTGGCCACCCAAGTGGAGGAGCAGCCGAGACTGACCTAACGTTTTGCCAGCAAACCTGGCTTTATCAAAATCTACTTTGATAAAGCCAGATTTGCTGGTGAAACGTTTGGTCAGTTTCGGCTGCTCCTCCACTTGGGTGGCCACCGCTGTGAACAAGGATTCAGTGTCTGTTTGGAGCAATTCACAGACTTGAGGTGAGTGCCGTGACTTCTCTGTAGGCATATGTACTGTGTCACTAAGCACGAACCTCCTTTGAGCGACTTGGTTGTAATTTAAATAATTATAATAGGCCTGTCATTGGCCGATCCCAGTACACAAATCCCATCAAAATCCAGGACATGTATTTCTTTTTAACAAGTTATTAAAGGGACACTGTCAACTTTTTTTGCATCAGATTATTTCTGGGTAAAACCCACATTTTATGATTGTTTACCTTCTCTACAATTCATTGCTGTTGCTGGTTGTTTTATCTGCCTCCTTGCTTATTAGAACTGGAATGCATGGGTATGTACACAGCATTGTTTCACTTCAAATTGTTTACCTAATCTTACTGCATACTTCCTAAACATTAGAAACACCCTCAAACAGTGCAGTCACTCGTAAAACAATAGTCTTTTGTAACATGGCATAAATAAACTCACAGTAACGAAAGCAAGTATTTGGAGTAAAATACACCACATGGTGAGTTTTCAACCGTGCATTAATTCCTTGGATATGCATGGTTGAACAGTACCGAGATCAGCTACAAAACAAGGTAGTGGTAGCCACCCAGTGACCTACTGGACAGAGGAGGTCACGCAACTCCGTACAGACATTAAGGAAACTAGCAGAGATTGAAGTAAGCATTAATCATTTGCGGAGTAATAGGCAAGTGCCACAGAAGACATGAGACCCCAGACATTCTACCTGTCCCTCACAATATAGTCGCATAAAGCAAGCAACACAACAAACGAGCAGCCACAAACCACACTGGAGCATGCCATACAGAATAAACACAGCAACACTGACTACACCGCAAGTAGTCCAGTAGTGAATCCAGCACATGAGATTTATTCCAGCCACCCCTTTCAGATGTCCAGGTGCACAGTGAAGTGGCCGAAACATCTCCACCAGCACACATCTCCAACTGACTATTTTCGGGGCACAACTTCCGTCTCCAACAGTGGAGTCAACAAATGTGTAGCAGCGCCATCGCACAGCAAAACAGATAAGAAATACTGAAGCTGTTCTAGATAAAGAGCAATAGTACTGAATTAGCAGCACTTGAAAACTGTTATTGTCATTCTGTGGTTGTAAAAGAAATATTTGTTAATCCTGCACAGTTGATAATCATTTATCATTACGCAAATGAGCATCAGAACCCATAATGCGTATTGTAACCAAATCGTTATACATGTGAAAACGAGTTAAATAAAAAGTTTTCTACTGCTTAAAACATTGCAATTACCACTTATACTTTATAAACAAGTTAAGAAGTTGAACCACAATGTTTTTTATAAATCTAAACTGTATTAATAACTATGTAAACAAGTACTGTTGAGAAACAAGATGTGTGATAGTCAAGCAAAAATGCTGTCATGTAAAGACATAGTAAAACTAACACAGCTGTCTTTTTTTTTTTTTTATTAACAAAATGTTGCAGCAATGTAACCTACTTACAAAGCCATGTTACAAATGCATTAAGGTGATCCGCCACTGTACAGGCAGCCAGTGCAGTCCGCGGAGCACAGGTGTAATGTGGCTGGTCCTATAAGTACCAGTCACAAACCTGGCTGCCACATTCTGCACCAGCTGCAAGCAGCGGCTATCAACCCCCAGAAGCCCTAGGTACAGGTACAGGGTATTGCAGTAGCCAAGGCGGGTAGTCACAAAGGCATGGACCAAGGTAGAGAGATCATCGGGAGGAACCAGGTGCTTCACCCGGGCGATATTCCTCAGATGGAAAAATTAGGTCTTGACAACTGCCGACACCTGAGATTTCAGAGTCAGCTCATTGTCAAAAATAATGCCCAGGTTGAGCAGCTGTGGCTGACAGTGTTGGGGGTGTTCCTGAGTCCAGGAAAGATGCAGGTGTAGTTGGTCAAGAAATGTAAACAAGCATGTTTTGGTGTGGTTGACACTCAGTTTTTCACTTTTTAAAAGGAAAAGGGAGTCTGAATCAAATAACTAGCTACGTCAGCAGGCTCTATAGAAAGAGAACAATCATAACATTTGTTTTTTAAACTAGGGACACTTTGAGGCCAAATGGGGTTGACGGTGCCCTTTTAACTTGTTCTTGTATAACTTAGTCAAAATGTAATACAGAGTAGCAGCACAGAGAACTAGTTGACAAACAGTATGTTAGAAGTTTCTTTTTTAATGTATCTGTTTGTTTATTCTTAGACTGTATTCTAAGGAATATTAGGAATAGGGAAAGAGAGGCTGTGTTACCCATGTATAGAGTCTTGGTTAGACCCCATTTGGAATACTTTGTTCAGTTCCGGGGCGGGTGGCTTACACCAACTTTTAACATTTGTGTACTTGAAAGAATCCAGAGAAAGGCCACAATAAACATCAGGTTGTTATCAAACGGATCCAATAGTGAGAGGTTAGTGGATTTAAACTTGTATTCACTTGAGTACAGAAGACTGAGAGGTGACCTGTATTTAGTGTTATAAGGCATTCCATGATAAGGATCTCTGAGAGTGCGCTGGGCAGGAGAGTAAGCCATTTATAAGAGAGAACAGGCATCCTTGTTTCCAGTTAAAAGGGGAATTCTATAAGACAAGTAAATAGTTTGGTTTAACCAAAGAGTTGTGAAAATCTGGAATAGTCTGCCAGAGGAAGTAGTCCTAAGTAATTCCTTCAATACCTTTAAAACAGCTCTGGACAAATATATGGACAGCTGGAAGATTGCATTTACTAACTAAGTTTGGACGAATCATATAGGCCTGCAGCTATCAGACTTGTACCATCCTGTGAAACTGGTCATTAAAACTCTCATATCCTCCAGCGCTGCTGACACTGTATTGCAAAGTACGTAGCTTGCAAAATTTCCCAGAATTTAATGGAAACCCCTTTGTTAGACTGACTGCTTGAGCTCTGAAGTGCTTTGTAATAGTGGAGCTGATAAGTTTGTGGGAACGTTCATTAATGACCCTCTGCAAGTAGAAGCTAAACTTCATGAGCCGTTGGACGTTGCGCCACCACAGTGTCAGTATTGTGTCTGAGAAATCCACCATTGCTTAATAACACACCTAGCACTGTACAATGGAAAACACATTTGTTTCTGACATTGGTAAAATGCTGATTTCTTAATCGCATGTTAAGCAAGTACCTTTCGCTGTGATCCAGGAATGGCAGACATACGTGGTTATTTTTCAGCAGATATGTGAGAAACTTGTAATGGGTTATCCAAAACAATGCAGTCTAGCTTCCTGTGATTTCAAGCTGTCGGATACAGACACAGTTCAGTGCTGCTCCCAGCTCCCTGGCCAGTCGCCTACTTCAGTTTGGCAGTGCTGATTCCCACCCACTTGCAGAGTAACCAATCTAGTATCCTTGATAATATGCCATTAAATTACAATCAGTTTTTTTTGTTTCAGAAAGAAGAGGAATTCAGTGTTTTGAGTTAACATCCTTTCACTTGAAATGTGTTCGGAAAAAACAACTGATGAAAACCTATTTGTCAGAACTTTTTCCCCATCTTTCTTTTTTTTTTTTTTTCCATTGAGTTTCTGCTAGTAACAACATGACTGGGGGTGGGGTGGGGGGAGAGGGCGTGCGAGGGATGTCAGGTTCCTGTGACTTAATCACCTCCCTTGGGCAAGGAGTACTGTTACTCTAGGAGCTGATTAATGGAGAAAGCCATTTCTGCTGCTTCGGTAATATTTAAAGGTTTCTGACAGTGTAATACTGTACTTTGAACATCAGTGTTTATTATGCCACTGATTAATTAGTGTTTTACAAAACATTTCTGTATTTAGCTACAAATAATATTGTTGAGGTACCCAAATTAGTGCTATAACCACAGACTGCAGATCAAAATTCAGTGGATTTAAAGGTTGGCGATGAGTTTTCTCATTTTATTAACAATTTAGGTGACATTTGGCAGCACTTGGATGCAGTAGACGTTTGGGGCAAAATACGGGCACAGGGCGGTGGTACATTACTTAGATGATTTCCTGCTGGTGGGTGAGAGCAGAGGGGAGACAAAGTCAGTGCTCCTGGATTTTCAAGATATGTGCAGGAAGATAGGGGGTACTACTTGCAGAGGGGAAGACAGAAGGTCCAGCTAGGAAGCTGGAATTCCTGGGGATCGCGGTAGATGCAGAGGAGCAGGTTTTCAGGTTACACCAACAGAAAGTGCCCAGACTCGGGGAACTACTACAGGAGGTCAAGAAGAGGAGGAGAGTCCCCTTTGGGTCAGGTACAGCAACTGTTGGGCATTTGAATTTTGCTTGCAGGGCAGTGGCGCCTGGGAGGGTTTTCACCAGGAGATTACCCAGGGCAACCGGGGAGCTAAACTGCCACACCATTGGGTGGACATTTTACAGGGGACGAAGCAGGATCTGGAGGTGTGGCAGCAATTCTTAATAGACTACAATGGGGTCACGTTCTGACAGAAGGAGTGGCTAGGGAATAACAATTTGGACCTGTACACGGATGCATCCGGTTCTATTGGCATGGGGGCATATTTTTTGGGGTAATGGATTTCAGAAGCATGGCCAGAATCTTGGAGAGAAAGGGGGCTGCTGAAGGACATAACGCTGCTGAAGATCTTTCCCATGTGGTTGGCGGTGCTGACATGGGGGGAGCACCTAAGGAACAGGAGGATTTTGTTCTGGTGTGACAATAGAGCTGTGGTAGAGGTTATCAGTTGGCAGGGAGGACACTCTGTGTCAGCAAACAGGGATCTTACTTCGAGAAACAGCTCTTGCAGCAGATTACACCATTAGGACTGAAGCCGGCAGGTGCCAGGACCCCATGGAAATTTTCTAGCTAGCAGTATTCAGCAGGGACCGCCTCCGATGTCGGTCCCGCCCCCGACGTCAGGTGTAGTACATAATGAAGCGGTCCCCCATAATCCTCATTTATTTTCCTGCAGTCGACTTGCCAGCATTGGCCTCTCGGTCTCTTTCTAGCGCACGACGACTACAGAACTTTTGGTGAATTTTTTCTTTGCACAACTGATGTCCTCTCCAACTCCATCACTTAAGGGTCACCTTTCTAAGTGTGCCTGCGGAAAACAGATCCCTTTCAAGGATCCTCACTCTCCCAAAAGTGCTGCCTAGGCTTGGAACACGACACCAAGGCCTGCACCTTTTGCCAAGGTTTCAGTAGCTGCACCAGGATCCGCCGTCAGAAGGCACTTCAGGCATATCTCCTCGAAGAGAAATTAAAAAGGATGGACCAAGAACCTTCCTCCAGGAGAGAATCTTCTTCAAAATCTCACAAGCACCAGGAGAAGGTGAGGTGTAGGTCCCCAACTCGGGCCTCGGACTCCCACAGCTCTGGCTCCAGATCATACCGTTCTCCCAGGGCTCGGTCACAGCCCCCCGGTTAAGGTCCGGACTTCAGGTGGCTCTTCCTCGCTCCAGCCGATCAAGACATCGAGGCCCTCTGCTTCCTCCACCCCATCCAAGGCCTCTTCGAAGTCTTCTGAGCGCCATAAGTCCTCTTCTTCCACCTGACGTCGGGACACCGACGCCAGGTCGGTCTCCCAACTGCCCAGAGGTCCTGATCCTGCACCCAGAAAGACCAAGGACCTGATGTCCCTGAAAAGGGCTTCGGACCCGATGTTGGCTCAACACCTGACGTCGGCTAAACATTCCAAATCAGCCAGACACTCACAGGAGCTGACAACACCTGCCAGACAGCAGTCACCGGCTAGGTGTTTGCCAGATCTGAAGGTGACGGCCAGGAGACCGACGTTGGCATCTCCGGAGTGAAAGACCACCCCTCCGTCACCGGTGGACACCGGTCATAGGGAATCGAAGGAGGAGGACACCCCACAGCCCGAAGACCAGGCGGGTGACACCAAGGATGCCGGGCTCACACAGGAACCCTTCACGGACCGGTAGGCATTCGGGGACCCGACGCCCGACCCTGGCGACAGACCACCGGCGCCAGGCCCGTTGTCGCATGAACATCGCTGAAGTAAAGGAACTCTTTACTTTTTGGTGGGACACCATCAGGAAGGATGTGGTCCCCGTCCAGCCTCCTTCTCCTCCTCCCCCTTCACCTTCTACGCCCCCTCCTCCACCTAAGGGGCCAGTAGGATGACCACCAACCCCCAAGGAACAGACTTCACCTCCTAGGGGCAGATCTACAGACAGGAGAAGGCCTCCCTCCAGATCTCCATCAGGGTCGCCCAACCCAAATGACCCAGACGACGCCGGTATACTCCGTCATGGGAGGATTCAAGATCGGACACTTCGGACTACTCTAGATCTCCTTCTCAGCTCAGCATCTCCTCTCCTGACCCACATGACCTCCCCAGGTCTCCACCGGATGATCCCTCTTTTGCTGAGATTATGAGGCACATCCTGGACAATATGGGGTGGGATGCTGAAGACCTTGACCCCGAATGACAACACGTCACCTGCTACCTTCGGCAGAGAGACCCAAAGCCTGTGGTAGTGCCACCCTTGGTGGACACCTTTGTGGACGTCACCAAGGCTGCGTGGAAGCGTCCACACTCCACTCCCACGGTGCCGAAGAAGGCTAACCGCCTGTACAAGGCTCTGAGAGGAGACCAGTACTTGGCGAAGCAACCTCTGGCAGACTCCCAGGTCATCGTGGCCTCACATGAATGGTCTCAAAGGTCCCAGCATATGAACACTCAGCCACCAGACCAGGAATCCAAGCAATTGGATGCCCTGGGGAGGCGCACATACGCGGCTGCTACACGCGCCATCACGTCTCTGAACTACCTTACCCATATGGTACAGTTCCAGAACGCCCTGTGGGAACAGGGCCAGGACGTGGTTGAAAAGCTTCCCAATGGCGACCAGAAAGTGGAGCTCCTCAACCTACTCCGCACCGGGTCATATGTGCTTTGAGCCGCATACGATTCCGCGGACTCTTCTGCCAGAGCTGCAGCTTCAGGCGTTTGTCTCTGGTGACACTGCTGGCTCTGTGTCTCCGGCTTCACCCCGAATGTACAGAAGAATATTCTAGACATCCCGTACAACGGCGAGGTACTCTTTGGTGAATCCTCGGAGAAGGTCATCACCAAGCTCCAGGACGCAGGGAAGGCAGTTGGATCTGTACAGGCCATGTGCAGATCCAGGCCTAGTTCCGTTCGTAGGAACCAGAGCCGTTTTCGCGGCCGGCAACAAAGGCAGCAGCCACATTCCGGCCAGCAGCAAAGGGGCACTTTTTTGCGTAAGGCCCAGACCAAGTCGTCCCCAGGCAGAGGCCAGCGTTACACGAAGCCGGCCCAGCCCGCAGGGACTAATGCTGCCACAGCATGACTCCTTCCCGGCCCCCGCCCCTCCTCTGGATCAACGGACAAGGAAAGTCGAGGGTCGAATCGCTCGCCACTTTTAAGGGTGGCAGTCAACCACCACCCACAGGTGGGTTCTCCAGTTGGTCAAGAAAGGCCATTGCATAGAGTTTCTCGACGACCCACCTACAAGACCTCCCCTGCTCTCCTGTTACTCGGATCAGCATGCCCTGCTCATACAGCAGGAGGTGCTCGCGCTTCTGGAAAAAGAGGCCATAGAGCACGTACCAAGGAACCAGAGGGGACTAGGATATTATTCTCACTTCTTTCTGGTTCCAAAGAAGACAGAGGACCTCTGCCCAATACTGGACCTCAGCGACCTCAAAGTGTCGGTCTTGTACAAACGCTTCCGCATGGCGACCCTCCCAGGTCTGTTTCCCACGCTGAAGCAGGGTGCCTTTCTAGCTTCCCTAGACATGCAGGATGCTTACCTGCATATTCCTATTGCTCAGGCGCACAGGAGGTTCCTGCGCTTCGAGTTTCAGGGTCGCCATTATCAGTTCCGAGCTCTTCCCTTCGGGCTGTCATCTGGACCTCGGGTGTTCGTGGAGTGCATGGCGGTTGTAGCCGCATCTCTGAGGAGACAGGGCCACTACGTGTTTCCCTACCTGGACGATTGGCTTCTCATGGTGCCCTCCCAGGAGGCCCTGATGTCTGCCATTCACTGCACTCAGTCTCTGTTCGAGATGTTGGGCATTATCATCAGTTACGAGAAGTCAAGCCTGGTTCCGTCCCAGACTCTGCAATTCATAGGTGCAGTTCTGGACACTGTCCAAGGGAAAGCTTTCCTTCCCATGGACAGAGCGGAACACATAAGATCCCTAATCAGGGACTTTTCGGTGAAGAAGACCGTTCCTGCCAGACTGGTGCTTCGCCTGCTCGGACACATGACTGCGGCCATTGCAACGGTCCCGCTGGCCCGTCTCCACATGCGGGTAACCCAGTGGATGTTACGGGTACAATGGGACCAAAGGCAAGACCATCTACAGCATCAAATCCGGATCACGAAGGCCGTAATTCAAGATTGGCATGGTGGTTAGATTCGAGGAATCTCTCGGTGGGAGTCCCCTTCATAGCGTCGTCCCTGACTGTGACAATCTCCACAGACTCCTCAGGGCTCGGATGGGGAGCACACCTCGACGGTGTCCGGTCTCAGGGCCTGTGGACAGACCAAGAGTCTCATCTCCACATAAACATCCTGGAAATGAGGGCAGTTCTTTACGCCCTGCAGGCCTTCCAGTCGGAGATTCCACCGGGTACATTTCTGTTACAAACAGACAATTCCGCGGTGATGTATTACCTCAACAAACAAGGAGGCATCCATTCTTACCCGCTTTGCAGGGAGGCCATGAAAGTGTGGGATTGGGTCTTTCAACACGGCACAAACCTTATTGCCGTTCATGTTCTGGGAGTGGACAACATTATCGCAGACAGCCTGAGCCGCTCTCAGGCCAGAGTCCACAAATGGGAACTACTGCAGGAGGTGGCAGAGGATCTGTTTCGCAGATGGGGTACTGCAGAACTAGACCTTTTACGTCCCCATCCAACGCAAAACTGCACAATTTTTGCTCGCTAGATCCAGGGCCTGGTGTTTTCTGGCGAGACGCGTTGTCCCTCTCCTGGGCAGGCAGATTCCTCTGTGCCTTTCCCCCTTTCCCGTTGATCCAGAGAGTTCTTCTAAAGCTTAGCAGGGAGCAAGCAACGTTTATACTGATCGCGCCCTTTTGGCCCAGACAGATCTGGTTCCCTCTCTTGCATCAGCTATCCCGGGAACCTCCGGTGCCTTTACCAATCGGCTCCCAATTGCTCTCAGGAGGCAGGTTCTTTGGTCCATCCGGACCTACGTTCCCTGAACCTGCATGCTTGGCTCCTAGAGACATAGCCATGATGCGACACGGGGTCTTGCAAGAGGTGGCAGACGTTGTCACTGCTGCCAGGAAACCGGCCACCCATGCGACCTATGCCAGGAAGTGGCACAGGTTCTGCTTATGGGTTCAAGCGTGTGGTTTATCGCCTTTGGACTGCCCAGAGAAGCTGGTATTGGGCTACCTGCTGTCCCTTTTTCACTCTGGTTTGGCTTACTCCTCGATTAAGTTACACCTTTGTGCCATTTCGGCCTATCACATCCCTATAGGCCAACGCACTATAGCTCAATTGGACACGACACGTACCTTCCTGAGGGGGTGTCCTCCACCTTAGGCCCCCGATTAATGATCCAGTCCCACCATGGGATCTACCCTTCATTTTGGAGCAGCTCACGCTGCCACCTTTTGAACCAGCCGCGGATTGCGAGCTATGTTTTCTCTCTTGGAAAACGTTATTTTTAGTTGCCGTTACCTCGGCCAGAAGAATTTCTGAACTACACGCACTTGCGTGCAAAGAACCCTAGTTGGTTTTCCACCAAGACAGGGTATCCCTAAGGACTAATCCAGAATTTCTGCCTAAGGTGGTCTCAGCTCTCACCCTTAATCAGGACATTGATCTACCAGTATATTTCCCGAAATACTCTAATCGAGGAGAAGCCCTTTTGGACACTCTAGATGTGCATAGGTGTCTCAGATACTACCTGACCAGAACCAAACACTGAAAAACGGACCAACTTTTTGTCTCCTTTGCCCACAGGATGATGGGAGCTCCTGTTTCAAAACAGTCGCTGTCCAGGTGTCTCTGTTATAGACAATGAACTCTGACCTCCCTGGTATTGAGTCTTTATAATATTGAGAGCATTGTGTGTACTGTGACCAAATGGATCTCTGTAAGTACCTCTTTTTGATTACCTGTGCACCTGTTACTTGACGCAGTTGACTGTAAGTGAAAATGAAATAAAGATGATATTAACAAAAAAAAAAGAAAGAAAGAAACTTTCAGGTACTTCAAGAGAATCAGCATAGTCCAAGAGGGTAGCATCTTTCAGAAAGAGATGTGCAAGAACAAGGGGGCACAATTTGAAGATAGAGGGGGGACAGCTCAGAGGTACTGTGAGGAAGTATTTTTTCATGGAGTGGGTTATGGATGCATGGAACGGCCTTCCTGAGGAGGTTGCGGAGTCAAAAATGGTGGAATTCAAGAATGCGTGGGACAGTCATAAGGCAATTCTAGGGGGTGGGGGTAGGAGGAAGTAGGCTGTTGGTTAACTAGGATCTGCAGCTTATCCATTAAGTAGGGAAATGGGCAGACTGGGTGGGCCAAGCGGTCCTTATCTGCCGTCAAATTCTATGTTTCTGTGTATTACGTTCTGTTACCAGAAGCGCAACAAACCCTTGCCGGGCACGGTTAAGGGTCATTTCACCAGAGGGGTGGCTACCTCTTTTGCTGCTTTAAAGAACGTATCCACCTCAGTTATCTGTGCTGCAGCTACTTGGAGCTCCTTGCACACTTTCATAAGGCATTACAGCCTGGACATTGCATCGAGGTGAAGAGCAGGGTTTGGTGTAGCAGTCCTTCAAGGACTTCTGTCCTAGGCTCGATGTAATTCGAGGATTTTTGCCTTTCCTCCTCCCAATGGTGTGTGATTTCCATTATTGCTTGGGAATCAGTCCTAATGGTGTAACCTGCTGCAAGAGCTGTTTCTCGAAGTAAGATAGTACAGTTACGTAACAACTTAACCATAACAGTAGATCTTCGAGAACAGCTCTTGCAGCAGGTACTTTCCTTCCACCATCCCCGCTGGAGGTAGGTTGTAGTCACAACATCCTTCTCCTGGGATATGGCATTTACAGCCTCTTTGTCTGCCATTTGATGGTGGATCCTCGGTCTCCTATTCTGATGTCATCCAGTGGCCGGGAGTCTCCGGCAGGAGAACTGAGGATTATGGGGGACCGCCTCCTTGTGTACTATGCCTGACGTCGGAGGCGGGACCGATGTTGGGGGTGGTCCCCGCTGAATACTGCTAGCTAGAAAATTTCCGTGGGGTCCTGGCGCCTGCTGGCTTCAGTCCTAATGGTGTAACCTGCTGCAAGAGCTGTTCTCGAAGATCTACTGTTACGGTAATTTCTTACGTAATTGTACTTTTGAGACAATTAGTGCTGTGGGGATTAAGACTAAACATGTCATTTAAACCAAAGCATATTGAGGGAGTAAAAAATGACATAGCTGACAGCCTTTCCCATTTACAGCTGGAGAGGTTCAGGTCTGTGGCGTCACAAGCGGCCTCTTTTCAAGAGCATAGTGTATTAGAGTGAGCATGGGAAATTGGCTAGAAGGAGCCCGGCTGCTATACAAGAGCTCCTGGTCTGCCAACATGCTGAGGGCATATGAAGGGGCGTGGGGGGCATATCAGGAGTTCCGGGAGCAGGAAGGGTTCAAGGTAAGTGAGCCAGATTTACAGGACCAGATAAAAAAATACATGGTTAAGAAGTGGGAAGCGGGAATGGCTAGCGGGGCAATGGGGGTACAGTTAGCTGGTATAGGATGGGCTTGCAGCACGAAAGGGTGGGCTGAACCGAATAAGTTTAAAGTGGTTCGGCGCATGTTGATGGGGCAGCGGGCAAACTTGAGAAAACCCGTGGGAGGACAAAACCTCGAAGAACAAGTAGGGACCCTGGGGGAGATATGTACGTCAGACTTCGAAGCCTGCTTATTTAGGGCCATTTTTATAGTGATGGCAAAAGGCGCATTCAGGGTCAGCAAAGTAGTGGCGGCAAACAAAAGGGATGAGATAGGAGGTTTGTGGGAAAAGGAACTACTCCAAGAACAAGAGAGAGTGACAATTTGGCTGATGCGTTCCAAGACTGATCAGATTGAGATGGGGCCAGAGATTGTATTGGGAAGACAAGAGATGGAAGTGACATGCCCAGTCACCTCTCAGCGGAAATACAAGGGGAGGAGACAAAAGGGGGGCCGGCAGTTCTTCACACATAGTGACGGCAAGCCGGTTATGTGTTTCCAAGTAACCAGGGTGCTAAAGTAGAGAATAGCACACCTGGGAGAGAACCCTCAGAGTTATTCCTCTCATTCATTTAGAATTGGAGTTGCATCAATGCTGGCAGCGACAGGGGTGTCGAAGAAAGAAATTAAGAAAGTTGGAAGGTGGAGGTCTAATTGCTATAAGAGAGATGTGAGGAAACTGGTATACCATGAGGTTTTCTGTCTTCCACAGGTCAGGGAAGGAGCAGGCGGGTTTAGATCCTCGGGCACTCCTACATTTATTTGGCAGAGAAGTGAGCTGCCATCCATCAGGGAGGAAAACAACTAGGGCAGAACCCCGACTAAGTGATGGTTTATTGGAGAGGGGTCCGAGGCAAGAGGTGGTCACAGCTCATGCCAACCTTGGAAGAACTGAAGCTAAAGTGGCCACAGCCAGACCTGCTGGTAATACATTTGGGGGGCAATGACCTGGGAGATGGACCATGGGGATTCTTGTGCAAGGAGATGTTAAGGGATCTAGGGGTAATTCAACAGGGTTGGCCTCAGGTGAGGATAGCATGGTCAGAAATAGCACCTAATATGGTTTGGCGGCAGGCCAGGGACATAAAAGGGGTGGAGCGGGCGAGGAAGAGGATTGACAGGTAGGTGGCAGCATGGTTAAAGGGGGTCGGGGGAATATCGTGAGCATAAGAACATTTACCAACCCAGGGATATACAGACGGATGGGGTGCTGCTTCGTCAGTGAGGATGTCATAATACATGTGTACAACTGGGAGAAGTTGTAGAAATTTGGAAAAAAGAAGGGAAAGGCAGGGAGGGAGCCCATCATTCCATCGCCTAAGCTGGAGATGGGCTAGTGATATTTTTTGGGGAAAATAAAAATGGGGGTGGGGGTTGAAAAGGAGGCAGGTAAGATCCACGGGCTGGGTGCAGATGGAAAAGGAGGCGTACAATTAAAGGGGGGCCAGTTGCAAGGAGAGTGCAGCAATGGGAAAAGGAGAAGGGATATTGGACTGTTCAAGCATCCAGACCCCAAGAAGGCTACGGACAACAGACTGTTCAAGAAAAAGTAAAGGGTATCGGGGTTTACACATTTATAAAAGACGAATGATGTGTTTGAACGGAATATTAATTTTTGGACCTTAGGATGGTTAACGTGGGTAAAGTTGAAGCAATGTTTAGTAAATATTTAAAATTTGAAAAGTAGCAAAGTAGAGGATGATGTGATGTATATAAATGAATTAATTGCCAGTCGAGCACCCACCAAGAAGTTGTATGTGCCTTATTGTTCCAAGGAATCACTGTCTGACAAGTGCGGCTGCCCTTGAGGGACAACCTAAATTGTCAGGGGATTCCCTGGGAAAGAAGGCACAGGGGACAAGAATGGCTGGGGGGAAGAGGGAGGCACAAGTTAAGGTGGGGGGAGATAGTAAAGGTAGGGTCAGGAAAAGGGAAAGGGGGAGGTGGCTCAGGGGTACTTAGGTGCCAGCAGAGGATGGAGTTCTCTCTCTTTTTGCTGGGAACTGCATTTAGCACCCACCCACGCACCCGGTAGGTTGGTTACGGGGGGGGGGGGGAGAGAACACAGGCTGGAGGAAAAGGATACTGAGTCACTGTAAGAGGGTGATAGGAAATGGGGAGCTAAGCCCCGGTTGACACGGGTTGGCAGAATGGGCCAAAAAGAACAATGTTAAAGAGACAGCACTCCAGGGGAAACAGGATGTGCAGGGAAAGGGTTGCCACGAGAGGACAGCAGGTCAGAGAATGAAGAAAGGGGTTCCGAAAGGTCTGTGACGGAGGGAGAATTTTTGGGGGAGACGCCCGGATGTGGAGACAGATGGAAAAGGAGGCGTACAATTAAAAGGGGGGCCAGTTGCCATTGGCAGCCAGACCCAAGGAGAGTGCAGCAATGGGAAAAGGAGGAGTATTGGGCTGTTCAAGTGTCCAGGCCCCGAGAAGGCGACGGACAACAGAATGTTCAAGAAGAAGGGGTATCGGGGTTTACAAACGTCCGGATCCCGAGAAGACGACAGAAGATGACAGGAGAACCCGAGACATTTATAAAAGACAATTGAATGATGTGTTTGAACAGAAAATTAATTGTTAGACCTTATGATAAAACGGTTTAAAAGTCTTGCTTCCACACTGTAGCATGATAAAACTGTGTTTAAAAACCATGCTGAAACCCTGATTGGAGCAGGGTTTTAGCACAGTTTCAGACGAACATGGCTGCTTTAAACCATGTTAACAGTAGTGTGGATGTAAACCGTGCTGTAACACGGTTTAAGGCAAGCTCCATTGTACTTAATGCTTTTTAAATAATGCCACAACCGAAAGAGGAGGATGTACTCACATTCTCGAGCTCGCAGTGAGCTCCCAAACAAAACTGTGTGATTTTTTTTTTTCTCCCGCCAGATCCATTACTGCACCCGGTTGCGAGTATCCCGGCATGCACTGTGGCACTTGTAGTGCTTTGTGGTACTGCTGCTGTCATGCCTGGGAACTCTAGCTGGCAAGCACAATGTTGGAGCGCAGCGTGGATGCTCCCAACAACCTACCGAAGCACGGAAGTTAAAACCTTTTCAAAAATACATGTGTGGAAGGGCCTCAGGCACTCTAGGGGAAAGAGAGAAATGTAGACGTTTTTGGCAAAAAAGGACTGCTTGACACACCTAGTCTGCTTAAAGGTTGTCTACCTTTTTTAATCTGGCCCTAGGGACCTAAGGTTCTCTGCTTCGCCTTGTACCTTATGATTCCCCTAAGGTTAGATTAATAGATGATGACCCAACCCCTGGTTTTAGTGTTGTGGGACAACTAGATTACCTAGTAGTGAGTGCCTCCAGTCATAGACTGAGCATTGCACATGAGGATAGCAGAGTGGCCCACAGCGTCTGCAATTGTATAGCTGCCCCCTGGTGACCATGGGTAGTGAGAGCCTAGCAAGACAGACTCCTGCTTTGACAGCTCCTCCCCGATTGGGTTAATAGCTGTGCTGAAATCATGTGCAGGGTCCCATGTCTGATGTGTTTCCCTGGCCTCCACAGACTTGGATTGGTTGTCTCCGCCTGGCTGGTCAACGAGGGGAGTCATGGGTTTACAACAGTGGTGAACAAAGGCAGCAGACAACAGGAAGATCACCACCCTTTAGTAGAGTAAAGGGGTGTAGTGGAGGGAGGAGGTTGGGGCTCCTGAGTATGGGGAGGGGGGCGATAACTGGAATAGAGCCAAGAAAAAGCAGGTATTAAGAACTATTTGTTTCTTTTCCTCAACGCTTAGTACAGGTAAAGCACTGGAGCTCATATACTCGTGTCCAGTCTGCCAAGTTTGCTTTTAGCCGTTCGGAACAGTACGCTCCCCAGAACAGCTATAATGTGGGGGTTCCCTCTAACAGAACAGCTGGGTGGAGCTGATAGCTTAAAGTCAGGTGGTGGTGGGGATGAGGAAAACCCAACACTGCGTGTCACTGACATCTTTAAGAGTGCACGCCAAAAATGAATAGATGGAATTTCCTGAAAAGATGGTTGAGTGAAAAGGTGGAGACCAAGAAAAAAACAAAAAAAAAAAGTTGGTCCCTGTCAGGCACCGCTCCGTTGTTTAATCAGTCTTGTACTTCAGAACAATCATTGCAGACAAAGCATCTGTACCCGTCAATTGTACTTTGTACCATCAAGTGGACAGTCCAGGTTAGCTCCTTTCTCTCTGGCCATGGGAGTCTGTGTTTAGTCACAGTGGTGATATTCTCATGTCCCGGGGGACGGATGCTGCCTCCCATCACTTTTGTGCTGTTCGCTGTGCGACACGGGTGTTGATTGCTATGGTGGGGCATGCTGGCTTTTCGTAGTACAGACTTGGTGGCTGTGGGTTCAAGGGTTGGGCTAAGACTCCCCCCACCATGAGGACCAGCATTCATGATTGTCTCCCATTATATGCCTTTAGACATTTCTGTGGGTGGGTGATGGAAGAGCACATTCTGTGTGGGACAGCCCCCAAAAGGAGGAAACAAAATGAACCAGTTTGAATGCCACTGCTTTTAAACAAGAGACACTGAAGTGACTCTACCAGCTTATGATGGAACCAGTTAAGGGGACTAATAGTCCATGCCGTGTTGAAGTGAAACGCAACAGGTTTGTCAGGACTTTTGATTTCATCTTTTTTTTTTTTTTTTTCCCTCAGCCAGGTAAAATGGCATGAAGTCTGTCTCAGCATCTCCGCTGCAATTCTTGAGATTCTGAATGCCTGGGAAAATGGAGTTCTTCACTTTGAGGCTATTCAGGTAAATGCTATCTATCTGCACTAAAACTGTGTGTGGGAGGGTATTGATTTTTTTTTTTTTATCTTTATATTTATTGAAATTTTCAATGCATAGATATAAACAGCATCAAGAAAACACTTAAGACAATATGGAAAACACATCTTCTAAACAAACTATATTGTTGTTTCCCCAAGCACTCAATAGCAAACGGGTTCCCACACAAGCATTTTTATTTTTTTTCCTGTTGCCCACTACTGCTAGAACGCTGTAGTAAGCCGACCACTAAAGAGGGATATGCTTCTAGGGTTGCAGATTCTGTGCCCCACTATCATCCGAACACCACAGCCAGTTCACAGACAGTCCTTCAGGTGATCATTACATTAGAGAAGGACATGCTTGAAAGAAAGAAAGAACTGGCATTTTCTTTTCAGTTGCCTACTCTGCTCCCTGCTTCTTGCTTGCAGCTGCCGGAGTTTTCTGCCTAGCCTAACCACATTTGTTTAAGCACACTCCGATCCCGACATGCTGTCAGCAAAGAATGAACCGGGTCCCATACCAACATTATTTTTTTTCAGTTGCCCTGCTCCATGATATCTCATTGCAGCCGCCGGAGTTTTCTGCCCAGTTTAATGGCTTATTCATGATAAAGCATTCAGCCTGTGCTCTGATCCACCATTCAGGACTGAATATATCTCTGATGGACATGAACTCCTCCACTTTCAGGCTTGAACACTGCTGCCACGTGATTGCCAGTCAGATACATATACAGTAAACTGTACTTCTGTTAATTGGGTTGGTCACTTAATCGGAACAAAAAGCCCACCATGGGGCCATCCCAGTTAAGTGGCTTCTACTGTATATATGAAAAGGAATTAATAAAGAAGTAAGAGTAGTAGTGATAAAGGTGTAGATAAACATAACAAAACAGTATGTCCTGGGATGTGTTTATTGATATACTCAAGGTGATGCAACCAGTAAGTCCTTTTTTTCTTATTTAGTTGGGGGATGTTATTGATTGTGCTGAAAAGTATTTGACACCAAATTTTTTGTTAAAACCTGATCTATATTTCTCATCCCATGTGAGAGTTTTTCCAGGCTGATTACTTCTGTAAGCGCAGTGGGAGGGGGTTGATGGAATACTGTTATTTTATTATGGTATTATTGTTATGCCGTTTTCACAGGTAAGTGCTCAACAGGTGTTCTAGATAAAAGGAACTTCAGAGAGGGCCTGATAAGCTGATAAAGAAATCGAGATGTGCAGTTTAAGATGAATGCCTACAGTGATTTTGTTAGAATTTGCACTGATGTGTATATAGTTCTCCTGCTTGCTTTTCCTCTTTGGCACAGTTCTGTATCCTGAGATATAACATGGACTTGCAGTTAAATTAGCAACTGTAGGCTCTGAGGTTCCGCCCAAATTTAATCAAGGGTGGTCTCCTGATATGCGTTATGCTTTCCATAGGCAGGCCTGTTTCCTGTCTAATGTATGTTCATGATAATTCTGTTACAGCTGGATCCATTTACATTGTACACCATGTGCCTGTGGTACCCTTAAAGAGTTGTTTCTGTATCACTTTGGTATGTGACGCTAACTGCCGAGATACCTGCCTTGAATGTGTTTGTATGCTATTCCTAGAACTTTGAATAAAAATATTAACTCCGTTAAGTGATCTTTTTTTTCCTTTTTTTTTTCTTGACTTTATTTCACTCCAGTCACGGCACCTTGAACCTCTCTCAGGCATCTGAGTCCCTGTCCTGCCCGCCAGAGGCCCCTCCGAGCTGTACCTTCTCTCTCCCCCTCTCCTCCCTGCAGCCGGTACCGCTGGTCTAACCCTCCCAGGGTGGGTCACCCTACTCCTCATGGGCGCTCTTACAGACAGACTCCGGCTGCAGGGTAGGACTGGCCATGGAGGACCTGGAAGGTCAGTCAGGGTTGGCCCGGTGGTGAGCATGGGGGACTCAGTGCCGTTGCCTATCCAAGGCGCCGTTGTTTTCCCTGTTCTTCTATGTCCCAGGAGCTCGGACGTGCAGTGACGTCCAGCCCCGCTGGTGCACGCTCCCGCACACCCCGATTGACATCTGCCGCAGCTCCAACCCCAGCAACTTGCGGCCGAGCACTGTAGTGCCTCCAGTCTCCGCTAGAGGTCACCAGTGCATCGGCAGGTGGATCCCCCCCCCCTCCCCGGGGAAGGAGAGCAGTCCTGGGGATGCTTGATCCTTTCCCCTCCCTGCCGCCCCCAACGACCCGGGCTCATTCCTAAACCCAGGTCACCAGCGTGGCGCAAGGTGTGGCGTCCAGCGCCTCAACCCTCAGCACCGCCAGGCTGCCGTTAAGTGATTTTGAAGCAGGGTAAGAGAAAATGCACAATAGGACACACTTGCCAAGATGATGTGGCCACAAAAAAGGAAAAAAGGTAATTTTGTATTACTGGGGTTGAAAATAAAATGGCTGGGTAGGTGGTTGTAATGAGAATTTTACACACACCTGAGGTGTGAGATGCCACATGCTACCTGAGAGCGAAGCTCGGGTTTATGAAGGCATCCCACACCAAGGGTGTGTATAAAATGAATGTTTTACACACCTACCCAGCCTTTCTTAATTGCTGACCAGTGTTTTTTCACCACAGGAATTGTATAAAATGCATACAGCTCCCTTCACCTGCAATCCAGTCGCGATGAAGTGCGGTCCGTGTGACCGGGCAGCTGCTAAAACCTTTTTTTTTTTTTTCCTAAGGTTTTCTGAGTGAGCTTCAAAGCTTAAAAAACTTCAGTGATGAGAGTGTTTTTTTTTAATTTACTTACTGCCGACTGCGAGTGGCATCTAAGTGTCCAAGAGCTGCGCTGTACAAAGGAAGAGTGGTGGCTGGCACATGCGTGGTCCGAGGGAAACCTGGCACATGTTTCCTGTTATAATCAGCTAGTTATAATGGCAGATTGTAACCTGGTTTCCCTATAGGAAAAACACTGGCCAGTAATTATGAAATTATAGCCTACACAAGAGTGAAACCCTCTAGTCTCTAGGTGACCAGCAGAAGGCACTGGTGCACAGTAGCTGACAGGTCCCACTATCTAGAGATTTGACTAATCCTTTCTGAACCCTTGCTTCCCAGCTTGCACCGTAAAACGCTGCAGTCTCAACATTAGGGCTGCCTTTTTTTTTTTTTTTAACTGTCTTTTCTTTAAGGCCCCAACGGGGGGCCCAAAATGCATGGAACAACACATACTGTTACATTCTTAGATAGTTCTCTGTACCTTTGTTATAGAGCTTTAACCCATTTTCATCAGCTTTTAAATATTGTAAACAACGATCCCGGAGTTTGAATCGGCGCAGCAACCTAACCATAAGATGGCACCGATATGAGACATGATTACATAATTGAAGCAAGACTTCTGTTACACACTAATAGAAGTTCTATGTTCCGGTCTATTTCCGTTCATACTGTAAAACTTCTAAAGCCCACCAGCATGCTAACTGGGCTTTAGAGGTTTTACAGTATGAGCCAAAATGTACTGGTACATTGAGCTCTTATTAGTCTGTAGTAGCTGTCTTGTTTCAGTGACATAATCACGTCTCACATCAGCACTATCTTATGGCTAGATCATGGCACCGACTTTGAAACTCAGGGATCTTTGTTTACAATATTTAAAAGCTGACGAAAATGGGTTACCACTCTGTAACAAAAGTAAGGAGCATCGTCTTTTAAAATGCCACCCCAGCTCTAGTGAACCACCGTTTTGATTTTTTAACTTAATGGCCACTGAAAATTCTTGTTTTATTTATTTATTTAATGAGTCGGAAAAGACCTTTGAGCAGAAGCTCTGTTACAAAGGTTCCACGCCATAGACTGAAAAATCAAGTACAGTAGGAGAAAGCAAAGGTACATCACAATGAACAATACAGCTTGGATTCAGGACTTGCATAATAATGCAAAACATAGGTACAAGTTAAAATATCGAGAAAAACACTTTATGAGGGTGGGGGAGGGATAAGCAGCCACAAAGTACCTTGTCAGTAGTTCAGAGGGACGGGGATAGCTGGCAGTGGGGTGAAGAAAGGAGGTATGAGAGAGAGGTAGGTAATGCGGTGGAGGTGAAGGGTGGGGGAAGAAGGGCGATAAGGTATAGGGAGAAATGGGGGGGTGAGGAGGCTGAGCGGAGAGAAGGCGTGCTAGAGTTTTCACTTTTTTTTTTTTTTTTTGGTGCAAAGGCCATTTTATAATTACAATAATGCACTCAATTATATGTGTCATGGGATAATGTCACTTGGCGGTGTTGTACACGCCGCTCTCAGCCGCGGTTAAGTCACATGAGGCATGACATTATCCCAGCACAATACACACCCTGTTGTGCATTATTGCTTAAATATATAAATGAAAACAGGCTTCTATTTTCATCGCTGGTTACCTTTAATCAGTATCTGTGCTCTGTTCTCTAAACAATGTAATGAGAGTCAGGAGATGTATAATGGCTATTACTATCAAATAGATAGTTTATCCTATGTGAGGGTGTACCATAACTCATTAGTGCGGAGCCACGAGTGAGTAATGAAAGTTTTGTTCTCTCACACAAGTCATGATAAACTGTATATTTACAAATACCACCAACAGCTTAACCTGATTCTGTACATCAGTATCCCCACCCCACACCCACCCTCCAGCAGCCCAGGATGAGGCTGAAGATGAGCAGAACTTCCTAGCCCTCCTTTCCCTGTCAACAGAAACTAAAATATATAGAAACATAGAAACATAGACTTTGACGGCAGATAAGGACCGCTAGGCCCATCTAGTCTGCCCATTTCCCTACCTACAGGATAGGCCGCAGATCCTAGTTAACCAACAGCCTATTTCTTTCTACCCCCACAAGAATTGCCTTATGTCTGTCCCATGCATTCTTGAATTCTCCCACAGTTTTAGACCCCACAACCTCCTCAGGAAGGCTGTTCCATGCATCCACTACCCTCTCTGTGAAATAATTATTCCTCACATTGCCCCTGAACCGCCCTCCTTCTGTCTTTAAATTGTGTCCCCTTGTTCTTGCACGTCTTTTTTTTTTCTTCCATATATACAGTCAAGACATTGCATATTCGATTTCTACAACATCTGTTTACTTCTTATAGCTTCTGAACCTTCTGCTTGTTTGCAGGTTTAACTTTCTCTTTGATTTCAACTGCTAGGTTCAGTGCTTCACATGACTATTGTGATGTCATTAGCATCATGAAAGGTGCTTTCTGATTGGTTCAGTATTCTTTTGTGATGCATCCAACATTTATAGATCTCAACTGTGGCATACCCCAGAGTTGCAAGATATCATGGTATCTTCAGTTGTCTGTTGATTCCTAAAGGCAAGCAGGCCGTCATTATGGGCAGTCCTTTCCCCGATTGCTTGCAAAGTGGGTCCAAAAATGTTATTTTTATGCCGTGGCATTTCTTGCTATACCTGCTGTATAATATGAAATCACTTCTTTTTTCCATCAGCTATTAGACATTTGTGAATTGGTTGCTATTTGTGTACACTGGCTTTGCTTTGTATGTGGTAAAGCCCTCTGCTTTGTGAATAAGTTTGTAATAAAAACACTACCTCATTATTGTTAATATTTATTTATTTGAATTTTAGTAACGTGGTAAGATAACTGAGATGGACTGTCCTTTTTTCATGGGCAACCCGGGGGAGGGTGCAAAAATGTAAGGTATAACATAAGAATACAACAATATTAGAGGAATGTACAAAGGCAGATAAACACTGGTTACAATTCTTTACATAAACATATTTATATGTATATAAATAGTATCATTCACAAATCACTCAGACAAATTACTCTGGCTGTAGCCTAAGATAAAAACAATAGTAATGGTCTGTATATAACTTTCATAAGGGCTATAGGAGGGGGACATCAGGTACAGGAGCAGCACTGGCAAGAGACGAGGTGGGCGCAGGGCTATAGGCAGGGGACATCAGGTACAGGGGCAGCACTGGCAGGAGACAAGGTGGGATTTAAGAGAGTGCTTGAACTGACGTAACAAAGGGCATGTTAGGACCGCAGGTGGGAGGGAGCTCCAGAGAGGGTCCAGGGAAGGAGAAGACTCTCTGACCAGCCACAAGATGGGGTTTAGGGTCTGCTAGCAGTGGGAGGCCATCCGGCCTTAGGCATCTAGATGCAATTTTGCGTTGGATAAGGGTTTTAAGAATATTTAAAAAGGCTTTGGTAATTTAAATAATTTATTTATCTCTCCCCAGAAAATAACTGATAATATTAAGGGAAAAGTTTGCAGCATGGCAGTCTGCGCAGTGGCGTGGTTGGTGGCACATGTCCGAATGCTGGGACTAGATGAAAGAGAGAAATCCCTCCTGATGATTAGACAGCTTACGACACCTTTGTATGGTGAAAATCTGTTGCAGTTTTACAGTGAACGGTAAGAAAACACCCCATTATATTCTGAACAAACTCGGCTCTGCTCGATTCCTTCTGTTGCCATGACCTAGCATAGTTTTTTTTTTTTTTGCGGGGGCATTTCTTTAAAAAAATAAAATCATGTCCATGACTTAGAACACTCCCAATTCCCCATACAGCTGATACGGTTTAGGGGACTGTTCCTGCAGGGTCTATCCAAATTCCCAGACAGCTGTTACCCCGACGAACACCCCATTTCTGATGGGGTGGAGCGACAGGCAGCTTTTTATTCTCACCCCCAGTTTACCAGGTTTGGTATTGTTACACATCATTTTGCATAGCTGTGTATAAAATGTATTGATGCACGTTCTGGTATGCAGTAACATGCAGTTTTTTAACAAGTGCCGCTCTCTTCACTTCTTTAAGGGAGAGAATAAATGTACAATATTTGAAATCTACCCACTGAATTATTGACTTTTTTTTTTTAAATTGTAAAAGTTTTTCTTTTATTTGTAAGATAACACAATTTACAATATAATTTTCCAGGCACATTTGATGGTATACAGAAGTTAAGGGAATAAGAAACGTTACCTCAGTCGGATAGTCCATAAAAAAGGGAAAATATTTTCCTAGTGTACATTTAATAATAGACATTAGGGTATTGAAAGGAAAAGGGAGGGATGAGAGACAGGAGGCCAGAAAGGAGGCAGAGAGGTAATAAAGAATTATTGACCTTGTTCTTACTGTGCCCAGGTTGGTGTTTATCATTACTGTGCTTCTGTACTAGGAAACATCTGGATGGTTTGAGTGGTCTGGTTGTTGCTGTAGACTCTGCACGTGTCCTTTATCAGAAATTTTGGTGCTCAGCAGTCCTGGTCACTTTCAAGGCAAGAACCTTTTGGTCATGTCCCCAGCATCAGACCTGATGGTGCAAGCAGCACTGGTCTTCCTCAGCAGTGACTATCTGCCAAGACCACTGCTCAGATTATGGGATGTTACTGCAGCCCCGTTTTCATGGTATCCTTCAAGAAACCTGCAGTTATGTGTTCCCCACTGGTTACTGGTGAATTTATGGACTCTGGCCCTGCAGTCTCCGACCCCTCTGCCTGCCGTTCATACCCTTTTGCTTAATGCCCTGCAGTGGTGGCAGTCAGTGAGCTTTTCCAGGAAAGAGTCCCCTTCCTGCAGAAGCAGCATCAGCTATTTCACCCTTGGGGTGGGGTGCCCACCTGGGATCTTGCCAAGTTCCAGGCTTTGAAAACAATACTAATAATATCAAAGATAGTTGACCAGGTGTGGTCTTTTCATCTTACATCCCCACCGAATGCATATCAGCCAGGGAAAGATATTGTTTGGCACTACACCTTTAATTTCTGCTGAAACAGGAAGTTCTTTTCCATTTTTTTCTCCTGTCTCTGTGATTGAGGGAGTCCTGGTCAGACCCTGACTGGATCTAGGCACATTTCTCCTGGTACTCCTGTGGTGGTCCAGATAGATCTGGTATTGTCTGCTCTGGGGATTGATCATGTAAACTTCTATTTCTTCTGCTATCCATCCGGGACATCTGTCTGTAGTCATTTGCCAGTGGAGCTGCCCAGACCTACTGTCTTTCCAGTGCATACTTGGATTCAGCTGTCCTCTGGGCAGCCAGGCAAACTCTTAAGACACCTTTTCTATGCAGTTTGGTTGTTGCAGTGTTCAGGCCATAACGTACAGTTGCAACTGCTGACCTGGTTGGATCTTTGTTACTGTTTAATCTGTACCCGGGACCCAGCTCAGCATATCCTGGGCGAACTGTGTTTCCTTTCCAAGCAGTCCTGCTTGCCTTCTCAGTTCCTCATTGGCTGAGTCACCTCAGAAGGTTTTACTTGTGTTACAGCTGGGTTGGGTTCTAGTTCTATATGTTACTGCCAATCTGCCTTTCTGTCCTGGTCTGGAGGGTGTCTCAGGTTATAGAACTCTGGTCTGGGACTCCTCTGAACTGGCCACTTTTATGTAACTTCAAATCTTTTTTCTGGTAACCCTCATTTATAATAGTGTACCACAGTGGGTATCGGAGCTGCAGGCCTTCGGTGTGAAGACTGCTACCAAACCATGGACTTTGGTCAGTCCTTTCAACTGTTTGTCACAGTTGTCCTGGACACATTGGGTATGTCAGTCTTTACACAACACAACATCTCTGTGAACGGATTAACTCCTGTCTGCTGCCAGCAAACTGACAGGATTTTTCTGCTGTTGTTTCTGGGCATACTACCAAGAGTGGTCTCAAGTCCGCTTTATGTACAGGTGCTGTCTAGCAAGAACATGTTTTGCTATGCCTTGGTCTTCCTCTCCAACAAGGACTGGATATGGCCTTGTTCTTCTGCAGGGTCTTTTTTAGTATAGAATGTGGTCCTCTGATTGTCCAGCCTCCTGTGATGGGATGTATTGCTCTCAGTATTGGCCAGTGTGTTAAGGATGCTTCGAAGAGGATAGGTTTGTTATTTTCCATTAACAGTAGATCCTAGAGAAGATATTGTTTTGTTTGTTTGTTTTATTTATTTAAATATCTGGAAAAGTCCATGGGTCAAAGACCCGATTACATGGGCGACCAGAATGGCCAACAGATACACAATTAATCTTCTCCTCAGAGCCATACTTTTTACAACCTCACCCTTTGCAGGTTTTTTTCACTGCATAGTCTAGTTTCTGTGGTCCGCTCGGCAGCCTGTTCTGTCTCTTTTCATCTCTCTTCCCCCCCCCCCAACCTTTCCTGTGTGATTGGCAGTGGCTGGTTTCCTGTTGACTGTGCCTGGTTTGAGCTTCCACTGAAGCAGCTGTTGCCCCTGTAAACCATCCTTATGGTCTGTATGGTCCCCCGTAGTTGTTCGCCTTCAGTCTCTGGTGAGGATCTGCAGATCTCTGCTGTATAGCAATATTCTGGTGGGTCCAGTGTTCCTGAGGCCCAACTATAATGAACGGAAGGGGATGGAGGCCAGCACACCTTACGTAGGTGGAGCTACACGGGCCTGGGTCCAGGCAGCATAAGGTGTGTGACCCCAGCTATGGAAAAATTCCCCGTGCAATCCTTGTGCCTTCTTGTCAAGTCCAGTGTCTTAGGGCTGTATGGAGGAGGTCCTATCGAAGATCGACTGTTACTAGTTAAGTAACAAACCTTTGTTTACTGGAAAAAATTATTGCTGTCCAATACCTGAGCATTCTGAATGGCTGATCTCATCTGCATTGTGCCCAATTGGGCAGCACTTCTAACCATGCAGGACTGTGGACCAGGCAGATTGCAGCGTTTTCCATGCCCATTTTATAAGGCAGTGTAACGGCTATTGTTATACTAACTTACAGAGTTCAGTAGTTAGTTATCAAGCTGCTTCACACTGGAACGTCATCCATTTTTCTGTCTCATCATCTCTAACCTTTAACGGACAAGTAAACCGGCCTTTTTGTAAAAATGGGAAAATGCAAAACTGAAACCATAGCACTGCAGGTTAGAGGCTTACCTACAGAATGATGTGTTCGCTGTGTCTTTAAAAACGTGATTGAATCCGTTGTTGTCAACTTTACAATACTGCCTCAAATGTAAGTAAACACAGACTTTCTCTTCAAATGTCTCACTTCTGTTCATGTGTAAAATGACCGCAGTGTCATTATGCAGTGACGTCAGTGGTGCGACAGCACTCCAGAGAGCTAATATGACTTTGCAGATATACTGTAGAATTAACAGTAGCAAAGCGTTTCTGATCAAAATCCATTATTGTGCATGTCTGAAAAGGTTGTCAGTATGCTGACAGTACAAACTCAAGGTACTGACTAAATGGTTCCTGTGGGATTGAAAACTGGAATCTTTTTTTTTTTTCTGTTCAGGACCCTCCTCTGCATTCGATTCCTAAATAATTATTCCATGTAAGTCTCACTAGTACAAACTGAGTAAGTGGTTCTAGTTGGAGCTGAGTCTGGCATTTGTGGCTTGCACTGATGATTCCCCCTGATTTTGCTATGGCGCAATGATGCAAAAACAAAAACGTGCACTACAGTCTCCTACAAATCGTGGCAGAGACCACGTGCAGTGCTTGCAGGACTGACTTAGTGACCGACCTTGGAGTTTAGTGGGCGGTGCTAAATTCTGAAACGGGACATTCATAGAAAAACAAAGTTGAGAGCTTATTTAATGTTTTGCTTCCTGTGTACTGAACCTCACCTCCTCACACTGTCCAAAAATAGTAATGGGTATTCAGTTTGCTGCTCATTACCACAAATGGAGTGGTTATGCTAAGATTTGAGTTTGGCATCTATCAGTTAACAGCTGCGTATATACTGTAGGTGGAGAAGATACTGTATTTCCTTGCGATAATTGCACAACACTGCAATTTTCTTTCGTGCATTGCAGTTTAATAACCATTGTGAATGAGACCTGGCCAGATCTCGTGGCACTCCATTGGTGATTGGTAGTGCAGGTAACAAATGATAAAAGGTCTGACTATCAGGGAAGAAGTACGTGTTACTCTTGGAATGAGATGGGGTTGCTGTTTTTGAGGAGGGGGGGTGGTAGTGATCAAGTACAGGGGAGGGCAGTACACACCAGGTGCCCAGTGCTTTCAGGACTCACTTGGCATGCAGCTGACTAGGGGAGAAGTGGCATGTGGCGTGGGTGGTACTGGCTTATATAGAATGATTACTGTTATGTAAGTCGAGCAGTTACCAGCTGGATAAGGCAGGGCTACTAATTATGGTGGAGAAGAGGTCTGAGATGGCCACCAGTTATAGTCAAAACACAGTAAGGAAAGACAGTAGGCATATTTTGTTTTCGTTATGTAACAAGCAGGGCTCTAGATAAGATTTTTGGGGATTAGTACCTGTACTCCTCATTTTGAAAGTGAGGCGAGTAAAAATAAATTCAGATGCGTACAAATGTCTTGCTAGAGTGGACTGAAGAGCACATTTATTAAAAATGTGTTTTTTTTTTTTCTAGATAAGAATTTCAGGTGCCAACAATGCTCCAAATAATGTTGGCAGGTAGAAATTTACTCACCAGTTTTAAAATAGTGAGTAAAACCAAAGTGGGATGCATACAAGTGCTGTAAATCTGGCAAAAAACTGTTCCTTTTCACCAGTTACGTTATGAAGCACTATTCTTTGGCATGTGGAGTATTTACAAATGTTGGGTGAGTACTGGTACTCATTAAAAAAATTTCTGAAGAGTATTTCCTAAAATGAGGTGAGTAAAAGAGGTCGGTACACACCTTATCTGGAGCCCTGGTAACAAGCACATAACTGTATTTCACTTGGATAACTGACTGAAATGGTAAAGTGACAACAGGGGGCAATGATGCATGTTTCTAGGGGCAGTTCTACCGGAAGTGTTGATTCTTCCGAACGTCTTTAAGCTGAGCTTAAAATATTGCGAGTTATGACTTGTGCCAGATGATACACCCTTCTGACCAAAGACTCCCGTGCTGCATCCAGCTTGCTAGGCCCACTCTCACTGGAAATCACCTAGTTGGAAGACATGGCGGCATGTGATCCAGGGCCACTTTTGATGAGTCTTCAGCCAGCTCAAATGGTTCCTCCATGCAGTTCTTGAGGACTTATACCTTCCACCATGAATCAGTCGAGGAATTGAGCACTGGTCGTGGGTTGGAGAAATTTGGGGCTCTCCTCCAACTCATGTCAGAGTCCTTGAACTTCCCTCTGGTGCCTGTTCAGAAAAGGGCCAAGTACCATTTCACAGACATCCTGGATAGGGACCAGTCCCTGAGGGTTGTCTTTCCCATGGCTGAGGCCATTTTGGGACTGGCTTTGGAGCTCTGGCAGCATCCAGATTCTGCCTGGCACCCTCAGCCTTTATGGTCTGCAAGTATGCGATCCCTACCAGCTCTCTGTCCGGGTTCTCAGACCACTCCTTGGCCAAGGGGCATATCTTGGTCTTCCAGAAATTTGAAAACATAGGGGATGTGGACAAGCCCCAACAAGGAGTCAAAGAAGCTTGACCATGTGTCCAAGAAGGTCTGTGCCATTTCTTCACTCGGTCTCTGTCAGGTGAGTTATGCCTTGATGATGGCCCACTTTTGTCACTCCCTACTTGGAGTGCTAGATAATGTCCTTCCTCCAGACAAGCAGTTGCCGGTGAAAGTGGTTAGAGACCAAAGTCAAGTGCTTGCTTAACGCCAGCTCCAGATGGCCTTGAACGTGGGCGACTCCTGTGCCCATGCCATGGCAGCCACATCACGATTCATCGCAGGGGCCGCCTGAAACTCTCTACCTTTACGGCGGGCACTCAACATAAGCTGGTTGATGTCCCTTTCTTGGGCACCGACCTCTTTGGCCCAGGGATGGATGTTCATCTCACACGGATTGAGGAGCCCATCACTATCCTGTACTCTGTGGCTTCGTTACAGAAGGATCTGAAGGTCCAAAAACTGAAAAAGACCTGTCCATTCAGTCTTTTCAGCCACAGCAGCCTCAGCAGCAGCAGTCCCAGCAGGGGCACTACTAAGCTTGGTGTCCAAAGGCCAAGTTCTCTGGCCAGGGGCCAAAGAGAGGAGGAGTTGGGGGAAGTGGTGCCCCTCTGGCTTCAGCAGCCAATGCACCCCCCAAAGCTGCCCAGTGATGAGTTGGGGGGGGCTGGCTTTGCCACGGCTGGCCACACTGGTCCGTCATTACCACGGACAAATGGGTTCTCGAGGTGGTAGGCAGAGGGCTGCCTCTTGATTTCGAGTCTCTGCCGCCTTACCAATCCCACACTCCGAGGGAGTCCTCGGTGTTGCAGGACTTGACCACCCTCAGGGAGGATGTTGCTCAGATCCTTGTGAAAGGAGCTATAGCTCATTTCCCAGGCACCCTGGCAAGTCAGGGTTATGTGTCCAGGTATTTCCTGGTCCTGAAATGAACGGGGGACTGGCGCCTCATACTGGATCTACATGATCCCAACCAGTTCATGCGGAAGCGCAAGTTCTGGATGATCACTCTGACCCAGATTATACCATCCCTGGAGCAGAGCATGTGGTTCTGCTCCCTGGACCTCCAAGATGTGTTCTTCCACAACCCAGTCTGTCCGTCCCACTGACAGCACCAGCAGTTCCATGCAGAAGTGGTTCTCTTATCAGTTTCAGGCCATGCCCTTCAGTATCTTGTCCGTGCCCAGGGTGTTGACCAAGTGCACAGCAGTGGTGTCAGCCTTCCTGCGGTGCAAGGGCATCAGTCCCTCCAGACCTGCAGCGACTTGGGCCTCTTGGTCTACCTGGCCAAGCCTGAACTGTTCTCTTGCAGGTGATTTACTTCAGCAGGACAGAGCTAGACTCCTTGCAGACCAGGCACTAGACCATACCTCCTTTGCCCAATCATTTCAGGTTGGGCACTCATGCCCTGCCCAGGACTTCCTGTGGCTGCTGGGGTAGATGGTGTTCTACACCTCCTGTGGTATGGTGGGCCCACTGGCAGATTCGGAACCTGCAGTGGGTGTGGGCTGTAAGTGGTCGTAGCACCTAGGACACTTGGACCAGCTGGTCACAGTTACCCAGCCGATGTGGGATGTCATCCAGTGGTAGCTGATCCCTGAATATCTAGAGGAAGGAACCCCATTTGTGTGCCCCAAACTGATGATCTGTCTCGATTGCTGCATCTCTGGTGGTGTGGGGAGCGCACCTTGGAGACCACAGGGCCCATGGATTCTGGTCACCCAGGGAGTCCATATCAGCCTACTGGACCTCCATGCAGTGTAGCTAGCTCTGATGGAATTTGCTTCTCTAGCCAGGGGCCAGGTTATGCAAGTCCAGCCAGACAACACCATGACCACATTCTGTCTGAGCAGGTAGGGTGGCATTCCCTTTGTGTCGGGGAGGCCCTTTGCTCCTGCACTCTTGTGCACAGCCGGGGTGCAGATCTTCTAGCAATTCCTTTTACTGGAGTGGACACTCAGCTGGCAGACACTCTCAGCCAAGTGGGGGAGATGTTGCACGAGTGGTCCCTGCAGCTGGAGGTGGTGAACCACCTGTTCTCCTTGTCGGGCACACCTCTAGTGGATCTATTTGCCTCCTGGGAGAATGCCAAGCTGAGGCTGTTTTGTGCTTATCCCACAGAGTCCAGGACACTGCTGGGGAATACCTTCACGAGCCCTGGAACCTGAGCTTCAGGTAGGCCTTTCCTCCTTTCTTCCAGATCCCCAAGGGTGGTGGTCATGGCTTGGAGAGACAAGTCTCAGGTGATCCTGATAGCCCTGTACTGGCCTTAGCAGTTGTGGTACACGGATATCCTCAGCCTCAGCAGCAGGCCTCCGTGGCAGTTGCCTCTTCACCCAGATCTGCTGACTACACAACAGGGGAAGGTCCTGCACCCGGACCTTCTGTCCCTACATGTCACGGCCTGTTCCTGAGCAGCTACGAGTTCAAATCTTTGGGTTGTTTGGAGAATGTGCTCCACATTGTGGAGGCCTCTCAAAAAAAGTCTGCTTGCCAGTGCTATGCTTTAAATTGAAAAGGTTTTACCTTTGATGTCTGGTCGAGGAGCTTGATTTCCTTGCCTCCATGTGGCTAGTATCCTCAAGTACCTCTGGTCCCTCTTCCAGATTGGGGCTGTGAGTGACAACCCTCAAGGTGAACCTGGAAGCCATTTCTGCATACTGGATGCAGGCTGGTATGTCGACAGTAGCCGCAGGGAAGGTGGTCAGGCACTTCTTTAAAGGCCTTGGCCACCTGTCCCCTCCTGTGTGTGAACCACCACCACCTTGGGATTTATTGCTGATACTGGCTATGTTCTTGGGCAAGCCCTTGGAGCCTGTGCACAGGTGTGAGATGTCATACCTGTTGTGGAAGACTGCCTTCTTGGTAGCGGTCACATTAGCCAGAAGGGTTAGTGAGCTCCAGATGCTGTCGGTGGAGTCTCCATATCTGGTCTTCCACAGGGACACTGTAGTCTTTTGTCCCCATTCGAAGTTTCTCCCAAAAGTTGTATTGGAGTTCCACCTTAACCAGGTGATGAACCTTCCGGTGTATATTACGAACCCATCTCCGGAGGTGAACCATAGGCTGTATACTCTGGACCTATGGCAGGTGCTCTCCTGCTATGTAGAGTACACAGCTGGAGTTCGGGAGGCTCACCAACTGCTCGTCACATACACTGAAGCTACTTCTGGCAGACTGGCATCTAAGTAGATGATTGGCAGGTGGCTCGCATCCTGCATCGACCTCTTCTATAGGATGGCTGGTAGGGAGCCTCCCATAGGGTTGAGAGATCTTTCCACCAGGCATACTGCTGCCTCGGTGGTTGTTTCCAGGAACATCTCTATGCAGGAGATCCACAGGGCTGCCTCCTGGAAGTTAGCACACACTTTCACCTCCCATTACAGCATCAACCTGGAGTCTTGTCAGGATGCTGCTTTTGGGATCTCAGTTCTCCAGTCTCTGTTTGCCAAGTAGGGGTTGTGTGCCTTGCCCCTCCTTTTGGAGAACTACTGGAAGTATGCCATCATGTGGCTAAATGAACCATATCCACACCCCTAGAAAAATAGGCTGCTTACCTGTAACCATAGATCTTCCGCGGAATGGTCTCTTGCAGTAAGTCATTACTTCTGGGAGTTCCCGATAGGTGGCGCTCTAACACTGCAGTTTTCTTCTAGCAGTCTCCACACCAGGGACCACCCACATGACCTCACTGCCTGGGCTGTGCCTCTAAAATTGGGTGGTCCCTGATAGTCTCTGTTCATTTTCACGCCGGCTTCAGCTCTGACAGCAGCTTACTCTTCTGCCAGCAGTCTACGACTTGGATTGAACTCATAGCTTGGGGTGCCTGGGCTTCATACATGGCACCATATTCCTGTGCTCGACCAAGAGCTTTACAATGGATATTTTCCTGCTACAGACTCGGGGTGCTTGCTCAAAGGGCTCTAAAACCTCAGAGTCCTCTTCAAGAAGCAAAATAGGGAAGGAAATAACTTCACCTAGAGTCCTGCCTGACCGCCCTTCAACAGTCATATCTCCTAAACATGTATCATCAAGAAAACATTCTTCGTCAACGGGCAATATCCCCCCTTCGACAGCAGGCACTTCTTTATCAAAAGAACATAGAAATTCAACTTCACATAGAAAGGAACGTTCATCGTCGACGGGACATCATTCTTCAGCTCCCTCGTCGACGACTGTGGTCGTGCTGCATTCATCATCGACGGGGCACACTCCCCCATCGATGAGAGGACTCCACAAGACATCCTCATCGACGAGAACACTTCCTCCATTGACAGAGCACACTCTACTTGCCTCACCATCGACTGGGCTACCGCCCCCATCGACGGGACATGCTCCTAAACCTCCATTGTCAACAAGAAGTATGCCAACATCGACTGAGCATGCATTTGCCTTCTCCTCATCGACGACACACTTTCACGTCCTTACTTTTCTGTCGTCAACGAAGAGCATCCCACCATCGATGGAGCATGCACTGACTTCCCCATCGTCGACAAGTATTCCATTGCCGGAGCATGCATTCACTTATCCTTCATCAATAAGACACATTACAACGTCAACAGGACATGCTTTTATTCCTCTTCCGTTGACGGAGCAGCCCCTACATCATAGAACAGCATGTTTACCAGCATATAATACACTTATTGAAGATCCTTCTGAAAATTTAACCATGAAAAATCATGAAATATTTTATAAAAATGTATCAGAAAATACTTATGGGGCTGCATCATCACAAAATAAAGGATCATATACTGCGGAACGCAGAGGCAAACCATCTTCATTTGCACTCATGCATGGTGCTCAGACACCAGTCCGTGATGAACAAAATTTTCAAAAACATACTGGATCACATTATCGGGAGGCACAAATTGATCCCCCGACTTCAAGAACACGGGGCTCAGAACCTGCATACATGGCAATTCCATCCTCACAAGTGCCAACCATAGAAGAAATTGTACATAAAGTGTTGAATTCTGTAGGTTTTGATTATACAACCACTCCATTAAAAAACCCTCAATCACAGACTGTGTCTCCGACTCCGTTAAAACAGGCACGCACAGAGCTAGAATGCTCGCCATTTCTTCCTCCTCGTGAATATTCTGAGGAATATTTGTCAGATTCTCATATAATTTCAGAACCTTCCAAAGACATAAATTATGATGGTTCCCCTACTAGAAGAGGGTCTGAGTACCCATATTCTTACCATCATACTGGGACGAAGAAATATTACAACCACTAAAGGTCATTTCCCCACCGGATGACCCCTCATTCCCAGAAATGATGTTACAAATACAAAAAATAGTGGGGTTTACCACAACAGAACAAGATAGATTAAGTAAAGATATGGCTGAATATCTTGACATCCTGGAAGAACCTATCCGGGGAGTCTCTCCTTCTATACAAACGTTCAGAAATGCGATTACTGAAGCACGGAGTCAACCTGTAGCTGCACAGGAGCTACCTAGAAAAGCGCACAGGCTTTATCAGGCTCCCCTTGATTATCAATATTTAACAAATATTCCCACTGCGGATTCTGTGGTCATTGCAGCCGCTCATGGCCGCACTGGCAAACCTAAACATACAAGTACAGTACCTCCCGAAAAATACTCTAAAAGGTTTTGATTATATGGGGAAGAAAGTGTTTGCTCTAAACACATTAAATATTAGAATGCTTAACTACATGGGACATATGCTGAAATTTCAGCGTACAGTGGGCACCTCTGCTGGGGACATTATAAGTAAACTACCTACGTCCCCTGAAAAAGAGCAACTCACATCAATGATAAACACACTTACTTTCCTCTCTCGACATTTATTAAGATCAGGTTACGACATTGCCGACGCTCCGGCCAGAGCCTCTGCAGTCAGTATTCTTATATGCCGTCAGGCATGGCTCCGACTCTCAGGTCTAGCACCTGATATTCAGCAAAAAGTGGCTAATGCCCCTTTTTCTGGTGACCATCTCTTTGGCCCAGGGGCACAAACAATACTGGACAACCTACAAGCCTCAGGCAGACAACTAAAAACAGTACAATATATGTACCACAAACCACGCCCTCAGTATAATTATTCATACAAAGCTGGAAATTACTATAACCAAAGAGGAAACTTCAGAGGCAAAGAACGAATGACAAGGAACACATCTAAACTGACCCGTGACCGCCCCTTAGGATGGCCGGGTGCCTCATCCTTTCATTAAAAAACTTCAGACTATGCCCCGGCCTCCTCTTCTAGGCCTTGGAGACCTTTTTATGGGGGCTTTGATACGAAATTATACTGAGGCCTTTCCCATGAGGCTTTATACATCAAGCCACTTTTTGAGGTATCACTGTTACAGGCCATTACGGTCATTCCATCGGGATGCCTCTTGGCCTGTTGTGCGCCGGACCGTCATGTCCCTCCCACAAATAGGACCCGCTACTATTCACATGCTGAGAAACAATCGAGATATTATTGTGTGTGTGTGTGTGTGTGTGTGTGTGTGTGTGTATATATATATATATATACACACTGATATGGATCATAATATTCTTAACAAACTTCTACTGCTACATGCGGTCTTCACCTGGACATAGATAAAGGCCACAGAAACAATGGTGAGTACATATATTATAAACTCTGCAAAACTTATCAATTTTCTGACCCAAGCTACTTGGACAACAAAATGTGGGCATGTCACAAACCTTATGACTTTTTCACTCAGATTAACATGTTTGGAATCCCAAAGGTGAGACCTAATGGCTCATAATTTGCAGTTATCCAGATCATTAGTTAAATTTCTGTTCACCCGACAGCATAAATAAAGGGTTTACACCTAACAAGGCTGCAGGCCCTGGCATACTTGGGACCCCCTTGCAAATGAGATTACTAATACATGATGGAACTGACTACATAACTCTGTTGCATTCCATGTTTTACCCTAAAACGGGTACAATATTGATTACAGCAATACTACGGACTCTTAAGAGCCACTGGATTCCATTATGAAATAGATACATTGTTTCATTTTACATCGTTGTTTGCTACTTATGTAGTCTATTTATGCCAAAATGGATACATTTCTCTAATGACTTTACAGACATGGCAAAAAACTGTACTAACTCGCTACATTATAGCACTATAAAATAATAACATTGTATTATTTGGGTTACTGTTCAAAACTCAGAACCCAATAGGCTTTGACATATACTGTCTTTTCCAGTGCATGCCACTGAGACCTACCAATTACTCCATTATATGGCTTAATTTCTTATACTTTATTACAGTTTCTGATATGCCATACCTTGATTGGGTTTACATCTGCTTAACTCATCTGACAATACCCAGTAATAGCCAGTCTGACTTGTCTTTCAGCCATAACCCTATAACGAATACAATAATGGAGTGCTTAGAGATAGAATACAAAATTCTCTTTACATGCTGATATACTGCTCTCAACACCCATCGGTTCTAAGACCACACTATATGTATGGCAGAATGCCATATCTGGCCACTCCGCTGCCATATAACTGCTTGGGAATCTCCCAGAAGTAATGACTTACTGCAAGAGACCATTCCGTGGAAGATAGATCAGTTATGCAAAGACATTTACCATAACAGTAGATCTTCTAGGAATGTCTCTTGCAGTAAGTAGCTTCCCTCCCTCCGACCCCCTGCCATTCTGTAACAGGGAAAACGATGTAAGGTTTTGAGGCTTTGGTACTTCGGTTCCCCCCGGTCCATCGCCTTCACAAGCTGAAACCCAGCGGGAACGGAGACTACCAGGGACCACCCACTTTTGTAGGCACAGCCCAGGAAGTGAGGTCATATGGGTGGTCCTTGGTGTGGAGACTGCTAGAAGAAAACTGTCATGTTAGAGCGCCACCTATCGGGAACTCCCAGAAGTAAAGACTTACTGCAAGAGACATTCCTAGAAGATTTACTGTTACGGCAAAAGTCTTTGTGTAACTGATCTTTCTAGGAGTGCTCTATAGTTCACATCTATAGCACCCTGCCACCCCGGCAAGTGGCACAGAGATCCCTGCCTCCATCGTGCAACAACAGATGTCACGGGGTGGAGCTGGAGGATATACTGCCCCAGGTGGTGGGAGGAGCTTAGCTTAAAGACATTCCAATGAATCAGCACTTCTGGTGGAACTGCCATCATTTGGATGTGAACTATATACCACTCCTGGATCTATGGTTACAGGTGAGTAACCTATTTTTTTTTATTTCTTATATGCGACGTAAACAGTTACGACACAAGGTACACACGTCTACAGTGTGTTCGAGGTAATTCACATGCACAACCGCTTCGCTGCCAGTGAAAGTATAGTCTGTAGGTACAGTAACAGAGTGTGTTCCTCGGAGATTCAGCTCCGAATTCTCAAGAGGTTCTCCACTGGTTCATGGAGGCCTTATGTACACTTCCCCAGCTCATCCCATAGGATTGGTAAAGTATGCTACTGGCAGCAGTTTCAACCTATAGGCAGCGACTTCACCCACTCATTTCCCCTAATAAAAATCCTCTGTGTGTCCTTGTTCCCAGTGTATTCCTATGGCACAACTCAGAATCACTTCCTCATTTTGATTGCAAAAGGTACTGGCCTGGTATGCAGACCAACCCTGAAAATA
This sequence comes from Neoceratodus forsteri, assembly GCA_016271365.2. NCBI lineage: Eukaryota > Metazoa > Chordata > Ceratodontiformes > Ceratodontidae > Neoceratodus > Neoceratodus forsteri. Next base: position 40,305,238 of record JADMNL010000032.1, read on the forward strand.
ATGCCGACCAAGCATTTGACGAGATAATTTGCAGTTTCAAAGGGACAGAAAAAATAGAAAGAGAAAGCAGAACAAAAAAAAAATAATGGGGGCGTGAGAAAGAAGAGAGGAGAAAAATGGTAATGGAAAGATCAAGAAATACCTAAACACCAACTTAATACATTACTTACGCACACTGACAACAGTATGTGGAAAATCCTTTTTTGTGAGATTGCATAATGGGAAACAGAGGAGATACCAACACTTTGCAGAAGTACTCCTGTTCATTATTAGCGTTTATACAAAATTTCTCAGAGTCATGCCTGTGTGGCCACAGTTGCAGCACATGAATTGGTGGATGACAAGTTATCTGTAGTGGAAGTGCAATCAGGTCTTGTCATGTTATTCTGAAACGCTGCAATCTAGCTTTCAGTTGTAAAAAATTCTGGGCCCCTAAGTCCACAAAGTGGAAGGAAGCAAAAGGTTATCACTTTGGTGTTCTCCAGCAGCTGTTTAAAGAAGTGACTCTAGTCTTCTCTTGCTGGGATTCCTGTCAAAGGTGATGGCTACATGCCCTCTATATTTGACAGAAAATGAGTCTATACCCCATGTGACTCGGATAAAAACAGTTAAACTTCAAAGTTTATTTTACAGATATTTTCTTGGCTGCTGTTTAGTTGATTACAGTTGCACTTGGTACATGTGCTTTTTACTCATTTATTTATAGAGGAGTTTGTGCCCCACCCCACCCGAATACGTGGGCCACCACAGCTACTCCTGAACCTTGGGTATGAAGTGTGGGCATGTGGGTGCTTGCACAACCGATCTCAGTACTGGGATATGCCAAGGATCAGCAGTGTGGGGGTGGGACAGGGCCAATGCCAGATATTCTGTACCCTCCCTTTATGGGAGCCAGGTGCCACAGTTCTACCATATGCGTGGCGCACAGGTGGTCCCAGTGTGGGGAACTAAAGTCCACACATGAACCCGGGTTTCCAAGCTGGTGACATGGAGTACTGCCACCACACCAATCAGGCAGTCTACGCTTTCAGTGAGTTTTATATGACAGGTAGTAAAACTAAGCGATAAAGACCTATGACCTTTTGGGATATCCATCAGTGGTTACATATCTATTTGCCAGATTTATGTTTTTACTTAATCTGGTTTGAGCTATTTCAAACGTGGCAGATTCATACCTCATGTGATTTCACACACATTATTATCGGACCAAGTGGCACTGACTTTTGATCTCGCCAAAATGTGTGTTCTTATTGGGTTTTTTTTGGGGGGGAGGTCCAGTTTCCTGCAAAAAAATTTGCAGCTGGCATTGACGGGGCTCAAATCTTATAATGCCCCCCCAAAAAAAAAAAATTAAGCTTCAGATCTTTACTTTTTATTACTAAAGACATTTGTGTGAAAATAGGCTTTGTCCCTTGGTCTTCTGTTCCTCATGCCTTTTTAGCCCTGAATTCATAATCCTTTGCTTGTGACATCAGAAGCTTTTCCATTGTGGACAAGTTTGTAATGTGATAAAGCAGGGAATTAGGACTTCACAGCAGAAATAAACAAAGTGAAAAGATAAGGTCCAAGAGGGGGCAGAATTTTTTTTTTAATGCAGATGTCGTTATTAATAAAATGAAAGTCCAGAAATTCAGATTTGGGTGAAAATGTAGTTCTGTTGACGCCGACTGTAAATTGTTGACTGGAAACTAGAAAATCTCCCAAGCTTCCTCCTGAGGAAGGCTTACCATCTGTAACCAGTTGGTATGTTTGGAGCCAAGGTGATGAGAAGCCCAATCCAAGGCTCCCCAGATTTGGATATATATGAGGCGGCAGCATTAAGGAGTGCTGAGCAAGTGACTGTGGTACCAGAACCATTACATGCATGTGGAGCTGCTGTTGGATTTTTGTGCCTCTCTCCAAACCCCAGGCATACTGTCAAGCCTCAATCCCGGTGCAGGAAGGCGGGGTGTCTCAGTAGCTAGGGTCGCAAACTGTGAACCAGGGGGGATCCTTGTTTGAATTCCATGAATAGCCACTGACTTGCTATGCAATCTGTAGCACATTGCTTGGCTTCCGCCAGGGACCCTCGTTCTCCACAGCAGGACTGGAGCCCCAGGCTTCTGTGATAGAAATTATTCATTTCTGTGGCAGAATGCAGCTCTGTTGCTTGTTTGCTTGCTATGATGTGATGTCATTACTGACAGCACCTGCTGAGCAGAAAGGAAGGGGCGTCAGGAAAAACGAGGACCAGAAGGGAACCTGGCATTATAGAAAAAACACATTTGAGTGAAAAATCTCCCAAGAGCAGTGAATTCTGCTGCACTGCATATATTCTGCAAAATGATGCAAGCTCTGGAAAATTCCACGGCTGTAGAATCACAGACGTCCAGGGTCCTTGAATTCAGTCTTCCCAGCTGTAAAATTCTCCATAAGCAGTGAGCGTCTTATCACCAAAACGTTTTAGCCAAATGACAGATCTCCAAGACCGACCTTTAAAAACATAAGTGAATATTGATTTGTAGCCTGTGGAACTGTAGTAAAAATTTTGCTACAAAGATAAAAGATAAATAGATAAAATTATTTTAGGTTGCTTGAGAAAGCAGACAGAGTTGGCGATTCTCTAATTAACTCAGTTGGAAAAAATCATCTTCAAAGAACATAAAAACAGGCGCTCACCCCTCCAAGCCGAGCAAGTTCTTAATGTACAAGCCCCACCGCAGCACTACCTTATTTCTTTTCTGAGTGAAGAATTCTGCGCTGAGGCTGATTCTGTGCAAAACAGATTTAATTCGGGACTCAAAACATGGTGCAGTGAATGCCGGTGGGTCACATAAGGTGAACCTAACGTTTTGCATAATAAGATCTAAGCTTTTTCATGGGCTTTTGAAAAAGCATAGAGCTTGCTGCACAGATGTTAGGTTTGCTTGACGTGAGACGCTGGCGCATTCTTTGCAGTATGTTTTATGTCCAGAATTAAACACATTTGTTCTGCACTTAATCAGCACAGCACAGAATTCTGCACTTGGAAAAGAATTAAAGGAGTGTTGCAGTGCTGGCTTGCACATGAAGGACTGCTTAGCTTGGAGGGGTGAATGCCAATTTTTTGTTCTTTGAAGTTGATTTTTTCCAACTGAGTTGATTAATCAACAACTGTCTCTGCTTTCTCAAGCAACCTAAAATAATTTTATCCATCATTCAGTGTCTGCGACTGCTGTGAGTACATACCCCTAGCATCTGCACTCAATGTAGTATCTGCACTAGTTGCGCTTTCTGTGTGCCCCAGGTATGAAATCAAATATGTATTTTCCAGTCGATGTGTATATGTTTCATTTTCTGCAATAAGCACCCAAACATTTGTATGTATGTCCTCAAATGTATGTGCAATTGCACCTGAGTTGTGACTGAAAAAGGCACTTGGTGCCAGTGGACTTACCCGGTTACCAAAGTGAAAATGAAATAAAACAGTACACCCATCCTGGTGAGGCCATTTTTTTGGTTCTTAGCAGAAGTATAGCTACATGCAGAACTACTTAGCCAGGTAATCCACTGCTTTCTATTTCTTTCAGAGTTGTGATTATGAGCTCAATCCTTGAGCAGATGTGCGCAGATGTTCTGCAGCAGACTGCAACCCAAATCAAGTTCCCTTCGACAGGGATGGACCCCATCCCATACCGGAACCTGCTACCTTCGAAGAAACCCATCAAGGAGGTGCTCACGATGACGTTTTCCGACTTGCTGGAGAAAGGCTGGGTGAACAGCCGTTCCATCCACGTCTTTGACACGCTGCTCCACATGGGTGGAGTCTACTGGTTCACCAACAACTTAGTCAAGGTAAAGTAAAGCTGCTGTATGCTAACAGTATTCTAAACAATTTCTTTTTGTGTGATGAATTTCTAGTGTTTATGAAAAAAAGCCGGATTGACAGCACTGGAGACTGAAGCTCTCTGTTCTGTATTGCTCCACGTTGTCAATGGGGAAGTAATACATTTGGGTAATGAACACCCTTACTGGGGTAGTGGCACAGCCCAAAGCTGTCAGTCAGCATAGAACCTTAGACACATGAGCATTCTGAGATCACTGATTCTCCAGTCTTTGCTGTGTCACTAGAGGAGTAGGACAGCATAGGTGAGCTCTTCAGAACCTCTCTCAGAAGTCTTTCTGTCTGCAATTCATTATTTGGTACCCCCCCACCTCCCCTGAACAGGATTGTGCAGCTGAAAAGCAGGTTTGAGTTGCCTGGTGACAGAGCAGCCTCAAATTTAGAAATCATGCCTGTTGCGCTGTGACTTGCAAATTTACTAGTCTGCTATTTTTATCCCATTTTCAGTGCCCTCTGTGCATGAATTGGGGTCCACGAGCCACTGCACTAACTTTAGGGTGTGCTGTTCTCTTAGCCTATGCCTCAAGTAAGTGATTATATTTTTTTTTTTTGGGGGGGTGGCAGTTAGCTAGCCTGTGGGTTAGTTTGTTCTTTTTCTTCTAGCATGATCCTGGTGATGGACCCCCCCACCCCTTTCTCTCTCTCCTTTTCCTGCTGTTTAGGGTGACATTCTATTGAAGGTTAAGCAGTGTGCTATTGGGCTGACTGTATTACATTTTTATGGTGGGAGAAGCTGTCTTCAGGCATCGTTGTCTGCTGTTTGTGTATCTGGACTGTGTGACTCGCTTTATTTTATGGCAGCAGGGAAAGAAATCCGTATTTCTGCTTAACGTGGTGACTCAACATGGCATTTTAGGGAGTGGTGAATGGTTCACATTCACACCACCCACCCAACCTCCTCTGGCAAGTGGCACATGGATCCCTGCTTCCAGCATGTGAAGGACATCACGGGAGGGAGCAGAGGGATATACCAGCCGAGTGGTGGGAGGAGCTTTTCTTAAAGACATTCCGGCAAGTCACTCTTAAGTAAAAACTGCCAGTGCAAACATACGAAGAAGCCAGCAGAAGAAGGCCATTTGGTCTATCTAGTCTGCTTGTCTTGCAGGTTCCACAGCTTGAGCTATGTGTGGATGTGATCTCTGTACCACTCTTGGAACTGTACTTACAGCTGAGTAACCTACTTTTCTTGCCCTTCTTCATTTTCACAGTCTGGTGCAGTCCAAGACCGTGAAGGTAAGGTCAGACAGTGCCGTCACTGGGGCACACATAAACAGTCGAGGAGGCACAAGAAGCAAGGGGATGCTGGCTGAAGCAACTGAAGTGCTGCCTCGGGCTGAGAAAAACCTTCTGGCACCCTTGGCAGTTTATCTGGCAGGGGATATGAACATCCAGGCTGATTGGTTAAGTTGAGAGACAGTCCATCTAGGGGAATGGAGGTTGAACCCTGAGGCGTTCAAACTTCTGTGCAGAAAATTTGGGTGATCTCAAATTAACCTTTTTGCATCAAAGAAAAATGCTTAGGTACTGGGGTTCTTCAGCCAGTACCGGTGCCCCCTGGTGGAGACAGTGGATGCTCCGTCTCAGACATGAGATTTTTTAAGCATGTACTTGTTCCCTCCACTACTGCTTCATCCCATGGTAATTATTAAGATAAGGCAGTCAAGAGAATGGTTCTTTCTGATAGCCCCAGGGTGGCCAAAAAGGCTTTTGTTCAGACCTTATGAATCTAGTTCAGCAGGTCCCATTTCTACTCCCACTTTAGGGGGACCTTCTCTTTCAAGGTTCCATTCTGCATCCAGATGCAGAGGCAATGCAGCTGGGGATCTAGCTGCTGAGAGGAGAAGATTGTTAAGGCAGGGTTTCTCCAAGAAAGTGGTAGATGCCTTAATGGCCTTAAGGAAGGTGTCGACATCTGCAGCTGACAGCTGTGTATGGAATACCTTCTCTGCTTGGACCAGAGAGAGAGAGGTATCAGACATTCTAAAGCTACTGTTTACTGTCCCACAGATACTGGATTTCTTGCAGGCTGGGGTAAACAAAGGTCTTGCATTGAGCAACCTGAGGGGCCAGGTGTCTGCGCTCAGCGCAGCCCTGGGAACTTCCATGGGTTCGTCCCTGGGAACCAGTTGAGATGTCTGTTTTCTGAGAGTGATCAGCAGAAACAGACCTTTGTTTCAGTCAGTTTCAGTTTCAGATTTGTGCCTCCATGGGACCTGACTCTGGTATTGAATGCTCTTTGTGGGGGCACCCTCGAAACCTCTTCCATCAGTGCCTTTGGACATCCTGCCTTGCAAGGTGTGTTTCTTAATTGCCATGTGCTCAGCCAGAAGGATTGGTGAACTTCAGGCACTGTCCTATAAAGAACCTTACCTTATCATACATAAGGAGAAGGTGGCATTGAGGACAGTCCCTTCCTTTGTGCCTAAGATACCCTCAGCCTTTCATGGAAATCAGGAAGTCTACTGTCCTTTTGTCCTACGCTGTCAAATCATAAAGCTTCCAAGCTGCACAAGTTGGATTTGCGCAGAACACTCAGGACTTGACTTCAAATGACAGCAGAGTTCAGAAAGTCCAAAAGTCTATTTTGCGCTTTTTGGAGCAGTTAAAAAGGGTCAGATAGCATCCAAGACCACCCTGGCTAGGTGGGTAAGAGCTTGTATCGCCAAGGCGTATACAGCTGAGAAGAAGAAAGCTCCTGCTGTCATCAAGGCTCACTCCACCAGGGCCCTTGCTACATCCTGGGCAGAGAGAGAGGGGAGGCACCTGTGTTGGAGTTGTGTAAAATGGCAACCTGGTCCTCAGTTCATACATTCACTAAGCACTACAGATTGGATGTTCAAAATTTTTCCGATGTGGCCTCTGGTCACAGAGTCATACAGGCAGTAGTTAGATATTTATTACACGTTGCTTGTATGGGTTATGTATGGGACAGTATTCTCCCATGCCCAGTTTGGAAACAGGTACTGCTTTTTAGAACCCTTGTGTATTAACTCCTCATTGACAACATAGAGTGACACAGAAAGGAGAAATTCCTAAATTTCCTTTTCTGTTAACTCCAACGTTATTAGTGGGGCCTTTGGCTCCTGTTGGAGAATATTCTCCAGTATAGCCAAGGACTTTGGATTTCAGCAAAGATGTTTTGTACGTGATTATAGCTGTTTGTCCAGAAATGTGTGCTAACAGTGGAAACATTTGCATTTTACTGGACTACAGGCACACAGGTTAACAGGTTGTGATTTTTTAGGATTGTGTGGTGCTTCACCGTTACAGGTTGGTGCTTATCTTGTTTTCTTCAGTCATGTTCCCTGTTATGCCTGTTTAAACTAGTTTAATGTGACAAGTGTTAGCAGCAGTATACCAACCCTGTCAAAGGTTCAGTGGTCGGACTCTTAAGAGGCAAGACAACAGAACGGGTCAGCTAGATTACATCAGCCAGCTCTTCAGTACGGGGTAGGGCATCCATTTATTCACATTTATTCCTCTCCTAGGAGTCGTCATTGTGATGCACTTAAGGAACTAAATTGGCCCACACTTCAGCACAAAGTAGTTTACCCTGTTGCTTGCCTTGCCTTCAAGTTCACTACCCTCGGTTCCCCTCCCCATCTTAGAGGACTGCTCTCCCCCAAAGAACAAATCCGAACCCTGCGATCATCCACAAGTCATCCCCTCAACATCCCAAAGATCCGCTCCAACCAAGGCAAATGCTCCTTTAAATTTGCTGCCTCCACCTATGGAACTCTCTACCACCTAGCCTGACTGTCTGTACCACCCTTACCCAATTCAAGTCTGGACTCAAACTATATCTTCTCAATCTCAGTCTCTGTGGCTGTAACCGTTAGCTCCCTAGCCCAGGCCTCTGTTCCGCTGCGCCGCTTTGAACCTCCTTTCATTACTGGATGCATCTCCTAAACCTTGATGTTGCCTGTATACTGGTCTCTAATTCTACACGTGTATATCTAATGTAACTAGTGTAAATAATGCTTGAACCTGTATTGTGAATCCTTACTTTTCCCATCTACTGTCGCTAATGTCTACTTGAGCAACATATGTAACTACTGTAAAAAAGAATAACTGTTTTCTTCATGTCTCTTTCTGTAACTAATTCCGGGTCGCTCCTGAAAAAGGGACCTCTGGTCTCAGTGGGCTTACCCGGTTATCAAAATCTAAATAAATAAACGTATCCTTTTGATAATGTCATGATTATTTACATGTAAATTGGTGTAGGTTAAGAAGAGGGTTCATTGGGCTGGGTGACGTGGAGATTACTGATTACCTAGGTGTATATCGGTACTGTGTGGACACATGTGACTAGAGAATCAGTGATCTCAGAATGCTCATGTGTCTAAGGTTCTATGCAGATTGACAGCTTTGGGCTGTGCCACTACCCCAGTAGGAGTGTTCATTACCCATATGTTTTAATTTCCCATTGACAACATTGGCGCTAGCAGAAAAGGAAATTACGGTAAGTCTGAAGAAATCTCTCCTTTTATCCACGTGGCCGGTACAGCACAGACGACTGCAGTCTTACACTGCCACACCTGTATGCCTTAAACCTGTCCTAGAGAGACTGCTAGGTAAGTGGGAGGGTAGTTTAGACTTCATGCCCATTGAAATTTTGGCCTCTCATGGGAGTCGGCCAATATAGGTGGCAGTCAGTGGCAGTTGTGTCTGGTTTTGTCATGTGGACAGCTGTCTACTAGGAACTGGACTGACATATCCACATTCATTTCCCACAGGCCACCAAAAAGCCATCCATGGATGGCGTTCGGCCACTACTGACCTGAGTGGGATTAGAACAAGTGACCTAGAGGTAAAAGGCTCTTTAACCCTGAACCATTCCCTATCCATTCAACTCCCTGTTGTATACCATTGTTAATACTTTATGGTTTGTTTTACATGGATTGGTTGGAATAGTTCTCCAGGTATTCAGGAAAACCACAATGTGCAAATGTGCACTGATGAGCTGATTGATGTTTGCTCTGCAGCTTCTTAGTCAGCATTGGTCCATATGAGGATACTGCAACCTTGTCACAGCACCATGGTCGCCAGTGTCCAGATGCAAATGGGAACAGGCGAAATATGAATGACTGGAACTCTGCATATTGTAAATGATAACTTTATTTTAGCCCAGACAAAAGATGTCAGGACCCTTTAAACAAAGATAGAAACATAGAATCTTTTTTCTTTTTGTTAATGGCTCTTCATCCTCCCAGTCCAGGGGCAGCTGGTCAACTCTGTCCCCGTTTCCCTGAGCCAGCTGCCACATCCCCAGGACTTATTTCAGTCATTCAGTTCTCCCACGAATATCCCCTCATGGCAGGGCTGGGGGCCCCAACCCCCTTTACACACAAATCTAGAGCGGACCGAGGCACAATCCTCAGTGACGACATGGACCCAGGCAAATCGGGTAAGGCTTCATTAAGCCCCTGACTTCTTTTCCATGTTTATTCTCGCTGCTGGCATAGGACGTCCAGTGTGTGTGGAGGCAGTCATGCGGAATGCTCCTCTGTGCTCTCTCTTCGTGCCTGCCGTGCTGCACTACCACCAAGCCTTCACCTGGTGGCAGTTGTAGGCTGGGCTGACATGCCTCCCCTCCCCAGGAGAGGAGAGTAGTCTGTTGGACGCTTGATTCTCTCCCGCCCCGGCTGCCCCCAGCAACCTGAGCTCATTCCCAAACTCGGGTCAGAGGCGTGGGGAAAAGCTGAAGCGTGCATACGGCGCCTCAGCTTTCTTCTCCACTGGGTTGGCTATCAGCATAGAATCTGACAGCAGAAAGAAACCGATGGTCCATCGAGTCTGCCCTTACTATACTACTTTACCCCCCCAACCTACTCCACTGGTGGGTGTGATTCCCCATGTCCTGTCTCAGCCAGGTTAAAACATGTTTAGGGTACCTGCCCCCACCATTTCTGCCGGCAGTCTGTTCCATGACTCCAGCACCCTCTCCGTGAAGTAAAACTTCTCGCATCCCTCCTGAACTTGCCCCCCCTCAACAATCTCCACTCGAGCCCTGTTGTGGCTGTGTCCATATTTCTAACAAACAGGTCCTTGTTATTCACCCTGTTTATAATCTTCAGAAACTTCTATTAGTAATGATTATAGGATAGATAATCCAAATATTTTGATAAAATAATAAAAGATGTTTTGAAAAAGTAAGGTGGCAGAGTTTGTGTTGAAACTCAAGAGGCTTAAAACTCTTGCTGTGCCGCGGACTGATATATCAGTTCGGAATTTCTATACGTTCTAATTCTCTCAACAGCCTAAGGGTTAACTGTTGTTTTGTATGTAATATAGAAACATAGAGAAATTAAGCCGGCCCAGTGGCGCTGAGGGTTGAGGCGCTGGATGCCACGCCGGTGACCTGGGTTCGGGAACAGACTCTGGTTGTTCGGGGGTCGGCCATGGGAGGAAAGGACTGAGTGTCTGGAGGACTGCTCTCCTTCCTTGGGGAAGGAGGTTTGTGTTGTGTGCATCAGCACAACAGGAGGGATTCGGCCCGTGCCCAGGGTACTTTTTCACAGAGATGGAGATGGCTGCTGCGCCCATTGCACGGGCGGGAGAAAAAACAGAGGAAAAACATACTGGGACCCGGCAGGACCCATGATGGCCCCAATGGGCCAGAGGACATACCCCTTTGGGGGGGGGGGTCGTAACCCCTGCCAGATCCACGGAGGTGGTGGAAAAAAGTGTTGTGATGATTAAAAATTAAAAAAAGAAACATAAAGACTTAGAAAAGTGATGGTCAGAGTGAGAGAGAGATACAGTCCATCCATTAATATAAAAGTGTGTGTGTGTGTGTGGCTGACTCGTATTCTACAGGGTTATGTTAATGGCTGTAAATTCTTATGTACAGCAAAACAGAATTTACACAATAAGAATATGAATTACAAAAATAAATAAAATGTTATAGCTTAATAGCATTAAGGCATTCCAGAGGTTGTTACCTTCATTAATCTGAACCTCGCGGTATAAGGTTCACAGCTGAGCCGTATGTGTCATGACACCCCCCCGTTTAAGAAAAGAGAAAAAAAAAAGAGTTCGATTAGACTATAGCCCAATCCTTTGTCATGCCTTAAAGTCTGTTTACTTACAGCCAGACTGTTGGCGCAATGTAGGTCTACCGCATGCGATGCCATTGACCCAGGTTTGGGAATGATCATCGGGGAAGGGGGGGGGCTGCTGGGTGGAGGAGGATCGTGCGTCCCTGAGGAAGCACAGTCAGTTCCGTTGCAATACTGCCACCTGGCTGACCATAGGTGGCAGCGCATATGGAGCGGATTACTGGGCAGGCTTTGATGTGTGCTGCACGCTTATGTGTGTCAGCTTGCACACGTTAGAATGCTGGTGACACAGTGGGATTGGTAAAAACTGTCACTTAATTCAAACAACATGAAGTCTTGCTGTATTCTGACTATATGCAGACTACCAAGCAGTACCCCCTTGGAGGAGGGAGTTACAGAACCTATTTTGGGAACAGGCTCTGCAGCACAGCCCTCCTCCAGATCTGACCCATACCTGCATTTGGAGTTGAGAAGCCCTGCTGCTCCTCCTGCCTTGAAGGGGGTAGTTGGAGTCTGAGTTGAAGGTATGTCTACAAGAAGCCAGGTTATAGTGCTAGATGGGGTTGGGGGGGTGTGGACCGGAAGGGTGTGTGGCCGGTGTTGGCAGGCATAAAGTGAATTAACTAAAAACAAAACTGTTTTACTTTCAGGAGTTACTGAAAGAGACGCGGAAAGAATATACTGTTCGTGCTGTGGAACTACTCTATGCTATATTCTGCCTTGATATGCACCAGATCACACTGACGCTGCTTGGACACATTCTGCCTGGTCTTCTCACCAATTCTTCCAAGTGGGAAATGCTGATGGATCCTCCTGGCAGAGCACTCGCCAAGTAAGGATGGTTTGATTTCAGGAACTGTCATTTTAAACCCAGAACCAAGTTGGCTCCATGGTCTGAGTAGCAGGGGCTTCTTGGCATGCTGGTGACCAGGGTCACACTCTAGGCCCAAGATACCAGGAGCAATGCCCCAGCAGAGGACCGCTGGGCTTCTACACTAAAGCTCACCTCTGGAAGGATGGTTGGATCATCCATTTGCTTGATTGCTGCTGTAGTTGGATGCAGCAGTGAGGACATCTAGGTACATTGGAAGGGAAGATGCTGGGGACATGTGGTACTCAGAGGGAGGAGCACTTCACATCACTTGCCGGATATTTCTAGGGGCAGAGAGAAAACCAAAATGGCCACAGGGATTGGCTGACTGAAACTTGCTCCCCATACCTTGAGGATCCACATGCTGAGGCCCCCCCAGCCACCAGTGCTCTCTCCATTCAGTCCACAAACCAGCATCCTTTCCCCGATCTTGCAAGGTAGGGCACCCCACCAGGGACAGAAGTAAAACCTGCTATAGAGCAGGCGCCTCTCCCTCTGTTTTCAAGGGGGAGTATGTTCTCCAGCAATAGGGTGCAGGTGGTGCTTCCAAACAGTGGGACGGCGCTGTTCAGGATTAGGGTTGGTGCTCCACCCAGGGGCTGGTTATGCCCCTACTCTACTTAACGCACAAATCCCAAAAAATGAGAGCACTCTGAGGTTAGAGTTCAAGTTTGCTTAATTCTCACTAAAGATGACTTCTTGGCAAACTGCAGAAATAAACCTCCAAAAGATCCAAAGATGTTTTACTTCTTGTTTTTAGTGCAATTTTTCATCAGTACAGAATGCTGTTTAGCATCAAAGACTCCCTCTGGTGAAGCCCTGGGGTAGGTAAGCTAGCAGCTGGACGGGAGGTTATGTGATTTTTGTGAATTTTTTTTTTTTTTTTTTCACTGAATATGCACTGCTTTTGTTTATTCTTTTGGTAACCGGGTAAGGCCCACTAGGCACAAGTGCCTGTTTTCAGAGGCAACCCCGAAAGCACTGGGGAGGTTAAGTGACTTGCTTAGAGTCATACAGTATGCAAGTGAAGGTTGTGGGAATCAAACCCAGGTCTGTCTGCTGGATATACCAAGCTCATTACTCTAACCTCTAGGCCAGTGATACTCAGTCCTGACTTACGCAGGAGCCACATCAGCAGTCAGTGTTAACCAAACAGCCACAGCTATTTATATTGCTTGTTTCTCACCTCACTTGTTTCCCTATCAGACCTGCTCACTGCTAACACTACTCATGGTAGTCTGACAGGCTAAGATGACTCTTTTAAGTTACTTCTTTAACCTTTTTTTTTGTTTTTTAAAAAAAAAAGTTACTTCTTTCTCTCTTGCTATTTCCCTGTCGATACTTTGTTTCTTTTCCCTGAACATTTAAATTATCGTAAATCATACAATGGGGGGTGTGAAAATCCTGTAACCTCATTGGTCAAAACATGTCACGTGAACGTGGGTAAATCCTGCATAACCCACGGCTGAGGATTGACATTTATGAAAAACATAATTAAACACATTTTAAATTTATTTTACACATGGGTCCATTGTATAATCGCAATAAGGCACTCCAGGGTGTGAGTTATTGGGTGATTTACCCACTTCTTATGTGGTCAAGTCACTCGGCTGCACCTCGTAACACACCACACAAGGCGTGGGTAAATCCCCAATAACTCACACCCTGTTGTGCCTTATTGCTTAAATAACTAGGCAGTACACCCTCTCCCATCTTAGATCAGTGCTGTGGAAATCTCCTTGCTGTCTTTATATTTAACCTACGTCATTACCCTCTTCATTTCTCGTAATGACTCTGTCTTGTATTTCACTACTGGGGGGACGTGACTCTCCTTTATCTTACTGAAGGACAGTCCTTATGCTGTAGTTTGTGGTCCCAGATATGTGTTAACATTGGAACGGCTGGGTGAGTTGAAGACAGTTGTGTCCAGTAGCCCTGGCACTAGCTTTCGTTTTCCTTTGTATAGAATCTGTGGATTGGGAAACATGTAACCATTGTTGATTAATACTGTGAAGAGCCACAGGTCATCAGTTGATGAGCCACTTTCGGCTCTGGAGCTGCGGTCTGAGTATCACTGTGTCTAGGTTATACTGTCAGCTGTTTGTACAAGGAATGTGAATCGCCCAACCGAGTGTTATGCCCGGCACTGCATTTAACCTTTGATGCGAAGCAGCATTCTGTACTGTTGAAAAAGAAACAAAACATATTTGGATCTTTGGAGGTTTATGTTTGCAGTTTGCCAAGAAGCCGTTTACAGTCGAAGGGTATGCTGCTATCAAATAGTGCTTTAAGTGAACTAAAATGTAACCTCTCAGTACTCCCTGAGTTTTCAGGATTTGGGTGCAGGCAGTAAACTGAGGTTGGCAGTACCTGAAGCAGTAACCCCTGTAGGTAAGTGAGATGGGGACTGAAAACCCCCCAGAGGCAAGTATTTATTATTCTGCATAAGCAGGTGACTGAGCCGTGATGTGCTACTTGTTTTGAGCACATGAGCAGGTCCTTTCTAAACCCAAAATGATTTTCTCTAGACGCAGTAAATTCAGTAGTGGAACTGGAAAGTGAAGCCACAGAGAGGGATCCCCAGTCACAACCCCTTGCCTTTCCATTGTGAAAATGGAACCGAAATTGTAGTGGTTGTTTTCATCATTATTAGAAAGGCTTCCTCTTTGCATATGTTTTCTGTCTGTAGACAGTCCAGTCACCATGATCTTCCCGTGATTTCAGCTATGTGTGACAAATATTGAAAATTTGCCCTAAAGGTTTATTACAATGAAACAGGGAAGTGGTCATTATGATCTTAAACTTGTGTTTTGGAGGAAGGGTAGACTGTCAGAAATATTCCATAGATGACTTTACTGAATGCAAAGTTAAAAATCTGAAATTGTGTCAACCTGGTGGTACGGCCATATCACTACCGCCAGCCACACCGGCAACTCGGGTTCGGGCTCTGGTTGTTCAGGGATTAAATGGGAGGGGGGGACTGAGCACCCAAGGGGATGTGTCTCCCTCAGGGATGGGGATTCTGGTGTCCTCTTCTTAGGCTGTCACCTAGTGGGGGGCCAGGTGGCAGTGCAGTGAGACTGTTCAAGCAGTGGGAGGGCCGCTGGCGATCTTGCTACGTATGTACATACAGAAGCACATATGTGCAAAGCATCACGGACAGCCTTGGAGAGAAAATACCAGAGGAAAAACCCTAACCAACTGGGTGACTCTGTGGCCACCACCACTGGCTCCATGCCACCGACTGGGCAGGGCTTTGATCTGGCTCATGCTTTTGGGGGGGGGGAGTCCTTCCCCCTCTGGGCCTGCCATGTCATGGGGGGATTTATTTTTTGGGGGATTACTGTGACCAAGGAAGTCCCAGAGAACGTGTAAGGGGCTGGATGGGCCAGGGACGATGAAGGTCAGTCATTTGGAAGGTGCATAAAACACCATTATTAAAAATGTCTGTGCTATTGTTCAGATTAATAGTGTGATGCCTTTTATAAGACTAGCAGTTCAAGTGAGATTGCCTTGTTTAGTTCAAGTTTATTGTGAAGGGATATATCCATTGAGCAAGCTCATTTGCAAGGAGGTCCTTTGGGGCAAACATTTATCAAGTACAGTACATAGTGCAATACATGATAAACTGTGAAAAAATATATTTCCAGTTCAGCTTACGTTGTATAGATTGTTCTGTATTTCTCTCCTGTTTGCTCTTCGTGACCTGGTTAATTTGCGTGGAAAATGGATCCCTGTCCCGTAAAGTTCAGCTACTCCCAAGTGCTTATTCCCACGCTGAAATCCTGTTTGCGACAGCACGGGTTTGTTGTTGTGGCAGTGACTATGGCATCACAAATTTAGTTCAACAACAGAAGAAATGTGCTGAAACACCGTGACTCGGAGGGCAAGAGAAGGATCCCGTTTCCATGCAGTGACCTTGGAAGTGGAGAAATGAGGTGAAAGAGGTGCGGAAAATAGATGAAATACAAGCTGAAAGGGCCAGCCTGTCGAGGCTGCAGTAGATCTATCTCTTACGACTCCAGCTACTCAAGTTTGGGAATTAGCCAGGGTAGTCTGCGGCCGTTAGAAGGATGGGGGATTGAGTGTCCCAGAGGTGCTGACCTCCTCCGTGGTGGGACGATCACTGCCTCTGCTGCAGTACTGCCACCTAGGTGACCATATGTGGCAATGTAGCAGCAGAGGTGCTGGAGGGAAGGGGGGTACTCCGGCCAGATTCTGAACAAGCATGCATCACATGCGCATGCTTGAAGCCCTGTGAGTGCTACGTGTCGGGAGTAGGGTGGGTGCCAGAAAAGCACTGATCTACACAGGACCCTCAGCATGCTTGGGCCCTACTTTTCTCAACTGACTGCTCTGCCACCATGGATTCTTCTCACCTAAAACTCAGGAGGGGGAAGACAGTACCCTTTGACTGTGGCCAGGCCCCAACTCAGGCGGGTGGGGGGGGCATGAGGCAGTTGTGGATAGTAAGTACTAGAGGGACATGCCCAAACGGGCTGGGGGAGCCACTTGGTGGGAAATTGTAGTGGAAGTTTGAAGCCACAAAGGGATATTTCATTTAACAAAACATGCAGCAAATCTGATACACCCTGCCTTTCTTTTGTAGTCACTTCGTGAATGTTGTGAAAAAAGACCAGTAATGTGTCTGCTCAGCCTAACTAAAATGGGAACTACCAGTAAGTGCTGACACAGGTCGTATATGCCCTTGTACATTTCGCTATTCCATTGGTGCACGACAGGCGATTAGATTCTTTAGAAGTGGGATCACTGGGCTGTACAGCCTATCATGAAGCATAATGGTGATCATGTGCCTTGGCGCACTGTCCTCAGCAATAACATTCTTGGATAAAGTACTCGACCTTCGGCCTCGTACTTTAGTCACTTGACAGTCACATTGTGGCCACACATAGTGAGTCAGCTACTACACTAACAATTAAACAATCCAGTTTTTACTGTATTCGTTGCTGTAGCCAACTCTTGTTTTTAACTGTGAGATACCATGTCTTTTTTGACTAGGTTATCAGTATGGTGTGCTTTGAGCTCCTACTCTGCACACAGCAAAGGTCAAGCTTCGGCCAAGCAAAGAAAAAGGCACAGAGAAGATATTGAGGTAAACGTTTTCTCCTAGCTACGTTTATTTGCGTGTCCCCTTGTGTTTTATTTTTGGCATAACAGTGTGTGAGCATCTGCACACACCCACACACAGTACATGCATTTACGTTAATAAATGCACTGTTTTTGCAGGACTACAGTAGCCTTTTTCCATTGGATGACACCCAGCCCTCCAAACTGATGCGCTTGTTAAGTTCCAATGAGGAGGAGCCAAGCATTCTTTCAAGTCCCAGTAAGTATGTGCATAAATCCAGCCATGTAGGTGACGACATCAGTGTGTGATTCTCCATTTACTTGCGGTACATTCTGCAGAAGGACTTGCTTCACTTTTTTTTTTGTTTTTGTTTTTTTATACATACTTACTAAAAAACATTTGCTGCATAATGTGAATGTAGGCAGTTGGTAACCAGTCGGAGAAAACTGATAACTTCTGAAACCCTTGATTTCCAATAGTAGGTATCTGGGTTGTTTTTTTCTCCTTACTGCCCTAGGCTGCTCCCCTTCTGACCAACCCCGTCACTGCGACTCCCCCGGGGCTTACGTTTACCTGCACCCTCTGCCACTGGGCTACGGCGGTGCCTGGCCACCGGATGCGGAGCCTGCATAGGGACGGTTGTCACCCACAGCCTGGAGTTTTTTCTCCTCCATTATCTCTCTTCCTAGTCTCAGGACTTCAGGCCAACTGCTTGCATGCATGGTGTGGCGGAATCGTGCATGCCGAGACAACCAGTGAAGGCCCCCAAACTGGCCTAGTGCCACTTCTCCCAGTGGCTTGGAACGGCCACCAAGCCTCCACTCAGAGGCAGCCAAGAGCCAAGGAGAAATTGTCCCCCTCCCCGGGAAAGGAGAGCTGCCTGAGGGCTGCTTATCCAGGCTCCCTCCCTCCTGACCCCCAGCATCCTAGGCTCGCTTGCCAAACCTGGGTCACCAGCGTGGCGCGGGGTGTGGCGTTCAGCGCCTCAACCCTCGGCACCACCGAGCCGGCGATGCAGGTATCTGTTTTTATCATTTTTTTATCTTTTGCTAACCTTGCACTTCAGTTGCTTACAAACACCGGTTCTGGAAGATTATGCTTCGTAGTGGGGAAGTGGGATTCCAAGCACTACATCCTGTGTGCTCACTGTAAATGTGATGAGGTAGTATGCATTTTATTCTAGGCTATTCGTAAAGGAGGCAGCATAGCGTAGTGGTTAGGGACACTGCGCTGCAAACCTCGAGACCTGAGTTTAAATCCCATCAGCCCCCACTTGCATACTTTGTGACCCTGAGCAAGTCACTTAATTTCCTCGTGCTCCCAGGTTGAACCTAGAAAAGAGCTCTGACTCGGTGTGCCTTTCCTGGTTAAACAATTCCCCCTTTCCCTTATTCTGGGTGACTTTCTAATTTATTGTTATACAATAAGACCCATAGCCTCCTATGTTTAAATCTAAATATGTGTGTAGTACTGTACATTCATGTACGGGGAAAATGTTCTTACATGGTAGGGTCTAGCTAGTTAGCAAAAAATGGCTGTTGCCATTATTTAGAGAAGGGGCAGAAAATCGGACTGTTGTGGGGTTCAGGAAAAACGTTTTAGTTGTTGGGACGTATCCAAGAAAAAATTACTCACCTTAGTAATGTTGTTTCTTCTAATGGAGTCTTGCTATATTATGACAATTGCAGTTTGTCCCACCATTAGAATTGCTCCGGAGGTGAAAGAGTTAACTACCATGCCAGGCATGGAGTTTAGAGCGCGAGCTCGGTTAGAGAAGCTCTGTCTGGATAATTTCAAACTGAAACTGTCAGATCTTTACGAGCAAAAACTCACTAAGGTTCTGTGTGGAAGCTGTAACCTACACTAGCCAACTGGCTACCTAAATATTAACACCTATTCCTGGTCCCAACACCAAGACTCAAGTCAGGGGACCAGAAAAATAATAACATAAGATAAAATAAAACACAACACCCCAAAACCCCAAAAAGGGGTGGAAAAAACATAAAATGGGCATAAGTGCCAACACTGGACTGCCCACCCCATACCCAAGTAGAAGTTCTGAGAGGGGCAGGCTGGGGGGGAGGTCATAATATAGCAAGACTCCATTAGAAGAAACAACATTACTAAGGTGAGTAATTTTTTCTTCAAACAACATGAAGTCTTGCTATATTATGACAATTGCAGAATACACAGCAGTACCTCCATGGTGGAGGGACAGAACCTACTTAGGGAATAGGCTTTGAAGCACGGCTGTGCCAAATCCAGCATCCCTCCTGGCCTGGATATCCAAGGAGTAATGCTTGGTGAAAGTGTGTACCGTTTTCCAGGTAGCTGCTTGACATATCTCCAAGATTGGGATGTCTCTGGCAGCAGCTAGAGACGCAGCTGTACCTCTGGTAGAGTGAGCCCTCAGGCCTGAAGGGGGAACCTTTCCCAGTTTTTGATAACAAAATTGGATACATGAGACAATCCACCTGGCAATGGATCTCTTAGTGGCAGGTTTACCTTTCCCAACCTCACCATAAGTGAGAAAGAGTTGGAGGGATTCAAACCTATGACCCTTGGTACGCTCTATATAGTAACTAATGGCCCTCTTAACATCTAAGCTGTGCAGCCTTCTCTCACCAGAGGAGGAATGGTCAGTGAAGAATACCGGAAGGGAGATAAGATTGGTTAAGATGGAAATCTGAAACCACCTTAGGCAAAAACTTCCTGTTAGTCCTAAGGACTACTTTATCCCTGTGAAAGGAAATAAAGTCAGTCTCCACTGACAAGGCTTGTAACTCCACTTATGCGCCTGGCAGAAGTGATGGCTACTAGAAAACAGTTTTCCAAGTCAAATACTTAAGCTCTGCAGAAGACAGAGGTTCAAAGGGGGTTGCATCAACTGAGCAATGCAAACATTAAGATCCCAGGCAGGGGCGGGTCCTGAAAGGTGGATTAGTATGAAGTAATCCCTTGAAAACTTGGAAAATACAGGGTGAGTGGAAAGAGAAGAGGGCTTTCCTGCTGAAATAAAAGCAGAGACAGCTGCCAAATGTACTTTCAGGGTAGCTGGTCTCAGCCCAAAGAGTTAAGATAGACCATATAGTCCAAAACAGTGGGCAAATCAGCAGATTCCGGGGGGAATATGCTTCCCAGAGCACCAGATGGAAAACCTTTTCCATTTAGAATTATAAGTAGCCCTAGTGGAAGGCTTCCTAGAAGCCTTCAGGATGTCAAGAACACCTTGAGAAAGGTGTAGGTCAGCAAACTCTAACTCCTCAAGAGCCAGGCCTTGAGGTTGAGGGATTTGAGATTCGGATACCAAACTCTCCCCTGGGCACAAGATAACAGGTTGTGTTTCCTGGGGAGGCACAGGGGAAGATGGACTGCTAAGGACAGAAGGAGTGGGTACCAGGGCTGCCTGGCCCAATCCAGAGCAATCAGAATCATCCTGCAAGGCTGGGATCTGATTTTCACTAGCACCTTGAAAAGGAGAGGGAAGGGGGGAAAGGCATATAGAAACTTCCTTCCCAATCTAGAGAAAGGCATCCAGGGGACTGAGCCCATCACTGGGGCCTGCAACAGAACAGTGGAAGTTGGTGATTGTCTGGGGCTGTGAAAGATCTATCTGAGGAGTGCCCCATCTGGCAAAAACTATCCCAGTACTTGGGGATCCAGTGGCCATTCGTGATGGCCCTGGGAAATCCTGCTGAGAGCATCTGCCAGGACATTGTCCTTTCCTGGGAGGTGAACTGCTATGAGGGAAGTGTTCAGGAATAAGCCAGAGACCACAACTTCATTGCTCCGGTGCACAAGGCCGAAGACCGAGTGCCCCCTTGTTTGTTGATGTACCACATTGTGGTGGTGTTTTCTGTTCTAACTTGTACCACTTTGTTCTGAACAGATGCAGAAAACACTTGAAATGCTAGAAAGACAGCTCTGAGTTCCAGCAAATTGATGTGTGGAGCAGAGACTCTTGAGGGGACCACACTCCCTGGGTGGAGAGGTCGCCCATGTGAGCTCCCCATCCCAGAAGGGACGCATCCGTTGTAAGGGTCAAGGAGTGAGATAGAGGGATGAAGGGGACCCCTAGTCTTAAATTGCTCTGATCCTGCCACCACTGAAGGGCCTGGATCAGGGTTCGAGTCACTGGGATCAGCTTGGAAAGGGGATCTTTTCTTTGAGACCAAAAGGCTCTCAAGTGAAACTGAATGTCCCTCATCTGAAATCTTGCTCCTTGCACTACAGCTGTGGAAGCAGCCATGTGTCCTAGGAGCTGTAAGAAGTGCCTTGCTGGTCGAGAGACCTGCAGAGTGAAGGAAGAGGCCAGGGCCACCAGGTTCCTTACCCTCTCTAAGGGCAGGAAGGCTCTGGCCTGCTTTGTATCCAGTTCTGCACCTATGAAGGTGAGTACCTGAACAGGTTCCAGCACTGACTTTGGGAGATTGAGCAGAAAACCCAGAGAGGTGAGCAGCTGCTGGGTAACTTGCAGGTGTGATTTGACCTGTTCTGGAGACTGGCCTACAATAAGCCAGTCGTCTAGGTAGGGAAAAATAGCAATCTTTTGCCTTCTTAAATGAGCAACTGCTACTGCTAGACATTTTGTGAATACGCTTGAGGCAGAGGTGAGGCCGAAGGGCATTGCTCTGAACTGGTAACGGCCTGAGGGCAGTTCGAATCTGAGGTACTTTCGTTGGGAGCTTCTGATTAAAACATGGAAATAGGCATCCTTGAGGTCCAGGGAAGCTAGCCAGTCCCCTGGCCTTAGAGAAGGTAAAATTATTGCCAGAGTCACCATTTTGAATTTTGGTTTCAAAAGGTGCTTGTTCAGATATCTTGGGTCCAAAATGGGCCGCCATTCTCCTGTCTTTTTTGGGGTAAGGAAGTACCTGGAGTACAGACCCTTGCCCTGGAGTAGGGGGGAAACCCTTTCTACAGCTCTGAGAGCCAGGAGGGTTGAGACTTCTGTTTCTAAGGCAAAGGTCTCTAGAGGGTTTGCAGGTGGAAAAGATCTGGCTCTCATCTTTGGAAATTTTTTGAAGCTGAGAACCAGACCCTGGCTTACTACTTCCAGGACCCACTTGTCTGATGTTAGAGACTCCCAGTCCTGAACGAAGTAAGCCAGCCTGCCCCCTACAGGTAATGGAGAACCGGCCCTGGGCACCCCATCAGGGTGCCTGTTTGGCAGGGGCTTTAGGCTGAGGGGTGGAAGCAGGCCTGCTTGCACCCCGTCTGCCTCTGCCTCTGAAGAACCCCCTCTGAGCATAAGCAGAAGAAGCCTGGGTTTGGTGAAAAGGCCTACCTCTACCCCTGGGGGTCTGTTTCTGAGGAGTGGCTTGCCGCTCCTTGGCTTGTGCACTCCTATAAGTTGTTCTATATTCATCCATTTTCTTCATGTAATTCTCTGTCTGCTTCCCCAAACAGAGAATTCCCTACCACAGGAAAATCCATGGCCTTAGTCTGGGTATCCTGTGACAAACTAGTACACCTGAGCCAAGCCAACCTACGAAAGGCCACAGATGTAGCCATGACTCTAGAGGATACATCATTAGAATCCACAGCAGCATGGAATTGCACCTTGGATGCCTCAATACCATCAGCAGCCACCTGCTCCAGCTCCTTGGCAAGCTGGCCAGGGGCCTGTTTGGCCAAAGCCATGACAGTGTCCCATCTAGATTTTTGGTATCTTGCCACATAAGCCATGTAATTTGCTTGTCTGAGTCCCAAGGACGCTGCCATGTATTGTTTTTTAGCCATGGCATCAATCTTCCTGGAGTCCTTGTCAGGAGGATGTGAAGCCAGGGGAATGTTAGCCTTATCACAGGCTGCAGCCTGAACTACCCCAACATGACTGCATTGCTGTGAAAGAAAGTCTGTATCAGGACCTGATAAAGTGTACCTCCTGTCCATCTTCTTGTCAACAGGAGGCACAGAATTAGGAGCTTTTAGTATTTTTATTGTTTGTTTCCTAAATGATTTATGTAAGGGAATAGATAATCTCCTAGACTCTGGGATATCCATCATTTCCACAAAATCAGGTTCCTCTTGCTCATCCACAGCTTCCTCTAATGGGAGCTGGAGGGTTTCAGCAACGTTTTTATAAAACAAAAAGTGAGAAGGGGACTCAGAAAGCATAGGGGGAGATTCCAAAGGTCTGTCTGGGGAGATGTCCGGTTCAATGGGCACATCCAGACTTTCAGAGTCACATTCACACTGATCATAAACCTCCTCCCCCTCCTCTGGTTCATAAAACTCTTCAATATCATATTCTTGAACTGGTGGAACCGGCCGAACCGACCTTTTACCAGACAGTGGCGGTTCGGACGGAACCGGAGAAAGTGACTGTACAATCTGTATAGCTTTTGCTATTTCTGCAGCAGTTGGAGAAGGAATTTTGGACTCCAAACCTGCTGATTTTTTAGTTTTCTTTGCTGGAACTGGCTCCTCAGAGCCAGCTTTCGCTTGCCCGAGGAAGTCCGCCTCTGGCCAGAGGGCATTCCTCCGTTCGTTGGCACCGAACCGGCTGGCCATCCGGGTCAGCGGACTTTTTGGCCTCTGCTCCTGAGCCTGCCCACTCTCTTGTCCAGGGTGGCTGCAGGAAATTTTACAAATCTGGCAGTCTGAATTGAGGTGGTCAAACCCCAGACAATAGACATATGTGTGTGGGTCAGCCTTGGCAAAGGCTTCCCCACAGACACTACAGTGTTGAAACCCAGTGGGCCCGGTTTTTCTTTTGGGTTTCTCAGACATGATGCCAGCCTAACCAACAAACTTGCCCTTTTAACGACAGTGCCAGGCAAGACACCCTTATCGGTTCCCAACCGTGTCATAGGTCGTGGAAAAAACCGTAATGAAATCCGTTTTTTAGAACCGATAAGAACCGGGAACCGCACTCTAAAAGCCTTAAAATGCTTTCTTTTTAAAAGTTTTAACAGCCTGATCGGTTCGAACCGAACCGATAAAAATTTACAAGTTCCACACAGAAATAAACCTATCTATTACTTACAATACCACAGACAGAGCTTGAACCGATCGGTTTGCGGTTAAAAAAATAATACTCGCGGTTGAATTTAACCGAGAAAATACTGTTTAAACCGAGAAATGAACCGAGCAGTAGGAGAAATCTCCGGAGCGACTGTTCAGTGAGGCGGAGTAAAGAAACTGACAGTTTCGGTTTGAAATTAGCCAGACAGAGCTTCTCTAACCGAGCTCGCACTCTAAACTCCATGCCTGGCATGGTAGTTAACTCTTTCACCTCCGGAGCAGTTCTAATGGTGGGACAAACTGCAACTGTCATAATATAGCAAGACTCCATGTTGTTTGAATGAACTGTTGCTAAAATATCGCTGCAACATACTGCCATTAGATAAAGTTCTGGGGAATGTATTTGGTAGTAAGACGTATCTAAAGAACAGTTACTAATAGGCCGCTGTTGCATAATGCCATTATCGAGATAAGGTTCTGGAGAATGTATTGGGAAGTAAGATTTATCTGAAGAACTGTTACTAAAATGCCACTGTTGCATACTGCCACTGCTCAGAGTCTGGGGCACAAATTCCTGCTGTTCTGCCTGGTATTATTCATGACAAAGGGCCTAATAGAGGAAAAACACAGAGGGTTTAAATAAATTCTAGGACATTGTTAAAGGTACTGCTTGTCAAAAACATTTTGGCAGACCCAACTAAAGATTAGCCACTGGGGCTAAGCTAACAGGGGATAGTGATGGGGCAGGAAAGGGAGAAAGGGACAGGAAAGAAACCTTGCTATAGGAGCATGATTCAATGGTAAAGGGCAGCAAAGCTAAGCTAAAAGGTTTAGGACATTAAACAAAGGGACTAGGACTAACAGGTGTTGGTTGTTTACGCATTGGAAGGGTGAGCCCGGGATTGAGCAACTCTTAGCTGAACACAGTGCAAGAGAAGTGGGGGTACAAGGAACCAGGGACTCGGCATAGGGTGACAAAAAAGGGGAAGATTAGAGAGTACTAGGATGGAGTATCCTAGAAACTGGAGGAGACGGGTGGGGGGAGGGACACTGGGGTCAGGGGTAAATGGAGGATCAGTGAGAATGAGGCGAATAGTTGGTTGCAGTGGATGTGGGGTGGTGTTTTTTTATGGACACACTGAAGAATTGGGGGTGCCCGATATGTCAGAAATTGGGACAGCTGGTGGCTGAATTAATTGACTGAGAAAAGAGGTAGAGTGGGGGGTCAAGAGATGGAGCAAGGTAGGAGAAGAAGATGGAAGGAACTCTGTGGGCTAGGAGGACAGTGGGGGCAGAGGAACCAAGGGGATGTTTGGTGGACGGGGTGACAGACTGGGTTGTAGGGAGGGTAACCAGTGGAAGGATGTGAGGAGGAAGGGTGTGGAGGTGCATAGGGATAGGACACTTACAAATGCCAGGGACACAGCACCTGGCGTCAGACAGACTACCACAGGAGGCAGTGTTAGGGTATCGAACAGGTTTTCACCATTGGCTACGTTGCAGGAACAGGGGGATCAAGAGGGGAAGGATGATAAACAGGGCTTGGGAGTAGGACCCAGTAGGAACCAAGTGAGTGGGGGGGGGGGTGGAGAAAAACAAATGGAAGGGAGAAGGAAAATAGAGGGGGCATCAGGAGGCGGAGAGAGGAAAAGTGGGGAAATGGGAGACGTACATGAAGCGTAAGCGAGATGGAAAGTAAAGAGCAAGAACATCAGAGTGGAGTTGCAAGAAGGGGAATCGGGAAACAGGGAGACAATTCAGATAAGCAAGAAGGCAGTACAGGTCAGGGAGACCAAATAAGGGGCGATGGGTGGGAGGAAACACACACATTCTAGAGCCTGGTACTGGAAAGGGGGAAAAGATGGGTAATGTAGAAATTATTAAGACAGGGGAGGTGTAGACAATCCTTGCTAGGGGGAATGAGGAGTAAATCCTACAGGGAACCACAGGGCATGAGGAACCAGATGCTGGGGATTACACAATCTTACTTCGAGACACAGCTCTTGCAGCAGGTTACACCATTAGGACTGAAGCCGGCAGGCGTCAGGACCCCACGGAAAAATTCTAGCTAGCTATCTTCAGCGGGGACCGCCCCTGACGTCAGTCCGCCTCCGACGTAGTACATAAGGGGGCGGTCCTGCCCGATTCCCCAGTTCTTTCCCGCCGTCGACTTGCATCTCCCTTTTCTGTTCGGGTCTACCCTACTTCTCTATCAAGGTGCACCTCTGTGCCATCTCTGCCTACCACCTTCCGGTGGGACTTCGCACAGTGGCACAATTAGACACCTCTCGGGGAATTTTTGAGAGGGGTGTTACACCTTAGGCCACCCATTAAGGACCCAGTGCCTCCATGGGATTTGCTCTTTGTCCTGGAACAACTCACGCTTCCCCCCTTCGAACTTGCCGCGGATTGCGAGCTGCGTTTTCTGTCGTGGAAAACGCTGTTTTTGGTTGCTGTTACTTCAGCGAGAAGAGTTTCTGAGCTTCACGCTCTCATGTGCAAAGAGCCTTATTTAGTTTTCCACCGGGACAGAGTATCCCTGAGGACGAATCCAAAATTTTTGCCTAAGGTGGTCTCTACACTCACTCTCAATCAGGATATTGACCTGCCTGTCTACTTCCCGAACTACTCTAATAGAGGAGAGGCACTGCTCCATACCCTGGATGTTCACCGCAGCTTGAGGTATTACCTCAACAGAACTAAACAACTTCGTAGTTCAGAGCAACTTTTCGTTTCCTTTTCTGAAAGGATGATGGGCCAACCAGTATCCAAACAGTCCCTGTCTTGCTGGCTTGTCCAGTGTATTTCATACTGTTATGATATCAAACAAAAGCCCCTCCCGGGTACAGTCCGGGGTCATTCTACTAGGGGTGTGGCCACCTCCTTTGCAGCACTCCGAAACGTCTCCACCTCTGCCATATGTGCTGCAGCCACTTGGAACTCTGTGCATACATTTATCAGGCATTATAGCCTGGACATCGCCTCGCGGCGAAGAGCCGGCTTCGGCCTGGTGGTGCTACAGGGTCTCCTGTCCTAGATTCAGGACCTGGAATGTATTTCCTAGTTTCCTCCTCCCAGAATGTTGGCAGCGTTACTGCTTGGGAATCAGTCTTAATGGTGTAACCTGCTGCGAGAGCTGTGTCTCGAAGTAAGATAGTACATAGAAATGGACTTTGACGGCAGATAAGGACCGCTAGGCCCATCTAGTCTGCCCATTTCCCTACCTACAGGATAGGCCGCAGATCCTAGTTAACCAACAGCCTATTTCTTCCTACCCCCCACAAGAATTGCCTTATGTCTGTCCCATGCATTCTTGAATTCTCCCACAGTTTTAGACCCCACAACCTCCTCAGGAAGGCTGTTCCATGCATCCACTACCTCTCTGTGAAATAATCCTTCCTCACATTGCCCCGAACCGCCTCTCCTTCTATCTTTAAATTGGGTCCCTTGTTCTTGCAAGTCTTTTTCTGAAAAATGCTACCCTCTTGGACTTTGTTGATTCCACTGAGGTACTTAAAAGTTTCTATCATGTCCCCCTCCTTCTTTCCTCAAGGGTATACATACTAAGCTCCTTTAGTCTCTCCTCATACGGCTTCTCTTGCAGACCCTGCACCATTTTAGTTGCCCTCCTCTGGACTGCTCTATCCTGTCTATGTCCTTGCATGAGATGGGGTCTCCAGAACTGGACACAGTACTCAGATGGGGTCTCACCAACTGTCTGTACAGAGGGATAACAACTTCCTGTTTTCTGCTGCTGATGCCTCTCCTATACATCCCAGTATACCCCCAGCCCTCCCTACTGCCTTCTCACATTGCTTGCTAACCTTAAGGTCATCTGATATGATTACCCCCAGGTCCCTTTCCTTTTTTGTTGTTGTTACTACCTCCCCACCCATTGTGTATTCTTCCCCTGGGTTCTTATTTCCCAGGTGCATTATTTTGCACTTCTTTGCATTGAATCCTAGCTGCCATACTTCTGACCATTCCTCCAACCTTGCCAAGTCCCTTTTCATCCTTTCCACGCCTCTTTGTGTATCAACCCTGTTGCAGATTTTTGTGTCATCTGCAAAAAGGCATACTTTTCCTTCCAGTCCCTCTGTAATGTCACTGATGAAGACATTAAAAAGGACTGGACCCAATACTGAACCCTGCGGTACCCCACTAGTAATCCCCTGTCTTCAGAATGGACTCCATTTACAATTATCTTCTGTGTCCTGTTGTCCAGCCAATGTTTTACCCAGGCTACCACCCTGGGTCCCACTCCCAGGCTGGTTAATTTGACTATTAATCTTTTGTGTGGGACTGTGTCAAATGCCTTGCTAAAGTCTAGGTAGGCCATGTCCACAGCCCCACCCTGGTCTACTACTTTGGTCACCCAGTCAAAGAAATCTATTAGATCTGCCTGACATGACCTCCTGCCGTGAACCCATGCTGCCTTGGGTCCTGTGCTCCACTGGCCTCTAGGTACCGACTGTTTCTTCCTTCAGAAGTGACTCCATCACTTTCCGACTCACAGAGGTCAGACTGACAGGTCTGTAGTTTCTGCCTCTGTCTTGGACCCACTTTTGTGAAGGGGAATCGCATCCGCCTTCCTTCAGTCCTCGGGTACCACACCATCCTCCCATGATTTATTAAAAAGAGTAGCCAGTGGTTTCACTAGTTCCTCCCTTAATTCTTTTAGAATTTTGGGGTGAATTCCATCAGGACCCAATGCTTTGTCCACCTTCAGATTTAGGAGTTCTTGCAGAACCCTTTCTTCTGTGAAAGGACTGGGATCAACCCCCCTATCAAGAGTGCTTCTGTTAATTGGATTAGGCACTTCCCCCTCCTCTTTTGTGAATACTGAGCAGAAATATTCGTTCAGTATTCCTGCTTTTCACTGTCCCCTCTGCCCACCCACTGTTCATTCTATTCAACCTCACTATCCCTCCCTTTGTCTTTCTCGCTCGCTGATGTACCTATAAAGGTTTTATCCCCTTCTTAACTGAGTTGGCTATCTTTTCCTCAGTTTGGGCCTTTCTATTCTGACTTCCCTCCCTGCTTCGTAAGAACTTACCGTAACAGTAGATCTTCGAGAACAGCTCTTGCAGCAGGTACCTTCCCGCCCACCTTCCCCCTTGGAGGAGGCATGTCTTTCGCCTTTACTATCAGGGTTTTTCCCTTTGACTTCTGACGGTGGATCCTCGGTCTCCCATTTCGATGTCAGCCTGCAGCCGGAAGTCTCCGGCGGGAGAACTGGGGAATCGGGCGGGACCGCCCCCTTATGTACTACGTCGGACATCGGAGGCGGGACCGACGTCGGGGGCAGTCTCCGCTGAGGATAGCTAGCTAGAATTTTTCCATGGGGTCCTAACGCCTGCCGGCTTCAGTCCTAATGGTGTAACCTGCTGCAAGAGCTGTTCTCGAAGATCTACTGTTACGGTAAGTTCTTACGTAACTGTACTTTCTGGAGACTGGTACTGGAAAGGTGGAAGCGGGGAAAAAGATGGGTAATGTAGAAACTATTAAGACTGGGGAGGTGCAGACAATCCTTGCTAGGGGGAATGAGGATTAAATCCTACAGGGAACCACAGGGCATGAGGAACCAGATGCTGGGGATTACACATTCTGGAGACTGGTACTGGAAAGGTGGAAGTGTGGAAAAAGATGGGTAATGTAGAAACTATTAAGACTGGGGAGGTGCAGGCAATCCTTGCTAGGGGGAATGAGGATTAAATCCTAGAGAGGACCACAGGGCATGAGGAACCAGATGTCGGGGAGGGTGGGATGGCAAGGTAAGAGGGCTGGAAGAGTGAGACATGGGTCAGGAAGCAGAGGAGAAGGCAGCAAGGAGAGGGCAGAAGAGTAATCATACTTGGGGACTCCATACTAAAAGGTATCAGATGGGGAGGCAAGGGGGACAGGAGAAGTTCTGTGTGGGTGGACTCTGTGCCAGTTATGACAGCGCACAACGTGAGGCACATTGTACCCACATGTGTAAAGTGGCAAGGAGGGAAGCCTCACGTAGTGGTGTTCCTCGGTACAAAGGATCTGGAGGGAAACAGAGAGAAAGAAGTTGTGGCAAGATTCAGAGAGCTGGCCAGGGTAGGCAGCAGCGAATGGCAATCGATTGCCTTCTCTAAAGTTTGCTTGTACCGAGGGTAAGCACAGACAGAAAACAAAAAATGAAGGAGTTTAATGAATGGCTGGCGGATTGGTGTAGGAATCTGTGGGGTTTGGACTGGGGTCAGTATGAGATAACAGGGCCTTGTAAGCCCAGGATAGACTTCACCTGAGCAGAGAGGGATCAGTAGTCCTGAGGCAGAAACTAGAAGAGTTTGTATCAACCATGTATAATTTAAACTAAGAAAGAGGGGGCTGAGACTTGGGAAACAGTCTGAGATGCAAGGTACAGGAGGCCTTTTCCCCCAAGCTGGCGATAAGGGAAATGAGCAGAATTCAAAAAGGAGAGGTAGCTGGGGGCAAGATAAGGAGGGCCAAGGGTCTGGCTGGAGGGTGGTCTCTATAAACGCAAGGAGCCTAGGGAATAAGCTACCAGAGCTCCAGGCACTGACTGGGGGGGGTGGAGTAGATTATAGCTGCCATCTCGGGGGGTGGCTTTATTCATAAGGGATAGGATAGGGTGCAGTAGGGGAGGAAGGAAGGGCGGAGATCTTGTGGGTTAACATACAGAACGTGAAGGGCAAGAAGATTAGGCTGGTGGTAGTGTATCGACCTCCCTCCCAGTCTGAGGAAGTTAACAGAGAGTTGGTGGCTACATTACGGAAGCACTATAGCAAGGGAAGGACGGTGGTGGTCGGTGACTTCAATCTACCAGGGGTGCACTGGAGTACCATGACTTCAGCTAGCACCAGGAAACAAGTCATACTTGATGCCTTCTGGGATACATTCCTCTTGCAGCAAGTAAATGAGCCAACCAGAGAGGGGAACATTTTAGATCTGGTATTATCAGAGGGGGATCAGGTACATGATACGAGGGTAAGGAACCCCCTAGCGGGGAGTGACCATTGTTCAGTATGGTTCTCCCTTGATTTGGGAAGAGAGGGGCCACTTACCAAAAACCAGGATAGTGGATTTCAAAAGGGCGGACTTCGGCAGGATGGCAGCCACACTTGGGGGGCATGTGGCCACCATCAGCCCAGAGATGGATGCCAGCCGGAAATGGTTCTTCTTGAAATTGGGCCTGTTGACGGCCACAAACTCCTGCACAAAGACCAATAGTAAAAAGGCAAGGTTCAGAAAACCAAGTTGGTGGACCAAGGAGGTGCAAGGGAGGGTGAGAGAAAAAAGGACAGCCTTTAAAGGAAAACACTGGAAAAGACACAGCTTTACTCAGGCACTACATAAACTCTCAATGAGTGCTTTCAGACAGTAACAAATTTTTTAATAATTTAGAACAGCTACCTGCAACTTTCACTTTCTGTTGCTGGCAGCCACCATCTCTTGAGCAGCAGTGAGCTTCCTGAGCTCACTGTGTGCTAATATGTCTGTTTGACCTCTGCTATTGGTTGGCAGGACATATTAGCATGAAGTGAGCTCAGGAAGCTCATCGCTACTCATAAGATGGTGGCTGCCAGCAACAGAAAGTAAAAGTTGAAGGCAACTGTTTAAGTCATAAAAGAAACAAAAACAATTAGAGGTCTTTTCTTTTTAAATGTTACTGTCTGAAAGCACTAATCAGGCATTTTTGTAGCACTTGGGCAAAACTGTGCCCTTTCCATTGTTTCCCTTTCAAACTTACAAGAGGACGAGTAGGGAGGCGGAAAAGGAAGAGTACAGCAGTAAATTCAGGAAGGTGAGTAGGGTTGTAAGGGCAGCCAAGACCTCAAAGGAGCTAAGGCTTGCACAGGGGATTAGAGAAGGTGAAAAAGATCTAGGGGGAGGGGTTACATAGGGTTGTGAAGGATGATTAGTCACAGTAGTATGTGGGTAGTACAAACAATACAGCATTGTAAGATTGTGCAACAGTTGGAACACAAGGTATTGTACAATAAACAGTAGTGGAACATTGGGTAAATTACATGTCCAGAATCATACAAAAGAGAACATATGAATGTATAAAACAGTAATAAAGCGATAGAACCATTTATAGTGCATGAGTGTACCAGGAGCAGGCTCGAGGTAGTACGCAAGTGCTGTTGGAGTAAAAAGGATGGGGTTAGGCTGTGCACACTGGTGACCCAGAAGGGCAGGAAGAGAAGAGAGGGGGGAGAAGTAAGAACTGAATGTGAGGAGAAGGGGTAGCCATTTCCTGATTTGCCCTTCAAGATGTTGAGAACCCTGCCGGGGGTCATGATAGGAAGGCAGAAACTGGGGATAGGTATTAAGGTGGGTTAAAGCAGGAACAGCTGAGCTGAGGGAAAGGTAATTGTGTAGGGCAGAGGTAAAGGAGTAGTTGGAGGAGGAGTGACGTATTTCAGGGGGGAGGGAATTCCAGATTTTAGGGAAACGATGGGCAAAACCAGACTGACCAATGAGGGTGGAGCGGCGAGGGACCGTCAAGTTCTTTCTTAGCTCCGCCTACTTGGGCTGTGTGGCTGGGTGTTTGTGTTTATCTCTGTCAGTAGTTTAGTTTTGTGGATTTTCATGTGTTTTGGCTTGGAGGAACTAGACCATTCTTGGATATGAGATCTATGAAAGTTTCCTGGACTAAGAAACTGGAAAACATCACCAGCAGATATTGGGATTCTCATTATAAATCAGCTTTTTTAGAAGCCATCACAATCAAAGTAAATACAGCTAAGAAATTCTACAAACTCTGACCTGGGGAGTGCAAACTGAATCCACATTTCCATCTACCTTGTCGCTAAAGGAAACTTCATGTCTTTGAGAACCATTCACAACTATTTAAACAAAGGGAAGACACTGACAAAGGGTTTTAACTTCCTGCATATGCCCCAGGCCAGTGTCCACGAATTTAACACATCCTTTGTCTTGTTACTTTAGATCAAACAGTTTACTGGTCCTTTTCCTGTGGATTTGATTATTTTACATCGTTTGGCTATGGGGCAAATCCTCCTCTGGAGGCACACCACCAAAATTGATCTGTCCCAGCTCATGTGTGAGCCTTGGGCACATCTAGCCACATCGTATACAACTATTCCAGTGTTGCATTTTCAACATTACCACCTGGCATACTACTGTTCAAAAGAGAAATGCAACCTCTCTCTGACTGAACTCTGCCTATGCACCCTGAAACTTGTGCTCCTCCTCCTCCTGCTGCTATCAGGGACTGTTCACCCTAACCACGGACCAAACACCTCCAACCAAAACAAACCAACAGGCACACTCTCAATCATGTACCTGAACATCTGCAGTTTACTTCCCTAAGCTTGATGCACTGCAAGCCTTTACCACCCAGCACAACCCGGATATTCTGTCAGTAGTTGAAACTTGGCTCACCCTAAAGATTCCTGACTAGGCAATCACCCTTCCTGGCTACAAAGTCTTCCGGGTTGATCATAAGTCCAAAAGAGGTGGAGGGTGTGCCTTATATGTGAAAGACACTTTCCGAGGACACCCCATTGATTCCAGTCTTCCAGCAACACCTGCTCAGATTCTTCCCATCAGACTCCTATTAGGCGCCCACAATAAGGCCCTCACAGTTGTCACTGTTTACATACCTCCTAAGGAACAGGGACCTGGTCTAACTGCTATCCTTGACTTTGTCGAATCCCACCCATCAGACTCCGAAATCATCCTTCTTGGTGACTTTAACATTAATTGGCTCTCAGCTGAAGGTGGGTCATTTAAGGACTCCGTTATATCAGCTAACCTGACTCAAATGGTTGACTATGCAACCAGAAAGAACTACAGAACTGGGACCTGCACCCTACTTGACTAGATCCTAACCAGCCACCCCTCTCGGATCACGAAAACCTCAGTCCTCCCTGACTCACTCAGTGACCACTTTCCCATCAGCTGTACCTGGTCAAACAAATTCTACAAGCCCCCTCCAAAAATCATCCCCAGCAGAGTCCTACCCCATGGTCAGCTACCCCACCTCAAATCGCACCTCCGTCTGCAGGACTGGTCCCCCATCTTCAAGGCAACAGATACTAATACTGCACTGGAGCAGTTTATTCACATTTTCAGTGAAGCCTGTAATAAATTTGCCCCCCTCAAAAAGCGTAAAGTTAAATCGCTCAGTAACCCTTGGCTGTCAGGAGACCTCCTAAAAAAAAACTTAAATCCAGGGACACTTCTGGGAACTGGCTAGAAACCCTGGTAAGCAACTCGACACCCAGAATTATAAACGGGCACGGAACGACTGCACCAAATCCATTCGGCAACAGAAATCTGACTACTATAAAAATGCCCTCACTAACTCCTGGGGAAATGAGAGGGATTTCTGGAAAAACATTAAAGATGTCACTGGGAAGCAGTCTAAATCTTTGCCGAACATGCTCAACATATATGGGCACACTACACTCGACCCTAAAACTATTGCAAACACTTTTAACATTGCTTTCACTGACCTTAGCAGTGTTCTCCCCTCTGACTTCTTCCAAGATGCGTCAACTCCCACCCCCCAACTCCTCCACTCAACGCCTGTCACCCACCTTTCTACTTTAAAGCACTAAAGAAACATCAAGTCCGAAACTACGTTGCCAAAACCATCAGCAACTCTTGAACAAGCAGACACACACTTGACCTCAAGCTACTGGCCCTAATGCTTGACAAGGTACTTGGGCTCCTCACCAAGATCTTTAATCTCTCTCTCTTTCCCTTAGCCAATTCCCAGACAAATGGAAAATGGCCACTGTTACACCGATTCACAAAAGTGGTGATAAGACTGAGCATGCGAACTTCCGCCCTGTCTCCATTCTGCCTCCCCTATCGAAGACACTGGAATGTATAGTAGTGGACCAACTTACCGAGCATCTGGACAATTATAATATTCTCTGTAAACAGCAACATGGCTTTAGAAAAGGTCATAGTACATCCTCTGCCTTACTCGAATTCACTGGCTCCATTCACAGCTCCCTCAACAATGGACAACTAACTGGTGCTATTTTCATCGACCTGACCAAAGCCTTCGATACTGTCCCACCACTCCCTCTTGCTGAGCCAATGATTCAGTCTCTTGGTTCAAAAGCTATCTTGAAAACCGCTCCCAGCGTGTAAACATCGGGGATGTGCACTCTGATTCCAAACGTGTCCTCTCTGGAGTCCCCCAGGGTTCAGTACTGGGCCCCCTTCTCTTCAGCCTGTTCCTTAACACCCTACCAGACTCCTGCACTGAACATATCACCCTGTATGCTGATGATGCAGTAATCCTTGCCACACACCAGGACCCGAAGAAATTGCAAGAAAATCTCCAACTCTGCTTCTGCTCGGTTGAGAATTGGTTCACAAAGCACAGACTGATCCTTAATCAAAAAAAAACAAACAAAGGCCATGATCTTCAGCAGCTCCCATAATAAACATAATCACTTAAAACTCTCCGTTATCACCAGACAAGGTGCCGCACTGGAACAGGTCAAAAACTTTAAATACCTTGGGATCACCCTTGACCCTCACCTCTCCTACACTGCCCACATCGACCATGTCACCAAAGCCGCTAACTCCCAGCTAGGCCTGTTATTCCGTCGTAGGAAACACCTGACACCCAAAGCCCTCGCTGTCGCTGTCCAGAGCTTCATCATACCCATCATTGATTATGGCATTATCATTTACGGCTCTGCTACAACCACCACACTCAAATGTGTATCCACCACCCTCAGCAGGGCCTGTCGACTTGTCACTGGCTCCCAAGCCTAACTCACACCTGTGACCTCTGTTCTCAAACTGGATGGTTGAATCTTGCCAATTGAATAAAACACTAAACTTGTATTACTACTAAGAAAATCTTGCTGGCCTTGCCCCCCGAGTCTGTGCCCTCATATAACCAGAATCCACACCCGCCATACCAGGGAGTGAAACCTCTGCTTCTGCAGATCCCGCATTGCCGCACAACACAAGGCCAAAGATCCTTTGCTTACCGGGCCGCTAGTGTACAGTGGTCTTCCCAGCGACATCTCATCCTCACTGTCGCTCAGCACTTTTAAGACTTGGCTCCGCCTAACACTCACTGTCTCCAACCTCTGTGACTGTTGTGTCTAAACATGTCTTCTGGTTCCATAGCTGAAGATGCCCTTTTAGATCCACATCTACTCCTGCACTTTGCCAGCACCCCCATCTTCACCTCCCTCCTGGCCCATGACAAATGCCACCCGGCTGCACTACCTCTATTCTTACCCACCTTCCACCTCTCCTCCTCTGTCCCCCCCACCTACGTCCCCTTTTCTCCCATCCACTTAGTCTCCCTGATTTCACCCTCCTCCTTTCCCTTCCCTTCCCCAAAGTTTCACCTTATTGTTCCTTTTTCCTCTACAAGACTCTGTATTTTTTTTTTATTTTATAAACTGTTATCTTTGCGTATGTTTGTCTCAATTGTACCGATGACGTGGAACCTTTGTAAAAAAGCCTCGGCTCAAAGGTATTTGTAATCCTAGAACAAATAAATAAAAAATAAAAATAAATAAAAGGTGCTGGCGTCATTTCATCTGAGAGAGTGGGTGGTGGGGAGGTGGAGTTTAGAGTGAGGATGGGAGGTAGGAGGGAAGCCCCCCGAACCAGAATTTGGAGGTTAGTTTGGCACAGTGAGAGATGCGTCTGTGAGATGGTGGAAGGAAGGTTAGAGAGCAGTAGAGTTCACAGTGGTGGGAGCGGGAAGGGGAGTCAATAGCAAAGCGGCAGAAGGAGTTAGTGTCCAACTTGGTCAGGGAAGATTTGGGAGCAGCACCATAGATTACGACACATTAGTCAAAGATGGGGAGTGTCATCTTCAGGACAATTTCATGCCTTGCAGTCAGTGGGATGCAACTACGATTCCTGTACAGAGCACCAGGCTTGGGGTGCAGTTTCTTCAGGATAGCATCAATATGCACAGAGAAGTTGAGGTGCTGGTCCAGCTAGTTTCCCAGATATCGAAATGAGGAGGTGTCCTCCAAGATGGTCCCATCAAGGGTGTGGAAGGTGGGTAGGGCCGAGAGCCTAGAGAGTCTCTGCCTGGTGCCAGAGGTCATTGAGACTTTCTTCTTGGCATTTAGAAAAAGCTGGTGAGAAGTAAGCCAGAGCTGAACTTGGTTGAAGTTATGATGTAAGCTGGTTTGCACAGCAGCAGGGATTTTGCCGGAACTGTACAAAAACAGTATCATCAACGCACATGTGGCTAGAAAAGGAAGAGCAGGCTGTGGGAAGATCATTAAGGAAAATGGAGAAGAGTAGGGGACCAAGCACTGAGCCCTGTGGGACACCAGTGTTGATAGGGAGTGGAGGGGAGATGGAATCAAGGATTCTCACCGACTGGGTCCTGCCAGTGAGGTAGGATTTAAACCAATTGGTTGCTGACTGAGCAAGGCCAGCTGAGAAGAGGGAATCAAGAAGCAGGGGATGTGAAACAGTGTCAAAAGCTTTGGCTAGGTCGACAAAGATGGCCGAGGTGATCAGGCCGTCATCCATCCCTGAAAGGATGGAGTCAGTAAGCCTGAGGAGGGAGGTGTTTGTTGAGTGGTTCTTCCGAAAACCAGATTGGAAGGGGGAGAAGAAGGAGGAATCGGAGAGGAAGGGTGATAGTTGAGAGAGAACTAAGTGTTCTTGAAGTTTGGCAAGGGTAGGAAGGAGGGAAATGGGGCGATAGTTGCCAGGAGTGGATGTGTCACCACCTTGGGGAGAGGAAGGAGTACAGCATGTTTCCAGGATGCTTAGGGCAGAAATAAAGGACAGGTTAAGGATTAGGGAGATAGAATAAGCAATTGCAGGATCAGAAAGGTAGAGAAGTTTAGGATCGCGCTCAGCTGGTGAGGAGCCTTTAGAGGGGTCAAGGGATAGGACAGCATTAAGAGCTTCATCAGGGGAGATAGTAGAAAAGGAAAATGGAGGAGTAGGCACTAGCTGAGGCGAAGGGCTGAAGTTAGTAGGTGGCAGTGGGGAGAGGGAATTTAGAAGAGATGTGGTGCACAAAGTATAGTAGGCATTAAATTCATTTGCCATGGAGCCAGGGTCGGAAACTAGGGAATTATTTATTTTGAGAACTGGAGGGAGAGAGAATAGGGCATGAACTACCCTCCAGAATTTAGATGGAGAGTTGGTGTTAGTCAGGAATGAGGAGTTGAAATAATCAGACTTAGCCAGTCTAGTAGCTTTAGTACATGAATTGCATAGCATTCTGTACTTGGCGTAGTCATTTGGATGTTTAGTAGATCTGTGTTTTCTCCAGGCCTGGTCACGCTCCCTGAAGCAGGCCAGGAGTTCGGGGGTGTTCAAGGGGAGGTGAAGCCCACGGACTCTGGTCCGTCTGAAAGGAGCACAGGCATTCCAGGTGGCAGTGGATTTGTCCTTAGAATAGTCAAGTGCTTGTTCAACAGAAATGGCAGGGGAGAGGGGGCCCAGTCGGTGGAAGCGAGTGTAGAGCTGATTGAGGTAAGGTCTAAGGATTTAAAGGAATGGAGCTGTATGATTTTAGGGGGAGATTTGGGGCGATGAATCTTACGAACAATGTAATTGGGGTTGTGGTCACTAAGGGCATCGGGGAGGAGACCAGATATAATGACGCAGTGCGGGTGTGTTGTGAGTGCCCAGTCAAGCAGGGTGTGGTTTTGTGTTTTGGGATTAGGGCATGTGGGCTCAAGTATAAGTTGAGTGAGGTTTAGAGCAGTGACATTATTGCGGAGTTTGTTTAACCTGGGAGACAACCAATTTAGATTCACGTCACCCATTATGAAAAGTTCACCAGATTGCGAAAGGGAGGTGATATTGGCAGAGAGTTCAGTCGTGACCGAGGATTTGTAGCTTCAGAAGATGTCCACCTAGAACAAAGCAAAATAAGTCTTGATACAGTTAACTATGTTACAGTAAACAGTAAAAAGTGCACCTTGTGGCCGGCCCCACACTTGAGTGTAGGGTCCTTGTTGCTGACTGTTCCCTTTAAATTTAGAGTGTGCCTGTTGTTTTGACAGTTAATTGGCTTCCTGCTGTTTTAACCTCTGCTCTTGTAGAGCTTGTCTGCTAGTCTGTCTACCCTAAAAAAAACAATTATCAGATAAGTATAAAATCACTCTGCTATAAGAGGTCTGTCCTCTAGCCTGGTGGCTGAAGTAAGTTGGGGCATTTTAGAACTGTATGATGTAGTTTAGTCCTTGTCCACTTCTGTCATGCAACCTGTTTCCCTATTGTACTGTCAACTGTCTGTTACATCCTGTTACTGTACTCCTGTTTGTATAGTTTCTATAATTAACTCCAGCTCGCCTCTGAAAAAGGGACTCTCTGAGGCCCAGTGGGTTTACCTGCTTAACAAAATTCAATAAATAAATTGTTCAGCCCTTGTATTGGTATTTACCGCCATAGTGTAAATCAGGACTTGCCGTCCCACTAGGTTTACAAAAAAGGCCTGTATGAACTGAACAGTAATAGAATGAAAACGTGTTTAAAAAAAAAACCAAAAAACCCACAAAACAGCTTGTACAGGAAAATAATGGCTTAAACTTGCAGCACTGTTCTGTTTTTTAAATAAGTGAGTAATGTGTACAGAAATGGATATTATTAGTGAATGCCTAGGCATGTGACATGATTTGAGACAAGCACAGTGCACAGTGTGAGCATGCCTGGGTATGTAATGTGACCTGAGGTAATAGAGCTTCCCATAATCCATCTTCTCCATGACGTCCCACTCGAACAGGCTACTTTTTATAATCTTGTACAGGGCTGGAGGAGGTTTTTTTTTTTTTTTACAGGTGGGTACAGAAGACTTTTCTTTACATGATTACTAGAATGCTGGGAATGTTAAGTTGACATAGAGTAGCAGGTGTTAGAGGCACTACTCCTAACCACTCAGTGTTACAGTGGGTGGTACGGGTTACCTGTTTGGGGCATGCTGTCTTTACTGGCTTAGTGTTGGTAGTCTTACCTGTGGACTACTAGGTCAAATGTTCAGGTCCCCCACTGGGTACTTCAGTACTTGGCAGCACTCTACATGGCCAACAGAATGGTAGCCAGACATGTCCAGATCTAGTGTTGAAGTGAGTTCGCCAGTCAGGACCTGAGAGTGCCAGTTGTTCACCGTTAGAAGGACCTCAGGGAATTTCAGATTCTTCCTGCCGGATATTGGATCAATTTCCTTTCTTCCATCGTGACATCATGTGCATGCTATAGCTCTATAGTGCCCCTTCAGAGGAAATATATGACTTAGGGCATCTCTCCTGGCCCGGCTGTAGGGGTTGCTGTGGGAACAGCTGAGGCGCCATCCCCGCTGTGGGCCAGAAAGTGCAGCTGCCAGCAGAAGCCCCAACTGTGGACCACACGATCCTGGGAGCCCCAGAATTGCTGCCGAATGTGTGTCGACCACATAAGAGTGCATAGTTTGGGTCATCGGGCAGTCTAACCATGGTGTTCTCCCAACAAAATAGAGGGTTATCGCATAGCCTCAATAATATTGCATCTTTCAGTGACCCCGGTTATAATCCATGACTGCATCAGGTATGCTGCTGAGCACTGAAATGTAATCCAAGTCCCATTCTCTGCAGTTATTCTACTCCCAGTAGCGTCAAGAAAACAGGAAATTACTTCTAATTAGTAGCTGTTTGTGAAGTCTCAGCAATGATATTCATGCCCCCCCAGAAATCCCCATTTAACCGTACCTGAATAAAGGTTTATGTGAAAAACTATTTTGTATTGTTTTGTTTTTATGGGCATCATTCTGTACAGTTCCTTTCATGGAACAAATCATTTGGAGTTTTGACTGTCTCAGGATTTGTGTACAGAACATTAAACTTTACAGAGCACCAGCTGCACTCATTTTATTATAGTTTCCAAAGCTCTACACTGGTAGCTTACCTGCACTGGAGTTTAACTTTTCATCTT
The DNA here is from genome assembly GCA_016271365.2 of Neoceratodus forsteri. Taxonomy (NCBI): domain Eukaryota; kingdom Metazoa; phylum Chordata; order Ceratodontiformes; family Ceratodontidae; genus Neoceratodus; species Neoceratodus forsteri. The sequence goes on from JADMNL010000032.1 coordinate 40,345,992, forward strand.
TTAAACTTTTGTCTTTCATATTTTGCACAGCAGATCATGTCAGACTAACCTTGTTGACTTCTATGATTGGGTGACCAGGGTAGGCTGGTGGATGTCCTCTTTCTAGACGTTTGACTCGGTGCCACATATCGGGCTGAGGGATACGTTGGAGGGAGTGGGCTGGGGAAGAAGATGGTTAGATGGATAGGAAACTGGCTAACTGGGCGGTGGCAGTGGGTGACGATTGGGGGGGTGGTCTCATCTCCTAGGAGGGTCAACAGTGGGGGTTCCACAAGGGTCGGGGTGCTGGGCCCACTCCTGTTTAATGCTTACATCTCTGACATCAGAAGGAGTATCAGGAGTAAAATGAGCCTCTTTGTCGATGACTCCAAGCTCGGGCCGGTGGTGGATGGGGTGGAGGGCAGAAGGGCCCTTCAAGAGGACCTGGAGACCCTCGAGGGGTGGTCTTGCAACTGGGGGCTGAAGTTTAATTCTAAGAAGTGTAGGGTTCTCCACTTGGGGCTTAGAGACTCATCTCAAGAATACTTACTGGGAGGGGAGAAACTGCAGGTTATGGATGGGGAGAAGGACCTGGGGGTGGTGGTGGATGTCAAAATGAATAACTGAACAGTGCAAGAGGGCGGGGGCCAAAGCAAATAAAATGCTGGGGTGCATTGCAAGAGGGATGACTTCCAAGAAGTGGGAGGTGATTCTCTCTCTGTATAACTGCCTAGTTAGGCCACATCTTGAGTACTGTGTGCAGTTTTGGCAACCACACTTGGTAAAGGACATTGCACTCCTTAAAAAGGTCCAGAGGGGGGCGATCAGGATGATACAGGAGCTGGGGAAAATACTTATGAGGAGAGACTCTGGGATTTTAACTTGTACTCCCTGGAGAAGAGGGACAGAGAGGATATGATTGAGGTCTTTAAATACCTTAAGGGGGTAAATAGGACACTCCCTGATAGGATTTCCAGCAGCGGGAGGCAGGAGCCACTGGGGGGCATCACCTGAGGCTGGTAGGAGGGAGGCTCAGGGCTGAGACTAGGAGACGTTACTTCAGAGAGAGGGTGGTGGAGCAGTGGAATGCTTTGCCAGGGGAATTGGTGGAATAGAAAATGGCGGAGGGCTTCAAAAGGAGCTGAGTCAGGTATAGGGGGAAGATTAAACTGAGTAATGGCAGAACTGGAGATGCACACCCGATGGGGGAGGAGGGGAGAGCAGTGAAGGATGCATCTACCAGGTGCTGATCTTCAAGCAGACTAGATAGACCTTTTGGGCTTACTCTGCTGGCATCTTAGTATTTTAGTATATTTTATGAAGGTGAAGGGATTATAAATGAGAGCTGTCTGCCTGATTCATTCCCCTTCCCAGTCCCAGTTTAGTCCAGCTTTGCCTCCGTGCCGCTCCCATGTTTTGTGACGAAGGAGTTTGCAGTGTGTGGGGCCATGCTCCATTGATAGCAATGGGAGTGTAATTTAAAACATGTATTTTTATATTTTAGAGGTCCAGTGAGGGCAAATCAAAGCCACAGCTCAACTAACAAGATTTTATAATAAGTTTAAGTCCCGCCAGATATACTTGTTTCCAAGGCATTTGTGCATAGGATGCACCTTGCACATTGGGAGTCTTATTTGCAGTGAACTGTTGCCCTCCGATTGGTTCTAGTATCTAGAAAGTGAGTCAGGGTAATGGTAGGCAGGGGACATTTTTTAATAAACACGAAAGTATACCAACCAGATGAAACCATAACAATAAAGAGGAACTCTCTGGTCACTGAAATCGAAAGTCTGAGCATGTCTCTTTCATTTCATTTTTATTTTTTATACTTGTAAGCAAGATGGGCAAGCTGCCCACTTTCTCAAGCGACAAGTTTTACTTTAAAAAAGGACATACTGTCAAATACAAGACTTCACAATAATATATACATATGTATAGCTATAATATACAAAACTTTACAACAACATATGATTAACTTATACATACATATTATGCCTTAATGAAAGCATTTACACTCTGAAAAAGTGTCGAGCCGTTGTACTAATCTGTGCTTAATGACCTCACTGATAGGTCAGTGGCTCACAGTTAGAGTTCTGAATCCATGCAGTGACAGAGTGAACAAATTGCAGGCTTCATAAAGCAAACTAAAGAATATTGCCCATAAAAACAAAACAGTACGAACTATTTTTTCATATCAGTCTGTATTGAGGTCAGTTAACTCATGTTTTTGATGATTCGGAAGTATCATTTCTGAAAATGGTAATGTTGCAAGTAGATGCATGGTTTGCACACATTTCCTGTCTCCTTTAAGTGGGGGGGAGCATGATGGGCCCTGCATTCAAGTGTGGGGCTGGTTCCAGCGTGCACTTCGTGTGCAAAAACATGGTTTGCTTACTGTTTAGTATACCATACTAATTTTGCCCAGTTCTAGACTGATGTGTTCTGTTACTAGAAATTCCAGAATCCCCTGTAGATGCCATCAGCTGAGTAGGCAGCAGTGGGAGATTCTTTAGTCTGCAGTGCATGTTAGAGCTTTTACAGTCTCTACTCAGATGTCTTCTGGATCTGCTTTTCTCTAGGGGCTGAGTACAGTCCTTTGTGACTGTACGTACAGTAGCCGAGAGAGGGCAGCGAGACCAGCAAACAAAAGATCAGTGCTTATATAAACTCTAACATGCACTGCAGACTGTTTAATCTCCCACTGCTGTCAACTACTGGGAATTATGGGATTTGTAGTAACAAAAGATGTCACCCTAGAACTAAACAAAAATTAGTCTGGTACACTCTACTATACTACAGGAAACCTTACATAAACCAAAATGTTTTTTCACACAAAGTGTGCATTGGCTCCAGCCCCACACTTGGGTGTGGGGCCCTTGGCGGTGACTGTTCCCCTTTAAGACTCTCCACAGCATTTTTTATCCAGTCTCATGATTGCACAACTTGTTTAGCAAAATATATATGTGAGGGGGCCAGGATAATTGGAAATAATACTGACCTTTCTTTAACTCTCCACTCCTCCTTTTCACCCTGTCCTTCAGAGCCCTACTCTGTGACTTCTACACCTGCATCTGATCATGTAACTGCTTTCCAAATGCCTCATTGCCTTCAGTCTCCTTCCACTCTTCCTTCTTGCTTTTCCTGCCTCCCAACCCCACCCTTTCAGATCCCCTTTTTGACCCTCTTGGAGTTTCTGGACCCTCTTCTGGTCCTGTACCTTACCAGTTACCTTACTTGCATTCTTGTATAATTCTCAACATTGTTTACGACAAATACTTTGTTGGGGATATTGTCAGGCTCTGTTGGACACCCTCTAACTTTTCGTTATTATGATCTAACATACCCTTTGTTACCTGCAGGGAACTGTAACCCTTTGGGGAACATCAGGAGATCACTACACCATAACAAAATGTGCAGTACAAAACCCCTCTTATAGATCCTAGGACTAAGAAAGGATGATAAAAAGAAACGGAAGCAATTAGAAAAGCAACATAAGGTTCTTTTATTGTCCTACTAGCTTGCCTATAGGACAGTCATTATACATTGCATACTAATTATGCAACATACGTACCTGGGAGTCTGGAAGCTCTCATACACTGCAGTGCAGTGCAGGGTCTACCTGCGTTTTCCTCAGAGAGGGGGCATGGGGCAAGGGGTTTTATACCTTGATAAAATCTAAGCTGGTTAGAGATAACCAGCTTACGTGCGCACAGGTGAGCACACTTACTATTACTCTTGTTAGTCAATTTGGTGGGCCAATGGGGTATTATCTCAGTTGCCCTTTCGAATGCTACAATTTGTAGCATCCTAGTCATGAGAATACACTTATGTCTATGATATGTTCTCATGGATGAAACATTTTGTAATGTATCGTCGTGCTCTCTGAAAGGCCCATTCCTATTTTATGGCTGAGACTGCACATGACATCTTAGCTGTAGTGGGCACCCAAGGACTTCCTTCATAATTATTAGTCTTTATGGCAGCGGATAGCATTGCAAGTCTAAACTAGAAAATCATTTGTGGTGGTTTTGTTCTCTACACTACAGAATCATGTGTAGGGTAAAGGCTGTGCTTTCAGAAGCAGTGTGTTGCATAGCTTGAATCTGTTATATGTAAAATTAAAAAGAATTACCTAACATTATATGTATGTTAAACATATACTAATTACTGTGTGACACCCCCCCCATATGTTCATAGCTCTGTGTGTGCGTGGTGTGTGTGTGTGTCCAGCTCTAGTAGCTGGCATGTCTGTGCTGGGATGCATGATGCTACCTGAGTGTGATGACATTGCTAGCCTGAATCTAGCCACGGTATTTATGCGTGGTGTTACCTAAGCCAACTTACAGCTGTAGGTGTGTGTAATTGTTAGTATCCCCACTTATGGCTGAGGGTTATGTACTTGTATAATATCTGCATGAGATGAGCATACAGGTAATCATGAAGCACCTTGTGTATGTGATGCGCATGAGGGCGAGCACTGTAACCATGACGTACCTTAGGCACGTCATGTGCATGCAGGTAAGCACATGTTATATTTCCACCCCTTGTTACCTACAATTATACAGGTAACACAGAAAAAGAGAGAGAGAGAGACCGAATTAGCAAGTAAAAGAGTGGACAGATTAGGTAACATAGAGACGAGTTAAGATCTATAAAAGTTGAGTCTTACAAAAGGCGAAGGGTAATAAGAAGTATGAAAATAAGAAAAACTCGAACAATAGCAAACCCTTTAAATGTGAATTTCTGCCGTGAGTTGGTAAGTGCAGTGTATGCATCTCCATTATGAAACACAGTTTTTAATGAATCCTGTTTTCTGAATACTATTTTTGATTTGAATAATATGTATGTATTTCCTTTTGAGTAACCTTTTAACACCAAAGTGCAATTGATGAATATGAATATATATTTTTATATATTTTTTTTTTAACTAGGAGAGATGCACTAAGCTAAAGCCTGTTTACAGGTGCGACATGAGAGCACAAAGAAGTTGAGTGACTTGCTCAGGGTCACACAGTATGCAAGTGGGGGCTGTGGGATTCAAACCCAGGTCTGCAGCTCAGAGCCTTAAACCACTACGCTATACTGCCTCCTTATATATTATATTCTGTTATATTAAAAATATAATTAAAAACTGGTAAGTATTGGTATGTTCTCTTTAAATGGGTGGGTTTAGTATTTATAAAATCTTGTTCTTTGAGGGGCACTGGGGTAATGACTGTATGGAGTGGTTCCTAGTGCAGTTCCTGAGCAACCTTTTGTGTTTAAGGTTGCACCTGGAAGCTACTTTGGCTCAGTGTGGCACAAAAAGCTGTAGGTTAAACAAAAAATAAATAAATACAAAATTGCACCATTCCTTGTGTGGTTGAAATATCCGAAGCCTGCCTAAAATCTCACTGTAAGAGCCTGACTTGTGTGCTAGTCGCATATGTTCATTGTTTCTGGAATCTGTCCCCTGGGGCTCTACATATTTATAAACACATTCCATTGCCAGCACATTGCAAATTCTGCCTAAAGTTACAGTTTGGAATCACCACGTTTTCCCAATATGTCTCTGGAAATGTGTAATTGAATTTCACTTCCTGTCACCTGCAGTACAAAATCTACAAGATGTTTACTTACTGTATGTCTTAACTGTTGTGCGTCACGGAATGAACCAGTCACGTCTGATTATTTAATGTCTATTTCTTTAGGGATCTTACACTTGTTTTAATATAGTATTTCCTCCTGTCCTCAACTGACCTGAAACATCCTCCTCATCACCACCAACTGATGCCACTGCTCAACCTCTGAGCTTCATCCCACCACACCACTCCACATTGCCAACTCAGAGTCCTTCATTAGGTGGTGCACTCTCGTTTCAGCGCCTTGGAAGGTATAAGCCGGAGAATCCGAGCGTGTTGTGATGGTGAACGTGCCAGAGACCATCCCGGGTGGGGGCAGGGAGTGGTTCTTGACTTCATCTATTCAATCAGTGGTTCCATGACCCACAGGTTAAAACATAATTATTTAAATAATAAAATCAGTAATACTCCTTTTGTGAGTCACAGTGGTGTTTTTACTGCTGATTACACACAACTTTGCTTCTTCTTATCCCATTGACCGTTACTGCTGTACTATTCCTATTGTGACCTCTGCTTTGGGAAGGGGTTCTTTGTACCCTATACTGAAATTTTGTGGATTGCAAAGATGATTTGGGGGGATATAGGAACCATGTAGAGTCCGAACTGGCAGCTTTGAATATGGCAACTCACTTCCTGATGCCCTCCTAACCAAAGTTAGTACAAGTCACTGCCGTGCTGTTTTATTCAAACAACATGAAGTCTTGCTGTATTCTGACAATTGCAGTGATTCCCAACCTTTGAACTGCCCCGGAGAACTAAGGGTTAACTTTCCATGCAAGGCATGGAACGCTGAGCTCGACCTCGGTTGAAGTCTCTGTCTGGAGTGTTTTGAACTCAGACCATCAGATTCTTTACTCCGCCTCACTGAACGGTCACTCTGGAGATTTCTCTTTCAGCTCGGTTCGAAGTCGGTTAAAGTTTTCAGTTTTTCGTCGGTTAAAACCGAAAAAAGTATCCGCATAGTCGTTTCAGTCTGTCTGTAGTGCTGTGAGTACTAGATAGGAATTGTTCTTTATTTCTGTGTGGATCTTGTAAAAGTGTGGTCGGTTCAGCTGAACTGACCATTTGATTGTGAATTTTGCTATATTTAGTGTGTGGTTACCGGTTCTTATCATTTCTGAAAAAAAAAAAGTGTTTTAACCTTTTTTTTTTTTTTTTTTTTCCAATACCCGTGACACGGTTAGGAACCGATAAGGTAGTCTTGCCTGGTGGTTGCTGAAAAAAGGGTAAGTTTGGTTAGGTTGGCAATGTCTGAGAAACCCAAGAAAAAAAACCAGGCCCACTGGGTTTCAACACTGCAGTGAGTGTGAGGAAATCTTTACCAAGGCCGATCCCCACACCACCTGTGTTTATTGTCTGGGGTTTGACCACCTCGATTCAGACTGCCAAATATATAAACATTTTCCCAAGTCTACCCTTGAAAAGAGATTAGGAAGACTGAGGGAAAAGGAGGCCAAGAAGTCCGCTGACCCGGATGGCCAGCTCAGTTCGGTTTCGACCAAACCAGAAGGAGTGCCCTCTGACCAGAGCGATACTTCTTCGGGCAAAAGGAGAGCCGATTCTGAGGGATTGGTTTCGACAAAAAGAAAGCACAAAGATAAATCGACCGGTTCAGATCCAGAAGTTCATGTTCCGACCGCCGAAGAGATAGCCAGGGCGATTCAGATTGTGGAATTGCTCCGTCCGGTTCTGACCGATCCGGCTCCTTCTGGCAGGGGTTCGGTTCGGTTGGTTCCCCCAGTTCAAGAATATACCCTTGAAGATTTTTATGAACTGGAGTTTGAAGAGGAAGGTGAATTTGAGGATTATGATGTAAGTGAAGGTCTGGATGTGCCTGTGGAACCGGACATCTCCCCAGACAGACCATCACCTAGGCTTTCTTGAGTCCCCTTCCGATTTTATGTTTTACAGGAAAGTGGCTGAAACCCTCCAGCTTCCTATGAAGGAGGCTGTGGAAGATCAAGAAGAGCTTGATTGTGTAGAGATGATGGATATCCCAGAGTCCAGAAGACTGTCTGTTCCTCTCCATAAATCTTTTGGGAAACAGACACAAAACATTTTAAAGCCATATTGGGGTAGTGCAGGCTGCTGCCTGTGACAAGGCAAATATTCCCTTGACTTCACCCCCCCCCCACCCCGACAAGGACTCCAGGAAGATTGATGCCATGGCAAAGAAGCAGTAGATGGCATCTTCTTTGGGACTCAGGCAGGCGAATTACATGGCCTGTACAGCCAGGTACCATAAGTCCAGGTGGGACACTGTACTGGCACTGGCTAAACAGGCCTCCCCTCAGCTAGCCAAGGAGCTGGAGGCGGTGGCTGCAGATGGGATTGAGGCATCTAAGGTGCAATTTCATGCTGCTGTGGACTCTAATGATGTCTCATCAAGAGTCATGGCTACATCTGTGGCTCTTCGGAGGATGGCATGGCTCAGATGTACTAGCCTCTCGCAGGACACCTAGGCTAAGGCTATGGATTTTCCTGTAGTGGGTAATTCTCTGTTTGGGGAGTAGATAGAGAACTACGTGAAGAAAATGGATGAGTACAGGACCACTTACAGGAGTGCTCAGGCCAAGGAAAGGCAGGCAGCTCCTCAAAGGCAGCAGTCTAGGTGTAGGGGCAGACCTTTTCAAAGGCCTTTTTACCAAGCACAGGCCTCTTCTTCCTTTTCGCAGAGTGGGTTCTTCAGAGGGAGAGGCAGAAGGGGGATGAGCTGGCCTGCATCCACCCCTCAGCCTAAAGCCCCTGCCAAGCAGATACCCTGATGGGTCTGCCCGGGTCGACTCTCCTATTCCAGTACGGGGCGGGCTGGCTTACTTTGTCCAAGACTGGATGTCTGTTACATCAGACAAGTGGGTCCTGGAAGTAGCAAGCCAGGGACTGGTTCTCAGCTTCAGAAAATTTCCAAAGATGAGAGCCAGATCTTTTCCACCTGCAAATCTTTCGGAAACCCTTGCCCTAGAGGCAGAGGTTTCTTCTCTTCTAGCTTTAAGAGCTATAGAGAGAGTACCTACCCTACACTGGGGCAAAGGACTGTACTCCAGGTACTTCCTGACCCCCAAAAAGACAGGGGAGTGGCGACCCATCCTAGACCTAAGACATCTGAACAAACATCTTTTTAAACCAAGGTTCAAGATGCCTACTTTCACATTCCCATCAGGTGCTCCAACAGAAAGTACCTCAGGTTCAAGTTTTTCTCAGGCAACTATCAGTTCAGAGCAATGCCCTTTGGCCTAACCTCAGTCCCAAGGGTTTTCACAAAGTGCCTGGCAGTAGTAGTTGCCTTTCTAAGAAGGCAAAAGATTTCCATATTTCCTTATCTGGACGATTGGCTATTGGTGGGTCAGTCTGCAGACCAAGTCAAGTGTCACCTGCAAGTGACCCAGCAAGTGTTCACTTCCTTAGGATTTCTTCTCAACCTTCCCAAGTCAGTTCTCGAACCAGTCCAGCTCCTTACCTTTATAGGGGCAGAACTGGACACACTCAGAGCAAGAGCCTTTCTTCCTCTAGAAAGGGCAAGGGCTCTTATGGAACTAGCTTCTTCCTTCAGCCTTCAGGTATCTCGACCAGCAAGGCATTTCCTCCAGCTCTTGGGCCACGTGGCAGATTCAACAGCAGTGGTCCAAGGGCCAAGATTCCAGATGAGGGATAATCAGTTCCACCTGAGAGCTTACTGGTCTCAGAGAAAGGACTCCCTTACCAAACTGATCCCAGTGATTCCGACCTTGATCCAGGCCCTCCAGTGGTGGCAGGATCAGGACAATTAAAGGCAAGATGTTCCTTTTGTTGCTCAGCCTTGTTCAGTGGTCCTTACCACGGATGCTTCTCTTCTGGGCTGGGGAGCCCATCTGGGGTCCCTCACTGACCAGGGCCTGTGGTCCCCCCAAGAATCCCTTCTCCACATCAATCTTGTAGAGCTCAGAGCAGTTTTTCTAGCTCTAAAAGCGTTCTCACAGTCAGTTCAGAACAAGGTGGTTCAAGTCAGAACAGACAACTCTACCACCATGTGGTATATCAACAAGCAGGGAGGCGCTCGGTCCACGGCCTTGTGCACAGAAGCCGTGAAGTTGTGGTCCCTGGCTTATTCCCTGCAAGCCTCTCTTGTAGCAGTTCACCTTCCAGGCAAGGACAATGTGCTAGCAGATGCACTGAGCAGGATTTCTCAGGGCCATCACGAATGGTCCCTGGACCCTCAGGTGTTGAAAGTGATTTTTTCAAGGTAGGGCACCCAAAGATAGATCTCTTTGCAGCCCTGGACAATCACCAACTCCCTCTCTTTTGTTGCAGACCTCCAGTCTTGGGCTTAGTCCCCCTGGATGCCCTGATTCTCAATTGGGGAGGGAAGTTTCTATATGCCTTTCCCCCCTTCCCATTCCTGTTCAAAGTTTTAGTCAAAATAAGGTCTCAACCTTGCAAGGTGATTCTGGTTGCTCCAGATTGGGCCAGACAGCCCTGGTACCCCCTGCTGCTGTCTCTAGCAGTCCATCTTCCCCTGTCTCTTCCCAGGAATTACAACCTGTTAACATCCTCTCAGGGTTTGGTACCCCAGTCTTCAGTCCCTTAATCTCAAGGCATGGCTCTTGAAGAGTTAGAGTTTGCAGATCTGCATCTTTCCCAAGGGGTTCTGGACATCCTCAAGGCTTCTCAAAAGCCCTCCATCAGAAAGACTTACAACTCCAAATGGAAAAGATTCAGCATGTGGTGTTCCAAGAAGAATATTTCTCCAGACACTACTGAATTGCCTACGGTTCTGGATTATATGGTCCATCTTAATGGCCTAGGCCTCAGACCAGCTACTGTCAAGGTACACTTGTCAGGTGTTTCTGCATTTTTGTCTGTGGGGAAGCCTTCTTCACTATCTTCTCATCCTGTGTTCTGTAAATATTTTAAAGGATTGTCTCACACCAAGTAGCACAGTGTTTTTACATTCTAAGCCGCATGATGGCATGACATCATTGGGAGGGGACGTATGGCCAGTGCACAGTGAAAAAGGAGGAAGTGAAATACCAGAGCCAAAGATGCTCCAAGATGGCCTGACATCTGAAGAGAAGTCTCTGAGATACAGCTTGAGTACTGTGAATTAATAAGAATGGGATAGTAATTCACAGCTTAAAGTATCACACTGTGATTAATTCATTTTATGTAAAAGAATGTTTTTGGAATAGTTGTCCACTATGTTTTATAAAGACCGGATAACATTGCTAGCTACATGACTGGGATATACTTTGAACCAGCAGTGAATTGTAATGCTGGGTTCTGTTTAAACATTTTATATACATATGTATATTCTTTTGATTCTAAGGACCAGTTCCCTCGATAAAGCAACATACTGTAGTAGCAAAACACTGGGACCGAAAAGGGTAGCCCGTTACTGAATGAATTTAAAATAAAAGAAAATAATTACTTTCTAGTAGCCTTGCGGTCATCCAAGAGGTGGTGTCATGTGCGACACCCAAGCAGTAGACACACGAGAGGTGGGGATCGGTGCGTGACGTTTTCTGTCCGCAGGGACACCGGCGAAATCCGGGGCACGACTTTTCCTCCATGTCCGATGCGCTTGGATCGGTATCGTAAACTCTGATGCGTTTTAAAGAAAGCGATTGCGGTGAAAACCGTCATTGAAAATCCAGGGCCTATGAACTGCCGAAGTAGCATGAGAGAACCTGAATCTTCCAGCAGAAAGGAAGATCTGGGGTCATAGGGTGGAGCCGAGGTATTTTACCACCTGGGTGGGTGGAAGGAGCCAGCTTGAAGACTTTCTGGTGAATTTAAAGGGGAAAGGGACATGCCAAAGAGTGTGGATGAACAACATATACCACTCCTAGAACTACTGTTACAGGTGAGTAACCTGTTCTTACTGACTATCTGCCTCCAGTGTGGTGTTTGGTAACCCCAGGAGCCATTACTGTATATAGTATGCACTTTTCCATGAAGGGACTGAGGCTGACCAGACAAAGCACGACTGTAAGGTGCCGGAAGTCCTCCATATCAAATCTGCAGTGGCTGGAACTGCCAAGACTTTTCCAGTGTGGCTTGAGGCTTGGTGCGGTGTTCTCATTTTTTGTCAGCACCATAAAGGGCCAAAGCCAGTAACTAGACGGTTTGTTTGGAGTATGCCAAGCCAAAAGTAGTAAATTGTTTTAAAAAGCCGGCGCGGTGGCGCTGAGGGTTGAGGCGCTGGGCGCCACACCGGCGACCCTGTTCGAGGGCGCACGGGTTGCGGGGGTCGGTAGGCGGAGATGGATTGAGCGTCAGAGGACTGCTCTCCATCTCTGGGGTGAGGGACTCAGTCGGCGGTGCTTATCTGACCCCTAAGCGGAGGCTGGGGATCAGCGACACGTAGCCGTAAGACAAGGAGGAGGCGGGGCGTGGCGGCGCTTGACTAGTGCGCGCGTAGGGCGTGCGGCGCGACTCAGTCGCTTGTCGTTATTACACGCCACGTCCTGTCGGGAGAAAATCAAGAAAATGGGTGTCTGGCTGCGGCGTGGTTCCCTGGTGCCATTCCTGGAGGGCGCCTCCCTGGCATGGATCCGTTGTGGTGGGTCGAGTCGCTCCTCACCACCCTGCCCGTGAAAGGTAAGAATGGCGAAGTGCGGAAGGAGGGGTCTCATGTCCGAAGGATGGCACCGGGGAACATCGCAGTCTGTGGGGGTTATGGCGGAGCTCTGAGGAGGAAAATAACACCCAAAAAAAAAAAAAAAAAAATTTTTTTAAAAGAGGAAAGAAAAAAAAAAAGCTCAACATACAAACTTTGGGTACAAGTTTAGACATAAAGGCCATATCAACTGTAAGAGCAGATTATGAAAAGCGGAGAATGATGCGGCCTGCAGGTGCCGGCCATCGAGGGTATCGTATACAAACTACTCTGTAGGAACATAGGCTTGGTTTCATTATCACTGCCCCTTTATCTGCTGTGACACAGTGTAGCTGCTGCAAGATGCCAGCATGGCAGAGAGCATCAGCAAAGACGAAGGGAAGAAAACTAAAGATAGCACGGGTCCAGCCATAATTCCAGGGGTGCACGTGTATTTTGTTTCCAAGTTAAAGGCTATACCTCTTTTTTCTATTATGGGTAACTAAGTCTTTTTTTAAAATTAAATCTTTCCATTTTTCCAAGCATAAAATAGAATTAAAGCGGTACACAAAATACTCTGTCAGTACTCCTCTATAGCCTGTTGTTATCATCTCATCTGGTCACTGTCATTAACTTTGACAGCTGTCACAGGGGGCAGATGACGTACTGCACACAGCCATCTTTTTTGTGCTAGAAAAATTTGAAGTTTTTAAAAAGTATTAACGTGCTAGTAGTACCAAAATAACAGGCAAAACATTTTTAAAAATAGTCTTTTTATTTCAGACACGTCTCATTTTTCATCAGTAGATGGGTTTATGCTTGATAGTACTCTGTGTGATATGAAGAGCAGTACTCTGCCTGGAGACCGGATACATCCAGTTCTGTTCTTCTTCCTACCTCATCAAAATGGTGACATCACAGTGACCAGTCATGCAACGGGTGATTGGGTCTTCTTGGTCAGTTGTGCTGTCACAGATAATGAAGTTATAGAGCTGATAATGTATGAGAAGGTATATAACTAGATAATGCAGCCTCCAGGTGTAGTACTGTTCTACACATCACACATAATATTGTCAGGTAAGAAATCTAATTGGCAGAAGGAAGAAGAAGAAAAAATACTTGCAGTATAAGAAGTCAATACTGCTGGTGAAAGCTGCCATCAGTGAGAGCACCCTCTGGCAGATACCCAAGAGTATGGCCTGCTGCAAGAGATTCTCTTGAAGATCTAGCATTACGGTAAGTAAGAAACTGTACTTTCACTATTTTTGGAGGTTAATATTAATTCCAGGCAGTACACTAGCTCATTAAATATCATAGGCTATATATATGTTTTTTTTAATCTTTATAAAGACTCAAACTGTGAAAGAAGCCCAGCTGTTAAAACATAGGTTTATTGTACACAGGGATTAGAAATGACGTAAAATGTGGGGTAGAGCTGTGTATTTAATTCCTTTTAGAAATGCCTTTTTCCTGAATGCATTGTGCAACCCGTATTTTCTGAACTGCTTAGTAACATCAGTTGCAACTCATGAAGTGACAGAATAACAACTTGTGGGTCAAAAGAGTCTGAAATGTGACATCCACGTAGATGCAAGTGACAGGCCCTCCCAACTTGGGATTTTTTTTTTCATGAAAATTCCCAGCTGTTGCCTACTGCGAAAATGTCGTCTTAAGGAAAACCTAAGCTTATGCAGTTTTGGTGTGCTTTTGTTAGAGTCGTCAACAAGGCTGTAAAATTGTTCCCAGTCCTCTTTCTTGGCCCAGTACCATATACCAGTTGTATTGCCTCGGTCTGTGTCAGACTGGCCCAGAGGAATACCTAGAAATTTTCAGGTGGGCTCCCGTCAAGTGGTCCCCTGCCTACCTTCCAAAGATTGATCCTTTCATATCACACAAGCTGTCTGATTAAATTGAACATTTTTAATCTCTGCACGTTACTACAAAATGCAAATCGAACCAACCCACTAATCTACATAGCTATCCTGATTATGATGGTCAGCTCTCGGACACCAGTACTACCCAGTTTCCAGACTGGTTCCAGTACTAGATTTCCAGGTTGGGTCTAGAAGCATTTTCCAGCAGGCCCCCTGGTACCACAGTCCGATCCCAGCCTAAAAGAAATCCCATGGAAAGATCATTTTAGTACAATCTGCTTTACAGTGCCTTTGAGATAAGAAGAATGGGTGGGTGGGGTTGTGGTTGAATACAAACTGTGAATGTTGGGGCAATTTAATCGTAGAAAAAAGTGGTAAAAGTTCAGCAGTAATCATTTGAACTCTGATTTTGGTTGTTTTTTGTAGGTGACCGTTCTATGAGCAACTCGCTATCTGCCTCCCAGTTACATACTGTGAACATGAGGGACCCACTGAACAGAGTGCTAGGTAAGACAAGCCATTAAAGTGATATCCAGTTGTGTTTTTGCAAAACTCTGTCCGTTGGCATCAGCAGGACTCTAATCTTGGAACATTTGATCTTGATCAATTAGTGGTAATGTTTAATTCAGAAGTACAGATGTTTTTCTTATTATAAGTTGGGAGAGTGCTCACAGTCAGAGTGCTTCTTTTCTGTGCATGTGAGATGCTCTTATTCTGTCAAGAGTGTCCCTCACGCAGCTGCCCTAGAAATGGGCATGTTCGGGTAAGGTGTTTTTAAATATTTAATGTGTTATTGATTGAACTCTATCAATAATGTATTAATACAGTCAACGAGACCAGTCTTACAGCTGTAAGTGTGGTCTCAGTTACATCCTTAGGGTATCAAAACTGCTCACTTTTGTTTACGGTTCTCATACCTAAGAATGTGTGCTGAGACCACTCTTATAACCATAAAAGTGGTCACGTTGCCCATATTAACATACATATCATAGACACTGAAGAAGTATGTTGGACACTTCCAAATGTACTGCTCCTTGTACCCCGTGAGCAGTAGGCATTCCTGCTGAGTGAAAGGTTAAGGCCGGCTTGGCTTTGCATTTCCATACAGTCAGTGTCTGTCAGTATCTACTCCTGTGTTAGCAGTGTGGCCTGGCCTCCGGCAGTGCAAACTTATCTGGCTGTGGTGTATTTCCATCCTAAAGGTCCGATTGCCAGCACTTGGATTTGATGTTTGGCAAATTCTCCAGTGGAAACAGTAGCACACTATAACGGATAACTCTGTATCGATAGAAATATGTAGTAGGGCCTTGAATTTGTCGTCGTTCTCCAACACTGATATCTGTACTGTTCATCCCTTTATTTCTCTGCAGCGAACCTCTTCCTGCTGATCTCCTCCATTCTCAGTGCGAAGACCGCCGGCCCACACACTCAGTTTGTCCAGTGGTTTATGGAAGAGTGCGTGGAGTGTCTCGAACAGGGCAGTAGGGGCAGCATCCTGCAGTTCATGCCTTTTGCAATGGTGAGCACCAACTACAAATCCTGTATGAGACAGAAATTCAAACTCTAAATGAAAAGGGTCACTTGCTACCTAGTAAAACCTCAGTAGTCAAAAATGGGGTCAGAATACATGGCAGAGGTGGACAGGCATGCATGGGCACACATACTCTCCACACAGCCCACTTAACTGAAGCAGCAACAACATACTGTAGAGAATTACAGAAGTCATTTATTTTTTATTTATGTAAGAGTTTCATCAGGAAGGGCACACCAAACAACAAGTTGCTTGTCTCACGGTGCGTCCTGGGAGGAGGCGGAGTTGGAAGGCATACAATAAATCATAAACAGCACGACAGTATACATTGCCAATATATGGTAATTGGAAGACATGCAATAGGCAAACGGCAAAAACAGTAAATAGTGCCAGTATGCTTAGGGTATATTGCAAAGTAGAGAGCAATTAACAAACAGTAACAGGCATCAAGAAATTACAGTTGGTATGTATGTTTCATTACATCTCGGTGGACAGATAAGTGCAGTAATAAGACAACTGTTTCAACATGCATGGGCATTTCTGCTCACTGCAATTATTTGCAGCCTTCTGTTCTGTTGTTCTGTTCAGCAGCACCCGCGCTCGCACACGCAAGTGCATATTACAATAGCCATGACGAAGATGCAGACTAACATCAAACGATTGACTTGTACGTGGAAGCACTGTGGGATACTGCTGAGCCAATTAGGATGTTGCCATTAACTGCCATGAGCAGAAGTATTAAAATCAGCAACTGAAAATAACCTTGAGTGTGCGCCAGGGAGCAGGAGGTGCGAAATGTTGGGTACCTGTAGTACCACTCTTATTGTGCTTGGTACCAGAATAAACGCCTATTGAACAGTATCTCAGAGATTATTTTTTTTTATGCTGTGTGGTTTGAGTGCTGGTTAACTACAGTAACTGCAGCACTAGCCTGGGATGTGGGGGACAGGGAAAACATCTGGGGTAGGGTGAGGGCACTCTGTTACAGCCTTTCAGATGGCAGATTGTTGGTACTGTTGGCCCCGTGCCATGAAAAGACACTGTGCTGATTTGTTAGGGCCGTAAGGTCACCATTTGACCCAAGGAAGAGCAGTGACTGTAGTGTTAAAAATCGTATGTATTTATTTGAAAATTGGTGACCGAGAAAGGCACATTGAGCCGAGGTTCATTTCCAAGTGTGACCCAGGGGAAGGGGACAGGGGATACAAAATACACAGCACAGACATGGTTCACATTTACAGTAAGGTGCAGTCAGGATAATGTGATGAATACAGGTGTAATTGCATGATGAATAGGCAAGGCGAAAACAGCGATGAAGTGCCTCAGCCACACCTACGCCATGGTAGCATAGCAACTGCAGGTGAAATGACAAGGAGAGAAAAATAGGAGTGGGGGGGAGGGAAAGTGGTTTCAGCTGATAACCTGAGGGAGGCAGGGGAAGCAGTGAAGCAGAGGGATGTGGGGAGCTGGTTCCAGAGTGTGGGAAGACTATAGAAAGAGGCTGATTGCACAGCAGAGGAGGAAGGATGAGGAGTGGCGAAGGTATGAGGATCCCTGCAGCGGAAGGAGCAGGAAACAGAGGGGATGAGGGAGAGAAATGAAAGGTTAGAGGGAAGGGACCCAGACCAGTATTTGGGTATGAAGGAGGCAAAATGGATTTGGGGACATGAGGGGTAGGGGGAGAATGGATATGGAGGAGTAAAGTGAGCAGCGATGAATACAAGGGGGGAGTTGGTGGCAAAGCAGCAGAAGAGGTTGCAGAGGGTGTCCAGTCTGGCCAGGGAAGTGAAAAGGGCGGTGCCACAGACCACGTCCGCATAGTCAAAGACCGGGAGCACCATTTTGGTAACAAGCTCTTGGCAGACCTGTGGAGACAGAAACAGTCTTTACTGCGGTGCAGGGCACCAAGTTTAGGATGAAGCTTGGCATGAATGTTGTTAAAAACCTTGACTGATGTAAGTAAAGTCTGTTTATGTTACTAGCCTTTAGATCATACAAAGTGGTAATTTTAAGCATGGTTGTCCTAAATGACAGTCATTGCAGTTTTAACTTAACTCATTATACCCTGGGTGGCCATTTTGTATCGGGAGAAGCAATGGATGGTTCGGATGGAGCTATTGGGTACAATGTTAAAGACATTGTGCTCTTCTCATGCTACTATTTATTGCACGATGCAACCGCATTCGTATTACCCTACCTTCCCTGCCTCTTTGTAGATATTCTGTGCATTGCCGTGGCTCAAAAATACTGTACACAGTTTGTCTTCAAGTGTAAGGAGACAGGAGCATAACCTTTGAGTGGTAGAGCCCCAAGTAAGGTATGAAAGTCCTGCCCTTTTACAGTTGCTGATACAAACCACGTGTACCAAGTTAGTCCATTGCAATATTTACCTAAGGGCATGATGCAGTTTTTATGACACCGTTTATTTATTTCACTTTCACATGGAAGCCTCCTTCATGGTACCCTAACATCCCTGCCTCTTACAGCTAACATATGCAGTGCCCTCACTCAGTATATGCAGTTTATCTTGTAGAGCTTTCAGATGTGCATATTTCAAGTATACAGTATTATTTTACACGTTCCAGTTTTGAATCTGCTGTTTGAAGATTTTACTTTTCCTTTTTTTTTTTTATCGGTTAACATTTTTCTAGGAGCGTGTATATGTTGTTCATCCACACTCTCTGGCATGTCCCTTTCCACTTTAAATCTGGCCAGAAGTCTTCAAGCTGGCTCCTCCCACCCACCCGGGTGGTAAATACCTCGGCTCCACCCCATAACGTCAGATCTTCCTTTCCACTGGAAGATTCAGGATCCCTCATGCTACTTTAGCAATTCGTAGGCCCTGGATTTGCAACTTCGGTTTTCACTGTAAATTACTCTTAAACTCGTCAGAGTTGATGACTCCGATTACAGTGCATCGGACATGGAGGACAAATCGTCCCCCAGATTTCGCCAGTGTACCTGCGGCCAGAAGATGTCGTGCACTGATCCCCACCTCTCGTGTGTCTATTGCCTAGGTGTCGTACATGACACCACATCTTGTACCTTTTGTTCGGCCTTCCATCCCAACGTTCTGGACAACCGCAAGGTGTGCCTAAAAT
This sequence comes from Neoceratodus forsteri, assembly GCA_016271365.2. Classification (NCBI taxonomy): domain Eukaryota; kingdom Metazoa; phylum Chordata; order Ceratodontiformes; family Ceratodontidae; genus Neoceratodus; species Neoceratodus forsteri. The sequence continues at coordinate 40,364,672 of JADMNL010000032.1, forward strand.
TAGGGAGACCAGAGCTTAGAAACCCGCCGGTGAAATCAAAAGCGTGCGGTTTCCATGTCCGCGGGATCCGCCCGAGCAGCTGGAGGCAGATGAGAGGCTTTTGGGAGAGCTCCTCAAGCTTGACCAGTCGAGCTTGTACCCTCCTCAATCCTTGGCTCTACTTTTACAGGCTCCTTATGAGCTGTGCCATTCTCTCCCACCAGGGGTGGGCGCCATGAGCTCGCCTCCTCCACCCTAAGAAGAGGGATAAGGACTCAAAGTCATCTTCTTCTAAAAGGAGATGCTCCTGGGACCGGGAGAGTTCCGAGTCCCAGGAACATGCGGTCTCGACTTCGGTCAAGATCACTTCCTCAGCCGCCGGCTTCATGGAACTTCCGTCTGGTCAAGGGACCGAGACCGAGGAAACGGCTGACCTCGGGTGTTCCGACTGGGGAAAAGGTGCTGGAACCTCGGTTTTCACCGACTCCAGTGTCTCCCGATCGACCGAACCAACCCGGCGGTCCCGATCGAGGACCAGGACCCCTTTGGTCGAACGGCCGAAAAAGGGTCGCAAACATTCAAAAAAGAGGCGCCGCCACCGATCCTCATCTTCCTCAGACAAGGAGAGGCTTCGACAGAAACTCCATCGACGCTATGAGGATTTGATGTGGCAACAGCTGATTTTGACTGGGCAGAAGCCAGCTCCGCCAGCCGCCCCGGCCATCACCTGGCTCCCGCTTCCTAGGCCGACGCCGACCCCTCAGTAACCAAAGGCCTCGGTTCCACCGCCCGTGGGGCTGGCCTTTATCCCAGCTCAGCCTATTCCGGTCTCTCCACCGATTTTGGTGGAGCCACTGCCTAAGCAGCCTCAGGGAGGGGTTCCCTCAAAAGAGGACCGAGTAGACACTGGGCTTCCCCAACGTCTTGTCAGTCACAGTCATCCCTGATCGCCCTCGGCCTGTCGAGGGAGACCTAGGCAGGAGACCCTTGTACCCTGACTCTTCGGACTCGGACGACACTGGATTACACTCTTATCCGGGGGATGATGAGTCATCCATGGCCGGACTGGAGGAAGGCCCTTCCTCCTTTCAGGGCATTCTCCGCCTGATCTCTGAATCCACCAAAATGCCCCTGGAAGCCCGGTGGACATGCAGACCACAGTGAAGCAGGTCCGTGATCAGGGCCATGCTGTTGCAAAACAGCAGCTCCAGACGGCCCGCTCTTTGGCAGCCGCAGTGGCCACTCGCCGCAGGCTATCCTCCTTCCCGGCGGATACCCAGCACAAGTTAGCTGATGTGCCCTTCCTAGGCACCAACTTCTTCAGTCCAAGAGTGGCTGGTTACCTCCAGTACATAGAGCAGTTCAGTGCCACCTTGAATGCTACCTCTGCGAAGGGTTCTTCGGGCAAGAACCAGCAGAAGCACAAGAAGAAGCCTTTTCGTCACTCTTCCCCAGCAGTTAGGCATCCCTTCTGTCAAGGAGGCCAGCAGCAGCAGGCTCAAGCTTGGCACCCCAGGCCCAAGCAGAGTCTTCAACAGCCCCGTAAAGGAGGCAGAGGTGCCAGTCCAGGAGCCTCCTCCTCTAAGCCAGCTCAGTGACGGGTTGGGGGTTGCCACCCCTACACCCGTCACGCCAGTTCTGGGTCCTCCCGTGGGTGGCTGGATCCACCACTTTTTTCCCGCCTGGTCCGATATCGCTTCGGACAGGTGGTTTCTAGAAGTGGTCGGCATGGGACTGCCTCTGGAATTCGAGCAGCACCCTCACAGCCGAGTCCATGCCCCTCAGGAGGAAAGGATCACAGCTTGCACTCAGTCAGCTCAGTTGGCGCCCCATCCTAGATCTCCATGACCTGAATCAATATCTCAGGTCTCGCACCTTCCGGATGGTAACTCTGAACCAGATCATGCCATCCCTGGAGCGAAACATGTGGTTCTGTTCACTGGATCTGCAGCACTCGTTCTTCCATGTCCCAATCCGTCCATCCCATCACCGGTTCTTCCACTTCAGGGTCGGGGGGACCCTGTACGAGTTCTGAGCCATGCCATTTGGCCTGTCATCGGCCCTGAGGGTCTTCACCAAGTGCATCACAGTGGTGGCAGCCCATCTCCGGCATCAAGGAGTTCGAATTTACCCTTATTTCGATGACTGGCTCTTGGCATGTTCCTCCCTCCAGGAGGTGGAGAAATCCAGGGATCTGGCTGTCCGAACCTGCTCCCAACTAGGCCTCCCCATTAACGAGGCCAAGTCGGAACTCGTGCCCTCTCAGATAATGGGCTTCATCAGGTCAGAGCTCGACTCTCATCAAGCCTGAGCTCGTCTCCCGGTGGACAGGGCAGAGGTTCTTTCCTCCTTTGCCCAATCATTTCTGGTTGGGCACTTGCGCCCTGCCTGGGACTTCCTGCGCCTTCTGGGTTACATGGCGGCGTGCACCTCAGTGGTCCATTGGACCAGATGGCACATGTGCCCCCTCCAGTGGCAGCTAGCCGCTCAGTGGATTCAGCGCCTCTGTCATTTTGACCAGCTGATCACTGTGACCCACAAGATGTGGGACACTCTCCAGTGGTGGACCGCCCCAGACCAGTTGCAGGAAGGGATTCTGTTTGTCCGCCCCGAGCCAACGGTCATTCTCACGACCGATGCCTCTATTGTGGGCTGGGGAGCCCACATGGGGACAACAGAACCCATGGGTTCTGGACCCCCAAGGAGTCGTGATGCCACATCAGCCTGTTGGAGCTCAGAGCAGTCAGACTGGCACTGTCAGCTTTTGCTCCTCAGCTCCGGGGTCAAGTGGTTCAAGTCCAGACAGACAATACCATGACCACGTACTACCTCAACAAACAGGGTGGCACGCACTCCCGTCTACTTTGCAAGGAGACCTTCCACATCTGGACCCTCGTCCGCCAGTTGGAGGTGGATCTCCTAGCCATTCATGTGGCAGGAGTCTCGAACCAGCTGGCGGATGCTCTCAGCCATATAGGCCAGACATCCCACGAGTGGTCTCTCCATCCAGAGGTAGCTCACAACTTGTTCTCCTGCTGGGGCAAACCGTTGGTGGACCTGTTGCCTCCAGGGAAAACACCAAGCTGAGGCTGTTCCATGCCTGCCCCCCTCAGCAGGGTTCACTGCAGGAGGATGCCTTTTCGAGGCCGTGGACCCAGGCCTCCTCGACGCCTTCCCTCCATTTCCCTTGATCAGCAAGGTGTTACTCAAGGTGAGGCAGGACAAGATGAAGGTGATTCTGGTAGCCCCAGACTGGCCGTGCCAGTTCTGGTACCCAGATCTCCTCAGCCTCAGCTGCAGGCCCCCGGAGTGGCTTTGTACATACCCAGGCCTGATATCTCTGAACCAGGAGAAGGTATTCCATCCGGGCCTTCAATCCCTGCACTTCGCAGCCTGGTACCTGAGCAGCTAGGGTTCCAGGCTCTGGGTCTTTCCGAGGATGTCTACACCGTGGTGGAGGCAGCTCGTAAGGATTCAACCAGGAAATGTTATGCCTTCAAATGGAAGAGATTTTCCATTTGGTGTCAGGGTAAGAGTCTGGACCCCTTATCCTGCTCTATGGCTAACATTCTCTACTACTTTAGTCTCTCCAAAGGGGTCTCGGTCATCAACCCTTAGGGTGCATCTGGCAGCCATTTCTGCTTACTGGCGTGGCAGTCAGCCGATCATTGCGCAGGAGAGCGGTGGTCGGGCGCTTCTTCAAAGACCTGGCTCACATATCCCCACCTCCGTGGGATCTTTTGCTGGTTTTGGCAAAGCTCATGGGCAAGCCATTCGAACCCATGCACAAGTGTGAGCTTTCACACTTTTCGTGGAAGACAGCCTTCCTGGTGGCTATCACGTCAGCCAGGACAGGGGAGCTCCAGGCGCTTTCGGTGGACTCCCCTTATCTGGTCTTCCACAGGGACAAAGTTGCCCTGCGCCCCAACCCGAAATTCCTTCCGAAGGTGGTGTCAGAGTTTCATCTTAACCAGGTGCTAACTCTGCCGGTGTACTACCCTAATTACACCTCAGACGCCGAGTACAGGCTCCATACTTTGGACCTGAGGTGTGCTCTCTCCTATTATAGGGAGAGAACAGTGGAAATCCGGGGAAAGGTATGCCAGCTGTTTGTCACCTACGCTGAAGACGCTTCTGGCAGACCTGCAGCCAAATGGACCGTTGCAAGGTGGATTACGTCATGCATAGGTCTGTGCTATGAGTTGGTAGGCAAGGAGCCTCCCAGAGGGATAAGAGCTCATTCTACCCGCCATACTGCTGCATCGGTGGCTGCTTCCAGGGACATCCCTATCCAGGAAATCTTGTCAGGCTGCTACCTGGAAGTCAGCAAACATCTTCATTATCGACTACCACATCGACCTTGAGTCATGCTGGGATGCTAGTTTTGGGGCCTCGGTTCTCCAATCTCTATTTCCCAAGTAGGGGGTGTGCGCCTTGCCTCCCTCCTCCCGGAGAACTGCTAGGAGTCTACCAGTGAGTGTGAATGAACAACATATCCACGCTCCTAGAAGAACAGGTTACTCACCTGTAACAGTAGTTCTAGAGGTGGTATATATTCATACCTACCTACCTACCACACACACACACACACACACACACACACACATACGCACAACCTTGCTTCCAGCGGGCTAAGATCTGGCATCTTGGGCGGAACTGAGGTATTTACCACCTGGGTGGGTGGGAGGAGCCAGATTGAAGACTTCCGGCCAGATTTAAAGGGGAAAGGGACATGCCAGAGAGTGTGGATGAACAACATATACCACTCCTAGAACTACTGTTACAGGTGAGTAACCTGTTCTTATTGAGCTTTGCAAAGCACAGGTTTACATTGAAATATAATTAATATAATGAAGAGGTGCAACAAAAACAGTTATGGTAGATACCCCATGTGCTAGCAGAGTATACAGATGCTATACATAAATAGGAACACAAGTTTCAGTGTTGGTTGTCTCTCAGTAAGAAGGATCACTTAATGCAGATTCTGTGAACCAATGAGAAGTTTTTCTATTATTAATGGATTTCAGTGGCTGGGTTCAGTGCTGCACTAGGCGATTATGATGCCAGCAGTGTTGTGAAAGCTGCTGTCTGATTGGTCCAGTATTTCATTGTGATAACTTTAAATGTATCAGTTATGACAACACTTACAGCAGCATCTTTGCTGTTCGTGCTGTCATCAGCCAAGATATCACTTATATTTTGTATTTTAACCCCCTCCCCTGATGTGTAAATATATGCCATTCACTTTCATGAGTGAGAGGGCCGGACCATAACTCACGAGTGGTAGAGCCATGAGTGCGTTATGAAAGTCCTCCCCACTCACAAGTGATAAATGTCTTATTGTGAGTGAGGCCATTGTGTTTCCAATTTATACAGTGTATTTTGAATAGTAGAGCTTTGCGTTAATTTCTTCTTATAAATATTTAACTGTTTATATAGTGTATGGTAGAACGCTGTTCCGCATGGAAATCCATGCCTGGAACAGCATTTTTGTGCTGCCCTGACTACATCACAATCTTGTTGTGCTACATTGAGTATGTCGCGAGTGCAGCACAACAAGATCAAACATTATCACACATGCGCAGTGAAGCGGCCGCGACAGTGAAGGTTGAAACGGCAGTTACCGGTGCTGAAGACAGCGCACCACAGTACATTAAAATAAAGTGATTTTGAGTTATATTTACACTGTGGCTCAATGATGACTGCCCATATACTATAAATGATTGTGTATGAGCACTCATACACAAACAAGGCTTTTTTTGGATCTTGTGGTTTTCATGGTAATGAGACCGCTTACGCTGTGCTCTCGAGGTCTCTTGTCAGCATAGAAACCACTTGATCGAAAAATAACCTTGCTGTGTATGAGTGCTCATACACATTCCTCTATGTTTGATTTCACTGCTCTGTTTTGAATGCAGTAGTGGTCATTGTGATGTTATCAGGCATCGTTCAAGCTGCTTTCCCATTGGTTAAAGAGCTCCTTTGTGACCAGCCTGAAGTGATAATAAATGGTGATGACCCACCGAGAATAATAATTGATTTAACGATTTTAAGTCTTTAGGCCATAGAAATAAATCATCTGTAGGGTTTCTTTGTCACCTACGTGTGTGTAGTGCTTACCTATATTTTGTTTCTATTTTTCTTACAGGTTTCTGAGTTAGTGAAGCTGTCAGCCATGTCTAGTCCAAAGATTGTCCTTGCAATTACGGATCTCAGTTTACCTCTCGGACGCAGGGTCGCTGCGAAGGCTATTGCTGCTTTGTAAACTCTGCACCTATCATGGATGAATGCATTTTGTTTCCATTTATTAAAACGTTCCAGGGGAAAAAATGGTATTCCCCAGACCGCAATGGAGACTTGCAGCTGTTAGATACTGAGCAATCCAGAATGCATTGCAATCTTGCAGCTGAAGACATGTCAAGCAGATGCCTCCTTTGTAGCAAGTTCTTAGCACAGACCATAAGTAGCTTGCAGATGAATGTCTGGTATACCGAATCTTGTAATCTACAGAAACACAGAAAAGAGGACACAAAAGTACCGGAATAGTCAGTTTGGTCTGTCTTAAAGTACCCTACATGAAATCTTTGTCATTCATTGTTTCTCTCATGCATCCTTTCCTTTCTACATTATCCCTTCTCGTAACAAAACCCAGACAAGTATGGAACTGTGACTCTAGAAGTGCAGGACTGGTGCAAATAACAGAGGTGGAAAGCCTCTACACAAAGTTACAAACCCCACATGCACTCTGAGGACACACAGACACACCAGTAGCCAAAAAATAGACATAAGGTGCTCTTATGCTCATGGCCGCCAGTGAACGTTCTGTTTCTCAGAATAAACAAACAAGTTTTGTCCACTCTGTTGAATTCGTTCATGAACTTAAAAGTCTGTGTCGTGACCGGTCCAGTGGTGCTGAGGGTTGAGGTGCTGGATGCCACAACTTGCGCTACACTGGTGACCCGGGTTCGGGAATGAGCCTTGGTTGTCGAGGGACAGCCAGGAGGGGGGGCAGGATTGAGCAGCCGAAAGTCGTCTCTCCTTTCCTTGGGGAGGGACCTTGTCCAACTGCCCCCAGGTGGAGGCATGAGGGTAGTGAAGGTGGAAGGTGGCACGAATAGGACGGGCACTGCAGAACCTCGGCATGCACATGCCTCCACATGCGTATGTACAGCTGCCACACGGGTGGGGGAAAAACAGGAAGAAAATGGTGCTGACCAGCAGGATGACAGTGGTCCACCGCATGCGTCACACCCCGGCTAGCTGAGCACCTCTGTGCCATCAAGGTGAGTCCTGGTGGACATCGGGGTGACTGGGCTGGGGGACTGGTAGAAGGGAGCTGGTCAGCATGTGGAAGGCAGAAAAAATATATATAAAAAAAAAAAAAAGTCTGTCGCGTCCCTTCTGTCCTCCAGTGAGTACATAAGACAACTTTTCAGGCGTTCCTTGTATGTTTACCTTGTCCATGGATCAACTTTGTTGCCGTTCTCTGCACACGGTAGTTCAGATGTGGCCTGACCAGTGATTTGTACAGGGGACAGTATCACTTCCCCCCCAAAACACTAATCCCTCTCCCTTTGCACCCCAGCATCTTGTTAGCCCTCCCGCATGCCTTATTGCACTGAGAAGATGGTTTTATGATATTTATCGCCCCCAGGTCTCTCTCCTTCTCTGTGCTCTTTACCAGCATCCCATTAATGTTGTATACTGTTGCAGGATTCTTCATCCCATATACATCACCTTGCACTTTTGGGCATTGAATTTCAGCTGCCAAATACTGGACTGTTCCAGTTTTCTCACATCCTGTCTCATATTAACTCCTTCTGCACAGACAGCCCTCCCACAGAACTTTTTTTTTTTTTTAATCATCTGCGAATATACTTAACTTTTCCTATACACCTTTGCATATGTCACAGATACACAAATTGAACAGAAGTGGTTCCAGGATCGAACTCTGTGGTGCTCCACCAGTCACTGTCCTGTCTTCACAGAATTGACTTCCTATTATTGGCTCAGTATTCCCAGTTCTGTCAAGAGCAGAGTAGACAATTGTTAACACGCTTATAGTTGTCTTTTTTTTTTAGAATACAAAAAAAAAATGTACTGGATGTGTAAGAGTGTTGGCCTGAGGTTTTTTTTTTGTAACATTTGTTATTTTTATATTAAAAAATACCAAGTTGTTGGTACCTATGTAGTTTGTTTTTTATTTCAAGATTTTTTTACAGGTTGGTCATCAAGTCTAGAGTCTTGCTCACAGTAGTTCTGACTAAGGTGGCTAACTGGCAGATCAACCCAATTTCACATATCACATACAGCTTAAAATGCATTGCTATAGTAGGCACTGTTTCTTGTTTGAGAGTTACAACAGGGAAGACTTGCTGGCAGTATCAAAGTGTCAGGTAATTCTTTTAAAAATGCAGTAGCACGGCTGGGAACCAGACGAATGATACTGGGTTAGTGACTTGGGTGTGGAACCTGTTTAAAGGGATTTAGGTTTGGAAGCAGCGTAATGTGACTCTGAGGTAAAAGCAGTTTGGGCTGTGTAGGGTCACAATTTCCAGGTCCGCTTGAAACCTGGATTTCTTAGGAGTAGCTTAGAATTCAAAATGCATTTACCTTTTTTTTCCTGCATGTATTTGTCACATTTTTATTATTCAAGCCACTCTGTACTGACTTGTATTTTGCTAGACTTATTTATTTTTTCCTGAGTCTGTGTTTGGATCCAGTGCTGTCTAACACGTTAAGACCATCAGATGGTTAGTGACACTGAACCATGCTGAAACAGTACATCATATATGTTGTTAATTTTAGCTGTCTTTCTGTCTAATGGATAGATTAGAATCTTTATTTTTAACTGGAGATAATTTGAAGACTAGAAAAGTCCTATTTTACATATTGCATTAAAGAAGACATATTGTGATTATTTAGTAAGTACATTCATCCCAGAAATAAGTAACTTTACTGTACATTATTCTAACTTAAAAAACATTATACAGACAGACACCTCTAACAACATAATAGTTGAGTTTGCACAGATGTACCTTCATCGAGCAAGTTAAAAGTGTCTAGATTTAAATGTGAAAGGAGAAATGATCTACTGTTCTAGGGGCTTGAATATAGTTCACTGTCCACACATTGGCAGTTGCACTGAAAATGATGTTTCGTTGTAGCGTTTTCAAGCTAAGCTCCTCCTACCTCCCAGGTGGTATATCCTTCTGCTCCACCCTGTATCGTCAGATCTTCATTTCAGCTTGAAGAGTCTGGTCTCCCCTTTTGCAACTCTGCAGCGTTATAAGCTACCAAGTACACCGTTGGTGAAATTGTTTCAAAACTTATACCTTTTTAGATTACAGTGCTTCTCATAGCTTTCCTCTCCATTGTTTGGCTCCACCTTGTCTATGGAGGATGGACTTTGAGGAAGTGGAAAAAGAAAGGCAAAGAGAGGGATAGTGAGACTGAAGGGGGAGGATGGGGGCAGCGTGGAGGATGACAACAGTAAAACTGACATATTGAACAGGTATTTCTGCTCAGTCTTTACTGAGGAAGAGGAGGGTAATGGGTCTGAAGGGAGTACAAGGGGTGAGAATGGTGCAGAAATGGACACAAGTCCCTTTATATGAGAAAGGATCCTGAAGGAACTGGAGTAATAAGAGTTGATAAAGCAATGGGGCCAGATGGGTGCACCCCAGGGTCCTAAAGAACTAAGAGAGGTGGTGGCTGAACCTCTGGCTATCCTGTTTAGCCGATCACTGGAAACGGAGGTACCCAAAGACTGGAGGATAGCAGATGTAGTCCCTTATACAAAAGTGGGAACAAAGAGGCGGGGAACTACAGACCAGTCAGCCTCACCTCGGTATGGGGAAGATCATGGAAGCACTACTGAAGGAGAGATTGGTGGATCATCTGGTTGTCAATGGACTACAGGACCCAAGGCAGCATGGTTTCACCAGGTGGAGGTCATGTCAGACCAACCTTGTTGAATTTTTTGACTGGGTGACTATGGAGGTGGATCAGGGGAGGGCAGTGGACATGGCCTATCTGGACTTCAGCAAGGCCTTTGACACTGTGCCACATAGAAGACTATTACACAAACTGGGAAATATGGGTGTGGGTAGGACAGTAGTGTGGTGGGTAGGTAACTGGCTGGGTGGCAGGACACAGAGGGTGGTGGTAAATGGCTGTCACTCCACAGATGGAAGAGTGACCAGTGGGAATACCACAGGGATCAGTGCTGGGACCGGTCCTATTCAATATCTTAATCAGTGACATTGCGGAGGACCTAGAAGGCAGAATTTCACTGTTCGCTGATGGCACAAAGCTCTGTAACAGAGTGGACACACCAGAGGGTGTAGACAGAATGAGAAGGGACCTGCAGAAACTTGAAGAATGGTCAGGGGTTTGGCAGTTGAAATTCAATGCAAAGAAGTGCAAGATAATGCATATGGGGCACAAAAGCCCTGGCACAATATATCAGTTGGGGGATGAGGATATAGCATGCACCAATCAGGAAAGGGATCGTGGGGTTATCATCTCTGATTACCTCAAGGTAGGGAAACAGTGTGATAAGGCAGCAGGTAAAGCAAATAGGATGCTGGGATGCATAGGCAGGGGCATCACCAACAGGAAAAGGGAGGTCATAATTCCACTATACAAGACACTAGTGAGGCCCCACCTGGAGTACACTGTACAGTTCTGGAGACCATACCTACGTGAGGACATAGGCTACAGAAGGTTCAGAGGAGGGCAACAAAGATGGTGCATGGATTGCATCTCAAGTCCTATGAAGACAGGTTGAAGGAACTGAACATGTACTCCCTGGAGGAGAGGTGGGAGAGAGGGGATATGATAGAGACATACAAGTATCTTACAGGGAGGAACAGGGTGCAGGAATACACTATTTTTAAGTGAAAAAGATGTTCCAGGACTAGAGGGCATGGGATGAAGTTGGAGGAGGGCGATTCAGAAGAAGCGTGTGGAAGAATTTCTTCACAGAGCAAGTGGTGGACAAGTGGGACACCCTGCCAGAGGAAGTGGTGGGGGCTGAAACAATCACGGGATTTAAGAATGCATGGGATAGACATAAAGGAATTCTGGAGGTCAGGGGTAAGGGTCGACAGACTTATAGGAAAACATAAACTGAACTTACAAGCTCAAATGGGCAGACTGGGTGGGCCATAGGCCCTTATCTGCTCACACTGCCTATGTATCTAAGTGAACCCAGTCCATGGCTTCAAATTCTGTGTCATGTTGGCAGAAGATATGGAAGTCAGACCAACGTGTGTCTTGCCTCTGTTGCTTAGTGGCTACACATGATGTATCTGCCTGTAGTCTTTGTCAGGCAATGCTCCCCTCATCCTTGGAGGATCGAACGGCCGGACTTCTCAACCGGCCAGCTGTTAGGAATCCCAAGCTCTGGCCGAAGGGTCTCAAGTCGACCTCCGCTGTGGTGGAGTCAGCTGCTCAGCTTACTGCCATGGAAGAAGCGGTGGCAGCTACAGCAGTGGACACCTTGTCTGCTTCTGCACTGCTCCCAGTGGGGGCTAGCATCGGATGGTCTTTTATGGAGGATTTTCTTGACATTTGTTGGACCTTCCAGACCTGTGGGGAGAGCCCTGTCCTTTGCGGTAAGAAGCACAAGCACCTCCGGTGCTGGTTGTGGGATAGAGAGATTGTGGTCCTCCTGTTCCCTTGAATCCCTTGACCACTTGACACATGTATTTTTGACTCTGGTCAAGCTTCATGTGGTCAAAGGTCGGTCAACAGCTCCACAGTGCCCTTTTGGGTTTGTTGACCTCAACACTGGCTGATCAGTCAGTTCAGATCTTTCTTGACCCTGTGGACCAGTTGGAGGAGCTGGATGAGAAGTCAATATCAAAGACCTTGATTCTCCTGGTCCTCTCAATGGAGGATGTTGACCAATCAGTGTCCCCAGTGGCTGCACTTAGTACCAGCTTCCACTTGTGGTCATGCCACTGAAGCCAGTGCGCTCTTTGGCTCCTATGCATGTGGTCTACGCAGATGCACTGCTGGCTTCTCCATGGTGTCGGCCCTTTGGTCAAGGGTCGAGGTTGCAGTTGAGATGCCTTTTGTGCTCTTGATCCCTTTCAACCCAGAGGAGCCACCATTGATGTTTCTCGACCTCCTCATCCTCTGGCAAGGAGAGGTACCACTGCCAAGTGTGACAGCACTACAAGGAACTTCTCTGGCAGCAGTGAACCACTGCGGGGCATGGTAGGGCTCTTCCCTTGGTCCTGATGGACAACTGGCAGGTGCCAGTACTGCCCATGCTGGTCCACCCTCAGAAGATGTCCCTGCCATCTGCCTCTCCACCCTTATGGGTGGAGCTGCCTTTACTACAGTCTTTGGTTTAAGCTCCAAAAAAGAACTCCCATGCTACAGCTGGCTTGCCAGGTCAACCGTCAGTGGAAATCACCCAGTCAGAAGACTCCAGGATGGTCAGAGGCATTAAACAGCCATGGGCCATTTTCTAGGAGTCCTCGTACGACTCGGACAGGTCATCCATGTTGTCCTCAAGGACCCACATTTTTGACCATGCCTCTGTGGAGGACCTGTCCATTGACCATGTGCTGATGTCAGTTGGGATTCTCCTACGTTTTATCTCTGAGTCCGTGCATATGTCCTTGGAGCCAGTCCAGAAGAGGGCTAAACCCTCCTTCATTGACATTTTGGACAAAGGCGCCCCCCTGGGGTTGCCTTTGCTATGGCTCAGGCCATCTTGTGACTGGTCCAGGAGCTCTGGCAGCATCCAGCTTCCTGCTCAGCACCCTCCACCTGTATGGTCTCAAGTATGCGGTGCCTACTGGGTCCTTCTCAGGGTTCTTAAACCATCCCTTGGCCAAGGGACTGGTCTCTGAATCAGCCTTCCAGAAGTCTGGAAGACAAGGAGTCTTAAGAAACTTGACCATGCATCCAAGAAGTTCTGTGCCACCTTTTCTGTTGGTCTCCATCAAGCAAGCTACGCCATGAAGATGGCCAGCTTTGATCACTCCGTGATGGGAGTGCTGGATGAAGTCCTCCCTCACCTTCCTGCTGACAAGCAGCTCTCAGTAAAGTTGGTCAGAGACGAGGATCAAACGCTGGCTAAACACCAGCTTCAGATGACCTTGGACATGGATGACTACTACATCTGTACCATGGCAGTGGCCGTCGCGATGCATTGCAAGGCCTGGCTGAGGTTGTCTACCTCTACTGCAGTCACTCAGCACAAGCTGGCTGATGTCCCCTTCTAGGGCACTGACCTCATTGGTCTGGAGGTGTAGGACATCAGAATGAGAAGTCCAGTGCCACTTTCGGGGCAGGGTTTCATTCCAAACAGACCCTAAGGGCCAGAAACCTAAAAAGCTGTTTCAGTTTTGGTCCTTTCAGTCACAGCAGGAACAGCCCCAACAGGAGCAATACCAAGCCTGGCATCCCAAGGCTAACTTCTTTGGCCGGGGCCAAAAAGAGGCAGGGGTGTAGGGGAAGTTGTGAGCCTCCAGCCCCAGCAGCCGTGCTTTCTCCAAAGCGGGTCAGGGAGGGTCATCCTCCCACTTGTCCAGTCCCTGAGCCAGCTCCCAGTGGGGGGGGTCAGCTTTGCCACTTCTGGCCATGTTGCTCTTTCATTATCTCAATTAGTGGTTCCTAGAGGTGGTAGGTTGAGGGTTGCCTTTAGCTTCTGAGGTTCTCCCTCAATCCTGATCCCATGCTCCTCGGGTGTCCTCAGTGTCGCAGAACACACTGTCTGCCGTAAGGGAGGACATCGCTCAGCTCCTTGCAAAAGGAGCCATAGCCTGTGTCCCAGACACCTGGCAAGTCAGGGGTACGTGTCCAGGTACTTCCTGGTCCTGAATTGGACAGAGAGCTGGTGACCCATACTGTATCAGCACAGCCTCAACCATGGCAGAAGCACAAGTTCAGTATGGTCATGCTGAATCAGATCATACCATCCCTGGAGCAGGGCATGTGGTTCTACTACCTGGACCTCCAGGAAGCATTCTTCCACATCCCACTCTGTCCGTCTCACTAGTGGTACCTTTGGCTTCATGCAGAAGGAGTTCTCTATGAGTTCCAGGCCATGCCCTTTGGCCTCTCGCCACGCCCAGGGTCTTCACAAACTGTGTGGCAGCCTTCCTGCAGAGCAAGGGCATTAGTGTGTATCCCTACCTGGACTGCTGGCTGATGGGCCATCCAGGGAGGCCATGGAGTGGTCCAAGGATCTGGCCCTCCAGACCTGCAGAGACTTGGGCCTGCTGGTCAGTCCAGCCAAGTCCAAATTGAACACCTCACTGGTGATTCATTTAATTGGGGTAGAACTAGACTCCCTGTGGGCCATGGTCCACCTCCCTGCAGACAGGGCACTGGACTTCACGTCTTTTGCCCAATCATTTCAGGTTGGGCTCTTGCGCCCTGCCTGGGACTTCCCACAGCTGCTGGGGTACATGGTGTTATGCACCACCTGTAATGGGAGTTGAGCCATCGATGGTCCCAGCACCTAGACCTCTTGGACCAGCCAGTCACAGTGACCCAGCCAGAGTGTGGGATGCCATGCTGTGAAGGCTAATCACTGAATATGTAAAGGAAGGAGTCTCATTTGCCAGGAACCATCCGTCATGCTCACGACGATCGTCTCTTGTGGGGTAGGGAGCGCATCTGGGAGACCACAAAACCCACAGGTTCTCTTAACCCAAGGAGTCCCATCACCACATAAACCTGCTGGAGCTCTGTGCAGTGTAGCTTTCTCTGAAGGAATTTGTTCCTCTAGTCTTTGGCTACTCTCCACCTCCTGATCAGACCTGGGCCTGTCTTTGGGAACTGCTTGGGACTCAGTCCTAATGGTATTACCTGCTGCAAGAGCTCTCCCTCAAAGTTAGATAGTACAGTTACGTAAGAACTTACCGTAACAGTAGATCTTCGAGAGGAGCTCTTGCAGCAGTTGGCTTTCCCACCCTCCCCCAGAAATTGGTGTTATTACATTTGTGTAAGGTGGGGAGTTCCGAGTTCCTGTCCAGTTCTCCAATATTTTTCAGCCAGGTCTCCGGCAGGAGAACTGAGATGTTGCCAGGGGACCACCCCCTTTATACCACGTCTGACGGGCGGAGCTGATGTCGGGGGCAGTCCCCTGCTACAGACTGCTAGCTTCACTTTTTCCGCAGGGTCCTAATGCCTGGAGGCATTAGTCCTAATGGTATTACCTGCTGCAAGAGCTCCTCTCGAAGAGCTACTGTTACGGTAAGTTCTTACGTAACTGTAATTTCCTCTTGCATTTGCCTTCCAGTATAGGGGCGGCTGTTGTTTCTACCTCGATTGTTCATTTGTACTTCTGTTATTAATTCACGTTTCTTTGATTACTCTTCATTGTAACTGTGAATTGTGTCTTCGCTGTGAATTTTGTATCCCCTATTCCGTTTCCCCAAGTTGCACCTGGAAAAAAGCCTCAGTGCAGTGTGCTTTTCCCTGTCACCAATTTTCAAATAAATAAAGTTGGTGCCTTGTCCTGCAGTAAAGACTGTCTGCACATGTATGCTGTGAGCTTATCACCAAAATGGTGCTCCTGGTCTTTGACTATGCAGATGTGGTCGACAGTGCCGCTCCCTGCATTTCTCTGACCAGACAGAACACCCTCTCCAATTCCTTCCACTGCTTTGCTAGCAGCTTCCCCTTTTGTACTTACCATTGCTCACTCTACTCCTCCTCATCTATTCTTCCCCTACTCTCATTGCCTGAACCACTGTGCCTCATTCATATGCAAGTACTGGTTTGGGTTCCTTCCCTTTTACCTCTTCTCACTCCTCTCCCCCTGCCTGCTGCTCCCTCCACTCTAGGGACTCCCACACCTTCACCATTCCTCATCTCTGCTCCTCTGCTAAGCAATCAGCCTTTTCTTGTCTTCCTTCACTCTGAAACCAACTCCCCTCTTGTCTCCCCTAGGTAGCAGCTAAAACTCCTTCCTTCCCCCGCTCCTGTTTTCCCCTACTTGAGTGCTTCCCTTGCACCTGTCTCCTACCATTATGTAGGTATTGTTGAAATGCCTGATTTTGTTGTTAACCCATTTTTATGGCTGTGGGCGAAGCCTACAGCTGTCTATAGCTGGAAAAATGGAAGAACGTAGAACACGTTCTTGGACATTTCAATGTATCCTTCCACAACTATAAATCACTATGCCAACTGAAATAAAATACTCCCTTCTCTGTTTGGAATGTTGGAGACAGCACTAAAGCTGCTTATCAGATGACCATTAGGAAACAAACAGCTTGTTAAATATCAGTTGCCTATTAAACTGGAGATTTGTTTACCCCCTTCGAAATGCAACAACTTGCACATTTAAATACTTAGCATTTAAACATTTTCTTGCTACTAGCTTCAGTTGGGCAAGTATTGTCTTTCAAGAAAGATTCATACCTCATAAATGTCACCCTTTCCCAGGAACAAATCTAAAAAGATTTACACAGTTTTTTTGTTCTGTTTTTTACCACTTACTACATATCTAATAAGCACTGTCTCAAACATATGCCAGGTCTTCTGTGAACTGTCCAGGCTAATTATTTAGCAGTCAGCAGGCATTTTTTACTATGCTTTTTGGGGAAAAAATATACTGAGCTACAGCAAACACACACACTCACACACACCATCCTCATGGCCACGGAATTCAAAAGAAATACTGCAGTCTAATATATTATAAAATAATAAACTGTTTGTCAGTGAACACAGTGAAGTTCAGTTTACAATAAATTTCCTTTAAATATTTCTTATCCTGTGTTTTGTGCCCTGGATAGCGCAGGGGAGATGCTACATCTCATTGTCATTGGAATCTTCATTTTACACATTTTTGCCCTGTATTTACTCAGGATGTCCCAGATTAGGTGCAATTTCTAGTTTTCAGTGAGGTCATGGTTTTACCATTTTTATAATGCATTTATTCAGGGTAGCCTAGTTCAGATGTAAAATATTGTTTTCAGTGTGTTCTGATTATACGCAATGCAGCATAATATTGTGTAGATGTAGTGCCCCACTTAAGATGCCATGCCTTCTGTGAACTATGCAGCCTAAAAATATAGCAATCAGCAGGCATATTCTAGGAAAACACATTGTAAAAATGTGTAAAAGGAAGACCACATTGAAACTGCCTCTCAGCAGATCCGCATTGTGTAAATTCATTAGAAATAATGGGTAAAAGCAACCCAAAAGCTCTCCCCAGCCATATCGGCTCTGACCAGTTTGCTATGGTTGTGTGGGCAGAGCTCTGCAGACATTATGGCATCACAGAAGGTTTAGCAGAGCACTGAAAGCACACGACTGGACTGCTGTCCAGTGTGCTTTCACAGTGCTCCATCAAATGTCCAGTGGTGCTGTATATGTGGCCCTTCCCCTTCACGGGCAACATAAACATACCCCCTTGGCAGCGCTTTAATTTTTCTTTCACAACTGCGGAAGTAACGGCCACTGTGCTCAAGGTGGCAGCTCTGACTAAAACTGCACAAGCGCAAATATTGCACATGCACAGTTCTGTTGGCATCGCCATCTTGTAAACAGCGGACTCCAGTGTGGCAAGAGCTACAAGTATTCTTTTACTTGCTCTCACTGCACTCCTGTTACTTTGAGCAGCCACATTGGCTCTGACCAGAGTTTGTTTGTACTTTCTAAGTGTCAGTAAATTTACATCACAGCCTCACTATGATCTGGGGGTTCCTTTCTTTAGACTGTCTTGAGTCCACTTTTCTGTAGCAGAGCCTAGCTGTAAGACTTTTCAGTTTTTATTGTGTCAGCTTCTATGTTTTAAGGCCAGTTTCTCAGCACCCTGATAGTGTTGCTAGAGTTCTAGGAGCAGGTCCCATCCCTCCCCCCAGTTTACAATCTATGCATTCCTTTGTTGCCTCAGAACACCTGAAGTTGCATGTCCCAAGCTTCTGTACTGAAAAATACTTGGTGTTAGTGAGGAATGAGGGAAAAATTCTGAGAAAATGTAGTGTTCAGTAAATGTGCCATGTAGTGACACTTCCAGATGCTAAAACAGTCACTGGGGTGGGGTGACATCATAGTCCCTCAGGATTTGGTGCATTGTGGGAAATGGAATCAAAGGGCTAAAGGAAAAACTCTCAAACATGGCCCACAACTCAAAAGACAGAGGTGAGATAAAAAAAAATGTAATTGAACCAGTTGCATAGTAATAATACCCAGTAGTTAAGTACAAGTTTCAAAAGTTATGGCTTTTTCCTTCAAGAGAACAGACCATACACACTGAGCTGGTAGATCTGGGCTTTGCGTAAATGAAATCAGAGAGAGACTTGAGAGGTTAAAAATAAACAAAGCACCTGGGCCAGATGGTTGTTCACCCCAGGGTACTAAAAGAATTGATCTTGATACCATGACACACTCAGTTCAGTGTGTGAGAGACAGAGAGAGTGGAGAGGGGTGTTCAGTTGACTGGAAAGATGCCATTATCATTCCTATTTCCAAGAAGGGGAGCAGGGCCAGTGTTAGTAATTATAGGCCGGTGATCTTAACAAGTAAAGTATCCCTAGGGAAACTAATGGAATCTATAATAAGGCACAGTATATCAACTATTTCAACTAATGCAGCTAGAAGGCTAGAAGATAACACCCAACATGACTTTACACATAACAGGTCATGCCGAACTGATATTATTAGTTTCTTCAACCATATAAGCAAGGCACTTGATCATGGTAAACCCAGTTCATGTGATCTACCTGGACCTGACAAAATCATTCAGTACCACCACACACAGGGAGCTGATTCTCAGTTTGTATCATATGGGTCTGAACAAAGGCACTGTGAAAACAATTGGGAACTAGATTACAGGCAGAAGACAGGATAAATGGGTTCTAAGCTGAGTGGTGGTGGAAGTGTCTAGTGGGGGTCCCACAGGGATCAGTGTTGGGACCTATACTCTTTATCATCCATATACTGTAGAACTAATTTAGCGTTTGAAATAGTTTGCATTTTTGACGCAGTCTTCATACTCTGTATACCTAATTTTCATGGATAACAGGAAGAATGTGCTGATACTGTATTTGCCAAGCAAAGTAGGAGCGCTGGACCAGTGTCAAAGGTAGTAAGAGCATGTTGATATTAAACACGTAGAGTAGCAGTGATGGACCTGTGGGAATGACACTTTGACAGCTTTACAGGTAGTTAATGATCAGCTGTTGCTGTGCTGTGGTTGAGTTGCCTTCCCACGCCGAAGTCCCACATTTTTGTTGTGCTCTGCCTTGCCATCCAGTTTACATTCCCCCATGTTTTGGGTTATTTAAACCCTCATCGCCCCACAGTTTTCCCCCTAATCCATTACTGCCTCCTGCCTCGGGTGATTCCATCTGCCACAAGCTACCAGTTCTCAGCCTGCTCCTTCTTACCGCAGTGACTTCCATCATGCTACTCCACTGCCCCCATCTTGTTGCTGCACTGAGCTGTCCCTGTGTGCTATAACTTAATACTATGAGCCCATTGATACCCTGTACATGGCACAGCTGCCACCATTCAAGAGGTTCCTTAAGGGTTTTGCACACAAGACCTCCTGTCAGGAATCTGGTGGCTGCCTGGGATACTAACCTTATGTGGGACATACCCATCTGCAAACCTTTCAAACCCCTTGTGACTTGGGAGCTCAAGCTTTTAACTGGGAAAGCAGCATTTCTCGTGGCCATCATCTCTGCTCACAGAGTGTCTGAAATCCATGCCCTGGCCACAGATCCTCTGTATACTCTTTTCCACAAGGACAAGGTTGTCCTCCACACTTTCCATAATGACAAGGTTGTCCGCATGCACCCACCAACCACTAGTGCTGCCTACCTACTTTAACTTCCAAAATGAAGGAGAGCACACTCACCATTTTCAGCTTGTTAAATGGGTCCTTTTGTTTGACCTGGACAGAACTAAGGAATCCAGGCTGTGAAAACAGCTCTTTCTCCTTTGGTCCCAATAGGCAGAGTCACTTGTTACTGTTACAGTCAAGTGCATTTTGACCTGGATTGTCAGCTGCTGGTGCCACTGCTATACCATGGCCCAAGTCAAGCTGGATGGTCAGGGATGTGCCCACTCCACCAGAGCTGTTGCCACACCACTGGCAAAGATTGGCTCTGTGCCCATTGGGTTATTTGCAGAGGTGCAACTCAGAGCACAGTGCACACTTTTGTTAAGCACTATGCTCTAGATGTCCATGCCAGGCAATATGCCACTTTTGGCTGAACAATCATGAGTGGATTATTATCCCAAGTGAGCCCTTGGCTCTTCCCACCTAGTCCTGTGGATTTTTTTCAGAGCTTACTACTCTGACCTACTAGTGGGACTCAGTGGTGAAGATGGATTCCTGGAAGATATGAAAATTACATATTTAACGTAATTCTTGATCTTCTAGGAATATCTTCTCCATTGATTCACATGGCTGCCCACCCCCACCCCCCAACTCACTCCAGTATGTTTTCTTGGTCTTCACCCCCTGGTCTTGATTGGGCTGTGAAGACATTGTGTTCCTCGGCACCCAACTAGGGATCTGAGGTTCAAGCAGACTCGATAGACTGTAAGGCCTAATCTGCTGGAAAATAGTATGTTAGTATGTTTGTTGACCCTTCTTACACGGGTCACCAAGGCTGTCTTATGCTCTTAGAAGAAGTACATAAGTACTTATTAAGTTATTATAGTGCAGCTTCTCAGTAAAAAAGGTACTGAGGCGGTTGAGGACTGGTGTTGAGGTAAGCCCGTGCCACGACCTCCCTCTCATGGCACCGAGCATGCATGCAGCTTACTTTGGCACCAGCCCTCCTGAAAAGTTCTGGGTCCCGTGGGATCCTGGTGCCTCCATCTCAGACCCACTAGTAGAAATCAATGCTGATATTCCTAGAAGATCAAGAATTATGCTGAGTACATCATTTTCATTTTTCAATTCACCTTTGCTACATGCACTTGTGTCTATCATAGAGAAATTCAGGAAACATGTCTTCTAGTTTTTTGTGTTCAGTGATGAAGGAATTGTTCCCATTATATGCATGCTTGCTTTCTCTCTTTTCTGCGTCCGAGGATGTTTGGGATACAGTTTGCGTTGCAATGACTAAATGACTACAGAGCTTCTTTCTGAAGACAAGAGCTAAACTTTATTCAGTATTGACTATGGTCCGCTTATGAAGTTCTACTGTAATAGTTAACTCTAACATGCCGGCATTGATGAAAGAAAAAAATGCCAGAACCGAACCATTGTACAAGCAGTAGGGTTACTGTCCGTGGCACTGGTGACCTGGGTTCGGGAATGAATCTAGGTCATCGTGGGGATGGCTGGGGGGCGAAGGACTGAGTGTCTCAGAGGAAGCTGTCCTTGGGGGGGGTCGCTGCCTCTAGTGCAGTGCTGCCACTTAGGTGGCCATGGCTGGCCACGCAGTGATTGGCAGGCAGGGACGGGAGGCTGTTAGTTGTGTGCGCATTCTTGAACTGCACCCCTCACACACTGATGACGGGGGGAAAAAAACATCTGGAAAATGTCCGTAGCACCTGAGGCTTAGGACCCTGGTAAATCTAGACCCCATGTGTCTGTCCCGCTGCTGCCTGAGGAGATCACAGATATTGGGGATATATCCCACAACCCCAAACCCTGTCTAGTGGTCAGATCATGACTTCATGGAGGGGCAGCCAAAAATCTGAGATACAGGTGAGCAAGGTGTATCTTTGGAGGGTTGGGGGCAGAGAGATTCAGATGCCAAAGATGGAAGGGGGTGTACAAAAATGAAGTGGTGGGAATAAACCCCATAGGTGGAAGCTTTGAGAAACTATGGCTCTGGATGTGTGTCTTTGTCTTCCAGGAGTACTGTTTTTGTGTTGGATTGTGTGCTGTGTGTTGCTTATGTTACATTAACTGTGCATGGTAGCCACTGGTCCTGCATTTTACAGATATCCTACAATGCACTGTACAGCACCTGAGCAGCCTTCAGTGTTTGCATGTACTATTGTTGTCATTCATGGTGGGGTGGGGGCCAAATACAGTAGACAGTTATATACAGTACATATTTAAGCAATAATACACAACCAGTTGTGACATATCATGGGATAATGTCATGTTTCAGGTGTGTTAACCTGTGATCTCATGACTCAGAAAGACGAGTGACTCGTGCACCCAAGACGTGAATATATTCCATTATATGACACACCCTGCAGTGTATCATTGCTATTATGGATTAATTGTAATTATTCTAATTATTTATTGATTTTTTATTATGTTATGTACAGACGCCTTGGTTTCGGAAAGGCGCCTTTTACAAATAAAGTTTAATTTGATGCAACAAAAAAAGGAGTTATAGTTTGCAATTCAGTAGAATTTATTTGAGAAAATAGACCTAACTTTAGGTTAGCAGGTTAAAGAAAGTTCAGTTCACCTTAGGAATGCCTGGTATGCTGTGACTCACAGCCAGGTCTTAGATAAGGCTCTCTGAAGAGAATGGCAGTATAATAATTGATTATTTATCTTATGAAGTGTCTAAGGAAATGTCTGTGCTGGTGGATTTACATCAGGTCCCAGCCAATGAAGTTTGTTTATTGTTTAAAACCATTGCATAATTCAAATTATACAATGGGGTCAGACAATTCGGCCGAGTGGTGAGACCAGGTCAGCCATGGGTAAATCCCAGCATAACACACACCCTGGAGTGGCTTATTTAAGCAATAAGGCACAACAGGGTGTGGGTTATTGGGGGTTTACCCACACCTTCTGTGGTGTGTCACAAGGCTCGACCGAGTGACTTAACCACACAAGAAGTGGGTAAATGCCCAGTAACTCACACCCTGGAGTGCCTTATTGTGATTATACAATGGACCCATGTGTAAAATGTGCTTAATTATTTTGTTTTATAAATGAATTTCCACAGCTGTGGGTAATGCAGGATTTACCCACAGTCATGTGACATGGTTTGACCAATGAGGTTACAGGATTTTCACACACCATTGTATAATGCTTAATTATACAATGGAGTTAGATAATTCTCTATTCTGATTGGCTGACTGGCACATTTTACCCGTGGTAAATCCTGTGATATACTAAAGGGCAAAAGTGCCATGCCTATCAAGTAGGTAGGACTCAGTCTCTGCTATGGCTCCTTTAAGTTTATCCCACTGTTCCTCTACTGCCCCCCCATCCCCTTTGTCAAGATTTTCTTTAGGTGTTCCCCATTTTTGTAAAGTTGGCACTCCTGAAATCTAGGACCCTTACTTTTGCGTGGTTTGATTCTACTACTATCTTCACCTTGAACCACATTGTGTGGTGATCACTGGTCCCTAGATGGCACCCACTGATAGATCTGTTATTCTGTCACCATTTGTGAGAACCAGGTCTAGTATTGCTCCCTCCCATGTGGGCTCTTCCACCAGCTGTCTGAGGCACGCCCCTTTCAGGGCATCCAAAATGTGTCTGCTCCTGGCAGTGGCTGCTGCATAGGTGTTCCAGTTAACATCTGGCATGTTTAGGTCCCCCACCAGCAACACTTCCCCTTTCTCTGCCATTTTGTGGCTAGTTTCCACTAATACCCTGTCTGCCCCACCTCCCTGTGCTGGAGGTTTGTAGACAACCCACGGACCAGGGGATACTCTCTGGAGCAGTGTTCACTGACTTGTCCAAGGCCTTTGACCTTGTTGACCATGATCTGCTTTGCACCCAGATGAGGTCCCTTGGCTTGTCCCCATCAGTTCTGAAATGGCTAAACGACTACCTGCATGGTAGAGTACAGTTGACCAAATTCAATAAAGTCCTCTCAGATCCCCTATCCATAACCTGTGGAGTTCCTCAGGGCTTGGTTCTGGGACCCCTTCTCTTCTATATCTTTATTAACCATCTTCCTACCGTAGTAACCAAATGTCGGGTCACCCTGTATGTGGACGACCTGGTTATCTTGGCCCACTCCTGGGATACTGCCACACTTAATCTCCATCTATCTGAGGACTTTAAAAACATTCAGGCCTGGCTAACCCAACAGAAGTTGGTCCTCAACCTGAAAAAACACAGGCTATGCTATTTGGCTCAGCAGCTAAGATATATGCCTCACCAGTCCCGCTGCAAATCAGTTGTGCAGATGGAACCCAACTTCACACTGTGTCCTCTCTCAAATACCTTGGGGTGACGCTCGACCCTCAACTGGACCTAGGGAGCCATATCCTCAATGCCTGCAGAGCTGTGAACTGTAAGCTGGGACTGGCCTACAGGGCCAAATACAACCTAACTCCTGCTGCCCGTCTGGCACTTGCTAGGGGTGTACTACTCCCTTCCCTCAGCTATGGCCTCCACCTTTTTGCTCGTACCTCAAAAGCCCTCCTCACCTGGTGGCACACGACTACAACAATATTTGTCGTTTCACTCTGGCCGCCCCCCGCCTTACCCATCATTGTGAACTCTATGACAAGCTTGGTTGGCTTTCCCTGACTAATCACCTAAACTTTGGCCTAGGGTGCCTTGTGAGTAAGGTGATCAGTACTGGCTCCCCCCGAAGCTGGCTCAGCTCCTCTCTCCTGCTGACCGCTCCTCCTACCCTCTCAGGTCCCATGGTCCTGGGGTACTAAAAGTACCCCCAACCCGCACCCTTATGGGGGACAGGGACTTCACTGCATGAGCTCCTAGGCTCTGGAACACCTTTCCTGAGCTGGTTCGCACCGCCCCTTCCCATCAGTGTCTCCGGAAATCCCTGTGGGGGCACCTAAAGTTGGCTTCACATTGAGAGTGCCCTTAGCCACCCCTGCTCCATGCCCTAGGTACCATAACTCCTTGGTACTCTCTCACTTGGAACACTTACGAACCAATGAGATTGTTGACCTCGGACCATTCTCTTCCTATGCACTTGCCTATGCTACATGTATGCTCAATGCTACCGAATGCTTGCTCATTATGTACTTTACCTTTGTATGTCATACATAATGATTCATTTTCTGCCTGTTTGTTCTGCTGACTCAATGTATTAAGTTACTGTATTGTACTTGTTCACCTGCTATGCTGTTATAATGCGGTCTGTAACACTCAATGTACTAAGTTACAATATTGCACTTGTTTACCTGCTACGCTGTAACGATGTGGTCTGTAATATCTGTTGTAATGATGTGGTCTGTAATGCCTGTTGTACTCTCCCGGGACGTTCCTGAAAATAGGCATACAACTTGTTTAGTGTACTTACCCGGTAAACAAAAGCTAAATAAATAAACCCCAATACAGATGGTGGTGCCATTTCCTGTCTCTAAGGTGACCATTAGTGCCTCTTCCCCTTCCTATCTTCCCACTAACTCAGTTGCTTTGATCCCTTCCTTTATGTAGATAGCCATCCCTCCCCTCTTTTTACCCTCTCTGTTTCTCCTGAAGATTGTATATTATGGTATAGTAACATCCCAGTCATGGTTACTTGTGTACCATGTTTGAGTTACTATGACAGTGTCCAGGTCTTCCTCCGTCAACAAGGCCAATAGGTCTGGGATCTTGTTTCCCAGGCTGCGGGCGTTTGTACACATGGCTTTCCATGTTTTGATGTTTTCACCCATACCAGCTTCCCTTTTATCCCTATGACTTCCCTCTATGTCTTCCTTGTCTTTATCTCCATTTGTGGTTCCTTTTGTTGATTCCTCGGTCCTAGTATCCTTCCGTTTGTCTACCTTAACCTGTGGGGATGGGCAGTTGTGTTTTTCCTGCTTGCTTCCACCACCCCCTTGGCTAGTTTAAATGCTTGCCAATAAACCATTTAAACCTCTCACTGAGGATGCTGGCTGTCCCCTCCCCAGATGGATGCAGGCCATCCCCCTCGTACAAGCCTGCATTCCTCCAGGTAGTCCCCCAGTCCCCAATGAAGCCAAATCCCTCATCTCTGCACCAGCTTTTCAGCCATTTGTTGAATCCCCTGGTGCAGAGTAGCCTAGCCTCTCCCCTGCTGTAGACAGGTAACACTTCTATGAAAGTTACCGTGCGTGCCACCTGTCTAAGACCCCTCTCCAACTTTGTGAACTCCCTCTGCACTGCCCTCATCTCATCCCCAGCCAGGCCATTTGGCCCCAGGTGTACAGTGACATCTAGCTCACCCTCCTGTCCTGCTACTCTAGTGATCCTTTGGATTCACTTCCTATCCCTCCACACCATGGCACTGGGTAGGCACCTGACCTTCCTCTGTCCCTGTCCCAGGTCTACCCCCCTAATGATACAGTCCCCTACCAGGAGATGCTTCCTTCTCCTCTGGGGTCCCTTGCCACCCCCAGGGGTCTCTGCTGTGGAGGGTCTCTACTGCATCCGCCTTGTCTCCCACTTTGGGTGTCCTCATGTGACAGTCCCACCCTGCCAGAACAGCATAGCAGTTGTGGAGTGGAACCTCCAGTTGGATGCACCTCTGCCTCACCTCCCTCACTCTCTCTCTGAGCCCACCTTTGTCAAACTGTCCCTCACTTCTGGCATCTCTGAGGCAGTGGTGTGGACTTGGTGGTCCCTGGGTGGGGGAAGGAGGCCACCCGAACCCTAGCCAACTCAGCCCAGAGATGTGCAACCTCCTCCCTCAGCCCAGAGAGGTACCTGCAGATGGGGCAGCACCACAGCCTCTGAAATGTCTCCCTGAAGACTGCTGCCCCACAGCCACTGCATTGCACCACTCCTATCATGTCTGTTTTTGACCTTCCCCTTTTTAGGCAACAGTTACTCCCTCACTGCCTCATTTAAGAAATAAATGTTTTTTGTTAGTGACAGCTGTGAGGAACAAACAGACAAGAGAAACCCTTTTCCTGCAGTAGGGCGATAGGATTTTAGATTTTAGTTACCCGATTGCTACAGTACCCAGTCTTTACCTTATATTCATTCCCACAGCCCCTGCCTTTAACCAGATACTTGTGCCTGACCCCTCAGTAATATCAACCTACAGACTATAAATGTGGATGACCCCAGGGAGGGTGGGTGTTACAAACCAGTTCTGGAGTTAATCTGTTAACTGTGTGCAATCAACTGCTGTGAACTCCAGTAACCTCTGCCCAAAATTTAGTGCCAGGAAAGAAATAAAATAACCAAAGTATTAAGATAAAAATAAAGACAGTACAGTGGCAGAAGAAGACAAAAACTGTTGCAGTATAGCTCTGATCCCTGCTGTTGATTCCCTCCTGCCTTCTGTAAACAAAAAGAAAAGATGTTAGACCCAGTTACCTCACTGCACCTCTCTCCGACATCTGGATCCTCTCATCCCCTGTGTTGTCGGCTGCTGCTGCCGCATCCCCGAGTCAGTTAAGTGGAAGGGCCCATTTCACATGAAATTATTCAAATGCCCTGATGCCCACCCTGTGACTGTTGCCCACAAACATCTGGGAGTAAAGTAGTCAGTTGGTACAAGTGCAAGTTCAATAATCTACAATTTCAGCACATAAGTGAGTCCGGTAACAAACGCTGTGCTCAAGGTATAAGGAAAAATCAATGTGATTTAGTTCTATGGGAAGCAGTTACGCAGGGACACAGGAAATATTAGACACAAAGGGCTGTGGGGAGTCCATTCTGTTCATCTACTGCCAGTCAGGCGGCAGTATTCAGAATGATTTAAAATACTGGAGCACTATCGTCTGTTCATGACAAGCACAATTGTCTTCAGTTTAGAGTGTGAGATTTTACTGGATGAACATGCTCTAGAAAAAGAAAACAAAATAGTCTATCAAAATGGAAAATGTGGCCACAAGAACCTATGGCTGGAGCCTCAATAAAAACATCACAGTAAAAACAAAAAAAACACAGGACTGGGCTAACAGCTCTAACCATCCCAGTGAAGACTAAGAAAATTAGATTTAAGAAGGCAAATTTACTGCTACATAAATATGCATAATAATTAAAACACAATAATTGAGTTAAATAATTTTAAAGTGTTAAAAAATCAGCCACTCTGTTAAGCTAGTGCATATACATAAACACTGAGAACATAGTACATAAAATGAATAGCAGCACCATATTATGCAAAATATATACATTAACATTTCATGTTACAAAAAATAATGAATAGTGTAATCTGGCACATGTATCTCCAGATCATATTCAGAAAAGAGAAGCTGTCACTTTAAGAATGGTTATAAGCTAAACATTTAGTTTAATGTAGGAGGACAGTGTGCCTTCAACTCATACTGCCAAAACTCCTTCCACTTGAGAAGTTTATTGTCAAAATCCCCTCCTCTCACATTCGGGCACACCAGTTATGTGTCTTGAAATTTGAAAAAATATCCATTACCCGACTTCATAAAATGGTCTGCCAGGACACTGTTACCATTCTTGCTCTCCGTGCTCCTCAAGTGTTCTGATTTCCGAAGTTTAAAACAGCTCCGTGTTCTTTCTATATAAAAGGCTTGACAATTGCACTTAGCCATATAAGTAAGTCACGTAGTGTTGCAGTTCATTAAGTTCTTAATCTTAATTTGACGTTTGTTTTGTTGGTAGAAAATATCACCAACCTGCATGTAATGTCAGAAAGTATGGTGGCCGCATCATTGTGTTCCATTAGGAGGGGGGGGTTATTTGGGTTAGAGTCCCATCACTGTGGCAGCCGCTTGTCACTATATCAGCAGTCTTTCTCTCATGTCGGTAGACCACATGGGGAAGGGGGCTCTTGTGTAAGAACTCATTTCTTCTCCTCTGATTACAAAATGTGTCTGTTTTTCATTAATACTTCACATATCAGGTGACTCTGCAGAGAAAAAGCAGTAATAAAATTAAGTTGATATTTATTGTTTTTCTTATGTCTCTGTCGTTGTTGCAATACCCTCTACCTAGTGAGACCCACAGATAGGGCAGCTGTACTTTCTGTAGTAACAGACAGGTTGCTTATGTTTTCTACCAACACCAAAACAATCATCAAATTAAGATTAAGAACTTTATGAATTGCAACAGTACAGGACTTATTTATGTGGCTAAGTGCAATTGTCAAACAACACGGAGACATTTTAAACTTAGGATATCAGAATACTTGAGGAGCATAGAAAAAAGGATACTAGCAATGCACTAGGCAGTCCATGATATGAAATCAGGAAATGGACATTTTTTTCACATTTCATGGCATAGAACTGGTGCGCTCGAATGTGAGAAGAGGTGATTTTGAAAACAAACTTACCAAGCGGAGGGGTTTTGGCAATATGAGTGAATGGTACATTGTCCTCCTGCAGTAAACAAAATGCTTAGCTTAGAACCATTCTTAAAGCGACAGCTTCTCCTCCGTGAATATGATCTGGATATACATATGACAGCTTACATTGCTGTTCATTTTTGTAACATGCCAGTTTAATGTGTATATTTTGTATAATACAGTACTGCTATTCATTTTATGTGCTGTGTTCTCAGCGTTTACCTGTACATACTAGCTTGACAGAGTGGCTGTGTTTTTAACATGTGTCCTTTAAATTATGTGATTGAATTAATGTGTTTTAATTAGTATGCATATGTACGGAGCATGTAAGTGTAAGATAGCCACGCTGTGATAAAGTGCATGTGGTTAAATTTTTCATAATTATGTAGCAATTAATTGTCTTCTTAATCCTGTTTTTCCTTAGTCTTCACTGAGGTGGTTAGAGCTAACCCAATCCTGTTTTTCTTTTTTTTTTTTTGTAAAAATAAAATAGTGATTAATTTGCTAGTTGAATATTTTGTCTTATGAGCTTCATGTCTGACGGGATTGTCAGGGTGATGTGAAGTCACCATACCTGACTATGCAGATGAGCAACAGGAAGTGGTAGCCCTCTGAAACATGGGAAGTGAAATGGCTTCTTCCCTGTGGCTACTGTCAATGTTTTCCCCTTGGAATAGCCCCCACTGATTCTCATGTTAACACCAACCTCGTACGCAAAGAGTCATACAGGCAGTTCTCTAGGACTGCTACTGCCAGTAGATTACAAATGGCTATGTCACATTTTTAAGAACATCTTGTCTCTATTTATCAACTGACTGGGCAAGTCCAGTGAGCGTCGGACTGAGTCATCAGCCGTGCAGTCTTTGGCATCACTGCAGTCTTGTTCCCCCCAACTATTTTATTATTTGCTGCTGGCAATCCTGCAATGCAAACTTATGGAGTTTATTTATGCATGTGTTAAACAAATTATTGAGTGTGAGCCTCTTGGCTCAGTGTTTAGAACAGCAGAACAGTATTCTGAGACCTGAGTTCAGTTCCCAGTAGGTCACATTATTTATTTCTCACTACAGTCTGTGATTTAAATTGCTTAGCAGTGGCTAATACTGCACCAAAAAGCATATTTTATTTATTTATTGTGAGCTCGGATTCATACCTTCGAGCAGCAGCTCTTTACATAGGTTCCATGTCAAAGACAAGTACAGTGCAAGCAGAACATTACAGGTACAGTAGATACAGGCAAGTTGTTGTTACAGGTAGATTATAACATGCTGTTTCCAAATACAATACAGAGAATAACAAAATGGTTATGTAGCAGATCTCAGGCAGGTAATGGAATACTCTTGTCAGATAGAACAGGGAGACAAACAGAGGTGTGCCAGAGGAGGTAGAGGGTGAAGGGAACCAACCTGGCTGATCAACATGTGGGAGAAGGTTGGCAGGTAGCGAGGGAGGAGGAGAGGGGGTGAGAGGGAGGAAGAGGGCGTAGGAGGTAGCATGGCAGGGGCAGCTAAGTGCTAGATCTGGCCTACAGGGTCAGATGATAGCAGGGGGGTGCAGGCTAAGTGCAGCTAGACAGAGCACCATTATAATCATCTTAATGGGTTACTTTTACTGTACATTGAAGACACTTGTTTACTGAAAGTTTCTCTTCGTAAGCTGAACTGTAGCAGTAAATTAATTTATTTATTTATTGAAATGTTTCACCGGGAAGACATTCTGAGCAATATTGTTCATTTCCAGATGTGTCCTGTGGAAGGGGGAAGGGAAATACAGCAGATAACAATTTAGATGCAGTAGGAAACAACACAAGTGCTGCAATGCAGAATGCAAGTTCAGTATACAGCAGTAAGTGCTGAGCCATAGAAATTGCAATCTGTTAATACACCGATGACCTGACACACGTGTAGGGTGGTTTAGTGAGAAGGAGGGGCCTTAAGCAAAATAAATGGGCAACCAGCTGAGAAGAGGGTAGGAAGATGAGAACTGTGCCAGTCATAATAACAAGAACAACTTCAAACCCTTATCCAGGGTCGTATCCTGGTTAGAAACTACTATTGATCTCCCATGAGAAACAAATATGGTAACTACTCTTGCAAAACGCATTGAAAGTAGAAAAGAACTGGCAGTCATTGGAACAATAAGAACAGCTAAATCCTGTGGAACAACATACTTCATTGTACTGCCTAAGGTGCCATGGTAGTCAAATTTTTAAGCTGGGTTCTGTGCATGAATCTGTTTTGGTAACGCAGGCCAGGGTATGTGGATGCAGATTCATGGATTAAGTCCTGCGGTTGTGCCAGATGCTGTGCACTTGTGCAGCAGTTGGGGGTGGGGGCAGGACAGAGGCATGACCATGGTGGGCACTCTGATATGTCAGTTCATTCATACATGCTGTTTGGAAGGGGGTACACTGTAGCACTCTGCTCCATCAGGGGAAAGAGCAGCCACTGCACAGTCCCCCTTGGCATAGTATCTTTTTGGGACTGTGCAAACTCAACATAGAGCTGCCAGCCATATCTAGCCTCAGTGTTGGGCATGGAGGTTTGGGGTTTGGGAGCCCTTTTGCTGGAGGTTATTCATTTTTTTTAATTATGTGGCAAAAAGGGCATATGGCAGCCTGGTGTACCCTGCTGTATCCCAGTACCCCTGGCTCCAGTGTGGAACTAAGCCAGGCATCTGACTGGCAGCCCTGTTTCTGGCCCAAGTCTGTCCCCCTGACTATCCCCTCCTCTTGCAGAACTACATGCCCATACATTGCATCAGCTGGGGGATAGTGAATCAGCCCTGCATGTTTGTCTGTGGCCGGGTGCTTGGCAAATAGTTGTGCTTGCCAGTGCATTCCTTTTCTGCCACATACTAGTCCACATAGTGCCTAGGCCCCACTGCGTATACTTGGTGTGTGTGTTGGGGGGGGGGAACAGAATGAAATAAAGATCAAGCTGAGAGACCCAACTGGACAAGGACTAGAAGAAGAAGACAGAAACCCCCACACAAGCAAGATACTTTGGTATTTTTGGTACTTTGGTATTTTTGGACAAAAGAAGGCGGAATGCCCATCACGATTGTCTTCCATATACATGGATCATTTATTGGGTCCCTGCTCAGACAACCATTTGTCTAGTTTGTTTTTAAATATTAAGATATTAGGTGAGTTGACCAAGTCCTGTGGTAACCTGTTCCAAATTCTTGGTGTCCTTGTGGTGAAGTAATTAATTCGTTTGTTGGTCTTTGCTCTCATAATTTCTAGCTGTCTATTATGTAATCTGGCCACAGTTTTTCTGGTGGAGAATTTAATACCACAGATCTGCATCTGTTCCTGGTTGCCTAATATTTTGAATAGTAGTAGCAAGTCCCCTCTGAGCCTTCTTCTAGATCAAGTTAATTAACTTTTCTAAGTTCAATAAAGGGGCTTCATAGTTTTATGAAAACAACACCTCACATTTCCTGAGAAATGCATAATAATAAAGGAGAAATTCCCTTCAGGTAGTAATAGATTTATATGTCTGCAGTAAATGTAATCACACAAGTTTTTTTTTTTATTAGAGGTAATGCATTTCTGGCAAAATGGCAATGACCTAATTTTCTGTTTGTTTAATTTCTGAAATGGTATAACTGGTTTTGAAGTTTTCAAAAAGTTTCTGCTCTCTTCCCACACTCACCATGGTAAAATGAAACATCCTCTTCTCTTGCCACACTCACCATGGTAAAATGAAACATGCTTATCTCTTGTCACACTCACCAAGATAAAACAACACACCATCGTCTTTTGCCACACTCACCATGATAAAACAACACATCTTCATCTCTTGCCATACTCACCATAATAAAATGAAACCTACTCATCTCTTGCCACACTCACCATGATAAAACAACACACCCTCATCTCTTGCCACACTCATCATGATAAAACAACAAATTCTCATCTCTTGCCACACTCACCATGATAAAACAACCCATCCTCATCTCTTGCCACACTCACCATGATAAAATGAAACATCCTCATCTCTTGCCACACTCACCATAACTAAGATAAAGACTGGACTGCACTGTCAGTACTGTTTGTGTGTAATTCTTGAGTGTGTATGTTTTCTTGTATACTGCTTTACTACATATGTATCCTTGTATTTCGTTCCCCCTCCACCCCTGTAACTTACGAGGAGGCTTTGCAAATGAGTCTGTGACTAAAAGGATTGTAATTCCGATTATATGCAATAAATAAAATGAAAAATAAAATGAAACATCCGTATCCCTTGCCACACTCACCATGAGAAAACGAAACATGTTCATCTCGTGCCACGCTCACCATGATAAAGCAAAACATCCTAATCTCTTGCCACACTCACCATGATAAAATGAAACATCATCTCTTGCCATACTCACCATAATACAATGAAGCATTCTCTTCTCCTGCCACATTCACCATGATAAAATAAAACATGCACATCTCTTGCCACACTCACCATTATAAAACAACATATCCTCATCTCATGATACACTCACCATGATAAAACAACATATCTTCATCTCTTGCCATACTCACCATGGTAAAATGAAACCTGCTCATCGCTTGCCACACTCACCATGATAAAACATCACACCCTCATCTCTTACCACACTCACCATGATAAACTGAAACATCCTCATCTCTTGCCACGCTCACCATGATAAACTGAAACATCCTCATCTCTTGCAACACTCACCATGACACAGTGAAACATTTTCATCTCTTGCCATACTCACCATGATAATATGAAACATGCTTATCTCTTGCCACACTCACCTTGATAAAACAACACACCCTTATCCCTTGCCATGCTCACCATGATAAAATGAAACATCCTCATCTCTTTCCATGCTCACCATGATAAAATGAAACATCCT
Organism: Neoceratodus forsteri; assembly: GCA_016271365.2. Lineage (NCBI taxonomy): Eukaryota > Metazoa > Chordata > Ceratodontiformes > Ceratodontidae > Neoceratodus > Neoceratodus forsteri. The sequence goes on from JADMNL010000032.1 coordinate 40,398,613, forward strand.
CATCTCTTGCCACGCTCACCATGATAAAATGAAACATCCTCATCTCTTGCCATACTCACCATGATACAGTGAAACATTCTCATCTCTTGCCATACTCACCATGATAAAATGAAACATGCTCATCTCTTGCCACACTCACCTTGATAAAACAACACACTCTCATCTCTTGCCAAGCTCAACATGATAAAATGAAACATCCTCATCTCTTGCCATTCTCACCATGATAAAATAAAAGATCCTCATTTCTTGCCACACTCTTCATGTTAAAATGAAACAACCTCATCTCTTGCCATACTCACCATGATACAGTGAAACATTCTCATCTCTTGCCATACTCACTGTGATAAAATGAAACATGCTCATCTCTTGCCACACTCACCTTGATAAAACAACACACACTCATCTCTTGCCATGCTTACCATGAGAAAATGAAACATCCTCATCTCTTGCCACGGTCACCATGATAAAATGAAACATCCTCATCTCTTACCACGCTCACTATCATAAAATCAAACATCCTCATCTCTTGCCATACTTATCTTGATAAAATGAAACAGTCTCATCTCTTGCCATACTCACCATGATAAAACAAAACATCCTCATCCCTTGCCACACATACCATGATAAAATGCGACATGCTCATCTCTTGCCACACTCACCCTGATAAAACAGCACACCCTCATCTCTTGCCACACTCACCATGATGAAATGAAACATCCTCATCTCTTGCAGTACTCACCATGAAAAAATGAAACATGTTCATCTCATGCCACGCTCACCATGATAAAGCAACACATTATTATCTCTTCTCACACTCACCATGATAAAATGAAACATCCTCATCTCTTGCCATACTCACCATAATACAATGAAACATGCTTATCTCTTGCCACTGAAACATCCTCATCAACTGCCACACTCCCAAAGATAAAACAAAACATGCACATCTCTTGCCACACTCACCATTATAAAACAACACATCCTCATCTCTTGCTACAACCACCGTAATAAAACAACACAACTTCATTTCTCGCCATACCCACAATGATAAAATAAAACATCCTCATCTCTTGTCACACTCACCATGATAAACTGAAACATCCTCATTGCTTGCCATACTCACCGTGATAGAATGAAACATGCTCATCTCTTGCCACGCTCACCTTGATAAAACAACACACCCTCATCTCTATCTCTTGCCACGCTCACCATGATGAAATGAAACTTCCTCATCTCTTGCCACACTCACCATGACAAAATGAAACACCCTCATCTCTTGTCAAACTCACCATTAAAAAATGAAAGATCCTCATCTACTGTCGCACTCACCATGATAAATCAAAACATGCACATCTCTTGCCACACTCACCATGACAAAACACATCTTCATCTCTTGACATACTCACCATGATATAATAAAACATCCTCATCTCTTGCCACACTCACCATGATAAAATGAAAGCTCCTCATCTCTTGCCACACTCACCAAGATAAAATGAAACACCCTCATCTCTTGTCAAACTCACCATTTTAAAATGAAACATCCTCATCTACTGCCACACTCACCATGATAATTCAAAACATGCACATCTCTTGCCACACTCACCATGATAAAAAAACATATCTTCATCTCTTCCCATACTCACCATGATAAAATAAAACATCCTCATCTCTTGCCACACTCACCATGATAAAACAACACATATTCATGCCTTGCCACACTCACCATGAAAAAATGAAACATCCTCATCTCTTTCCGCACTCACCATGATACAGTGAAACATCCTCATCTGTTGCCATACTCACCATGATAAAATGAAACATGCCCATCTCTTGCCACACGCACCTTGATAAAACACACCCTCATCTCTTGGATGCTCACCATGATAAAATGAAATATCCTGGTCTCTTGCCATGCTCACCATGATAAAATGAAACATCCTCATCTCTTTCCACTCTCAACCTGATAAAACAACACATCCTCATCTTTTGCCACACTCACCATGATAAAATCAAACATCCTTATCTCTTGCCACACTCACCATGATAAAACAACACATATTCATCTTTTGCCACACTCACCATGATAAAATGAAACATCTTCATCTCTTGCCACACTCACCGTAATAAAACAACACATCCTCATCTCTTGCCATACTCACCATGAAAACACGAAACATCCTCATCTCTTGCTATAACTCACCATAATAAAACAACACATCCTCATATTTTGCCACATTCACCCAGATAAAATGAAACATGCTTATCTCTTTCTACACTCACCATAATAAAACAACACATCCTCATCTCTTGCCATGCTCACCGTGATAAAATTAAACATCCTCATCTCTTGCCATACTCACCATGATAAAACGAAACATCCTCATCCCTTGCCACACTTGCCATGATAAAATGAAACATGCCCATCTCTTGCCACGCTCACCCTGATAAAACAACACATCCTCATCTCTTGCCACACTCACCATGATAAAATGAAACATCCTCATCTCTTGCCACACTCACCATGATAACTAAGATAAAGACTGGACTGCACTGTCAGCAGTGTTTGTGTGTAATACTTGAGTGTGTATCTTTTCTTGTATACTGCTTTACTACATATGTATCCCTGTATTTCGTTCCCCCTCCACCCCCTGTAACTGACGAGGAGGCTTTGCAAATCAGTACTTGACTAAAAGGATTGTAATTCGGATTATATGCAATAAATAAAATGAAAAATAAAATGAAACATCCTCATCTCTTGCCACACTCACCATGAGAAAATGAAACATGTTCATCTCGTGCCACGCTCACCAAGATAAAGCAAAACATCCTAATCTCTTGCCACACTCACCATGATAAAATTAAACATCCTCATCTCTTGCCATACTCACCATAATACAATGAAGCATCCTCATCTCCTGCCACATTCACCATGATAAAATAAAACATGCACATCTCTTGCCACACTCACCATTATAAAACAACATATCCTCATTTCATGCTACACTCACCATGATAAAACAACATATCTTCATCTCTTGCCATACTCACCATGATAAAATGAAACCTGCTTATCGATTGCCACAATCACCATGGTAAAACAACACCCTCATCTCTTACCACACTCACCATGACAAACTGAAACATCCTCATCTCTTGCCACGCTTACCATGATAAACTGAAACAACCTCATCTCTGGCCACGTTCACCATGATAAAATGAAACATCCTCATCTCTTGCAATACTCACGATGATACAGTGAAACATCCTCATCTCTTGCCATGCTCACCATAATAAAATGAAACATCCTCATCTCTTGCCACACTCACCCTGATAAAACAACACATCCTCATCTTTTGCCACACTCACCATGATAAAATGAAACATCCTCATCTCTTGCCATACTCACCATAATACAATGAAATATGCTCATCTCATGCTACACTCACCATGATAAGATGAAAGATGCTCATGTCATGTCACACTCACCATGATAAAATTAAACATCCTCATCTCTTGCCACACTCACATTATAAAACAACACATCCTCATCTCTTGCTACACTCACCATGATAAAACAACACATCTTCATCTCTTGCCATACTCACCATGACAAAATGAAACATCCTCATCTCTTACCACACTCAGCATGATAAAATGAAAGATGCTCATCTCTTGTCACACTCACCATGATAAAATGAAACATCCTCATCTCTTGCCACACTCACCATGATACAGTGAAACATCCTCATCTCTTGCCAAACTCACCATGACAAAATGAAACATGCTCATATCTTGCCACACTCATCTTAATAAAACAACACACCCTCATCTCTTGCCAAGCTCACTATGATAAAATGAAACATCCACATCTTTTGCCATACTCATCGTGATAAAATGAAACATCCTCATCTCTTGCCACACTCACTATAATAAAACGAAACATCCTCATCTCTTGCCACACTCACCATGATAAAACAACACATCTTTAACCCTTGCCATACTCACCATGATAAAACAACACATCTTTATCTCTTGCCATACTGCCTATGATAAAACAACACATCTTTATATTTTGCCACACTCACCATGATAAAATGAAACATCCTCATCTCTTGCCATACTCACCATGATAACATGAAACATACTAATCTCTTGCTATACCCACCATAAGAAAACAACACATCCTCATCTCTAGCCATACTCACCTTGATAAAGCGAATCACCTTCATCTCTTTATACTCTCCAAGATAAAACAACACATTCTCATCTCTTGCCACCTCACCATGCTGAAACAACATATCTTCCTCTAGCCATACTCACCATGATAAAATGAAACCTGCTTATAACACCAACCTCACCATGAAAAAACAACACCCTCATCTCTTGCCACACTGACCATGATAAGCTGAAACATCCTCATCTCTTGCCATGCTCACCATGATAAAATGAAACATCCTCATCTCTTGCCACACTCACCATGATAAAATGAAACATAGTCATCTCTTGCCACACTCACCATGATACAATGAAACATCCTCATCTCTTGCCATACTCACCGTGATAAATGAAACATGCTCATCTCTTGCCACTCACCCTGATAAAACAGCACATCCTCATCTCTTCCACACTCACCATGATAAAATCGACATCCTCATCTCTTGCCACACTCACCATGATGAAATGAAACATCCTCATCTCTTGCAATACTCACCATAAGAAGACGAAACATGTACATCTCATGCCACGCTCACCATGATAAAGCAACACATAATAATCTCTTCTCACACTCACCATGATAAAATGAAGCATCCTCATCTCTTGCCATACTCACCATAATACAATGAAACATGCTCATCTCTTGCCACACTCACGATGATAAAATGAAAGATCCTCATCTCTGGTCATACTAACCATGATAAAATGAAACATCCTCATCTACTGCCACACTCCGAATGATAAAACAAAACATGCACATGTCTTGCCACACTCACCATTATAAAACAACACATCCTCATCTCTTCCTACACTCACCAGAATAAAACAACACATCTTCATCTCTTGCCTTACCCACCATGATAAAATGAAATATCCTCATCTCTTGTCACACTCCACCATGATTAGCTGAAACATCCTCATCTCTTGTCATACTCACCATGATAGAATGGAACATGCTTATCTCTTGCCATTCTCACCATGATAAAACAACACATCTTTATATCTTGCCACACTCACCATGATAAAATGGAACATGTTCATCTAATGCTTCACTCCCCATTACAAATCATCACATCCTCATCTCTTCCCACACTCACCATGATAAAAGAAAACATCCTCATCTCTTGCCACGCTCACTATCATAAAATCAAACATCCTCATCTCTTGCCATACCCTCCATGATAAAATGAAACAGTCTCATCTCTTGCCCTACTCACCATGATTAAACAAATGATCCTCATCCCTTGCCACACATACCATGATAAAATGAAACATGCTCTTCTCTTGCCACGCTCACCCTGAAAAAACAGCACATCCCCATCTCTTACCACACTCACCATGATAAAATGCGACATCCTCATCTCTTGCCACACTCACCATGATGAAATGAAACATCCTCATCTCTTGCAATACTCACCACGAGAAAATGAAACATGTTCGTCTCATGCCACGCTCACCATGATAAGATGAAAGATGCTCATGTCATGTCACACTCACCATGATAAAATTAAACATCCTCATCTCCTGCCATACTCAACATGATAAAACAAAACATGCACTTCTCTTGCCACACTCACATTATAAAACAACACATCCTCATCTCTTGCTACACTCACCATGATAAAACAACACATCTTCATCTCTTGCCATACTCACCATGACAAAATGAAACATCCTCATCTCTTACCACACTCAGCATGATAAAATGAAAGATGCTCATCTCTTGTCACACTCACCATGATAAAATGAAACATCCTCATCTCTTGCCACACTCACCATGATACAGTGAAACATCCTCATCTCTTGCCAAACTCACCATGACACAATGAAACATGCTCATATCTTGCCACACTCATCTTGATAAAACAACACACCCTCATCTCTTGCCAAGCTCACTATGATAAAATGAAAACATCCACATCTTTTGCCATACTCATCGTGATAAAAAAGAAACATCCTCATCTCTTGCCACACTCACTATAATACAATGAAACATCCTCATCTCTTGCCACACTCACCATGATAAAACAACACATCTTTATCCCTTGCCATACTCACCATGATAAAACAACACATCTTTATTTCTTGCCATACTGCCTATGATAAAACAACACATCTTTATATTTTGCCACACTCACCATGATAAAATGAAACATCCTCATCTCTTGCCATACTCACCATGATAACATGAAACATACTAATCTCTTGCTATACCCACCATAAGAAAACAACACATCCTCATCTCTAGCCATACTCACCTTGATAAAACGAATCACCTTCATCTCTTGCTATACTCTCCAAGATAAAACAACACATTCTCATCTCTTGCCACACTCACCATGCTGAAACAACATATCTTCCTCTAGCCATACTCACCATGATAAAATGAAACCTGCTCATCGCTTGCCAACCTCACCATGAAAAAACAACACACCCTCATCTCTTGCCACACTGACCATGATAAACTGAAACATCCTCATCTCTTGCCATGCTCACCATGATAAAATGAAACATCCTCATCTCTTGCCACACTCACCATGATAAAATGAAACATCGTCATCTCTTGCCACACTCACCATGATACAATGAAACATCCTCATCTCTTGCCATACTCACCGTGATAAAATGAAACATGCTCATCTCTTGCCACACTCACCCTGATAAAACAGCACATCCTCATCTCTTACCACACTCACCATGATAAATTGCGACATCCTCATCTCTTGCCACACTCACCATGATGAAATGAAACATCCTCATCTCTTGCAATACTCACCATAAGAAAACGAAACATGTACATCTCATGCCACGCTCACCATGATAAAGCAACACATAATAATCTCTTCTCACACTCACCATGATAAAATGAAGCATCCTCATCTCTTGCCATACTCACCATAATACAATGAAACATGCTTATCTCTTGCCACACTCACGATGATAAAATGAAAGATCCTCATCTCTGGTCATACTAACCATGATAAAATGAAACATCCTCATTTACTGCCACACTCCGAATGATAAAACAAAACATGCACATGTCTTGCCACACTCACCATTATAAAACAACACATCCTCATCTCTTCCTACACTCACCAGAATAAAACAACACATCTTCATCTCTTGCCTTACCCACCATGATAAAATGAAATATCCTCATCTCTTGTCACACTCACCATGATTAACTGAAACATCCTCATCTCTTGTCATACTCACCATGATAGAATGGAACATGCTTATCTCTTGCCATTCTCACCATGATAAAACAACACATCTTTATATCTTGCCACACTCACCATGATAAAATGGAAAGTGTTCATCTAATGCCTCACTCCCCATTACAAATCATCACATCCTCATCTCTTCCCACACTCACCATGATAAAAGAAAACATCCTCATCTCTTGCCACGCTCACTATCATAAAATCAAACATCCTCATCTCTTGCCATACCCACCATGATAAAATGAAACAGTCTCATCTCTTGCCGTACTCACCATGATTAAACAAATGATCCTCATCCCTTGCCACACATACCATGATAAAATGAAACATGCTCTTCTCTTGCCACACTCACCCTGAAAAAACAGCACATTCCCATCTCTTACCACACTCACCATGATAAAATGCGACATCCTCATCTCTTGCCACACTCACCATGATGAAATGAAACATCCTCATCTCTTGCAATACTCACCACGAGAAAATGAAACATGTTCATCTCATGCCACGCTCACCATGATAAAGCAACACATTAAAATCTCTTCTCACACTCACCATGATAAAATGAAACATCCTCATCTCTTGCCATACTCACCATAATACAATGAAACATGCTTATCTCTTGCCACACTCATGATGATAAAATGAAAGATCCTCATCTCTGTTCACACTCACCATGATAAAATGAAACATCCTCATCTACTGCCACACTCCCAATGATAAAACAAAACATGCACATCTCTTGCCACACTCAAAATTATAAAACAACACATCCTCATCTCTTGCTACACTCACCATAATAAAACAACACACCTTTATCTTTTGCCACACTCACCACGATAAAATCAAACATCCTCATCTCTTGCCACACTCACCATGGTAAAACAACACATATTCATCTCTTGCGACACTCACCACGATAAAATGAAACATCCTCATCTCTTGCCACACTCACTGTAATTAAACAACACATCCTCATCTCTTGCCATACTCACCATGATAACATGAAACATCCTCATCTCTTGCCATACTGACCTTCATAAAATTAAACATCCTCATCTCTTGCCATACTCACCATGATAAAACGAAACATCCTGATCCCTTGCCACACTTGCCATGATAAAATGAAACATGCCCATCTCTTGCCACGCTCACCCAGATAAAACAACACATCCTCATCTCTTGCCACACTCACCATGATAAAATGAAACATCTTCATCTCTTGCCACACTCACCATGATAACTAAGATAAAGACTGGACTGCACTGTCAGTACTGTTTGTGTGTAATACTTGAGTGTGTATGTTTTCTTGTATGCTGCTTTACTACATATGTATCCTTGTATTTCATTCCCCCCTCCACCCACTGTAACTGACGAGGAGGCTTTGCAAATGAGTCTGTGACTCAAAGGACTGTAATTCTGATTATATGCAATAAATAAATAAAATGAAACATCCTCATCTCTTGCCACACTCACCATGAGAAAATGAAACATGTTCATCTTGTGCCACACTCACCATGATAAAGCAAAACTTCCTAATCTCTTGCCACGCTCACCACGATAAAATGAAACATCCTCATCACTTGCCTTACTCACCATAATACAATGAAGCATCCTCATCTCATGCCACACTCACCATGACAAAATAAAACATACACATCTCTTACCACACTCACCAATATAAAACAACATATCCTCATCTCTTGCTACACTCACCATGATAAAATAACATATCTTCATCTCTTGCCATACACACCATGATAAAATGAAACCTGCTCATCACTTGCCACACTCACCATGATAAGAAAACACACCCTCATCTCTTGCCACGCTCACCAAGATAAACTTAAACATCTTCATGTCTTGCCATGCTCACCATGATAAACTGAAACATCATTATCTCTTGCCATGCTCACCATGATAAAATGAAACATCCTCATCTCATGTCGCACTCACCATGATAAAATGAAACATCCTCATGTCTTGCCACACTCACCATGATACAGTGAAACATCCTCATCTCTTGCCATACTCAGCGTGATAAAATGAAACATGCTTATCTCTTGCCACACTCACCTTGATAAAATGAAACATCCTCATCTCGCGCCATCCTCATCATGATAAAATGAAACATCCTCATCTCTTGCCACACTCACCACGATAAAACAAAACATCTTCATCTCTTGCCACACTCACCATGATAAAACAACAGATCTTTATCTCTTGCCATACTCACCATAATAAAACAACACATTTTTATCTCTTGCCACACTCACCATGATAAAACAACAAATCTGTATCTCTTGCGACGCTCACCATGATAAAACAACACATCTCTATATCTTGCCACACTCATCATGATAAAATGAAGCATCCTCATCTCTTGCTATACTCACCGTATTAAAACAACAAATCCTCAACTCTTGCCGTACTCACCTTGATAAAATGAAACATCCTCATCTCTTGCCACTCTCACCATGATAAAATGAAACATGTTCATCTCGTGCCACACTCCCCATTATAAATAAACAAATTCTCATCTCTTGCCATGCTCACCATGATAAAATGAAACATCCTCATATCTTGCCACACTCACCATGATAAAATGAAACATCCTCATCTCTTGCCATACTCACCTTGCTTAAATGAAACATCTTCATCTCTTGCCATACTCACTATGATAAAACAAAACATCTGCATCCTATGCCACACTTACTGTGATGAAATGAAACAAGCATATCTCTTGCCACTCACCCTAATAAAACAACACATCCTCATCTCTTGCCCCACTCACCATGATAAAATGAAACATGTTCATCTCGTGCCACACTCCACATTATAAAACAACACATATTCATGTCTTGCCACACTCACCATGATAAAAAAAACATCCTCATCTCTTGCCCCACTCACCATGATAAAATCAAACATCCTCATCTCTTGCCACACTCACCATGATAAAACAACACATATTCATGTCTTGCCATACTCACCATGATAAAATTAAACATCCTCATCTCTTGCTGCACTCACCATGATACAGTGAAACATCCTTATCTCTTGCCATACTCACCATGATAAAATGAAACAAGCCCATCCCTTGCCACACTCACCTTGATTTAATAAAACATCCTCATCTCTTACTAAACTCGCCATTATAAAATGAAACATCCTCATCTACTGCCACACTCACCATGATAATTCAAAACATGCACATCACTTCCCACACTCACCATGATAAACCAACACATCTTCATCTCTTGCCATACTCACCATGATAAAATAAAACATCCTCATCTCTTGCCACACTCACCATGATAAAATGAAAGCTCCTCATCTCTTGCCACACTCTCCATGATAAAATCAAACATCCTCATCTCTTGCCACACTCACTATGATAAAACAACACATATTCATGTCTTGCCACACTCACCATGATAAAATGAAACATCCTCATCTCTTGCCACACTCACCATGATACAGTGAAACATCCTCATCTCTTGCCATACTCAATATGATAAAATTAAACATGCCCATCTCTTGCCTCACTCACCTTGATAAAACACACCCTCATCTCTTGCCACGCTCACCATGATAAAATGAAATATCCTCATCTCTTGCCATGCTCACCATGATAAAATGAAACATCCTCATCTCTTGCCACACTCACCGTGATAAAACAACACATCCTCATATTTTGCCACACTCAGCATGATAAAATCAAACATCCTCATCTCTTGCCACACTCACCATGATAAAACAACACATATTCATCTCTTGTCACACTCACCATGATAAAATGAAACATCTTCATCTCTTGCCATACTCACCGTAATTAAACAACACATCCTCATCTCTTGCCATACTCACCATGATAACATGAAACATCCTCATCTCTTGCTATAACTCACCATAATAAAACAACACATCCTCATCTCCTGCCACATTCACCCTGATAAAATGAAACATGCTCATCTCTTTCTACACTCACCGTAAGAAAACAAGACATCCTCATCACTTGCCATACTCACCATGATAAAATGAAACATCCTCATCCCTTGCCACACTTGCCATGATAAAATGAAACATGCCCATCTCTTGCCACGCTCACCCAGATAAAGCAACACATCCTCATCTCTTGCCACACTCACCATGATAAAATGAAACATCTTCATCTCTTGCCACACTCACCATGATAACTAAGATAAAGACTGGACTGCACTGTCAGTACTGTTTGTGTGTAATAATTGAGTGTGTATGTTTTCTTGTATGCTGCTTTACTACATATATATCCTTGTATTTTGTTCCCTCTCCACCCCCTGTAAATGATGAGGAGGCTTTGCAAATGAGTCTGTGACTCAAAGGATTGTAATTCTGATTATAAGCAATAAATAAATAAAATGAAAAATAAAATGAAACATCCTCATCTCTTGCCACACTCACCATGAGAAAACGAAACATGTTCATCTCGTGCCACGCTCACCATGATAAAGCAAAACATCCTAATCTCTTGCCACACTCACCATGATAAAATGAAACATCCTCATCTCTTGCCATACTCACCATAATACAATGAAGCATCCTCATCTCCTGCCACATTCACCATGATAAAATAAAACATGCACATCTCTTGCCACACTCACCATTATAAAACAACATATCCTCATCTCTTGCTACACTCACCATGATAAAACAACATATCTTCATCTCATGCCATATTCACCATGATAAAATGAAACCTGCTCATCGCTTGCCACACTCACCATGGGAAAACAACACAACCTCATCTCTTACCACACTCACCATGAGAAACTGAAACATCCTCATCTCTTGCCACGCTCACCAGGATAAAGTGATACATCCTCATCTCTAGCCACGCTCACCAAGATAAAATGAAACATCCTCATCTCTTGCCACACTCACCATGTTAAAATGAAACATTCTCATCTCTTGCCACACTCACCATGATAAAATGAAAGATCCTCAACTCTTTTCACACTCACCATGATAAAATGAAACATCCTCATCTCTTGCCACACTCACCATGATACAGTGAAACATCCTTATCTCTTGCCATAGTCACTGTGATAAAATGAAATATGCTGATCTCTTGCCACACTCACCTTGATAAAACAACACACTCTCATCTCTTGCCAAGCTTACCATGACAAAATGAAACATCCTCATCTCTTGCCACGGTCACCATGATAAAATGAAACATCCTCATCTCTTGCCATACTCACCATGATAAAATGAAACATCCTCATCTCCTGCCACACTCACCATGATAAAATAAAACATGCACATCTCTTGCCACACTCACCATTAAAAAACAACACATCCTAATCTCTTGCTACACACACCATGATAAAACAACATATCTTCATCTCTTGCCATACTCACCATGATAAAATGAAACATGCTCATCTCTTGCCACACTCACCTTGATAAAACAACACATCTCATCTCTTGCCATGCATCACACCATGATAAAATGAAACATCCTCATCTCTTGTCACACTCACCATGATAAAATGAAACATCCTCATCTCTTGCCACACTCACCATGATACAGTGAAACATCCTCATCTCTTGCCATACTCAGCGTGATAAAATGAAACATGCTTATCTCTTGCCACACTTACCTTGATAAAACAACTACTCTCATCTTTTGCCAAGCTCAGCATGATAAAATGAAACATCCTTAACTCTTGCTACGCTCTCCATGATAAAATGAAACATCCTCATCTCGTGCCATACTCACCATGATAAAATGAAACATCCTCATCTCTTGCCACACTCACCATGATAAAACAAAACATCTTTATCTCTTGCCATACTCACCATGATAAAACAACACATCTTTATCTATTGCCATGCTCACCATGATAAAACAACACATATTTATATCTTTCAACACTCACCATGATAAAATGAAACATCCTCGTCTCTTGCCATACTCACCATGATAACATGAAACATGCTCATCTCTTGCTACACTCTCCATAATAAAACAACATATCCTCACCTCTTGCCATACTCACCTTCTAAAAATGAAACATCCTTATCTCTTGCTATAATGACCATGATAAAACAACACATCCTCATCTCTTGCCACACTCACCATGATAAAATGGAACATGTTCATCTCGTGCCTCACTCCCCATTATAAATCATCACATCCTCATCTCTTGCCACACTCACCATGATAAAAGAAAACATCCTCATCTCTTGCCACACTTACGATGATAAAATGAAACATGCTCATCTCTTGCCACGCTCTCCCTGATAAAACAGCACATCCTCATCTCTTGCCACACTCACCATGATGAAATGAAACATCCTCATCTCTTGCAATACTCACCATGAGAAAACGAAACATGTTCATCTCATGCCACGCTCACCATGATAAAGTAACACATTATAATCTCTTCTCACACTCACCTTGATAAAATGAAACATCCTCATCTCTTGCCATACTCACCATAATACAATCAAACAAGCTTATCTCTTGCCACACTCACAATGATAAAATGAAAGATCCTCATCTCTGGTCATACTCACCATGATAAAATAAAACATCCTCATCTACTGCCATACTCCCAATGATAAAACAAAACAAGCACATCTAGTGCCACACTCACCATTATAAAACAACGCATCCCCATCTCTTGCTACACTCACCATAATAAAACAACACATCTTCATTTCTTGCCACACCCACCATGATAAACTGAAACATCCTCATCTCTTGCCATACTCACCGTGAGAGAATGAAACAAACTCATCTCTTGCCACACTCACCTTGATAAAACAACACACCCTCATCTCTCGCCACGCTCACCATGATGAAATGAAACATCCTCATCACTTGCCACACTCACCATGATAAAATGAAACACCCTCATCTCCTGTCAAACTCACCATTAAAAAATGAAACATCCTCATCTCTTGCCACACTCACCATGATAAATCAAACATCCTCATCTCTTGCCATACTCACCATGATAAATGAAACATCCTCATCTCTTGCCATACTCACCATGATATAATAAAACATCCTCATCTCTTTCCACACACATGATAAAATGAAAGCTCCTCATCACTTCCCACACTCACCATGATAAAATCAAACATCCTCATCTCTTGCCACACTCACCATGATAAAACAACACATATTCATGTCTTGCCACACTCACCATGATAAAATGAAACATCCTCATCTCTTGCCGCACTCACCATGATACAGTGAAACATCCTCATCTCTTGCCATACTCACCATGATAAAATGAAACATGCCCATCTCTTGCCACACTCTCCTTGATAAAACACTCCCTCATCTCTTGCCATGCTCACCATGATAAAATGAAATATCCTCGTCTCTTGCCATGCTCACCATGATAAAATGAAACATCCTCATCTCTTGCCACACTCACCATGATAAAATAAAACATCTTTACCTCTTGCCACACTCACCATGATAAAACAACACATCTTTATATTTTGTCACACTCACCATGATAAAATGAAACATCCTCATCTCTTGCCATACTCACCATGATAACATGAAACATGCCCATCTCTTGCCACACTCTCCTTGATAAAACACACCCTCATCTCTTGCCATGCTCACCATGATAAAATGAAATATCCTCGTCTCTTGCCATGCTCACCATGATAAAATGAAACATCCTCATCTCTTGCCACACTCACCATGATAAAATAAAACATCTTTACCTCTTGCCACACTCACCATGATAAAACAACACATCTTTATATTTTGCCACACTCACCATGATAAAATGAAACATCCTCATCTCTTGCCATACTCACCATGATAACATGAAACATGCTCATCTCTTGCTACACCCACCGTAACAAAACAACACATCCTCATCTCTTGCCATACTCACCTTGATGAAACAAAAGATCTTCATCTCTTGCTATACTCTCCATGATAAAACAACACATCCTCATCTCTTGCCACACTCACCATGATGAAACAACATATCTTCATCTCTAGCCATACTCACCATGATAAAATGAAACCTGCTCATCGCTTGCCACACACACCATGATAAAACAACACACCCTCATCTCTTGCCACACCCACCATGATAAAATAAAACATCCTCATCTCTTGCCACACTCACCATGATAAAATGAAACATCCACATCTCTTGTCACACTCACCATGATAAACTGAAACATCCTCATCTCTTGCCATACTCACCGTGAGAGAATGAAACAAGCTCATCTCTTGCCACACTCACCTTGATAAAACAACACACCCTCATCTCTTGCCACACTCACCATGATGAAATGAAACATCCTCATCTCTTGCCACACTCACCATGATAAAATGAAACACCCTCATCTCCTGTCAAACTCACCATTAAAAAATGAAAGATCCTCATCTACTGTCGCACTCACCATGATAAATCAAAACATGCACATCTCTTGCCGCACTCACCATGATAAAACAACACATCTTCATCTCTTGCCATACTCACCATGATATAATAAAACATCCTCATCTCTTTCCACACTCACCATGATAAAATAAAGCTCCTCATCACTTCCCACACTCACCATGATAAAATCAAACATCCTCATCTCTTGCCACACTCACCATGATAAAACAACACATATTCATGTCTTGCCACACTCACCATGATAAAAGGAAACATCCTCATCTCTTGCCGCACTCACCATGATACAGTGAAACATCCTCATCTCTTGCCATACTCACCATGATAAAATGAAACATGCCCATCTCTTGCCACACGCTCCTTGATAAAACACACCCTCATCTCTTGCCACGCTCACCATGATAAAATGAAATATCCTTGTCTCTTGCCATGCTCACCATGACAAAATGAAACATGCTCATCTCTTGCCATACTCACCATCATAAAATGAAACATCTTCATCTCTTGCCACACTCACCCTGATAAAACAACACATCCTCATCTTTTGCCACACTCACCACGATAAAATCAAACATCCTCATCTCTTGCCACACTCACCATGATAAAACAACACATATTCATCTCTTGCCACTCTCATCATGATAAAATGAAACATCCTCATCTCTTGCCACACTCAACATGATAACTTGAAACATCCTCATCTCTTGCTATAAGTCACCATAATAAACCACATCCTCATTTCTTGCCACATTCACCCTGATAAAATGAAACATGCTCATCTCTTTCTACACTCACCATAATAAAACAACACATCCTCATCTCTTGCCATGCTCACCGTGATAAAATGAAACATCCTCAACTCTTGAGATACTCACCTTGATAAAATTAAACATCCTCATCTCTTGCCATACTCATCATGATAAAACGAAACAACCTCATCCCTTGCCACACTAGCGATGATAAAGTGAAACATGCCCATCTCTTGCCACGCTCACCCTGATAAAACAACACATCCTCATCTCTTGCCACACTCACCATGATAAAATGAAACACCCTCATCTCTTGCCACACTCACCATGATAACTAAGATAAAAACTGGACTGCACTGTCAGTACTGGTTGCGTGTAATACTTGAGTGTGTATGTTTTCTTGTATGCTGCTTTACTACATATGTATCCTTGTATTTCATTTCCCCTCCACCCCCTGTAACTGACGAGGAGGCTTTGCAAATGAGTCTATGACTCAAAGGATTGTAATTCCAATTATATGCAATAAATAAATAAAATGAAAAATAAAATGAAACATCCTTATCTCTTGCCACACTCACCATGAGAAAACGAAACATGTTCATCTCGTGCCACGCTCACCATGATAAAGCAAAACATCCTAATCTCTTGCCACACTCACCATGATAAAATGAAACTTCCTCATCTCTTGCCATACTCACCGTAATACAATGAAGCATCCTCATCTCCTGCCACATTCACCATGATAAAATAAAACATGCACATCTCTTGCCACACTCACCATTATAAAACAACATATCCTCATCTCTTGCTACACTCACCATGATAAAACAACATATCTTCATCTCTTGCCATACTCAATATGATAAAATGAAACCTGCTCATCGCTTGCCACACTCACGATGGTAAAACAGCACACCCTCATCTCTTACCACACTCACCATGATAAAATGAAATATCCTCATCTCTTGCAACAGTCACCATGATACAGTGAAACATCCTTCTCTCTTGCCATACTCACCGTGATAAAATGAAAGATGCTCATCTCTTGCCACACTCACCTTGATAAAACAACACACCCTCATCTCTTGCCATGCTCACCATGATAAAATGAAACATCATCTCTTGCCATGCTCACCATAATAAAACGAAACATCCTCCTCTCTTGCCACACTCACCCTGATAAAACAACACATCCTCATCTTTTGCCACACTTACCATGATAAAATGAAACATCCTCATCTCTTCCCATACTTACCATAATACAATGAAATATGCCCATCTCTTGCCACACTCACCATGATAAAATGAAAGATGCTCATGTCTTGTCACACTCACCATGATAAAATGAAACATCGTCATCTCCTGCCACACTCGGCATGATAAAACAAAACATGTACATCTCTTGCCACACTCACATTATAAAACAACACATCCTCATCTCTTGCTACACTCACCATGATAAAACAAGACATCTTCATCTCTTGCCATACTCACCATGACACAATGAAACATCCTCATCTCTTGCCACACTCAGCATGATAAAATGAAAGATCCTCATCTCTTGCCACACTCACCATGATAAAATGAAAGCTTGTCCTCTCTTGTCACACTCACCATGATAAAATGAAACATCCTCATCTCTTGCCACACTCACAATGATACAGTGAAACATCCTCATCTCTTGCCAAACTCACCGTGATAAAATGAAACATGCTCATATCTTGCCACACTCACCTTGATAAAACAACACACCCTCATCTCTTGCCATGCTCACTATAATAAAATGAAACATCCTCATCTTTTGCCATGCTCACCATGATAAAATGAAACATCCTCATCTCTTGCCACACTCACCATGATAAAATAAAACATCTTTACCTCTTGCCACACTCACCATGATAAAACAACACATCTTTCTATTTTGCCACACTCACCATGATAAAATGAAACATCCTCATCTCTTGCCATACTCACCATGATAACATGAAACAAGCTCATCTCTTGCTACACCCACCGTAACAAAACAACACATCCTCATCTCTTGCCATACTCACCTTGATGAAATGAAAGATCTTCATCTCTTGCTATACTCTCCATGATAAAACAACACATCCTCATCTCTTGCCACACTCACCATGATGAAACAACATATCTTCATCTCTAGCCATACTCACCATGATAAAATGAAACCTGCTCATCGCTTGCCACACTCACCATGATAAAACAACACACCCTCATCTCTTGCCACACTAACCATGATAAAGTGAACCATCCTCATCTCTTGCTACGCTCACCATGATAAAATGAAACACCCTCATCTCTTGCCACACTCACCATGATAAAATGAAACATCGTCATCTCTTGCCACGCTCACCATGATACAGTGAAACATCCTCATCTCTTGCCATACTCACCGTGATAAAATGAAACATGCTCATCTCTTCCCACACTCACCCTGATAAAACAGCACATCCTCATCTCTTACCACACTCACCATGATAAAATGCGATGTCCTCATCTCTTGCAACACTCACCATGATGAAATGAAACAACCTCATCTCTTGCAATACTCACCATAAGAAAACGAAACATGTTCATCTCATGCCACGCTCACCATGATAAAGCAACACATTATAATCACTTCTCACACTCACCATGATAAAATGAAACATCCTCATCTCTTGCCATACTCACCATAATACAATGAAACAAGCTTATCTCTTGCCACACTCACGATGATAAAATGAAAGATCCTCATCTCTGGTCATACTCACCATGATAAAATGAAACATCCTCATCTACTGCCACACTCCCAATGATAAAACAAAACATGCACTTTTCTTGCCACACTCACCATTATAAAACAACACATCTTCGTCTCTTGCCATACCCACCATGATAAAATAAAACATCCTCATCTCTTGCCACACTCACCATGATAAAATGAAACATCCTCATCTCTTGTCACACTCACCATGATAAGCTGAAACATCCTCATCTCTTGTCATACTCACCGTGATAGAATGGAACATGCTCATCTCTTGCCATACTCACCATGATAAAACAGCACATCTTTATATCTTGCCACACTCACCTTGATAAAATGAAACATCCTCATCTCTTGCCATACTCACCATGATAACATGAAACATGCGCATCTCTTGCTACACTCACCGTTGTAAATCAACCCATCCTCATCTCTTGCCACACTCACCTTGATTAAATGAAACATCCTCATCTCTTGCTATACTCTCCATGATAAAACAACACATCCTCATTTCTTGCCAGACTCACCATGATAAAATGAAACCTGCTCATCGCTTGCCACACTCACCATG
Source organism: Neoceratodus forsteri (assembly GCA_016271365.2). NCBI lineage: Eukaryota > Metazoa > Chordata > Ceratodontiformes > Ceratodontidae > Neoceratodus > Neoceratodus forsteri. Next base: position 40,418,571 of record JADMNL010000032.1, read on the forward strand.
ATAAAACAACACACCCTCATCTCTTGCTACACTCACCATGATAAACTGAAACATCCTCATCTCTTGCCACGCTCACCATGATAAACTGAATCCTTCTTATCTCATGCCACGCTCACCATGATAAAATCAAACATCCTCATCTCTTGCCACACTTACCATGATACAGTGAAACATCTTCATCTCTTGCCATACTCACCGTGATAAAATGAAACATGCTCATCTCTTGCCACACTCACCTTTATAAAACAACATACCCTCATCTCTTGCCATGCTCACCATGACAAAATTGAAACATCATCTCTTGCCATGCTCACCATGATAAAATGAAACATCCTAATCTCTTGCCACACTCACCCTGATAAAACAACACATCCTGATCTTTTGTCACACTCACTATGATAAAATGAAACATCCTCATCTCTTGCCATACTCACCATAATACAATGAAACATGCTCATCTCTTGTCACACTCACCATGATAAAATGAAACATCCTCATCTCCTGCCACACTCAGCATGATAAAACAAAACATGTACATCTCTTGCCACACTCACATTATAAAACAACACATCCTCATCTCTTGCTACTCTCACCATGTTAAAACAACACTTCTTCATCTCTTGCCATACTCACCATGATAAAATGAAACATGCTCATCTCTTGCCACACTCACCATGATAAAATGAAAGATCCTCATCTCTTGATATACTCTCAATGATTAAATGAAAGATCCTCATCTCTTGTCACACTCACCATGATAAAATGAAACATCCTCATTTCTTGCCACACTCACAATGATACAGTGGAACATCCTCATTTCTTGCCATGCTCACCATGATAAAATGAAACATGCTCATCTCTTGCCACACTCACCTTGACAAAACAACACACCCTCATCTCTTGCCACGCTCACTATGATAAAATGAAACATCCTGATCTTTTGCCATACTCGCCATGATAAAATGAAACATCCTCATTTCTTGCCACACTCACCATGGTAAAACAACACATCTTTATCTCTTGCCATACTCACCATGATAAAACAACTTATCTTTATCTATTGCTATGCTCACCATGATAAAACAGCACATCTTTATATCTTGCCACACTCACCATGATAAAATGAAACATCCTCATCTCTTGCCATACTCACCATGATAACATGAAACATGTTCATCTCTTGCTACACTCACTGTTATAAAACAACACATCCTCATCTCTTGCCATACTCACCTTGATAAAATGAAACATCCTCATCTCTTGCTATACTCTCCATGATAAAAAAAAGCATCCTCATCTCTTGCTACACTCTCTGTAATAAAACAACACATCCTCACCTCTTGCCATACTCACCATGATAAAATGAAACATGTTCATCTTTTGCCACACTCCCCATTATAAATCAACACATCCTCATCTCTTACCACGCTCACCATGATAAAATGAAACATCCTCATCTCTTGCCACGCTCACCATGATAAAATGAAACATCCTCATCTCTTGCCATACTCACCATGATAAAACAAAACATTCTCATCCCTTGCCACACTTACCATGATAAAATGAAACATGCTCATCTCTTGCCACGCTCACCCTGATAACAAAACACATCCTCATCTCTTACCACACTCACTATGATAAAATGAAACATCCTCATCTCTTGCCATACTCACCATGAGAAAACAAAACATGTTCATCTCGAGCCACGCTCACCATAATAAAGCAACACATTATAATCTCTTGCCACACTCAACATGATAAAATGAAGCATCCTCATCTCTTGCCATACTCACCATAATACAATGAAACATGCTCATCTCTTGCCACACTCACCATGATAAAATGAAAGATCCTCATCTCTTGTCACACTCACCATGATAAAGTGAAACATCCTCATCTACTGCCACACTCACCATGATAAAACAAAACATGCACATCTCTTGCCACACTCACCATTATAAAACAACACATCCTCATCTACTGCCACTTTCACCATGATAAAACAAAACATGCACATCTCTTGCCACACTCACCATTATAAAACAACACATCCTCATCTCTTGCTACACTCACCATGATAAAACAACTCATCTTAATCTCTTGCCATACTCACCATGGTAAAATAAAACATCCTCATCTGTTGCCACACTCACCATGATAAAATGAAAGATCCTCATCTCTTGCCACACTCACCATGATAAAATGAAAGATCCTCATCTCTTGTCACACTCACCATGATAAAATGAAACATCCTCATATCTTGCCACACTCACCATGATAAAATAAAACATCTTTACCTCTTGCCACACTCACCATAATAAAACAACACATCTTTATATTTTGCCACACTCACCATGATAAAATGAAACATCCTCATCTCTTGCCATACTCACCATGATAACATGAAACATGCTCATCTCTTGCTACACCCACCGTAACAAAACAACACATCCTCATCTCTTGCCATACTCACCTTGATGAAACAAAAGATCTTCATCTCTTACTATACTCTCCATGATAAAACAACACATCCTCATCTCTTGCCACACTCACCATGATGAAACAACATATCTTCATCTCTAGCCATACTCAGCATGATAAAATGAAACCTGCTCATCGCTTGCCACACTCACCATGATAAAACAACACACCCTCATCTCTTGCCACACCCACCATGATAAAATAAAACATCCTCATCTCTTGCCACACTCACCATGATAAAATGAAACATCCTCATCTCTTGTCACACTCACCATGATAAACTGAAACATCCTCATCTCTTGCCACACTCACCATGATAAAATGAAACACCCTCATCTCCTGTCAAACTCACCATTAAAAAATGAAAGATCCTCATCTACTGTCGCACTCACCATGATAAATCAAAACATGCACATCTCTTGCCGCACTCACCATGATAAAACAACACATCTTCATCTCTTGCCATACTCACCATGAGATAATAAAACATCCTCATCTCTTTCCACACCTCACCATGATAAAATAAAGCTCCTCATCACTTCCCACACTCACCATGATAAAATCAAACATCCTCATCTCACACTCACCATGATAAAACAACACATATTCATGTCTTGCCACACTCACCATGATAAAATGAAACATCCTCATCTCTTGCCGCACTCACCATGATACAGTGAAACATCCTCATCTCTTGCCATACTCACCATGATAAAATGAAACATGCCCATCTCTTGCCACACGCTCCTTGATAAAACACACCCTCATCTCTTGCCACGCTCACCATGATACAGTGAAACATCCTCATGTCTTGCCACACTCACCGTAATAAAACAACACTTCCTCATCTGCTGCCACATTCACCATGATAAAATGAAACATGCTCATCTCTTTCTGCACTCACCGTAATAAAACAACTCATCCTCATCTCTTGCCATACTCACCATGATAACATGAAACATGCTCATCTCTTGCTACCCTGACCGTAATAAAACAACCCATCCTCATCTCTTGCCATACTCACCTTGATAAAATGAAACATTCTCATCTCTTGCTATACTCACCATTATAAAACAACACATCCTCATATCTTGCCATACTCACCTTGATAAAATTAAACGTCCTCATCTCTTGCCATACTCACCATGATAAAACAAAGCATCCTCATCCCTTGCCACACTTACCGTGGTAAAATGAAACATGCTCATCTCTTGCCACGCTCACCCTGATAAAACAACACATCCTCATATCTTGCCATACTCACCTTGATAAAATTAAACGTCCTCATCTCTTGCCATACTCACCATGATAAAACGAAACATCCTCATCCCTTGCCACACTTACCGTGGTAAAATGAAACATGCTCATCTCTTGCCACTCTCACCCTGATAAAACAACACATCCTCATCTCCTGCCACACTCACCATGATAAAATGAAACATCCTCATCTCTTGCCACACTCACCATGGTAACTAAGATAAAGCCTGGACTGCACTGTCAGTACTCTTTGTGTGTAATACTTGAGTGTATATGTTTTCTTGTATACTGCTTTGCTAGATATGTATCCTTGTATTTCGTTCCCCCTCCACCCCCTGTAACCGACGTGGAGCCTTTGCAAATGAGTCTGTGACTCAAAGGATTGTAATTCCGATTATATGTAATAAATAAATAAAAGAAAAAATAAAATGAAACATCCTCATCTCTTGCCATACCCACCATGAGAAAATGAAACATGTTCATCTCGTGCCACGCTCACCATGATAAAGCAACACATCTTAATCTCTTGCCACACTCACCATGATAAAATGAAACATCCTCATCTCTTGCCATACTCACCATAATACTATGAAACATGCTTATGTCTTGCCACACTCACCATGATAAAATGAAAGATCCTCATCTCTTGTGACACTCACCATGATAAAATGAAACATGCACATCTCTTGCCACACTCACCATTATAAAACAACACATCCTCATCTCTTGCTACACTCACCATGATAAAACAACATATCTTCATCTCTTGCCATACTCACCATGATAAAATGAAACCTGCTCGCTTGCCACACTCACCCTGATAAAACAACACACCCTCATCTCTTGCCACACTCACCATGATAAACTGAAACATCCTCATCTCTTGCCATACTTACCATGATAAAATGAAACATCCTCATCTCTTGCCACACTCACCATGATAAAACGAAACATTCTCATCTCTTGCCACACTCACCAAGATAAAGCAACACATCTTTATCTCTTGCCATACTCACCATGATAAAACAACACATCTTCATCTCTTGCCATACTCACCATGATAAAACAACACATCTTTATCTCTTGCCACACTCAACATGATTAAACAACACATCTTTATCTCTTGCCACACTCACCATGATAAAATGAAACATCCTCATCTCTTGCCATACTCACCATGATAAAACAACACATCTTTATCTCTTGCCATACTCTCCATGATAGAACAACACATCTGTATCTCTTGTCATACTCACCATGATAAAACAACACATCATTATCTCTTGTGATACTCTCCATGATAAAGCAACACATCTTTATCTCTTGCTATACTCACCGTGATAAAACATATCTTTATCTCTTGCCTCGCTCACCATGATAAAATGAAACATCCTCATCTCTTGCCACACTCACCATGATAAAATGAAACATCCTCATCTCTTGCCACACTCACCATGATAAAATGAAACATCCTCATCTCTTGCCGCACTCACCATGATAAAATAACACATTCTCATCTCTTCCTATACTCACCATGATAAAACAACACATCCTCATCTCTATGTAGTGGAAATAAGATCTAGCAGTATTAGATGTGTTAAATGAATGAGGATTGTAGTATCAGTTATTCCTCCTCTCTGCCATTTACTTACTATTCCATAAGTTTGAAAAATGTTTCTTTTTGTATTTTTCTTTTCTTTTCTCTCTTTCTTCATGTGGTAATAGCCAGGTATTCATTCTAGCTCATTTTAAAAATGGATGTAATGTTTGTTATGAGAGATAAATTAACTATAAATATACATTTTTTTTGGTTGTTATTTTTTATACTTCTGTTAAAGAATGTTTTGTCTTTTTCTTTAATTGTTTTTGTATTGATTGTACTCATATATGGGAAATAAATAAAAATTTATTATGGGGGAAAAAACACATCCTCATCTCTTGCCACTCTCACTGTGATAAAATGAAACATCCTCAGCCCTTGCCACACTCACCATGATAAAACGAAACATCCTCATCGGGTGCTGTGCTGTTTACCATCAGAAACCTATGGGGACATCATTCTAATATAGCGAGAGGATGAATCTGGTTTGCACAGTCAAAGCATAACCTCAACAAAAGAGATTTTTTAAAATGTATTAGTAGCAGCCATACTTAACCCTTGCTATGCCTCAGACTGATATATCAGTCCAGAATTCCTATATGTTCTAAATCTGTCAGCAGCCTAAGGGTTAATATCTTAATCTAGACTTTTGGTAAAAATTGAATCCAGGGTTTAACTAACAAGAGTCTTTCTAGTTGATCCCTGGCTTGGATGTTTACCAAATCTCATTTGAAATCTAAAACACAGCACTGAAAAAAGATCCTTCATAAAGTTGCATGGCACGTGTCCCCTATACAGATGTCACCAATTGTTGGAGAGGAGGGGTGGAGCCAGCTAACAGGGAAATGGAACAGATCACGCAGCCAGACCCTCAGGTCAAGTTATGATTCCTTACCTTCCTAAGAGGGAATTATTCACAATTTGAAATCTTGAAATATGGAATTTGATGGGAATACAGAGACTTCAGGTTGATCGAGTCTGTCTGACCCTTACCTCGGTCAATTGCCAGTTTAGCACTGGTCAGACCATAAACTATCTAACTGATACCTGCTTCCTCAGGGTGAGCACTTTTATTTCCCTACCCTCTCCTCATTTTCTGATGCCATCCTGAGTCCCATGAAACTGTCCAACCCATGATTAAAAGCATCAGCCTTCCATCTGGAAATTAATGAGCTCTTTTGGTTGACAGTTTCATTTGTTCACCACTCTCTACATGGGGAAATATTTCCTCCTGTCCCTCCTGAATTTGAATCTCTAATTAGCTTCAAGTTGTGACCTTGTGAGATGTTGTCTTCACTGAGCATAAACAGCCCTTGGATGTCCACCTCATTTATACCCATCAGGTACTTGAACGTTTCTATCATGTCTCCCCTCTCCCTTCTGGTCCCCATCGAGGAGGTGCCAAGGTACTCCAAACTCCAGAAATTGGCACTGAAGAACTCTGATACTGGTAAGGGAGATTCCTGTTTGTTTGTTTTTTTTGGTCTACTGGATAGAGCTGGATAGGTGCTCTTTAAGAAACCTAATAAAATGTAGCTGTAACACTGTTGTTTTTACTGTAATGATTTTGTATTATTAGTGTAATTTAATAACTGGGGAGCATTTTCTCCAATAGGGAAACACAGTTACAATTTTCCTATTATAACTTAGAGGTTATAATGGTGAACATGTGCCCAGGTTTCCCTTGCACTGAGCATGCCTGGCCACCAGTCTTCCACTCTTCAGTGCCGGCTGCCATTCCTCAGTGCTAGACAGTTCGCCACACTCAGACATTGTGGTGGTAAGTTAATTTAAAAAAAACAAACAAACAAGGGGGCTAAAATATTTTACCTGGGCTGCTTTAAAAAAAACAAACCAAGAAAAAAAAAAAACAAGTAATGGTTCTTCTCAGTAGCCACAGACCGCACTGAAACCCGACCAGTCTGTGGCTCCGTAGGGATATCTTTATTTTATATAACTGCTGTGGTGAAAAAATACTCCCCAGCAATTATATAAAATAAAGGCTGGGTGGGGTGTGTGTGTAAAACTCAAATTATACACACACCCTCTGTGTTGAATGCCTTTATAAACCTCTCGAACTTCGCTCTTGGGGTTTATGTGGCATCCCAAACCTTGGGGGGCTGTAAAATTCTTGTTATAACCCCCCAGCCAGCCATTATTCCATATGTTATTTATTTGTTAAAGGAGGTTATGTATTGTTTTGAATTAATTGTTTCCTGTTCTGATGCAGTATAAAAATTCTTTAATAAAAAATATTTGGAAAAAACTAGGTAACTTTGTACATGTTAGGGCAATCAATTTAAAGGGGACCTCTCAGGTACCCTAAACTATTGGGCTATGACTTAATGGTCCAGAGTAAGCAAACACCATAGAATATATATATATTGTTTTGGGTACTTAACTGCATTTAATTAAGTACTTTGTATTTGGTTGATCCTGCAAACTCCCACCCATCATGCCCACAGCTGAGCCTCTAATGATGTGAATGGCAGACTAAGACATGTGGAGATGCCTATGTGCCTGTGTAATGTTTCTTATGTACAATAGCACATTCATGCATTTACACTGCTGGTACTGATGTCACTCTCTACTCACAACAGCATTTAGACCTAACTTTGCTACAAGTATTATTTCAAATATTACCCCCCCAAAAAACTTGTGGAAGCAATACAGTTATCAGAGTAGATCTAGTCACAGCCATTTCAATCACAGCAGTGGTGGAATCAGTATTGCAAACTTTATTATATACCCATGAAGTTTGAAACTGTTTGATTGGGCCATGCAGCATTTTATAGGCTTCCAGATTTGCTGAGTTCACTTGGCAAGACCCAGTTGTTTCTCATTTTGACCCTCCATTTTTTTACTCTGGTGGATCTCACTTGACTCATGTTCTAAAAACCCCAGTGCTGTCACTGGTGCCTTGCATTAGTTGTTAATTATATATTTAAAAGTTGTGCTCACTATGACTGTCCCATTGAGAGATGACACATCTCCTTTTCATAGAAGTCCTGGGGGAAGTAGGCAGGAAGGTTACAGTAAGCATATGTAGTAAAACGATTTATTTTTATTCAGGGAAAGATCTTGCTTCACATCTTCAGGCTGAAGCCTTTTTTCAAGATGGTCCTGACAACAGGACTTTCAAATTACATCAAATATAGACACAATTGCAACAATCATTTTCAGTCTCCAAAATTTGTAAACATTCAATAAATATACTTGTATTCCAACAAAATTCATACAACTCATTTCACTACTTGAGATACAAATTTAAAAACTAGGATGTTTCTTCTTCACCTATTGCACATACATCTAACTTTCAATTCCTTTATCAAATATTTGGTAACCAATGACGATTTATAACCTAATTTCTTTTTTATAGAATTTAACAGTTGACAATTTGAATATTCAGCTTTAAATGTCATTTGAGTGAAGCGATTTTTTACCTTAGGCTTGTAAGGGATCACCCCATTATTTCTTAGCTTACAATTATGTTTAACACTTTTCTCTTCTATTTTATCCGTAAGATATTTTGGTTCTCCTGTCTTTAGTAATCTATGTGTTTGTAAAGCCCTTATCAATTTTCTCCTATTTTCAAGTGTTAACCAGTCTAATGTTAAATACAGTTCACAGTGATGAGTTTTATAATCACACTATAAAATAAACCTAGCTAAATTGTAATAGGTAACCTCAACCTTTCTTAAAAGAAAGTTTGAGGGCTTTCCATGTATTTCACTACCATAATCCATTGTAGGGTTTAATAACTGATTTATAGTTGATCTCCACATCCTAACATCTGTGCAGAACCTGTTTCTTCAAAATGCCCCAAATTTTCTGTTTACTTTACCTACTAAGTCTTCTATATGTATATCAAATTTCAGACCCTGATCTACCCAAACCCCTAGATATTTATAATGGGGAACCTGCTCTAATATTTTCTGTTTTTATGTTTTTGTATTCTATTCCTGTTTTTGGTATATTTTACCCTTCTGAGTTGAAAAAAGAAGGGTGTTAGTCTTTCTACTATTTAATACTAATTTTGAATTGGCTAACCAATTTTCTAACCCTAACAAATCTTCCTGGAGCCCCTTTTCAACCTCATTAATATTTGTACCATGTGCTAACAGAATTGCATCATCAGCATATAATTTAATTTTAGTATTATTAGCAATTTTTACCAAATCTTTGACATAAACCAAAAACAGGGTAGGGCCCAAAATGGACCCCGTGGTACCCCTCTAATTACTTTAAGCTGTTTTGAGGTTACATCTTCAAGTTGAACCAATTGTGATCTTTCTGATAAATGAGAAAAAACATCCTAAGGTTTCAAAATCTAGGCCCAATTTTTCTAGTCTCTGAAGTAAAACCCTGTGGTCCAAGGTGTCAAAGGCTTTAGACAAGTCCACGATGTATGTCATTAGAAAATGGGCTTTTTATTTCCTGGTCCCTGATTGGCTGGTACCCCTGCTGGGGGGTACATTAATTTTCAATAGATGACCAGGAAATAAAAAGTGCCAGCCCCAGTACCCCTTCACCCTCTAAGGTATCTTTGTGTCCAGCCTGCTTTGTCATTGGCTGAAAACACCTAATTGAATTTAAAATCCCCCCATTATTTTCTCTTGCTTAGCAAGAGATACCAGTCACCCAATGCTTCCTACATCATTGACACCTGTCTGCCCTAAGGAAACGCACATAAACTACAATTGTACAGTTCTTTTTCTCCTCTTTTTTAGTATCGCTTTGTCCCATGCCTGGTACTGCCCTGTTACCTGACAACATGACTCTCAGTGAGCAACAGATCTCCCCCCGACCCCAACTCTTGACACAAATATAGTAACGGGTCAGCAGGCAAAGTCAGTAACCTCCCCCCACCCCCATTTTGACAATTTCTTTTGCATCTCTAAATGGTAAAAAATTATCAGCACTGTGCTGTCACAAATGAAAAAAATCCTACCATCAGCTCACAGTGCCTCGCTCCCTTCTCTGTCTGCCATCTCTAGCAGCATGTCTCCATCTGCAAGCAATACCATGCCCCTCTCGACACCAACCAGTATCCCCTCCTTAGAAGCTTGACTGCATAAAATACATAAAAAACCTACTTGTATGCAGTTGAGGAGAATAAATATGAGCATTTCTCCCAACTGCAGTCATGTCACATGTTGACAGTGATATCGTGCCACCTTCCACCACCTGCTTAGCTCTGTCCATGGCACTGCACTCCCTGACTTAAACCACAAAATAAAACCAACAAATATACCTGTTTAAACACAGGTACATACATGTTTTAAGGGTAGCTCAGTAAAACTCCATAGCCCTGTGTGTTGGGGGGGTTACCAAGGCAATGAGCTCCAAATCAATAATTACAGGAGCTGAACTAGGACAAAAGTCCTCACCTCAAAAAGAAACAATCAAACATGGAGGAACTATTTTATTACAAAAAATAAATAAATAAATAAAGGAACTATTTTATTACAAAAAAAATACCAGAGTTTTATCATTTAGATATACACATAATTTTTTTTTTAACAAATATAATTCAGTGGCCCATTTTTTAAGTGCAATAATACCCTCCAGGGTCGCAGTATGGGCAATACCAGACCTTCCAGAGCCTCATTACGCCCCTGGGTGATCTGGTATTGCCCAGTACTGCCCACCCTGTCAGGTATTATGGCTAGCTTACAAGTCACACATACCATTACACAGTTTTCAGTACAAAATACAAATAATTAAACAAAACAGCACAGTATGCATGAACATTAGCAACAATGTAGTAGTATATATCTATATAGATCCATACATATCCATATATATCTATATTTATACAATGGGGGTGAAAGCTATTCCAGTGTAATAAATGTATATATTCTCACTGCAATGAGATAAATGTCGATGACATCAGCAGAGTGAGATAAATTCCATTTATCCATACTCTGCTGATGTCACCACACTCACTAAAGCCTGCATTCTAAATGAAGCTGCTTCACAAAACAGTTTCTCTTTCTCACTGAAGCCTACACTCAGTTAGCACTGCCAAACACAATCACCTGTGTCCCATAGTGTTTCTGAGACTCCTAGCCCATTATTGTGCTGATCTCAGCTTCACAGCAGCCTGCATTCTAAATAAAACTGCTTTACAAAACAGTTTCTCTTTCTCACTGAGAAACATAGAAACATAGAAGTTGACATCAGATAAGGACTGCAAGGCCCATCCAGTCTGCCCATTTTTTCTACCTTATGAATGTGCCATAGGCATGTACTCTGTCAATGGCCTATCTATTCATACTCATCTGTATTGCTCCCTTATGCCTGTCCCATGCCTGTTTGAAGCCCTGCAGTGTATTTGTATCCACCACTTCTTGAAGTAGGCCATTCCATGTATCCACCACTCTTTCTGTGAAAAAGAACTTCCTCACATTACCCCTTAATCATCCTCCCTCTAATCTCATGCTGTGTCCTCTTGTCCGCTATTTTTCTTGTATTGAAACATGTTGGACTCTTTCACCTCATTAATGCCCTTAAGATGTTTGAATGTTTCAATCATATCACCTCTATCCCTCCTTTGCTCTAGGGTATACATGCTGAGCTCCGTTAATCTGTCCTCATATGTTTTCTGATGCAGTCCCTGCACCATCTTGGTTGCCCTTCTCTGGACTGCCTCCATTTTGTTAGTGTCCTTGTGCAGGTGTGGCCTCTAGTACTGCATGTAGTATTCCAGATGGGGCCTAACCAGTGTCTTGTAAAGAGGAATGATTACCTCCCTCTTACAACTTGTGATACCTCTACTAATACACCCCAACATCCCTCTAGCCTTACCTACTGAGGCCTGCAAGTTACTCAATTAGCATTGCAAAGTACACTCACCTGTGTGCTATAGTGTTTCTAAGACTCCCAGCCCATTACTGTGCTGATGTCAGCTTCACTACAGCCTGCATTCTAAATGAAACTGCTTCACAAAACAGTTTCTCTTTCTCACTGAGGCCTGCAAGTTACTCAGTTACCCCTGCAAAGGAAACTCACCTGTGTGCCATGGTGTTTCTGAGACTTCCAGCCCATTCATACAAACTCACACACTCAGACTACACACAGAAACAGCAGACAGCACACAGAAACAGGAAAAACACCAGGAAAACATAACAATATGCTTGGAGCTCTCACCCCCAATTGTATAAATAGCACACATGATGTGCGGATTGTGTGCTATGAAAAATATTCTCTCTCCTGCAGAGTGAGCTCTGAATACTCTCACTTGTGCTTTCAGCACTCGTGAGTATCCGGAGCTCACTCTGCAGGAGTGAGAATATTTTCCATATTCCACTCTTGCCCATTATGTATCCGTTATATATATATATATGTGTGTGTGTATATATATATATGTATATATATATATACACACACACATACATATATTTGTGTATATATATATATATATATATATATATACCATGAAAGAATGAGATACAGTTCAATCCACATGTACTCATCTAGTTTATGACAAAACCTACAATGTATAAAGTGCCTACTAGCACTTACTAGCATCATACATTTAGAGCTAAGGTGAGATTACAAAGTGTAAAACATATATTATTTCAGTTCTTACATCCATGGAGCTACAGTTAATGAATGAAACCATGATATAATCAGTTCCTTAATCCCAGGAGAGGAGGAGGGGATCCCAGGCTGCTCAGGTAATTTCAGAGTTTCTTTATGAAACACAATATTGTCTACAGGTCATTATATACATCATCCACTGCAACAATGAGCTTTGAAATTTAGGTCATTTTTGAATAGTCTGGTTTTAATGAATAAAAATGAAAAAAAAAACATGGGCATGGCAAGTTCAAGTATTCTGTAATTTGCTTTTTAAAAACTGTATAGCTTTTTCAGTGTGATTGATTAAGGGTAGCTTTGTCAGGGCCAGATTAAGGTTATCAGGGGTCCTAGGCCCAGGCTTTGTTGGCCTGCTAAGCCTTAATCCAGCTCTGAGCTTTGTTAGAGGCTAAAAGATCCTACTGTTAAGATGGCACTCAGTAAATGCCCCATTCTTTGAATAATGTCAAGAGGCCATGGGGAAGTTTGCAGTATACACATACCCAGGTTGCAGTATTACTGACTAAATGGATAAATACAATATTTAAATGGTCAGCATACTTTTCATCCCTCTCTTTGTATATCTCCCCTGGTAACATAACACACATTGGTGCTAGTGTTGTGAAACTAGACTGCAGCTGGTACCCCTCATAAAGTTTTACAGCACATTGTCATTTTATTCAGTTTATGGTTGCTTTTCTTTTTTGTATATTCTCATAGATTATATGGTGTACCTGAATCATTACACTTCAAAGTTTAAGTTTTTTGTGCTTTCAAAAAACAATGACTAAAGCTGGCCTGGCACCAAGGGTTGAGGTGCTGGATGCCTTACCTTCTGCCACGCTAGTGACCTGGGTTTGGGAATGACCTCGGTCATCGGGGAGCCAGCATGGGGGGAGGGAGGAAATAGGATCCAGCTGCTTAATGGAAACTCTCCTCTCCTCTCCTGGGGTTGTTGCCACCCCCTCATAGTTCCGCTGATGCTGGGAGGAGGTCTGGTGGGAGGAGGTGACATGAAGGGAGGGCATCTCATACTTCAACGTGCAAGTGCCTCCACATGTACGTGTTCGTGCCAAGATGGGGACGGGCAAAAAACGGGGGTACAAAAACCAATAAAATACTAATTAAAAAAATAATAATGGCTAAAAAATATTAATGCAACACATCATTCTTGTTATACAATGTTTGCAATAGTGTATATTTGTTTTTCTGCACCAGTCTTCTGTGGATAATATCTTTTGAACTAATTCATGAACTGTGCATATTAGATGTAAATGTTTATTTCTCATCTGTTGAACAGTTTCTCTTCATCCAAGTTGATCACGCTTAGTTGGCAAGTATGTCATCCTCCTCGATGGCTACATGCTACAAGATATCCTACCGTATATTGAATATTTGTTATCTTCTTGCTGTTACTGAGCATGATATAGTTTTCTTCTTTTAATTCCACTGAATAAATTTATTGTTGGTCTAGCACATAAACGATAGCAAGTATGACATTATCGATCTTATTGCATGCTGCATATGTCATATTATTTATATTTTTTAGTAAGTCTTTACAGGGTACAGAGACTATATCATGAGGTATTTTTCTGCTTGGCAAATCTGTTTCTGTGTTTCTTTTTTTTTCTGATAAAAGTTTATTTTATTTTCCAATTTTTCATTAAAAAAGGATCAATTGCCAGTTCCGTATCAGCAAGCTGTGAGACGCCCACTTGGCAAGCTGGTGACCCGAGTTCATGACCCACATCCAGGGTGACTAGAGCAGAGACTGGCAGGAGGGTGAAGAGCATCCGCACAGATGCTTCCCTCCCTGGGAGGGAAGGTATGGCCTTCACTGCTCCTAGGCGGCTCCTGCTGGTGAGCTGATGGAAGTGCACATGACAGCATTGGTGACCATATGCTGCCATGCGTTCTTCACAGGACACTATGACCTGCAGCTCTGATGTGGGGGGGGACAGAAGGAAGAGAGGAAACAGAAAAATGACCAACCCTGGCAGTGCTGGACAATGGCCTACTGTGAGTCCCCCTATGCCACCTAACTGCCCAGCGCATCATGCCTACACCCCAGCGAGACACCCACATTGTAAAAGGTGTTTCCTTCCTGGTGGCAGGGATAAATCAGACACGGGTGTCAGAGGAACTTGGGGAGCCTAGAGGCAGGTGATGGCAGCAGGGGTTGATTCTTAAAGGCAGAGGGGACAAATGTGTGGAGCCTGAAGGAGTGGGGCTTAATGGGGCCTGGAAAGAGCACAAAAAAAAGCCATTAGATAATACATGAAATGTGTTTCTAAGATCAGCTTGGATTTATGGGACCCAATTTTTAAAGGGCCTGACATGACTCAGGAGCCAAGTCCCTGTACACAACTCCCTGGTGTGAGAATAAATCTCTGCACCTGAGAAAATGCTGTTTTCAGCATTTTATGTACATGGTGACATTTTCCTTTTTTTTCCTTCCAGCTGCAGAAAATAAAAATGCAATGCTCAGCAATACCAGGGGTGGCATTTTTATTTTTTGCAGTTGTGCAAAATAACATGTGCAAACTGCCATAAATTGTAGAAAAGGTTGTAAAAAGGCAGCCTTTACGGAAATTCAGCAAGTGCTGAAAAAAATGTGGTTGTACAGGGTTACCCCTCCCATATGCAGTTTTTTCTCCATGTTTACAACTTTTCATTATTCTTCTATGTTTCTAGAATAAAAGCAAGAATACCAAGTTTAAATTGCCTTTAAGATGCAAGATTATTGAGGGCTACACTTCAGTGTGCCTGCAACATGATTTTGACTTTGTAGCAGTTGTGGAAAAATAAAACTTTTCTAGGTGCATGGCTACAGTTCACTATTCATACTCTGGCAGTTCCATTGGAACAGGCTTTCCATTGGACGTTTAAGCTAAACTCCTCCCACCACCCATGTGGTATATCCCCTGACTCTGCCCTGTGACATCAGATGTTTCTTTCCACTGGAAGAACAGCAACTCTCACTTAAGATTTATTATACAATGGCATGAAAGAATACTGGGCTCTGATTGGTCAGTCTGGGGTTGGACCCGTGATGTTATCCCAGCATAACATCACGGATCTAATCCCAGCCTACACATGACCAAATCACATGAAAAAAAATCAGTGCACACACCATGTAAGTAAAAGTTACATTTCTGTTTGGCTTTACACCACTGTAAATCCCTGCCTCCCACAACACAGAAACCACCCAAAATAAAAGCCACAGCTCTTACACATTCACCTAAATCTCCAAAGTTTCCATTTCTTAAGCAAATAAAATTGCAAAGTGAAACCTGTCATTACAATTTGGTTCACCGAACGAGCACAGCCAGTGAGTGAATGAGCAGCTGAGCAAGCGCATCTTTCCACGTGGCTCCTTTCATAACGGTCGCTCACTTTTTAACTGAGTAACTTCTGTTACAGTATATATTTTTAAACTGCACCACATAAAACCACTCTCCCTACCTCATTTTTGTTTTCATTTTCGAACATCCTAACAGCAGTGGCGATGGGGAGTGAGATGCTCCCTTTCATAACGTTCGATCACTCGCTCATTTTTGAACTCATTAAATTCTGTTGTTTTTTTAAACTGCACCATGTAAAACCAGTAAAAAAATACTCTTCCCTACTACCTCCCTACCTTGTTTCCTCTACTTTCATGAACATCCTCACAATAGCGTCAGTGGGTGGGCAGCAGCAGCGGTAATGGTGAGGGAGCGCAAAACAGTGATTGCTGCATGGAAGTATCACCATGCTTTGAAAATGTACCCAGAGTGCTGGTTTCCAGCTTCACTCACACTGCATTTTCCTGCGACCAGATCTAATCTTTTCCAGCTTCCCCCAGTAAAACCTCTACCACCTGAACCTGAACCCACAGAGGTATGCTACACAGATGGGGGCAGGGGAGAGCTCCAACAGCCATGGATGTGAGACTGATTAGTGGCAGGAAAAAGGAGGTGACATTTCCAGATGGCGCCAGCATTAAGGGTGAGAAATGGGAAAGAGACAGAATCCAGAAACAAAATTAAAAACCAAAAAGAAAAAAGAGAGGCTTAATAGTGCACCACACAAATACTGCAGAGAACAGCACATGTAAAGACTGGTGTGCAGACTGGGAAGTGGAGACCCACAGGACACAGCAGCCCCACCTGCTGGTCAAAACAGTAAATTAGGACTATTTTTTTTAAAAGTATACCTACCCTTTTGAAAATAAAAAAAGCAAAAATCATACTTTTAAATTGACTTTTTCATCTTTTTAATTTTTGTTTTTACATGAATCATTGTATAATAGGAATAATGCACTCTGGGGTATATGTCATGCTGGGATAATGTCACTTCTTGGGTGCTGGATGCACTCAGCCTGCGGCCTTATGCCCAACCACCTACGGCACGACATTATCCCGAGCACAACACACACCCCATTTTGCATTATTCCTCTAGTGCACCACTGGTGACTGGTTTTATTTTGAAGTTTTCATAGTTGTTTCTCCAGTTTCTTCTCCCCGTGTGTCAGCATCAATGGAGCATCACAAGCGAGGGCTCAGAATTTGCTTTTGTTACCACCAAAGGTAGTTGTTACCAACCTGCATGACACATGCTGGTACTGCATGGGCGGGCAGCATGGCATGGCCGGGTGCAGGTTATCTCTCAATGCTTCCAGAATCCCTTGAGGATTGGAAGTACCAATTCACCATTGATTGCCCTTTGGAATGGCAACTGAAAAAACAGCCCAAGGGCCGCAAGCATGCCTCAGTGGCTGCAGGGTCTGCTGCACAGCTTGCAGCCTTTGAGAAGGATGCAGTGGATGCTGCTGTGGGTACCTTCTTGGACTAGGCACTTCTCCTGGCTGGATCCAAAATTGCAGGGTCATTCACAGAGGGCTTCTGTGAAATGTGCATTATCAGACCTTGGAGGAAAGCCCTGCCCACCCTGACAAGAAGCACAAGTACCCCCAGCAAGAGTCATGGAACTGGGAAAGATCGAGGTCCTCCTGATCACTGTATGCCCTGCCTGCTTGACTCTGGTCAAGACCCCCCTCAGTCAAGGGGATGATTGAGAGTGCCTTGGTGCCCCTGTCAGGCTTGTCAAACTTCACCCTGGTGGAGCAGGCTGTGGCGCTCTTCCCCAAGCCTGTCAACAGGCTGTCGGACAAGTTTGATCTGGAGGATTCGATCTCTCAGATCCTGGTACTTCTGGTCCTCACTCAGGACGATGTAGTCCAGTTGGTGTCCCTGACCAGGTAACCTCGGGAGCTTCCTCCAACAGCAGTTGGGCTCCAGAAGCTTCTCCTCCTTAACATGTGGAGGCTTGTGGTCTACCATGACCAGCCAGAGTGCTGTCCTCACTGTTGAGGTCCAGGCTGAGATCTCAATCAAGGTAGTCCCATTGTCAATCCCACTCGACAGGGGTGTATTGCCTTTGATGCTACTCAACCTTCTCATCTTCAAGTAAGGAGAGGCACTGGCAGAAGATGCACCGGTGTTATGAGGAGCTTCTCTGGGAACAGTGGGCCATTGTAGGGTGGGATAGGGCTATTCTCCTGGACCTTTGATCACCTGGCTGCTGCCAGTTATGCACTCACCACAACTGCTTCTCCACCCTTGAGGGTGGAGTCACTGCCACTGCAGCTGAAGGTGGGTGCTTTGACCAAAGAGGCCCAGTCAGCAACTGACTTGCCAAGCCAGTTGTCAATGAAGATCACCCAATCCAAGCATTCTCAGGTGGTCCACAGCGAGAAACAGTTAAGAGCCATTTTCAAGGAATCCTCAAGTGACTAGGATCAATCATCCATGGCCTCCTCCAGGACTCATATCCTTGACCAGGGCTCAGCCGAGGAGTTGATGACTGGCCATGGGCCGGTGTCATTTGGGGCTCTAATCTGACTCATGTTGGAGTCTATGAATGCCCAGAGAAGGGACAAGTACCCTTTCATGGACATCCTAGATAGGGATGAATCCCTGGGGGTTGCATTTCCCATGGCTGAGGCCATATTGGGACAGGCCCTGAAGCTTTGGCAGCATCCTGCTCGGCACCCGGCACCCATATGATCCACAAGTATGTGGTCCCCACTGGATCCCTTTTAGGGTTCCCAGCCCACCCTTTGGCCAAAGAACTGGTCTATGACTCAGCCATTTGTAGCTCTGAGGGCCAAGGGGACATAGACAAGCCTCCAGACAAGGTGTCCAAAAAGTTTGACCACACTGCTAAAAAGGTGTACACTGTAGCATCCTTGGGTCTCCATCAGGTGAGTTATTTCATCATGTTGGCCAACTTCAGACATGCTCTGTTGGGAGTTCTTGATGAAATCCTCGCTCGCCTCCCTGCTAACCAGACCAGGAGTTGTTGGTGAAGTTGGTCCGGGACCAAGATCAGTAGCTGGCTAAGCACCAACTCCAGATTGACTTGGACATGGGAAATTCCTGTGCCTGTCTCATGGCAGCAGCCATCCCAATGCATTGTAGGGCCTGGCTGCACCTCTCCACCTTTATGGCAGACAAGCACAAGCTAGTCCATGTCCCTTTCTTGGGCACTGACCTCTTTGGCCCTGGGGTGGAAGGACATCTTACATGCATGGAGAAGTCCAACACATCCTTGACTCTGTGGCTTTATCCCAGAAAGACCAGAAACAGAAACCTATGAAGCAGGCTTTTCAGTACCGGCCCTTTCAGCCACAGCCTCCTCAACAGCAATCCCAAAAGGGGCAATAGCAAGCCTTGTGCCTGAAACCCATGTTCAGTGCCCAAGGTTTCAAGCAAGGAGGAGCCAGGGGTGGTGGTGCCCCTCTGGTTGCAATGGTCAGTGCCCCACCAAAAGCTGCAGAGGTGAGATGGGGGTGTCACCCCTCCACTCATCTTGTCCCTGTCTGCAGTCCCTGTCAGGGGTCAGTTATTTCACTTCTTGCCACATTGGTCTGCTGTCACAATGCACAAGTGGGTGTTAGAGGTGGTAGGCAGAGGGCTGCCTCTGGACTTCAAGGCTATACCGCCTTACCAACTCCATGCTTCTTGGGAGTCCAGGGTGTTGCAGGACATACTGCATCCTTGGTGAGGACATCGCTCAGCTCCTCATGAAAGGAGCGATAGCTAATGTCCCAGACACACCTGGCCTGTCAGGGTTGTTATTCAGGTACTTCCTGGTTCCGAAACAGATGGGGAACTGGTACATCATACTGGATCAGCATGATCTGAACCAGTTCATATGGAAGCACAAGTTCTGAATGGTCCACCTGAATCAGATCATTCCATCTCGGGAGCAGAGCATGTGGTTCTGTTCCCTGGGCCTCTAGGATGCATTCTTCCACATCTCAGTCTATCTTCACTGGCAGACAGGGTACTGTATCAATTTCAGGTTATGCCCTTTGGTTGACCATCTGTGCCCAGGATCTTCACCAAGTGCATTGCAGTGGTGGCAGCCTTCCTGCAATGCAAGGGTGTCAGGGTGTGTCCCTACCTGGTACTAGCTGTTGGCCAGACCTTCCAAAGAGACCATCAAGAGGTCCAGATATCTGGCCCTCCAGACCTACAAAGACTTGGGCCCATTGGACAACCCAGGCAAGTCTGAACTGGTCCCCTTGCAGGGGACCAAGTTCATCAGGGCAGAACTAGACTCCCTGTGGTCAAGGTCTGCCTCCCTGAAACCAGGCACTGGATCTTACTGGTAGGATAGTAAAGGTACCATGAGATATTCCTGTCAAGAAATTCTCCTGTCAGGAATGAGATTTTCCTGTTAGGAAATTGTCCTGTCAGGAACCACCATGCCCTTTTTTTTCCCCTGAGATTTCCCTATTAGGAAATTGCCCTGTCAGGATCCAGAAATTGTCCTGTAAGGAACTGACAGGTAGAGTCCCCCCGCCCCTCCCAGCAGGGCTTTAACCTCTACAGCTAAAGAGCTGAGCTTCATTGCTATGCCAGCTTTATGGTGTAGTGGAAAGGTCTACAACCTTATAAGCAAGATATTGTGGGTTGAATCCAGACAAGGTTCCCTCAGTTTCCTTTGTCAAAATTTCACTAGAATGGTGATCCATGGCGGCATGGTGTTATAGTGGTAAATATATAGGAAAAAGGACTTAAATGTGAGCAATAGTAAGTGCAACGAGTGGTGCGCCACAGGTTTCCTAGCAGGACAACTTCCTGACATGAAAATCATGTAGTACCTTTACTATCCTTGCAGATCTAACCTCCTTTGCCTGATCATTTCGGGTTGGGCTCTTGCGCCCTAACCAGGACTTCCTCAGGCTGCTGGTGTGCATGGTGTCCTGCACCAGCGTGATCTGTTGGACCCTCTAGTGGATGTGTCACCTGTAGTGAGAGCTGGATCATCAGTAGTCCCAGTGCCTAGGCCACTTGGACCAGCTGGTCGTAGTAACCCAGCTGATGTGGGATGCCATCCAGTGGACTTTGCTAAGGTACAGCTCTGCCTTCACTCTAATCACCTCTCCCTCAATGCCAAGAAAACCGTCTCAGTGACCTTTGGGACAAGGCAGAGACTATTGAGGCTCCTTTCACCTATCACATTCCACACCCTAGACGGGATGCCCCTTGAGGCCTGTACCTCCTTCAGGTATCTCAGAGTCTGGCTTGATCAGAACCTCAACTTCTCCACACGTGTTGACTCCATACTCAAGAAGCTGCACCCCAGGCTTGGCACACTCTGCCACAACCGTGCCAGTATCCCAGTCTCTGCCTGTAGGGCCATCGTGCAGAAAATGATCCTCCCTGTCTTCGACTACGGGGACGTTGTCTACAGTGCTGGTCCCAAGTCCACCTTAGCCAGACTGGACCCCCTCTTCCACTCCTTCTGTCTCTTTGTCCTGAACAGTCCTTACTCTACCCATCATTGAGCCCTCTACCAAGCTATGAACCTTACATCTTTAGATAACCATAGGCAGTCCCACTGTGCCAAGATCTTGGCCAAGTACTGGTCCCAGCTGCTCCCCCCACCTTACCTCTGCCCTAGCCAACCCTAGCACCCCAGCATATTCACTCAGAAATAATGACTCAAGGACCTTATTTGTCCCACATAGATCCTCTGCTGTGGGCCTGGTAGCCTTCAGCTACTGCATGCCTAAGTTGTGGAACTCTCCCCACAAACATTTGTCACTTCTCTTCCTCCCTGCATCTTAACTCCTTGCTCCTAGCTCACTTCTCCCCTACCTGCTCATGTGTCTAGGCCCTATAACATACCACAATTGTGGCAACCTTGGCTGCGCATCCTATGCACATATATTGTGCTTACTTATCCTGATATATTTAATGAAATGTACTTAAACTGTGCTTGTTTTGAGTCTGTATCATCTGTTCTCTCATGCTATTCTTGCCTCTGTATCGGCACCTCATGTGTAGTGTCTGTCCCTATTATGTATTATAAATTATGTATTATACTTTGTATTTTGCCTACCTTTCAACTGTTTATGCTGTACCCCCTCCTCCCAGGACACATCTGGAATCGAGCAGTAGCATGCTCAGTGTGCCTTCCTGGTTAAACGCTTAAATAAATAAATGAATAAAGTTATTGTAGCAATGCCTCCAGGACATGGCAGCCCTTACACAGACTGCTGTATCCCATGATTCCTTGCTGTCACAGAGCAGAGGATCTACTGTGGGCCTGGCTGGGGCCTCTTATTGAAAGCCCACAGTCCATCCAGGACTTTCCACCTTGCGGACCCTTACCCTTGAATGTGACTACAGATCCATGCATCAGGCTAGCCAGGTATAGTTCATCCTGGCCTTGCTAATCCATCTGGGACTCTGTGCACTGTGGGCAGGTGCACAGCTCAGTGTGGGCCTTTCCTGATGCATACTGAGCCACGTTGTGTAGGGGGTCCATAGTAATTAAAGGTTAAAGGGGACTCTAGGTCTACCATGTCCACGCCCCCACTTCATAACCAGGTATGGATAAGTACAGCGGCACCAACCAGAATACAATGGTTCCATGTCTCATAATAGGGATCACAAAACAGCAATCGTTATTATGGCAAGTATATATCACTGAAAAGCAAATCGGCGATATACACATGCCGGCGAACGCACTTCCAGCAAATATATAGTGTTTCTGTGGGGGAGAGGGGGCTGTGCCCCCCCCCGATTTTGGATTCCCAACTCCAGGGGGGTGCATGTCAGGGAGGGAGCAACACCTGGGAATGTGGGAAAAAAAAAACATCAGCCGCAAGCAGTGGCAAAAGTCTCTCTCCGGTTCAGCCCCGAACCCAGTGCCTACTGCACTGGAGCCAGCAACCCTCACCACCACACCACACCACATGGCTGGCTTGGCTGCAGCAGGCACATTCCCCTGTCACAACCCTCTTCCCTATCCTTCCCCTTCCCCTCCCTATCTGTCCCCTTCTGGTGGCCGTCCCTCGCTGTTCTGTCGCCACCCTTGGAGGGTAGCCCAACATGATAGCGCTGAAGATGAGTCGCTGTTTTTACAGTTGTTTATTTTCAGTCGCTGTCATCACTGGATACTGGATACAATGCAGTAATGGTACTGCATATCACAGTATGCTGCAGGTACCACTGTAATTCTTTTTTTCTGTCAACATAATGTTTGAAAATTTTTCCAGGGCCTGCAAAGTACACGTAGTATCTCAATAAAGTACAATTTTGTAACTTCTGTGTCAGGTCTGTACTTTACATAATACTACAGTAATCGCCTAAGTAGCTGTTATGCCACTTGATAAAGGCCCTTTCTTAGGTGTTATGCCACTTGATAAAGGCCCTTTCTTAGGTACAGCACGAAGAGGGTACAGATAAGTTATTTGCTAATTTAAGGTGGGTCCTGTTGGAGAGTTTATTTAGAAAACTTAGTTAGGACCCTATGTGGTGGCGAGGGGAGGGGGAGGCCAGCCTGTGGGAACCGAGCAGTACTTCACTTGATAATTCATTCCACCTGTTGTAAACCCTTGTGGAGTAAGGTACAGCCGACATAAGCAGGGCCCACCATCTATGTCCACGTCTTCCCTTTCTGAAAGAATTCTGTGGTATCAAGGTGCGGTCTGTGCTCATGGAGTGAAGGAGCCAACCATTCCACCTAGAGGTACAGACTTCAGTGCGGTCATTAAGAGAGTGTGGTGATCTTTCCCGTTGGATAGACTTGATGAATGGACTATCTCCATGTAATCAGGTCTGGGACATTGGGAGTTAGCCAGAGTTTTGGAATGGAATTCTTAGCTACCATGTATTTTTAACAATTTTAACGATTGCTGTTTTGTGATCCTAGAAGCCTTTCGGATACTACAGGAAAAGGCAGAGCTCAGGCATCAGAGGAAGTTGTCTGCCAAAGAGTTGCTCCAGTTCTATTTCAAGAGATCCCCAGAATGGGCATCACCTGTGGTAGTCCCACATTGTATGGCAGTAGATTTGCTGCACCCCTTCTGACACTCTTTGGACAGTGATGGGGGAAGTGCACTGAAATGATAGGTGTTCCAAAGAACTTGACCAGCTGTTTCTGTGTGTACTCCCTCCAATAATGGGAACTTGTAACCCTGGAGGATGCTTTGTGAGCTCAGTGCCAGGCACCCTTATGCAGGGGAGAACCATCTTCTCTTCCCACTTTAATGTAATATCCATAGTGTCTTCTCCTAGTGAGTTCAGTAAGGCCTGGTAGATTTGCAATATCATATGGGGCTGTGGCCCTGATTAGAGGATGTTTATGCAGTAGATTATAATGGTTGGGTTGAGGGTACAGGCCCCAACAGGTAGGAAATGGATAAAGTGTCAATTTGTAAACAGCAGAACAGAAGAATTCTGTGCCATGGAGATTATATTATGTTTGGAGTGCTCTGAAGGACTGGACTGTGGGGCCCACCATAAACTGATATAAATATTGGAGGGAGTACCTTTCCTTGGTTTGGTAGCCTGGAATGAGTTGGAGTGGTGTAAAATCCTCTAGGAGTGTGATCATGCACATGATAGGTAGGGAGGGAGTCAGGTGTAAGGTGCGTCTGATAGTTTGCCACACTTTTTCCTGGTATTGTAACCAAAGGTTGAGGGTGGGCACTTGGGGTACTGAAGGGTCCAGATGGTGCAGAGCTTGGGCATATCTGTCATTCCAGAGAAAGTCCCACTTCATATTCAGCCATGTACTGTGTGATCTGCCTAAGTGGTGGCACAGGACAAAGTAGATGTGAGCCACTCAGAAGTACAACTGAAAAGGTGGAAGGGCCAGGCCTCCCATATGTTTAGCAAGGAATAGTTGTTTCAACCTAATATGCAGGCACTGGCCAGCCCATAGAGATTGTGAGATGTCCCTTTTCCACTGTCACCACATAGAGGCAAGTAAAGCTGGAGGGAAGTTCTGGAAGAGGTACAGTGCCCTAGGTAAGGAAATCATTCGGACTACTTCTGCTCATCTGGTCAAGCTGAGAGGTAAGGTACCCCAGCGGGAAAAGTCCTCAGTCATTTGTTGGGTAAACGAGAAGTAGTTGTCCTGGCATGCCAAGGCCGGTGTAGGAGAGTCATTGATACCTAGGTACTTCAGCTTTCATAATTCCAAGTGGAGGAAGAATTCTGATTTAAGAGGCTGGGAGGGAGTGAAGTGGAAACTGAGGGTTTCTGTTTTGGACGTGTTTAGGTGTTATCCTGACAACTCTCCATAACATCTCAGGAGGTTGAACACCTATGGTAGAGCCTCCTCTGGGTTTGTAAGGTACAGCAGCACATAATCTGCATTTGGGGTGATTCTGTGTTCCACTCCTTCAACCTCAACACCCCAGAAAGTAGTAGCCTAACTGATAGCCTGCACTAGGTGCTCAATATATATTGCGAATAACAGAAGGGATATGGGGCAGCTCTGCCTTGTCCCTTGGAAAGAGGAAAGTCTGGAGGGTGGTGCCCATCCACCTTCACACACGCCTGCAGAACAGAGCAGCTCCACAGAGGGTAGCAGGAATCCCAGCTGTCCCAGTACTAAGTACAGGAGTGGCTGGGAGACTCGGTTAAATGCATGTTTGACATCTAGGTTGAGTAAAATGGAGGGGGCCACAGACCATTGTATTTGGAGGCAAACATGAAGGGTTTGACAGATATTATCCATTGTGGAGCACAAACAAATCCCATCTGATTTCTATGGATAATAGAGGAAAGTAGCCTGTAAAGGTGCCTGGCGAGAATGGACATGAAATACAATCGGTGTTGAGTACCGAAATGGGGCGGTATGAGGAGCAGTAGGTGGGGTTCTTATCTGACTTCGGGATTACTGAGATGGCTACAAAGGACCAGGATGGGGGAGTTGGGCCTCTGCTCAGGGCTTCATTGTATGCCACTAGTAATGGAGAGATGGAGTATTCCTAAGTGAATTTATAAAACTGTGTACTATAGCCATCCAGTCCTGGGGATTTCATAGTTTTAGAGAACTTTACTACTGTTTATTTATTTATTTTGAAAGTCGGATTTACAACCTTTGAGTCAGGGACTCATTTACAAAGGCACCGTGTCGCAGGGAGGGTAGACATGGTTACAGTGTGAGATTCAACAGTGGTAACATACAGGTACAATACAGATAACAAAAAGAACACAATATAACAGTGGTTTACAGGATAAAGTTACATGCAGCAAATAGCAATCATATAAAAAAAGGGGGGAGCAGTACAACAGACATTGTCAAGGCTATGGGCAAGAAACAAGGAGGGACCCCAACATTAGGTTGATTAAGGGCAACTACAGCTTCGGGCATCAAAGAGGTGGTTATGGAGAGTGACCTTATAGGGATCAATTTTGGTAGACTTAGTGACAGAGAGCGGGAGGGAGTTGAACCATGTGGGGATGCGGTAGTGGAAGGACCTTTGGGCTAGGGAGGTCTTGATATGGGGCACCAGAAAGGTGGCCTTAACTGAGCTACAGGTGGCAACGGATGGGGATACAAGCCGCAGCAACTCAGTGACCCCCTGGGGGGGAAAGTCCTAGCAGGGATTTTTGGACAAGTAAGCAGGTTTGGTAGTGCAGGCGCTCCTCCAAGGTGAGCAGGTTGGTGGTGGTATAGAGCAGGAAAGTATGGATGTGGAGGGATGCACCTGTCAGAAGCCTGCAGGCCTTGTTTATTGAGGTCTGGAGTCTGGTGAGGGTGGTATTGTCGGCCACAGCGTAGCTAGATAGGCCGTAGTCCACTAGGGACAGGATGGAGGAGTTGACGGCTAGTCGGAGAGTGGTTTGGGGGAGACAATCTCTGTGGCAATAGAGAAGGCCAATCTGAGAGTTTATGGCTGAGGACAGGGTATGGATGTGGGTGTGGAATGTAAGAGCCGAGTCAAAGGTGATGCCCAGGTACCTGTAGGATGACACCTGCTCGAGAGGGTGACCATTACTGGGGAGAATGCAGAGGGGGGCATTTTTGGCCTTATTCTGGTGATGCGAAAAAAGCATAGATTTGTTTTTTTTGAGGTTAATGACCAGCCGGTGGTCAAGGAAGCACTTTTTGACTTGGTTGAATGCGTGCTGCAGGGATTCCTGTAGAGATGTGGGGTCAGGGTGGGAGGCAAGGAGAAAAGCATCATCGGCATAGAGTATCATACTGCCCGAGCAGGAGCTGGGGAGGGTGTTGAGAAATAGGCTGAACAGAATGGGGCCCAAGATGGAACTCTGGGGGACCCCTGAGCGAATGGGCAGGGTATTGGACAGGGTGCCGTTTACCTTCACGCGCTGTGATCTGGCAGAGAGGTAACTGGTGAACCAAGCCAGTGGGCTAGGAGAGAAGCCAAGTTGGTGGAGGGAGTCAAGTAGGAGGGGGTGACAGACAGTGTCAAAGGCCTTGGAGAGGTCAATGAACACTGCACCGGAACATGACCAGAGTCGAGAGTAGAGTGGAGGTGCTGGGAGAACTCCAGGAGGGCTGTAGTGGTGCTGTGTCCAGGGTGGAATCCATGTTGTTCTGGACACAGCAGGTCATGTTTGGCCAGATACTCGGAGAGCTGAATGGCCACTATTTTTTCTAGTGCTTTGGAGGAAGGGGGGAGAATGGAGATGGGCCTGAAATTGTTAGGGGAGCTTCTGTCTCCACTCTTATGGATAGGGGTGATTTCTGAAATTTTCCAGGCACTGGGAAATTGACCAAGACATAGTGACTGGTTTAAAAGGTTGGTGAGAGGGGCTAGTACAGTATCTAGGACTAACTGGAGAATCCTGGAGTCCAGGGGATCACAGCTGGGGTTGTTGCTAGCTAAGGCTTTTTGCAGATGAGGCCTGGCTTCAAGGGGTGATATGACACACAGGTAGAAAGGGGGGCGATCCAAGGTGGGGGGTGGAGGCAGGGATAGGGTCAAAAAAGTAGTTGGGGAGGACAGATCTTAGATCTGAGAAAACCATATTGAGGCACTCAGCTATGCGGGAAGGATCAGTAGTGACGGTACCATCTATGGAGAGAAGTGATGGTGGGGGGGGAGCGGGTCTTTCCATTGAGCTCTTTCATATTGTCCCAGAAGGCACAGGATGAGCCCCAAGTGGATTCAAGCGTGGCTTGATAATATTCGGCCTTAGCCTGCCTTACAGCCCAGGTGCACTTGTTACATCCTGCATTATAGGCTTGTCTGTCAGCCAGTTTACCTGTCTCGACAGCGATACGCCAGAGATTATCTCTTTGTTTCAGTGTTTGGATGAGGGATGGGGAGATCCATGGGGCATTGTATTTCTTGGTACGGATTCTGGTCAGGGGGGTGAAAAGGTTGCAGGCCTTGCTGAAGGCACTGGAGAAATAGGCTAGGGCAGAGTCAATATCCATTGCAAGTAGGATTGGGGACCAGTCAAGCTGGGCTAGGTGTGTTTTTAGCTTTCTGAGACCCCCGGGGTGAAAGCGCAGTCGTGAGGTGACCTAGAACACTGGTTTTGGTGTGGGGGATGACCAGTGGCAGAGGACAGGAGAGTGGTCACTAAGAGATTCTGGTAGTACATTAATATCCCTGATTTTATAGGGGCGGTTCAACAGAATTACATCTAGGAGGGTGCTGGAGCCGCATGACCAGTTAAATCTAGTGGGTGAGGTAATTAGTTGGGTCATATCTAGGGCAGCGAAGGAGTCCCTGATATGGGGGCAGTGGTACTCAGCCAATTGACATTAAGGTCACCTAGGATGAGCTGCTCCACCTTGTGTGGGAGTGTGGTGAGGTAATCAATGAGGGAGTGGACAACTGGTCCCTGGTCCCTCGGGGGTATGTAAGAGACTGTAAGAAAAAGAAAGCCCCTGGCTTGGTCAGAGGTAACCTTGAGGGTGAGGGCTTGGGCAATAAAACCGAGCTTGGGGGTAGGAAGAGCATGGCCTAAAAGTGTGTCACGCATAAAGACTGCACACCCGCCATCACATTTGCCTATACGGTCTTCTCTGAACAGAGTGTAGCCAGGGAGGGAGATAACTCAGTCGGGGGGTTTTCTCGGGAGCCACGTCTCCACTAGTGCTATAACATCAGGATGGTGTTGTACAGCCCAGCACTGGAGAGCGGTGGATTTTTTTAGGAGGCTGCAAATATTCATGGATGCAATGCTGAGGCCAGTACTAGAGTGGGGTGTGGGGTGGCTAGTTGACAATGGCCCAAAATGTGTTTTCACACCTGTGGCACAGAACGATGTTCCAGTGGCGCAGGTTAATGTTTCAACAAGGATTTGAAAATGTTCAGTACCGGGTTCATGAGGTGAGGTAATAAGAAGGCTATGCTGACAATTTGGTTGCTGTTTTGTTACAAATGCAAGTGCAGGGCATCCATAGCAACATACAAGTCCACATCTATAGAGGAATAGGAGCGTAGGGACCTGCACTCCCAAAAGCAAATGAAGATACGATTATACTGTCTCAAAAAGTAAAGAAATTCTTTGCAAAAACTCCATTAATGCATCAGTTAAGGTTGCTATTAAAGCAACAAAAGTATGGAAATGCGATGTTAGGGTTTTCAACCCTAATTCCACATTCCTCCTGAAGCACCCAAAGGGGGAAAGGCAACACAAGCATCTACAGACATGCATCATTAGGTAAGACAAAAAACATGCAAATCTTTTCACATGACACAAGAGACATCCTTCATCATGGTCCCATGCTTCTATAGCCATGGATACATGCCACAGGTGGTTGAAGGCATTTGGTACCTGCATGAAATCATCCATGTGGGCATGGAAGTGCAGGGCCCTTTCGCATCTGAGTGAAGACATCCACACTTCCCTGATGGTTGATGGCACTCGGCTGTGCCTCATGCCTCATAACCCACCTCATAACCCACCTGGGGTGTGCAGTAATTTAGCATTACTGCACACCCTGTTGTGTGGTAATTTTGC
Source organism: Neoceratodus forsteri (assembly GCA_016271365.2). Classification (NCBI taxonomy): domain Eukaryota; kingdom Metazoa; phylum Chordata; order Ceratodontiformes; family Ceratodontidae; genus Neoceratodus; species Neoceratodus forsteri. The sequence goes on from JADMNL010000032.1 coordinate 40,448,736, forward strand.
ATTACCACACACCCTGTCATGTGTTACTGCTTACTTACAATTTACAATGTGATACTATGGGAATTTTATATCGCACTTTCCAGGAGGATGAAGGCACTTGGCTGTGCTTTGTGCCTAACAACCTAAGTGGGGCATGCAGCAATTTAGCCTTGATGCACACCCTGCCATGTGATATTGCTCACTTAAAGTCTGTACTATGTAGCCAGCCCAGTGGCACTGAGGGTTGAGGCGCTGGACACCACACCTCATGCATTGCCAGTGACCCAGGTTTGGGGATGAGCTTGGGCCGCTGGGTGCTGACAGGGGAAGAGAGGATTGAGCATCCAGAAGAGTGCTATACTCTCTTTGGGAAAGGGGACTAGCTGTCCCGCCCACTAATTGCCCTCTAGTGGTGGCTGGAGGACAGTACAGGTCAGGAGGCTCAGAAGCAGATGTGCTTAAGTCAGAGGGGAGGGAGGGAGAAAATGGAAAAGGCTGGGGCTCCACAGACTTGTGATGGCCTGACCACTCTGGCAAAGTCTGCCCCCTCCACCAGATTTGCCATACAGGGTGGCAGGGGACTGCTGGCACCCCTCCACCTGGCCCTGCCATGGAAGAGAAATCTGCATGGGAACCTCAGGGTAGACCAGCTGGAGGTTGGGCCAGAGGATGTACCCCCTCCGAGGGAGGGTTCATAACCCTGTGGAGCCTGTGGGAAGGAGATAAAAAAAAATCTGTACTATGCAAATTATATACTGCACTTTCCAAGGTGACTGAAGGCACTTGGCTGTGCCTTGTGCCTCACAACCCAAATGGGGCATGCAGCAATTTAGCATTGCTGCACACCCTGCCATGTGATGTTGCTCACTTAAAATGTGTACTATGCAAATTACATGCCACACTTCCCAAGGTGGGTGAAGGCACCTGGCTGTGCCTCATGCCTCACAACCCATCTGGGGCATGCAGCAATTTAGCACTGCTGCACACCCTGCCATATGGTATTGCTTACTTACAATTTACAGTGTGCTCCTGTGGGAATCATATTCCGCACTTCCCAGGTGGTCGAAGGCACTTGGCTGCACCTCGTGCCTCACAACCCACCTGGGGCATGCAGCAATTTAGCACTGCCACACACCCTGCCATGTGGTATTGCTCACTTAATATTTATGCTATGTGAATTATATACCGCACTTCCCAGGTGGCTGAAGGCACCCAGCTGCGCATTGTACCTCACAGCCCACTTAGAGCACGCAGCAATTTAGCATTGTCACACACCCTGCCTTGTGATATTGCTTACTTACAGTTTACAATATGATCCTTTGGGAATCATATACTGCACTTCCCATGGTGGCTGAAGGCACCCGGCTGCGCCTCATACCTCACAACCCACCTGGGGCATGCAGTAATTTAGCATCACCACACACCCTGTCATATGTTATTCCTTACTTACAATTAACAGTGTGATCCTACGGGATTTTTTTACCGCACTTCCCAGGTGGTGTGCAAGTGTGCACGTGTATCCATGGCTACAGAAGCACTGAACCATGATGATGGACATCTCTTATGTCATTTGGAAAAAGCTGTATGTTTGTCTGACCTGATGATGGATGTCTGTGGTTGCTTGTGTTGCCTTGCCCCCTTTGGCTGCTTGGGGGGGGATGCGGAGTTAGGATTGAAACCCCTAACATCACATTTCCATACTTTTGTCACTTTAATAGCAACCCTAATTGGTGTATTAGCAGAGTTTTTGTAAAGAAGATATATAAGGGATATACAATGGTGAGCTGTCAGATAAATGATTTATCTGCACAAGTGCTGTTTGACCTCAGGTAACCTCATGAGTGGTGTAGGCCATAAGTGAAGTGTCCGAGGTCAAATAGCACAAGTGTAGATATATCATTTATATGACCGCTCACCATTGTATATTTCATTTATGCAATAAGGATGCTTTCTGTCAGTGCAGGGACATTTGCTTTTGAGTGTTTATCTTTTTTTTAAATGATAATTTCTGGGACTTTTTGTTAACTTTCCTAGTGTGTGTCCGCCCAGTGTACTGGTTACTATTAAATGAAACACCACTCACTTTGTAGAAAACTTTGTGCTGAACAAATGGCATGCTCACAGTACCATGCTACTTTTTTTCATTTTAAAGTTATTTGCATTTGTTTGTCAAAAAAGTGGATAAAAACTTTCATTTTCTGATTTTCTGCTGTTTTTTGCTCATTATAAAAAACTAAAAGGTATCTAAAAACGAAACACCGCTCATTTTGTAGATATTTTTGTGCTGAACAACTTCTATGCTCACAGTACTATGCTCATTTTTTTTGTTTTAAAGTTATTTGCATTTTTTGTCAAAAAGTGAACCAAGAAAATGGAATTTTCTGCTGTTTTTTTGCTAATTATAAATAAATCTATAAGGCATCTATAAATGAAACACCCATCATTTTGTAGATAGTTTTGTCTGAACAACTTTCATGCTCACAGTACTATGCTATCTTTTTTCATGTATTTGCATTTGCCAACTGTACAGGGTCCTGGGCTGGTTAACCCCCTTAGCTTTCTGACAATACTCTCTTGGCTCCCTGATTGATTCTATACTCAGAAACCAGACCCCTTCAGCGTTCTCAACATTGCTGGTACCTCAAACCTCCTCCTATAGACTGCAATTGGTAGATAAATCCCTGCTGAATGTACCTAGATGTAAAACATCAAAAGGCTCTGTTGCCTTCAGTCCCTCTGCTCCTAAGCTTTGGAACCCTCTCCTCCAAGCACTTCGAATATCTGGATCCCATGACAGCTTCATAAAGGAGCTACGCTGACATCTATCCCTTGCTGATCTCTGCACTTGTTTTAATCTTCCCTAATCCACTCACCCACCAGATGCTGCCTGGCCTAACTTTAACCTCCCTACCTCATAGTACTTCTTACCTTTACTATCTCCTTTATTTAGTTTTTGTTGATCGAGTAAGTGCACTAGACAAATCCTGCCTATTTTCAGGCACGACCTGGGGAAGGGGGATACAGATGAATGCCAACTGCCCTTGAACCAGATTAAGCTGTTGGTGGTATGTTTACTGAATGAGGGAAATTTGGCCAGGACACCAGGGAAATTTCCCTCTTCTTGGTAGGGGAAGCTGCTGTACCCATGGCCTCTATCTTAGATGACAGTCAGTCTGCTGGTGTACCAACAGGTGAACTGATCTCCCTCCCTGTTGGTCCAGCTCTGGAGATTGAAGTTCCTGATCTTGCTGCTATGGAAAATGACTTACCTCCTGAGATATCTGTGTCTCGTCTGGATGCATCTGCTGATGGCCCTGCATTTCTTCAGTCTGTTACACCCTCAGAACAAGCATGGTTATGTTCAATTTGTAAAAATAATCCACGTTATGTTCTTTCCTTGTTGCAACTTGAGTCTGTGGGGGAAAAGCTACAACCCCATTTGCTGAGTTCTGCACCGGACTGTTTTTCTGCTGCACCTTCCTCTTTTGACATGATCCCTGGGAGTTCTGACGCCACTGCTGTTGTTGTGGAGTCCTGTCCGTCTGGAGTTCCTCAGCAGTTGGCCTTCTCTACACGTGCAGTTTCTCCCGCTGGTGGTGTTGTTTCTACCCTTAGTCCTGCTGCCTCTTCGGATCCAAATTTGCTACTTGTAAGTAATTTGACTGCTATTCCTGATGTTGCTCCTGCTGCGGGGACTGTGTTGGGTTGTTGCTCCTGCTGCGGGGACTGTGTTGGGTTTGCAGTATGGGAGGGTGTATTCCCAGCCTTTATCAGTCCCCCCCCGCTCCTGAACTTGCCTAAGGCACTTGAACTCTCACTGGTAAAGGCTGGTTGGTTGAAAACACCACAAGGGAACTGGCTTTCTGATCCCTCTCATAGCCCCATACCTGGCTCACCTGAACGGGAAGCACAGCGCCAGCAGGGTTTGCCCTCCTGTCAGCAGGGTTCTCGTCCTGTTCCCTTTGCTACGGATTCTGACCTTGACTTGCACACCGAGGATGTACAACATCCAGAACCCCCTCCTGAGTTACCATCCCAGCCTGCCATTGAGTCTTTCCTTGACTCTGGGGATGAAGGTCCAAATAAAAAGCCTACTTCTTGGGGTGACTGAATGGATACGGATTTGCCTGTCCCTACAGAATCTGCAGCTGACATTGCTAAGACTACCTGGGCTTCTTTTCAAAAACAGGACCACTTTGCACAACAAACCCCTACCTGTACAACATTGTAATGCTGTGCGTTTACAATATTTAGAGGGCCTGGACATTCCACCGGATAGACTATATGTAGGATGAAAATTGCTTAAGGACTCTGTTTTTTTTCCAGTTAATTGTATGCCTTGATTTATGCACCTGGTGATATTTTATATGACGTGAGCTTTAAAACTCCTCAGGGGCTAGATAGGTTTTGGACTAAATATTAACAGCTGAATCATTCTGCTTTATGGTTACTTTCTCGGGCAATTCCCCTTACTAAACCTGCCATTAAGTTTGTTACTATCCTTTTCCAACATGAAGGTGTTGCTGTACATGATATTTCTCATTGGTTGGGTCAGCGTTGTGACCTTTTGAGCCCCCCACATCCCATTATGGATGCTGAACATATTTGGAATGGAGGGTGGAAATATAAGGTTAAGCTTAGATCCAGTAATACTGGTCCCCAACATCTCCCTAGTAGTTTCTTTTTGGGTAGGGATAGAGGTCTCTGTTTTTACCCTGGCCATCCTAAAACATGTTTTAAATGTGGCTCTTCCTCCCTTCATCTCAGTTCTACCTGTGACAGACTTGGTTGTAATTTGTGTTTGGAATTTGGACACTCTAGTTCTTCTTGTCAGAATCCTATGATGTGTAATTTGTGTGAAGAAAGGGGGCATACCTATCGCTCCTGTCCTTGGGCGTCCCATAATAGGCCTGACCAGACCTGTCAGAATTCCATTATTGTTAATGCGCAGAAAAAAAATATGGCATAACATACAGTTCAGCACTTCTTCCTCCCCCTGCTGATGCAGTCCAAATCTCTTTGTCATCTCAGTCACTGGTTCCTTCTGAAGGGATGGATATTCCTCCTAACCCTGATCCTCTACCTGTTGTCCATGAGGACCATGTTGTTTCTCCGGTCTCACCTGCTCTGACCCTTTTGACACAGGACACTGTCCTCCCCTCAGTTTCTTCCTTACCACAATCTGACCCTTCTCTCACTGTTACAGATCCTGTTGAGTTGATGCCCCCCCCCTTTGGCTTCTGTTGTGACTACTCGTAAACGGACCCTGAAGCAGAATAGACCCAGATCTAAAACTGCTAAATCTCTTGCCTCCCCCACTAGCCTTTCCACTCAGAATAAGTTTGCCCCTCTTGCTACATTTTTGTCAGATTCAGATTTGGGGGCTGATTCTGAATCCTCTTCTGCTGTCTCCTCACAAGTTCTCTCCTCAGAATCTGAGGGGGAACTGACTTCCCTTCCTGCACCACCTGAACAGATATCACCCAGGGCAAATCTACTCGTAAGAGCTCCAGATGGGGTAAGGTGCCTTGATTGTTCCGGATTTTTTCTTTTCCTTACTTTTTCTGTCTTCTTCCTCCTTACGTATTTTCATTGTGAATGTTAACGGTGTGAAAAACGCTAAAAGGAGACTCCTATCCTTTTCTACCCTGTATGACCTAGGATTTGATGTAATTTTCCTACAGGATACTAGGCTGAACACTTCCTCCCTTATTACAGCTGCAGGTAGATTGTGGTGCTGGGGCCCTTCCTATTTCTCCTATGGTACTGATGAAGAAGAAGAAGAAGAAGAATCAGTATTTATATAGCACTTTTCATACACAGTATCCCAAAGCGCTTTACAAACAATGCTAGACTGGTAGTGAAGTGACTGAATGTGTGGTGGCAGCCATATCGCACATCATCACCCACACACAGCCTGGATGATTGCATGAACCAGTTTATTGGAAGGGGAATGTTGGCCAGGACACCGGGAATGTTCCCTGCTCTTTACGAAGAGTACCCTGGGTTCTTTTACTTCCACCTGGACACCCACCAGGACAACACCAGGATGGGCAGAAGGGACCTCGATTTAACGTCTCATCCGAAGGATGGCACACCCCAGCAGTACAGCACCCCTGAATACTGCACTCAGATGCCAGTGATTTTTAGGTGCAAGTCCATCCCGGTGTGGGACGAGAACCCACAACCTTCTGGTCCAGAGGCAGATGTGCTACCAACTGAGCCACGCTGACACCTGATGTCTGTGATGGGGTGGGTATTTTGTTTCGTAGAGATAGAGTTTGTGTTACTTGAGTCCTGGACATTTTTCCTGGAAGGGCACTGCTGTTGGATGTATCCTTTGACAATGCTTGTTGGAAGTTGATAGCAGTATATGTACCTCACAAAAAGAAAGATAGGATTCTGCTTTTCAATGCTATTGAACCTTATTTATTTACAACTAAGCACATTGTCTGGGTTGGGGACTTTAATTGTGTTTTGGAACTCCAGGATAGAGGGCCAAAAACTTGGAAGGAAATTTGTGATACCAACTGCCTTAAATCCATTATTCAGAATACAGGCCTCTTAGAGGTATATTGTTCCATTCACCCCACTGGAGGGCACACTTTTTATAAAGGTGTTCTCTCATCTCACATTGATTTTGTATTTTTGTAAAAATTTATTAAAATTCATACTGCACAACACTTACCTTTGGAAACTACTGATCATGCTATTGTTTCTCTTGGGATTGGTTTGGAGGAACTGGTTCTTATTGGCAGAGGTTATTGGAAGTTGAATAAACTTTTATTGGATTCACCCCTTGTTTGTGAAGATATCCAAGATTTGTTGAGGACTTAGATGTCTGTGGAATGTTTACACCCTGATCTTGGTCTTTGGTGGGTAGAGACTAAGTCACACATTAAAACCTTATTACGGAAACATGCTTCTACTAAGCACATTTCGCAATACCATAGATATTTGACCCTTAGAAATCACTTAATGAAGCTGTTTGCTTTTGTTTATGAAGGTCAGCATGTAAACCTCAAGCAGCTGTCTAATCTAAAGAAAGACATGAGTGAACTCCAATATACTAGAGCTTCTTTTGTGTTGTATGAACATCGGATATGCACCCCTGGGAAATCCTCCTGTGGTGATGTGTTTTCTAGTTGTAGAAATAGGGCAGTTAATTGTGTTATGACAAATTTGAAGGTCCCTGATGGTACTGTTGTGTCTGGTTCTGAAAACATTTTAGGGCTTGTGCAATGTTATTTGTGTGCTTTCCATACTGTTTCTGACTCCTCAGATCTAGATGTTCAGTGTTATTTAGCTTCTGTACCCTTCCCTGTATGTCCCCCAGACAAGTTAGATTCCCTGGTGGCCTCTATTTCTAAACAGGATATTGCAACTGCCATTAAGTCTTTGAGAGTTAATATCACCCCTGGCCTTGATGGACTTACTGTAGAATTTTATAAGGCATTTATTGACATTCTGGTATATGTTTTCTTTGTTGTTTTTAATTGTATGTTATCCTATGAATCATTTAATCCTCATTTTGGTGTTGCTTTACAGATTTTTTTGTATAAGAAAGGGAGAAAAGCGATATTGCTAGTTGGAGACCCCTTAGCTTCCTTAATGTTGATTTTAAGATCTTTATGAAAATCTTAACATCTAGATTGGCTTCTGTCTCCCCATTTCTGATTACACAGGTGCAGATGTGTTCCATCCCGGGCCACTGTATCTCTGACAATTTACTACTTACTCAAGAATTAATTGAACAGGGGAAAGAAGATTTGCTACATGGCTATTTCCTTTCCCTTGATCAAGAAAAGGCATTTGATAAAGTATCACTTGTTTTTTTTGTTTCAGGTTTTACTTCGCTATGGCATTGCTGAGAGGTTTTGTAAATGGTTGTCTTTGCTTTATCATGCTGCCTCTGTGATTCCTCTGGTTAATGGACACTTGTGTTTGTATATCCCTGTCCGAAGAGGAGTGCGACAGGGTTGTCCACTGAGCCCCCTCCTTTATGTTATTTGCCTTGATCCACTTCTCCAGAGTTTGCAATCAGCACCTCTCTTTATGGGAGTTTGTCCACAGCATGTTGATATGGAAATTAAAGCTCTGGCTTATGCAGACGACATTTGCCTTGTGGCAAGTAACTATATTTCTGCTTTGCATGCTTTTGACTTACTTAATGCTTATGCAGTGGTGGCAGGGGCTTCTTTAAATCCGTTCAAAAGTAAGGGATACCCACGTAGTCCCTCTACGAGGATAGTGCATGATATTTTGGGGATATTGATTTCTTCTGAAAATTTAATCATATTGGGTGTTGTTTTTGGCCGGGGTGATAGCTCTTTATTAAATTGGACAGCTAAGCAGCACATTGGTAAATGAAAAGTTATGCCATGGAAATCTTGGCAACAATCTAAAAAGAAAAGGGTGATGATGCTAAAAACATTTTTTTCCCCATTGTTTTTATATATTAGTATGGTTTATCCTATTCCTGCCTCACTGGAAGTGGTACTGTTGAGTTTAGTATTCTAGACTATATGGGGTAGTCATTTGAATCCCATTAAACATGATATATTGTATCTTCCAGTTGCTAAAGGTGGTCTGGCTCTTCTAAATCCCACTGGGCATTATTTTAGTATTTTCTTTCACTATAATATCTGGAACGTATCTGCCCCACATCCTGGCTTATGGACATTACTGGCATTTCGCAAGTATAGACCTTTTTTTTCTGTTGGACTGAGAAAAATGTTGTCCCTAATTCTTTTCATGCTGTTCCCCAATTTTTTAAACCTGCCCTTTCCAAATTGCGGAAATGGAAACTAACCCCTATACAAGTTCTTGGTAAATCTAGAAAGAATTTATATCACTTTATTCAAGACCTTCATTTTTCTATTTCCCCTACTGTTGGTGGATTGGACGGACAATACCATCCTGATATTCTTCTTACTTTAATTGATGTTAGAACCCCCCTAGGATGTGGAACGTTGTGTGGATATGTTGCCATGGAAAGCTCCCTGTTAAAAGTAATGCAAAGCATAAAAGTATTCAAGATAGGACCTGTCCTAGACCTTGTACTGCACAGTTGAAAACTATGGAACATTTTTATATTTCTTGTCTATTTGCCTGTGATTTTTGGCAGTTGTTGTCTCAAACATGGAGTGACACTCATTGGCTACAAATGACATACCTGGAGTTGATAGGAGGGTTTTCTTTTCAGTTTTCTGAATATGATGGGGGCACAATGAGACTTATCTTTAACTGTATTAAATTTACTTTCTGGCAAAGCAGATCTAAGTTTATTTTTCAGCAGTTGGTCACCACCCCGCTCCAGATGATTCAACAGATTACTAATGATTTATGTGAACAGTGTATGCGTGATAAACATCTGTATTCTGATTCTGTTTGGAGACTTCGTTGGAATGTTATTCCTTTCCTGAAGGACAAGATTGGATGATTTATTCTCAGTTATTTTTTCTTCAGATTCCTTTGTTCATTGATGGGATCTTTGCTTTGTTTTTGGTATTTTTTTCTTTTTTTTTTCTCTTTTGTTTTGGGGGTCAGCACTTTTTTTTTCAGTATTTTTCTTTTGAAGTTTTGAATAGAAGATTCCCCTACTCTTTGAGTGGGGAGGGGGATGGGGTAGTGTGTAATTTCTTCTTGTATGTTGGATTATTGCATGCATTATTACTTAGTTATGTTTTTTCCTGGTCTTGTATGCTATACTGCTGCTCTGTACATAGTTTTGTTCTGTTTTTTTTTGTTTTGTTTTGATTTCAATAAAAATTCCCCTTACTCTTTTTTAACAAATATAAAGCTTTGTGGGTACAGTGTGATAGATGGATTCAAGAATTCAGATGATAAGCTCTTTTGAAATGCACTGGCATATTTTCTTTTGATTTACAACTATGGTGTATAATGTATTGGGAAGTATGTTTTTTTTGTTTCTTTTTTTTGACTGAATGTGGTTTCTGTTTCTGTAATGTAGTCCATTTTCTCAATAAAATTCCCCTACTCTTTGGTGGGGAGGCGCTGCTGCGGTCGTTCATGGCGACAGTTGGTGATGACTCAGTGAAGGAGATGGACGTGGTGGAGGTGGGAGGGTTTGTTCCACCTCAAATCTCTCAGTTGCCTGGAACAGAGTGAGCGAATGGCCCACTTGGTGAAATTTGTACAGGAAATGCTGTGCAATTGAAAATGGCTCAAGATTTAGAGGATGATGAATTTCTGGCTCTAGAATGTTGGAAACGCCAACTACTGGAAGTTATTACTCAGCAAGAGGCTCTCTTAGCAAAATGAACTGCTTTTATGGAAACTCAGGATTCAGCCGGTGTATTGGCAGCTCGGACTTGGGTGGAGGAGGACATCTCAGATGATGTCTTACTTTCTTCAGTACAGCAGAATCAGCCTACCATAATGGATTCTCCTCTTATCAGCCCAAAACGTATGACGGTAGACCCCTCCGAAGTATCAAATTTACCGCTGTCGAGCCGGACAACTCAGCTGATTCCAAACGCTGATGTGACAGCATCAAAGGCCTTGCAAGATGAGTCAGCCAGTGGCACCACCTGCCAGATTTTGGTTTCTACTGACATACCACCCTCAATTGGAATGATTGAGCAGCCTGATACTAAAGAGCCATGGTCTGTGGACACCGCTTTGTCGGCTGCAGGTTGTGAAAAATCAACTGATAGCAAATGCTGGGTCTCAGGTATGTCTCCCATTTCTGTTCCCACATCAGTGGGACAGACTTCACTACCTATTTCAGATATTGTCTCCCCACCAGGTTTACCCACATCTACACCGATTGAAGATACTGCACCAAACCAGCCTGAGTCTGTTATCCCTGATGCACGTTAGAATACTAAATCTGACAAACCGAGGAAATCTTTTGCTTCCTTATTTCATCAACCTGTGTCCCCTACTAAACGCCACAATGCTGTATGCTTACTTTATAAAGGTGGCTTAGATTGTGTCCCAGACCACGTCTGTGTGGGGAGAACACTGATTAAAGACTCTCTATGTTTTTTCGTGACAGAAATTTATGCCCTCATCCATGTGTCAGTCGAGCACACCTTTGATGTAAGCTTTAAGGCTGCAGCTGGTTTAGAATGTTTTTGGAAAAAATATAACACTCTTCGGAATTCTCCCCTATGGACCCCTTTCAAAGCTAGTCCTCTAACGAAGCCTGTAATAAAATTTGTAACTGTACTATTTAAAAATGAAGGGGTTAGTGTAACTGACCTCACATATTGGATGAAACAGCACTGTACTGTTCTGGATGGACTTACTGCCATTTTTGACAGCGAGCATTACTGGACTGGGGGCCGGAAGTTTAAAGTTTTATAGTGTATGGTAGAACGTTGTTATGGATAGAAATCCATAACTAGGATGGAGTTGTTATGCTGCAGTAGCTATGTCATCACAGCTGTTATGCTGCATTAGAAAATGGGCTTGCAAAATCCCAGGCTCTGATTGGATAATAGCCCTGGCAAGGTGGGCATCTATCAGACAACAGAGCCCGGGTATTAAAAGTGCCAGCCCCAACCAACCTGATTACGTTTGAAATAACTGAGCTGACAGAACGTTGAATTTCAAACAGACACCATTTTTTTTTTGCTCGCTGGCAGGACAACGGAAAAAGCCAGCCCCCCCCGCCCGCATCTGAAGTACACTATAAGTTAAAAAAACAAAACATTGGCAACAAAAAAATTTGGCCATCCAACCTCTCGCGCCCACGCCCTCCAAACACCAGCCGATGAATTAGATGACATGCTGGCAGCCTGTCTCCATCTCTGGGGGAGACTAACCTAGTCAAGTACCACCACCACCACCAGCTGGTGCTACCGTACCATTCATCAACATAACGCCCCTGCCCACTAGCAACTTTCAATAACTAAGCACTCACATGGGGCAGTCAGGAAATGGAAAATAAGCGGAGTTCCTCACTGCTTTGCCAGACCGCAAGTAAACTGACAACAGCTATCTGTATCTGACCAGGTTATCCTTATTTATTTTCTGCTACCAAGCTCAGCATTCTTGAATACAGGTCCTGTTTTTCCACAAACTGTCACCTGCATTTTAAATTCTCCCACAGTGCCAAGGAAAAAAAGCAGTAGTTCTTTTCGAATTACAGAATTACAGGCAGCACGACCGCATGCTCGGCGCAATTATCACACCGTTTCCGCTTACTTCTCCCTGGCTTGCCCTACTTCCACACTCACCGCACAAAAGTACAAGCATTATAAAAAGGCAAAATTTAAGCCTCAGCAGTTGCAGGACTACTGCGTTCAAATCTTCTCCTTGATGCCTTGCCCGACCTCGCTGCTCTTCAGTTTTATCTCCACACCAGATCGCTCTGCAACAAAATCCATTTAAATCCAAACACCGTGGTCTCTTTCTCTCTCTCTCTAAAAAAAAAAAACAAAAAAAACGGACAGCTACTGTGGGGTAGGGTTGGGGACTGGGGGTGTAAAAAATTCTTAGTTTGCCAAGTTTGCCCTTCCCTCTCAATCATTAATAAGGACATCTCAGTGGGGGGTGCAGACAGTTTAGACAGTACAGGTGGAGGAACTATTTTATTACAAAATAAGAGTTTTTACATGCAAACCTAATTATTTTTTCAAACATACTGTACATAATACAGTGGCCCATTTTCTAAGTGCAATAATACTCTTCAGGGTGGGCAGTATGGGCTATACCGGACCTTCCAGGAGCTATAAGGCCCTCCGCCTGCGGCGTCGGGCCTCATTAAGCCCTGGGCGGTCAGTGCCATACACCCACACCTGTCAGTATTATTGCACTACTGTGTCACTACTGCAGAATAACAACTTGGAATGCTGCCACATAGTTGCTTTCCTCAATCCAGTTAAGCTTTAAGCTGCTGTTTTTTTTTTAAACTTGAACTTGCAGAAACATCTGCAGCACACTGTGTCAGTTAAAAAAATACAATGTTAAAATTTTTATTTTCTGTTGTCTTCTCCAGCTGGTTTTGTGTGATTTTCTATGCTGTGACTGCCCATACACTATAAAAGATTATGTGTGAGCAGTCATACACAAACAAGGACATTCTTGTATCTTGAGGTTCCCTTGGTAACAGAGTACCTCTTGAGCTGCGCTCTTGAGGTCATCTGTTACCAAGGAAACCTCTCGATACAAGAATATCTTTGTTATGTATGACTGCTCATGCATAATCCTCTATATTATCTTCCACTAGTGATGGTTTCAAACATTTGCCTAATTCCTTTTTTCTTGGCTGTGATAGAGGGGTCTTGTTTTATTCAGGCCAACTTAAGGATTGTATCCCATAATAAAAATTGAAACTGAATTGAAATTGAAACCTGTCTAGCATGGATGACATCACCATGATGGGGAGAAAAAGCCCCAAAAAAGGGGCCCTAAATAAGGAAAAAAAATAGGACCATTTTTAAAAACCATCACACGAAACAGTAGACTGAGGGTATTAAACAGACTTCACAGATACCAAAATTGACAATAATATTAAAAAAAATGTAAACAAACAACAAGGCCTATGTTCCCTTTAATGGAGAACTTTGCTGAACCTTGAAGTCATTTTTCCCTGTAGGAGCTGATTTCTACACACTGGTTCTATTTCTGTTACTGTTCCATCACTATATGTTTTTAGTTATACTAGCGGGTGTTTGATTCACAAACAGGTAGTAAGAACAATTTTGGAACTGTATGATGTAGTTTCTGTCCCTTGCTCAGCTCTTCCATTGTTGGCACAATGCATCCATGTTTCTACTATAGAACTCTGTCTCTGTGGCTGACAGAGACATAAACTGCAACACACATTTCCAAAATGGTTCCTACTACCTGTGAGTAAATCAGAAACACCCACTGCAGTTACTAGGAAGCCCATATAGACAGAACAAGACCAGAAATAAAATCAGTGTTTTAAAAACAACAGCTTCTATTAGGAAAACATTACTTCCAGGTTCAGCACATTTCTCCTTTTTACAAATTCACTTTGAGCAACCAAAGAGTGAAGCAACTAAAAAAAGGAAACTTAGAAAGCTTGTTTCATTTTTACGCAGAATTGAATGCTACAGAAATTTCCAGGAGTGACCAGACTACATTGGTTTGGTGCCTCTTTACAGAGTTTCCGTGAGAATTATTGGTGGGAGGTGAGGGTTTGAAGAGAGACATGAAGGTAGTGTGGGCACTGGCAGCTGGTTAGAACAGTGAGCTATGAAACTGGGAATCACTGGTTGAAATCCCACGCAAGCCATTTACTCACTGCTTGACCTTAAAGGGGAACAGTCAGCGATGAGAGTCCCACACTCAAGTGTCCCAATTTGCACTTTGAGTGCAAAAACACTTTTTTAGCCTCATGTTTGCTGCAGTATAGTAGATTGTATGAGGCTGATTCTGTTGTCTTCCAAGCTGACATTTTCTGTAAGTAGAAATCCCATCATCCCCTGCAGCTGACATCAGAGAAGGGCTACAGCAACTGTAGATCCAGTAACACCTGGATCTCTCCCCAACTCATTAAACAAACGGAATATAGAGACAACCTGTGGTGTATCTGCACTGGCTGCCAATACAGTGGCGGATCACCTTCAAGGTCGCATTGCTGGCCTTTAAGGCTCTACATGATTTGGGACCTCACTACCTGAAAGAGCTCTTGGTGCCTTACTGTCCTGCCCGTTCTCTTTGCTCCACTGACGAGGGATTGCTAGAGATTCCCAGGGTACGTCTAAAGATGTCTGGAGGTAGATCTTTTGCCTATATGGCACCAATCCTGTGGAATTCTCTACCTCATCAGATATGAGATTGCCTGACTGTCAAAAGTTTTAAAAAACAACTAAAGTTTTTTTCTTTTTGCCCAAGCATTTGCTGGAACATAATAAGTGAGAGTTCTTTATGATTGTTGGATTTATTGTTTGTGAAATGTGTTTTAAAGTGGTTTTGAATTATTGTAAAAGGGCCCTGAGCCTGGGAAGGGTACTTGAAATAAATAACATTTTACTTTCTTACTTACTATACAAAATGCACGGGCTCTCAAGTTGACATTCAAAACTACAAATCAGCACATAACAACGCACCTGTACCATTCATGAAGCCAAAAGTGAACACTTTAAAAATGAGCTGGCTAATACCTGGGGGAACAGCTATAGATTCTGGGATAACATCAAGTCACTGTCTGGCAAACCCAATAAGTCACCACCCACCTTGATAAATGTTAAGGGAACTCATACCCAAGACCCTTGTGTCATTGCCAACATGTTCCACAAGGCCTTCACTGATCTTAACGGTGTACTGCCACTGAGCTTCCTTCTACAGATAGTCATAAACAATTTTACAGAAAAAGATGTTACACAATCGGTTTCACCCCTCCACCTGAGAATAATCACCATGGCTGAGACCAAAAAGTACATCTCACAAGTTCTTGCAAAATCAAGATATAGTATTGACTCACTGGACCTTAAGTTTGTTTCACTCACTCTCAATATCATTCTCTCACCCATTACTAAAATCCTAAATCTATCACTAACATCCGGTAAATTCTCCTGGCTCTGGAAAGCTGCTGTGGTAATTCCAGTTTATAAATCCAGGGATAGAACAAATCACTCTGTCATCCTATCTCAGTTCTACCCCCCTCTCTCAAAAGCCCAGGAACGCATTGTTTCAGACCAATAACTGACTGTCTTGACAAGTACCAACTGCAGTGCCCTCAACAACACGGGTTCCGTAAGCAACACAGCACCACTATTGCACTCATGGAATTTACAGAGTATATCCACGATGCACTTTATTGAGGACTCTTAGTGGGGGCTACTTTCATTGACCTCACCAAGCCCTTCGATACAGTAAATCACAAACTATTTCTGTACCAACTGTGACAGAAATGGGAAGGAAAGAGTTAATGGTTTGGATTCTGTAGATGCCTTATTTTTTTTAGCAGTGTGGAAAAAATACACTGAGGCTGAAATCCTCCAGCAGCAACCAGCTTGTGGAATTCCTAGCTGCTAGATAAGAGCTGGGTCATAAATCTCGAGTGGACATCTCCAGACACACACAGACCTTGCAGACACGGACACAGGGCAGTTTGAATGGATTGGATCATTCAAATATAACCTTAAGGTGAAAAGGGAATATAATTGGTCACCAATAGGTGTTCACTCTGATTGGGACAATTAAATACATACATGTTAGTTGGTTGGTGCATTTAAGGGGAGAATAGGAATGACCTAGTCTCCATAGACTATATAAGCTTCTGTAAGACAGAGAACTCGCTCTCTTGCCCTGGAAGCTGTGAGGGGAAACATAAGCTTGGAGCCTACCTGGTATGTCCGTGGGAGCTGGCAGTTAGAACAGGGTCCAGTGTCTCTTGTAAGGACAGGAAAGGGTAAGTTTAGTGATAGTATATTTCAGTAATAGCCTTCTTCTTTTGCCATCTGTTGTTTAAAAACATTTGTTTACTTTTCCTGTATGAGTGTTATTCTCTTGTGTTGTAAATACATTTCCTGTAAATGCTCATTGCACTTTCTGTTAAGTAAAAGCTATTTATTTGCTCAACAGTTGTGACTCTGATGTCATTTTTCTAAGGTAAGATTTGGTTTTCCACTGGCTAGGTAAACTCTGTGTAGCATCCGCCACCTGAAAGAGACACACTACCAGACTTTAACTTGTGCAATTGCGATGTGATTATTCAAGTTTGTACACTTGAAAGAGGTGCGGAAGGAAAGTCCGGCTGGTGGCAGCGAATACCGAGACACACACCTCTCTAAAAGCTGTTTCAGCCCAGAGGAGAGGTGGGTTGTCCATATTAGGTTGGCAGTGGTGGGGGTGAGGATAGCGGACTGCGTGCTTTACTGAGATACAGAGTTTGCCAGTGGAACAGTTACCTTAGCATTGCAAAACAGGATATACAAGAGGATACATTTGTACAACAGTTTTTATTTGTTTCTAGATAGCACAGTAAAGTGTAGCAGTAGAGAATGAGCTCCACGGAGTATGACTCACTTACTGTAACACAGCTTTTTGAAAGGTGCCAGGAAAAGGGGATTCAGCCTGAAAGTCTAAAGCAGAAGAAAAAGGCAGACCTCATAGCTACTCTCTTGGCACATGATCTGAAGCAGACTGTCACTGGGGGTGAGTCAGGAACTGAGGCAGCAGACCCCCCAAACCAGCTTGAGGCACTGCGACTGCAGCTATTGCTGCAAGACAAGGCATTGGAGGTGAAAAGACTGGATGCTGAAGCAGAAGCAAGAAGGTTGGAAGCAGAAGCAAGAAGACAGGAAGCAGAGACAGAACTTAGAAAAGAGAGACTGGCAGACAGAGAGAAAGAACACCAAGACAAAGAGAAGGAACGTGAAGACAGAAAAGAAACGCAGAAGAAAAAGGAGCGACAGCATGAGAAGGAGATGATGACCCTCCGCGAGTCAGCAAACTGTGAGTAATGGTGGAGTGAGTTTACCTCATAGAAGCCAAAATGAATTCTAAATTGTTCCCTCAGTTTAAAGAGAGATGACCTTGATTTATTTTAAGGTCATTTGAGAGAGTATGTAATCAATTACAATTAAATAAGGCTTCCTGGTCAACTTATCTCACACCTTGCTGGCGGGGAGAGAGCTGAATGCATTTGCTAAAATGAGTAATGAAGACTATGCTGATTATGATAAAGTAAAACAGTGTTGTTGAAATGTTTTGAATTAACTCCTGAGGCTTATAGAATAAAATTTGGGAGTTAAGAAAAGCCCAGAAGACAGTTATGCAGAACTGCAGGTTAAACTGTGTACTTACCTTGATAGGTGGATGGAGGGGCTAAAGCAACTACTGTGGAACTGATTAAAGATGTATTGGTGAGAGAACAATTCCTTAAAATTGTACCTGAGGACATCGTGTATGGCTCATAGACAGAGCATCGCCTCTTCCACAGAGGTGGCAGGAAGCGCTGACAAGTATCTGTCTAGCCGACCACACACCTAGCGTAAGTCTTATGGTATGGGGCAGCACATGGGTATAAGGGATCCCAGGGGGCAGCCCAAAGGAAACCAGCCTGCACCTGAGCCCAAAGTAGAGCCCTCTGGTTCTAAGGGGACTCAAGAAATAGGTCCCAAGAAATGTCATATTTGCAATCAAGTGGGCCACTTGAGATATAACTGCCCTCAGAAACTGGTTAAGAGGCAGAGATATTGGGGTGGGGGTGATCAAAAGGGCACTGGTGTGTTTGTAGGGTGTGTCCAGTCTGAAGAACCACTCTCCTCTGATGAGAATCTGCGTCCCATTACAGTTAATGGAATAGTAACACAGGGACTATGGGACACAGGTGCTAACATCTCTCTGGTAAGGCAAGATCTCATTCAGGCAGAGCAGATCGTGCCTGGGAAATACTCCAAGGTTCGGGCATTCACAGGGCCACCAGTCCCATTACCAATGGCTAGAGTCTTCCTGAGCTGGGAAGGGGCCATGTAGAAAAGGAGGTGGGAGTTGTAGAGGACCTACCTGTGAAGTATGATTGTGGGAAGGATTTGGACCCCAGTAAAAAACTGGTGTGTGTTTGTAACTCATAGTCAGGCACAAGGGCAAGCTTCTGAGGGGGAAGAGGGGTTGACTCTGGGTGGTCCAGCCACACCCTCAGCAGCTGAGGAAGTGTCCAGCACAGGGGAGGGGCTGGCTAGAAGCTGCAGTCCAGAACCCCAGTCACAAATAGAGGAACCCACAGGACTCCCTTCAGAAGGGGCACTGGGAAGGGTCAGATGAGGGCAGCTGAGTGCTGCACAGCGAACTGACCCTACCCTGGAAAAACTGAGGGAAATAGCTCATAGGGCTGAGCATTCTCAGGGGGTTAAAGAGTCCATTTACTGGGACAATGGGCTGTTGTACAGAGAATGTACAACAGAGGAAGGGCTAGCTGGTGAGGTACTCCAGCAGCTGGTAGTCCCTAAGGTTCACCGTCAGCAGCTTTTGGCCCTTGCACATGATATCCCTTCAGGGCACTTGGGAGTAGGAGCATGAAAAGCGCCTCACCAACAATTTCTTCTGGCCTGGTATTGGCAAGGATGTGGCAAGTGTGCGGACTTGTCCACAGTGCCGCGGTGAGAGGAAAATGGGGGACAAGACCAAGGCAGCTTTGGTGCCCCTGCCCAGTATTGATGAACCCTTCAAGAGGGTAGCAGTGGACATAGTGGGGCCATTGAGCACCCCAAGTCACACTGCAAGCGGTATATCCTGGTAGTTGTAGACTATGCCACTAGATACCCAGAGGCAGTGGCCCTAACATCCTCTGAGGCAGGACCAGTGGCAGATGCACTGTTGGAAATATTTAGCGGGTGGGCTTTCCCAGGAGATACTGTCAGACCGGGTGCCAATTTTATGTCAGGATTAATGAGTAGTTTGTGGGAGAGTGTGGGGTAAAGCAGCTCAAAACCTCCCCATACCATCCCCAAGCTAATGGTCTAGTGGGCGATTTAATTCAACCCTTAAGACCATGCTAAGGACTTTTGCTGACCAGCATAAGAGAGACTGGGACAAATATTTGCCTCATCTCCTATTTGCATACAGGGAAGTCCCACAGGAGTCCACAGGGTTCTCACCTTTCGAGCTCCTGTTTGGTCATAGAGTGCGGGGCCACTAGATTTGATTCGGGATGAATGGGAGGGTGACCGTGCCTCCCAAGGGGATCTGTTGTGGGTATGTCCTGAACTTCAGGACCCACCTTAGGGAGCTCATGGGGTTTGCTCAGGAGCACCTGTGGCCACTACAACAGCTGACAGAAAGTCTGGTATGACCGTGGGGCCCGAGCCAGAGAATATGTGGTGGGACAGCGAGTGATGGCACTCATCCCTGTCCGACAGAATAAGTTACAGGCAGCATGGGAGGGGCCATTCTCCATTGTCCAAAAGGTTAGTGACGTCAATTACATGATAGAGCTACCGGACAGGAGATGCAAACGAAAGGTGTATCATGTTAACATGCTGAAGCCCTACCATGACAGAGAGGAAATGGTCCTCACTGTATGCAGTGCTCCAGAGGAGGAAACTGAGGTAGATCCACTGGTGGACCTACTTGGGGAGGCCAGGGGTGCATCCTCTGTGGACAGCCTTACCCTCTCGGAACAGCTGACACCAGCCCAGGTGCAAGAAATTAGGGGTGTGCTGAGAGGAATTTGAAGACATGTTCACAGGGGAAACCAGGGTACACCACGATGGCAGAGCACCATGTGGATACAGGGACCCAGGATCCCTAGAAACAGTCCCCTACAGGGTACCTGAGCATGTTAAGCAGACTGTGAAAGAGGAGCTCAAAGAATGCTGGAACTGGGGTAATCCAGGAATCTACTAGCCCCTGGGCATCACCCGTGGTACTGATCCCCAAAGAGATGGCACCACCGATTCTGCGTGGACTACGGAAGCTTAACAGCTGCCGGAGTCTGATGCTTATCCCATGCCCAGAATAGATGAGACCCTGGAGCGACTGGGGGAGCCAAGTATTTGACCACAATAGACCCAACAAAGGGCTATTGGCAGGTACCTCTGACCCCTGCGGCCAGGGAAAGATCAGCGTTTGTTACTCCATTTGGTTTATATGAATTTAAGGTAATGCCATTCGGAATGAAGAATGCACCTGCAACCTTTCAACGGCTTGTAGATCGCATTCTGTCTGGGGTAGGTGAGTTTGCATTGGCTTATATGGATGATATAGCCATATATAGCCAGACCTGGGATGAGCACATCAAGAATGTGTGGGATGTGTTCCACAGGTTAAAGAAGGCAGGTCTGACAGTCAAGGCAGAGAAGTGCCAGATAGGTATGGCAGAAGTATCCTACCTTGGGCACCGGGTGGGTAGTGGACACATCTGTCCGGAGCCTGCCAAGGTTGATGCCATCCTGGCCTGGCCTACTCCTACCACAAAGAAACAGGTCAGGGCATTTCCAGGGACTGCAGGGTACTACCGAAGGTTTGTTCCCCGCTATAGCGATCTGGCTAAGCCCCTGACAGACCTAACCAAGAAGGAAAGCCAGATGCAGTGAAGTGGTCAGAAGGCTGTGAGGTTGCTTTTCAGGAGCTAAAGAAGGCCTTAAGCAGCCCAGCTGTATTAGCTAGCCCCAATTATAGTTTAAAGTTTATGGTCCATGTGGATGCCTCAGATCATGGGCTGGGGGCTGTGCTGAGCCAAGTTACTCAGCAGGGGAGGAGCACCCAGTTGTGTACCTCAGCCGAGAGGCTTTGCCCAGAGAGGAGGCATACACCACAATTGAGAAGGAATGCTTGGGAATAGTGTGGGCCCTTCAGAAGCTGCAGCCTTACCTATATGGGAGAGAATTTACTGTGGTCACAGATCATAATCCCTAATTTGGCTTCATAGGTCCAGTGGACAAAATGGTAAACTACTACGTTGGAGTTTGTACTGCAGGCATACAACATGACCATACAGCATCGCAGTGGCAAACAAAATGCAAATGCAGATGGGCTATCTAGGCAGGGCTAATGGCCTGGCTGGATACTTTTGGGCACTTCCCAGTAATTGCATGAACGGCTGTCTCACTTGGGGTAGCCCAAGGGACACGCCTTCATTATCTGGGGGAGATGTGACAGAAATGGGAAGGAAAGAGTTAATGGTTTGGATTCTGTAGATGCCTTATTTTTTTAGCAGTGTGAAAAAAATACACTGAGGCTGAAATCCTCCAGCAGCAACCAGCTTGTGGAATTCCTAGCTGCTAGATAAGAGCTGGGTCATAAATCTCGAGTGGACATCTCCAGACACACAGACCTTGCAGACACGGACACAGGGCAGTTTGAATGGATTGGATCATTCAAATATAACCTATAGTGAAAAGGAATATAATTGGTCACCAATAGGTGTTCACTCTGATTGGGACAATTAAATACATACATGTTAGTTGGTTGGTGCATTTAAGGGAGAATAGGAATGACCTAGTCTCCATAGACTATATAAGCTTCTGTAAGACAGAGAACTCGCTCTCTTGCCCTGGAAGCTATGAGGGAAACATAAGCTTGGAGCCTACCTGGTATGTCCGTGGAGCTGGCAGTTAGAACAGGGTCCAGTGTCTCTTGTAAGGACAGGAAAGGGTAAGTTTAGTGATAGTATATTTCAGTAATAGCCTTCTTCTTTTGCCATCTGTTGTTTAAAACATTTGTTTACTTTTCCTGTATGAGTGTTATTCTCTTGTGTTGTAAATACATTTCCTGTAAATGCTCATTGCACTTTCTGTTAAGTAAAAGCTATTTATTTGCTCAACAGTTGTGACTCTGATGTATCATTTTTCTAAGGTAAGATTTGGTTTTCCACTGGCTAAGGTAAACTCTGTGTAGCATCCGCCACCTGAAAGAGACACACTACCAGACTTTAACTTGTGCAATTGCACATGTGATTATTCAAGTTTGTACACTTGAAAGAGGTGCCGGAAGGAAAGTCCGGCTGGTGGCAGCGAATACCCGAGGACACACACCTCTCTAAAAGCTGTTTCAGCCCAGAGGGAGAGGTGGGTTGTCACACCAACTATCCCTCATAGGACTTTCCCCAGAATCAGTGGAATGGTTTATGAGTTACCTCACTGGGAGAGTCCAAAAAGTGAAAATCCTTGATGTTCTTTCAGATAATTGGAGTATAACTACAGGGGTACCCCAAGTCTCCATTTTGCACCCACTGCTGCTTACTTTGTTTCTTAACAGTCTCCCACTAGCAATACAAGATAATGCCCTCCTATACATTGATGGCGCTGTACTATATTCGTGCCACTCAGATCCTTTAGCACTTGAAAATCAGAGAAGCTCTAAATTTCTACTAAACTACAAGAAGCCCAAGACTTTGATCTTTGCCTCTTCTCATAATAGATACAGGGCCTACCATCTAAAAATTCTCAGCTGCCTCAATACACCCCTAGAGATGGTACACAACTTTAAATACCTAGGGGTAACTTTAGACAGTTTGCTCTCATATGCTCAACATATAGATCTAGTAGCCAGCTCCACAAAAGCCAAACTAGGGCAGCTACACAGACTCAAACAATACCTAACAAATGATGCACTAAATATTGCTGTAACTAACTCCATGCTATCTATTATTGAATATTGGCTAGTGGTTTATGGTGCGGCAACAGACACAGCCTTAAAAAGGATAAAAAACACTCTGAACAAGACCTGTAGACTAGTGCTCGGTGCACCTTCACTTGTGCACACTTGTGAGCTGTATGAGCATTCAGGATGGCTCAACCTGGACTCCTATATTCAGTATCATACCTGCCTACTGGCTAAAAAATCCACACTAGGCCTAACCTCCCCTCATGTATGAAATGTCCTCACCTTGACCAACAGAACCAGATGCACCAGGGTGTCAAACAGTAATCTTCTAAAGGTCTGTTTCCATCATGCCACCCAAGGTCAACGTTCTTATGGGTACCGTGCTCCTCTCTGGCTAAACACACTGAATGACGATATACTGAATGAAATCAAACTCTGTACCTTTAAATCGAAACTTAGGTCTCTACTAACATCAAACAGTAAATGTGACTGTGGGCTGTAATCTATGTTCTCTTGTCTATTTTGCCAACCTTTCAATTGTTTTCCTCACACTAACAGATCTCCTAGTCCTAGTACCACCTGCACATATTTCTCTGTTAAGTACTGTCACATCCACTGTACCACATCCTGGTTTCACCCTATACTCTGTCCCCCCACACATGATCCTCAGCTCCCCCCTTCTCATTCTAACTCCCATGATGTTTTGGCCCTACTCTCAGCCCTTACTCCCTCCCTTTCTCATTCTGACTCCACTCATGTATGGCCCTCCTCACAGCCCTTTCTCCCTCTCCCTCACATACCTCTCAACTGTCCCAGATTTTCAGGGATGTCCCTGATTTTGCCTCAGAATTTTACTCTGTCCCTCCTAAAAATTGTGTTTCCCTAACCAAACAGTAGGGGGGGGTGTTAGGACAAAATAATGTCAAACATTAAAGTTACAGACTTGTTCTTCCTTAGAAAATACATTTTACACTGTGGGCTGGATATTCAGACTGCGCCAGGCTGTGGCGCAAGCCTAGGTGCAGCGCAACTTGGATGC
Organism: Neoceratodus forsteri; assembly: GCA_016271365.2. Taxonomy (NCBI): domain Eukaryota; kingdom Metazoa; phylum Chordata; order Ceratodontiformes; family Ceratodontidae; genus Neoceratodus; species Neoceratodus forsteri. Next base: position 40,472,749 of record JADMNL010000032.1, read on the forward strand.
GCAGGGGCTGGACTGTGTAGTATGGTACAGGCTGCATGCCCATTGGCGCACACTGTGGACCAATGGGCGTACAGCTCTACCGTATGGAGTCAGTCAGCAGGTGGAGGGGCAGCAAGCAGGTGGGTGCTGCCTCCCACCGCTGACCGGAGGGAGGCAGTGGGGCTCAGTGGGCGGTTGGGAGGGGTGCCGCTGGACCACCAGAGTTGGATTGGAGTGTCATTATTAATTACTGACGCCCACGATCGGGATGTGTGCGGTCCACTGGACCACCAGGGATATAGGACTGTTAATATTTACTACATATGCCCGCGATCGGGCTGCGAGCAGTCCACTGGACCACCAGGGATATAGGACTGTTAATATTTACTACATATGCCCACAATCAGGCTGCGAGCAGTCCACTGGACCACCAAGGATATAGGACTGTTACTATTATCTACATATGCCTGTGATCAGGCTGTGAGCGGTCCACTGGACCACTAATGATATAGGACTGTTAATATTTACTACATATGCAGCGACCAGTGCCTCAACCTCCAGCACCACCGGGCCAGCCTAGGTCTTTAAATATTTGAAGGAGATTAACTTGGTCAGCTGTGACGGACTGCTACAGTTGAGGAAGGATAGAGCCACAAGGGGGCATAGCCTGAGATTGGTTGGAGGGAGGTTTAAGGGAGAGATGAGGTGTCACTACTTCACTAAGGGGGTAGTGGCACCCTAAAACTCATTGCCATCAGAGTTGGTGGGGATGTGACAGTGGGAGGATTCAAGAGATGGTGGGACAGACACGGGGTGTAGTATGGGTGGGGGAAGTGGGGTATATAAAGGGTCCACAGGGGGTCACAAAGGGGGAGGGGCAGCTGCAGTGAGTGGATTGTAGGCTGTTCCTTGAGCAGACTCAATAGACCACTGGGCCTATCCTGCTAGCAATTTAGTATGTTAGTATGTTACTGCACAGTATGCTGTGGTTTATGTACGGTGTAGAATACTCTGTAATTTATATATACTGCAAAGTGTGCTGTGGTTTATGTTACTGCAGAACATGCTGCAGTTTATGTATGTTGCAGAGTATGCTGCAGTTATGTATACTGCAGAGTATGCTGCGGTTTATGTACACTACAGAATATGCTGTGGTTTATATATACTGCAAAGTATGCTGTGGTTTATGTATACTGCAGAATACAATGCAGTTTATGTACACTGCAGAATATGCTGTGGTTTATGTACACTGCAGAATATGCTGTGGTTTATGTATACTGCAGAATACAATGCAGTTTATGTACACTGCAGAATATGCTGTGGTTTATGTACACTGCAGAATATGCAATGATTTATGTATACTGCAGAATGTGCCGCAGCTTATGTATACTGCAGAATATGCTGTGGCTTACGTACATATACTGCAAATTATGCTGTGGTTTATGTACACCACAGGATATGATGTGGTTTATGTATACTACAGAATACAATGCGGTTTATGTATACTGCAGAGTATGCTGTGGTTTATGTACACTGCAGAATATGCTACAGTTTATGTATACTGCAGAATACAATGCAGTTTATGTATACTGCAGAATATGCTGCAGTTTATGCATACTGCAGAATATGCTGTGGTTTATGTACACTGCAGAATACGCTGTGGTTTATGTATAGTGCAGAGTATGCTGCAGTTTATGTATACTGCAGAATACACTGCAGTTCATGTATACTGCAAAATCTGCTGTGGCTTGTGTATACTGCAGAATATGCTGCACTTTAGATATACTGCAGAATATGATGCAGTTTATGTATACTTCAGAATAAAATGCAGTTTATGCATACTGCAGAGTATGCTGTAGTTTATGTGCACTGCAGAATATGCTGCGGTTTATGTATACTGCAGAATACAATGTGGTTTATGTATACTGCAGAATACGATGCGGTTTATGTATACTGCAGAATATGCTGCAGTTTATGTATACTGCAGAATATGTTGCGGTTTATGTATACTGCAGAATATCATGCGGTTTATGTATATTACAGAGTATGTTGCGGTTTATGTATACAGCAGAATATGATGCAGTTTATGTATACTGCAGAGTATGCTGTTTTTTATGTACACTGCAGAATACTCTGTGGTTTATATATATTGCAAAGTATGCTGTGGTTTATGTATATTGCAGAATATGATGCGGTTTATGTACACTGCAGAGTATGCTGCAGTTTATGTAGACTGCAAAGTATGCTGCAGTTTATGTAGACTGCAGAGTACACTACAGATGATGTACACTGCAGAGTATGCTACAGTTTATGTACACTGCAGAATATGATGTGGTTTATGTACACTGCAGAGTACACTGCAGTTTATGTACAGTGCAGAATACGCTGTAGTTTATGTATACTGCAGAGTATGCTGCAGTTTATGTACACTGCAGAGTATGCTGCGGTTTATGTATACTGCAGAATACAATGCGGTTTATATATACTGCAGAACATGATGCGGTTTATGTATACTGCAGAGTATGCTGTGGTTTATGTACACTGCCGAGTATGCTGCAGTTTATGTACACTGCAGAGTATGCTGCGGTTTATGTATACTGCAGAATACAATGCGGTTTATATATACTGCAGAACATGATGCGGTTTATGTATACTGCAGAGTATGCTGTGGTTTATGTACACTGCCGAGTATGCTGCAGTTTATGTACACTGCAGAGTATGCTGCGGTTTATGTATACTGCAGAATACAATGCGGTTTATGTATACTGCCGAGTATGCTGTGGTTTATGTATACTGCCGAGTATGCTGCAGTTTATGTACACTGCAGAGTATGCTGCGGTTTATGTATACTGCAGAGTAGGCTGTGGTTTATGTACACTGCAGAGTAGGCTGTGGTTTATGTACACTGCAGAGTAGGCTGTGGTTTAGGTACACTGCATAGTACCCTGTGGTTTATATGTACTGGGGATTACTAATCCACTGTTTTTTTAAAGGTACCACTTTTGAAATTTTGGAATACTACTTAAACAGAATTCTTTTGAATTAGGCAGAATTTATGGAATTCTGCAGAATTGTGGTGGAAGCAAAATGGAAAGTTCTAGACAGCTGTACCTCCCTGTGCTTACCGTCCTCAATCTCCGCTCTTCCTGTCCCTATATGTAACCCCCCCCAGCTTTCCTTTATTTTTCTCAGTCTCACTGAAAGCATCAGTATTTGGTAGAGACCACATAGGTTTTTTCAACAATAATGTTTATGTGGCAAAAATATCAAGACAATGTTTCCTTTCCATTATATTTCATTCCTGAACCAAGATATGGGATTTTTACAGTTTTAAAAGTTCCCATTACTGCGCCATGCCCGCCATGAACAAAAGAAATATCTTGGTACAGCATTGTGCAGTTCACCATCAGAAACATGTGGTAACACAACTTGCACTCATCCACATTATGAAGCTAGCATGTATGTTTGACAGCAAACCTCAGCAGAAGTTTTAAAAACTGTGAGTTAGTTTTATCTATTTAGTTAGTTTTTGTTGACTGGGTAAGTGCACTAGACAAATCCTGCCTATTTTCAGGCACGACCCGGGGGAGGGGATACAGATGAATGCCAACTGACCTTGAACCAGATTAAGCTGTTAGTGGTATTTTTAGTGAATGAGGGAAATTTGGCCAGGACACCAGGGAAATTCCCCTACTCTTTTCGATAAGTGCCATGGGATCTTTAACATCCACCTGGACTACCACCAATCCAGGCAGATGAGGCCTTGGTTTAACATCTCATCTGAAAGACAGCACCTCAGAAGTGCAGCACCCCTCTCATGCTGCACTACAGTGTCAGTACTGGGATATTAACCCAAGTGCCAGATGTGGGAACTGAACCCACAGCCCTCTGATCTCCTGGCCTCAGAGGCGAGTGTGCTACCTACTGAGCCACTGACAC